>CANJKZ010000264.1:1332500-1932500 GCA_947471745.1 Closterium sp. Naga37s-1
CGACTCGGGCCTGAGCGAAGCGCGCTCCGGGCAGGAAAAAAAATTTCGTGGTGGTGGGCCCTAGGAATCGTTCCCACTAGGGAACCTGCTCGATACCATGAGAAGAAACGAGGAATGGGGAATGACTAAGGGAAAGTTGGGTACAAAAATGCAAACCCTAGAAAACTGTACCCCACATGTGCTACCCCACTATAGCCTACAGTAGCTCTGTCATATAAATCTGACAAGAACAGTCCATTCTAAATTTGCGCACATTATGAAATGCAAATCTTCCACGTGCGGATTTTAACGCGATGACATTCATGGGTTCTGGAACTACAGTTAGGCTTGACTTTCATAGACGCTCCATCTCTCTTACCACTTCTTTGTGTACATTGATCGACCCGGCTGAAAAGTTCTCTAAATATAATGATTGTGACGATCGAAATCTACTCAGTGCAACGTAAGCCGTATGATGAAAAAGATGTCGGTGAAAATGAACCACACCAGAACTGAACGTAGAACCTTGACTTCGATGCACACTAATGGCGTCACTTGGACGAAGAGGAAATTGTAACCTTGCAACGGTATCATGCTTACGATTGATGGAAAACTCTCTATTTTGTCGCACGATCGGGGTGTATCGATGATCGGAAACTTTCCACAATGAAAAAAGTTGGTAGCAATCGCGTCGCATCCTCTTTCCAATACGAGGATCATCAAAAAGCACCCATATAACATCAACCTCACCCGTTTCATTTGAGGAAAACAACTTTACAGTCGCAGGTGTACCGTGTGAAAATCCCGTCGGTAGTATCCACGTTGATTACAACATGCACCTTACCATCAACATACAATCGCAAATATGCATGCAAACCACCTGTTTTTTTCGAATCTGATGAAGCATACCTTGAAGGCTGATGTTTACGAGTTGCCGATTTTTCGAACAAATGTAGATCATGTGCAGGAATCACATACTTTTCGCTCGTTGAAGCCTCAAAAACAGCGTTGTTGTGATGATCGATGTCGGCGTTCCTACAAAAAATATGTTGCATTCCACTCAAAATATGGCAAGGTTTATTCAACGAGGTAAAATAGTCGATGTCTGCATCCGTCTGATTGCCTTCTCGTAGCCGATTGAGACGCTCCGCAAAAGTATGCTCATCCTTCTGACGCATAATGATCGTAAGCTCAATCATCTTGAACAAACTCCATACGTTACCTTCAATGAATGTAGAAGGAGAGCCGGTGTCCTTGAAACAATATTGATCAGCAACCGGTGGCAATTGAAACAAATCACCGACAAGAATCATGTGTAACCCTCCGAACGGTGTTTGTTCTGCGCCTCGTAGCTCTCTCAAACGCCAATCTAACCAGTGAAACATGTGCTTACCGAGCATTGAGACTTCGTCGACAACAACGACTCTAACATCGCAAAAACGTGAACGCAGTGTGTTTAATCTATCGGAAGATAGATTAAAAATACTTATATTTTGAGAAACGGGTATCATTAGCGCGTTATGGATAGTATATCCATTTATGTTAAATGCAGCAATGCTCGACGGTGCCAGTTTCAAAACTTTTATTGAACAAGGGTTTGTATGAACAGACGCATTGAACATTCGAGATATCCTCTCTGTCACGACATTGATGAGCACAGATTTCCCAACTCCGGCGCCACCTGTTATGAACAACCGCAGCGGCGATTTCTCCGATCGGATATGGTGTACAATATGATCACACACTGAACGTTGCTCGGTGCTGAGTGCATTCTCTTAACCGCAAGTATTCGGAATCGTCAACATTGATGCGGACAAAAACGTCAACTGCTCTTTTTTGTGGCTCATCCATGTTCAGCTCATTTCCAATGTCGATTTTGTCGTCTTCATTTGATATAGTCGTGCCACTAGAATTTCTTTCATCGTTTAGCTCTGCCTCCTTGAAAGCTAATGCCCAAGAATCGTTTCCACTTGTATACTCCGACTCCTTGGCTTCAATCTCATTCTTAAAGGTTTTGTACGTTTCGAAAAAAAGAGCCCGTTCAGTTGGCTCTTCCCTGAACGGATAAAATAGTAAAACACGCTCTCGTATATAATTCCACAAATCCTGCTCTTTGTGGAAAATTACGAATCGTAAAACTTTACACTTTTTACGGCAATAATAGTATCTTCGTACATTTGACAAGTCTGGGCCAATTAAACGCGCATTGTCGACATTTGTCGATCGCAATGCAATTTCGTACTTAGAAGCAAAATCGGCTAGGCATGTCGTTTCTAGAGAAGTTGGTCTACTCTTGTATCGTTCCAATAGAGCGTACGGCTGATATATATTTGTGCTATCTGGCTCTAATGTCTGCAACTCACTGATTGTTTTGAGGGTCAACAATCGTTCGGTAGGCGGAGCTGTATTTACAAACAATACCTGTCGTGTTGACATGCGATACTGAAGTCCAAGCAACACATAACAAGCCTCTTGTGCACTAACCTCTTGCGAGTTAAGCATCGCATTACCAAGAAAACGCAAGACTGTCTTAATACCACCATTTTGTAGTCGCGCCTTTTCAACAGCACGCCGCATCATAACGCTCATACCTTTACTCGCCTTGGTCATGTAAGAAACAATATATGCCGCAACGCTGTACGGATCAATGCACAATTGGACATCCATGTTGCCATTCCATGCGCACAAAATGACTGGATTATAATTATTGATAAAGACATCACTCGCTTTACGACGAAGAACGAGCGTAGCGCGCTTGAGAGTAGATCGAATTGCCATAATGTAGTCAGACATCGAAAGCCCCAATTCCTCTAAAAATAAATCAAACGTGCTGGAAGACTTTGACAATCGTTCCAGTTGCTCCTTCACAAGGCTCGCATTGTTCTTTATCCTTTTCTTTTCCTTTTCTGTGAGTGAAGAAGGCATCGGATGCAATACCATTGTAGTTGGAAGCGGAAACCTTGGAAACCCAAACCTGCATTTTTTGTTACCGGCTTGCAATCGCTGACAAGATCGAGAATGCTTATGGGTCTGTAAACGCAGAAGTTGAGGGTCCAAACCTTCTGATGACGAACTGATGTGGTTATCCGCGAATGCTATGATGTCCGCAAGGGTATCACAATTAACAACCTTGGATGTTTTGCTCCAAAGAACTGCGTGAGTGTGCGGTGCGGCGCTGCAGCAGGTGACGGGGCCGAGAGCGAGGTGGCGGGGCCGCAGGTAGGGTGGCGGGGCCGCCGAGTGAGGCAGCAGGGCCGCTAGGTAGGGCGGCGGGGCCGCTAGGTAGGGCGGCGGGGCCGCAGGTAGGGTAGGGCGGCGACGAGCCAGGCGGCGACGGGCCGGGACAGGCGGCGCACGGGCCACAACGGGCGGCGACGGGCCGGGGGAGGCGGCGCACGGGCCGCGACGGGCGGCGACGGGCCGGGCGGCGACGGGCCGCGACGAGCGGCGGCGGGCCGGGACAGGCGGCGCACGGGCCGCGTCGGGCCGCGTCAGGTGGCGACGGGCCGGGACAGGCGGCGCAGGGGCCGCGTCGCACGGGACGGGCGGCTCACGTGGCCGGGGCGGGCGTCAAAAGGGCGGCGGGCGGGCCGCGTAGGGTGGCGACGGGCCGCTAAGGGCGGCGACGGCCGAGCAAGGGCGGCTCGAGGGAGGCCGCGACGGTAGAGAGAGGACCCGAGGCGCGACTCGGGCCTAAGCGGAGCGCGCTTCGGGCAGAAAAAAAAAATTTCGATGGTGGGCCCTAGGATCAGTTCCCACTAGGGAACCTGCTCGATACCATGAGAAGAAACAAGAGTGGATGAACTATGAATGAAGTGGGTACAAGTACTAACCCTAATTGGGTTGTACCCCCTATGGGATACCCCACTACAGCCTACACAAAAGTATAAGCTATAACGTTCTGACAAACTCGTCTAACGAAAAATAGTCCGTGGTACCACCCAATACGCCAGAATTCTTATTAAGTAACCGAAAAAATAATGATTTTTTCCTAAACTCATAGTATCGAGCGCATGTAACTGGATCGTTTCTAACCAATGTACAAATCGTATCAAAATCGAGTGGTACGCTCACGTTGTGAGGTATTTTAGCCGGATTTTTTCGTAATTTGTTCACTCTTAAAAGTATCTCGTGAAGATCGGTCCATTTGGTGTCCGCCATCGATAACGTCAAAAAGAACGTCGGTCTTCCTAATTGACGCAACAACGCAAAAAGGTCTCGTTTGCACATATCTCTGTAGTGTTGTGTAGTGCGCATTTTCTTAAAGTCATTGTAGAGAGCGTCCTTCTGTTGCAAGCTAGCACGCTTCGTTTCGCTTAACATGTCACTTGCGGTGAATGTTTGCAAATTTTTGATTTTGTCTTGTCTAACCCTAGTTGCGATCACGTTTTGCACTTGAAGAATCTCTTTTTTGTACAGTTTGAAGAATATATTCGGAATATTGGTTGCGCAACGACCGTTGACATGTTTCAGTTCCCACTTGGCTATATCCGAATACGAAACGTTCACATCATGCGATCCTTTAAATCTTCGTTGACCACAATAAATCGTAGGGAAACTTAATTCTTCGACGTCTTTATCCAGTATAATAGACAACGGTTTTGCGTGTTCACCAGGTGCCATCTGGACAATGCATTGTGAAGGTTGCTGATAAAATGGTTCTTGTGTTAAAAGAGTATCAATCACACCAACATTGTGATCATCAGCATCTTCACTTTCATCTGAGGACGCAGATGTTGATTCATGTGGTGTTTTGTTATTGTTGTTGGTACTATTATTTGATATTGACGCATCATTATGGCCCTCGTATTGTTTCATATTGTGTTTGTTGAGATGGATGCCGTACTCTTTGAAAAGATCTTGATTGCAAAGAAAACGCAATGTTTTTGCAGGACGTACATTATCTTCAAGAACGTTAGTTTCATAAACAAGCTTTCGTTTTAACTGTACTTTGATAGTATGTGTATCATCTGGTAATCGTGGAAGGGCCTGCACCATTTCATCGACCTTGACGGGGATATTTATTACACCGCCACGTATTCCGAACTGCTTTCCAACAGACAAAGAATGAATCTTCATAAAAGGTATACGAGGGATCACTAATCTCTCTTCCAATGGTGTTATATCTGAAAAATCCAATGGTCTTGTAGGGAAACCAAGTTGATTAAGGTTAGACAATGGTGACGTTTTTCCGTCGCTTTCATATCTTGCACAATATCGACATATACGTTGGAATGATCGCTCAGTCTTTGTTCCAACCATATAATGCTCAAAATTTAGTGTACCGCATGATTGGCATTCTATATCAGGTCCGCACTTGGAATCTTGTTGAAACTTTATCAATTGTCTGTCTTTGTTTTTCTTAAAAGGCTTCCTTTTAATTGATACGTCTTTGAACTTCAAGTCGAATTCGTCATTTGGAATAGGAACGCCAGAATCGACGTGCAATCCAAATGTTACATCCATGGCATACCCCTGCGTATCACCTATTTTATGATGTATGAAGTATGCCCTCGCGAAGGCTGCATCTGCAGCATGTTGGAAACCAGAAAACGAATATGGCTTCTTGTTGTAGTTGACAAGAAATTTGAAGTCACGAGCGAGCGCTCTTACACCAACATACCGTTTTTTAGTTCCGTCTTGTGTCTCTGAATAATCATGACAAATACAGAAACAAGCTTTCGAAATGTGGCGTTCTTGTAACGCACGCCCTTCCAAACAAACTCTTACGGGTTGTTTTTTGCGATTGTCAACTTGACACGTGGTATGCGAATCCATAGAGGCATCTGTCAAACAAACTGTATCGACGCTGGCAACAGACTCACATGAAACCTCATGCAAGTGGTCCACAACAGACTTCACAGGACTTACAGGGTTTCTTGGCAAATTCATGCGGTCTTGCTTTCGAAAAACCTCTGGTACAGCCATCCGAATGTCCAACATATACTCATCTGACGGATATCGAGTGCCATATATGACGCCGTTTTGAGCAGGAACGAGTAAAGAGTAATGTGCTCCAGAATAATCGAAATGCAAATGCATCACTCGCTCGGTAGGCGTACCTTCTTGTGCCCGATAACAAGCGACAAACTGGATCGTACTTGGCCAAATAATTGTTGTCGTGTTGTACACAACAGAAAATGCACTCACCTCGTTACTAGATCCATAAATGCCTTCAGGTGAAAGATAGTCGAAATACTCATTAGCTGACTCGAAATGGCGCTCGTGTCCCACACTAGCCCTTACAGGATACTCGTATTTTGACTTCTCCCAATTCTCAACAACGTGTCGCAAGATTTTTTGTTTTACGTCTTCGTACAATTCTTGCGTACCATATAACCCCATGGATAAACTTCTAAACAAGCAATTACCATCTCCTGAAATTTGTACCAACTCTAAACGATATTGCTTATGAAACTCACCGTCTGTTCGCTCTCCCGTAAAGATAACATCCGAGTTGGCCATAGCGGAGCGTACGTCCAACCAAACCACAAAAGTGTCTCAGAACACCTGTACAAGGCGCACGTGCAATGCAAAAAAAAAAAATCATAAATACGAAAGCTTTTGAAATACTCAATCTAACATGCTTGGCGAGCAAGATAAGGGTGAGGTAGAAAAGAGACAAAACAGAGGCAGATGCAAGACATTCTGCAAGAAGAAACCATCGACAAAGCTGGGTGCGCAGACTCTTACGAGACTAGGCGCAACCGCAAGCTGGCTAAGGTGAATAAGAGCAGCAGCAGGCCACGGAAGATGAGAGGTGCTTCTAAGAAGCAGTGCTACAACGAACGGATGGCAAGGCCTTGTACGAGTGATCTGAGGGGGCCTGGGGGGTTGAAAGAATAAGAAGTGCAAATTGACCATGAGTTAAACATGCACGCTTGGGATTATCATGGAAACAAAGTTCTTTTACGACAAGGAGGGAGAGAACAAATGAACATACGTTCGAATAAGACGTGCGGATACGAAGGAGCAGCAAAGCGAGAAAAGATATGGAAATCCATACCAATAACGCAAATGTAGTAACAAAATTTGTTGATTCAAATGATGTTTTTCCAAAATTTTATGTAACATGTGTTGAGCACGAAATTGAGGAGTAGGAGAATATGAAGTAGTGCAGAATGACAAACAATTCATACAAGAATGGGTGAGACGACCAAAAAGATAAAGATCTTTTCAAGCTAAGTAGTAAGAGGATGAAAGCAAAGGCTGGGAGCAGTAGAAAGAATGCGAAGGGTGAAGGAGAGAATCGAATCAGTAGAGGCGGATGCAAGGTATCTTGCAACGAAGAACGATTCACGAAGCTGGGTACGCAAACGCTTACGAGGCTAAGGGCAGCAACAAGCAGGATGAGGGCGATAGAGAACAGCAAGCCGCGGAAGATAAGAGGTGCGTGTGCGAGGCCCTGTGGGGGTAAGACAATAAGAAATGCAAATTGCCCAAGAATTTTACATGAATGCATGGGATGATCAGATAGACTATGTTCTTCATCGACAATTAGTACGAGGACAAGATCATTTTTATTTGGATCGGACAAGCGAACAATGTTGCTGGGAACTTTCCTGGTGTATAAGAGCAAGGACAGTGGGGGAAAACGAGCAAGCCAAAGTGACGATAAAAGGAATGACAAAGATGGGGTGAACTATCAGGATAGGAATAGGATGCAAGGGCAATAGATGCTGTTTGGAATTCTATACCGCAACTAAATCAGCCCAAACACATTGGTGGTGGTATGGCAGGTGAAGCTGTGCATGTGAGTGTGTTGGCTCATACAAGAGACATGTGGCAAAGTGGACGAACAGGCGGAAAGATACGAGAAAACGTCCATGAGAGTATACGCACTGAAATTGTGTTTATAACCCATTCCTCCTTTCTGGTTCGTTGGAAACGCTTTTCTAGAAAGTTCTCAAAATCAATCGAAGCTTACACGGTAGTGGGGGATGTGACCATGAAGAGAAGTGGAAGAAGGAAGCCCGACAAGATTGCTAGAAATTTTCCTGACGTGGAATGGCAAGGAGAGTGGGGGAAAAGGACCAAGAGAAAATGACGAAAAAGGACACGGCAAAGATGGGGTGAACTATCTGGATAGGAATAGGATGCAAGGACAATAGATGATGTTTCGAATTCTATAACTCAACTAAATCTGCCCAAAATCAATGATGATGGTATGGCGTAGGGAAGCTGTGTGTTTGAGCGTGTTGGTTCGTACTGGAAACATGTGGCAAAGTGTACGAAGAGGTGGAAGGATACGAGAAACCGTCCAAGAGAGTATACGCACTGAAATTGTGTTCATAACCTGTTCTTCCTTTCTGGTTCGTTGGAACCAAATTTCCTAGAAAGTTCTCAAAATCAATCGTGGCTTACACGCTAGTGAAGAATGTGAGCGTGAAGAGAAGTGGAAGAAGGAAGCCTGACAAGATTGCTAGAAACTTTCCTGATGTGGAATGGCAAGGAGAATGGGGGAAAATGACCAAGAGAAAATGAGGAAGAAGGACACGGCAAAGATGGGGTGAACTATCTGGATAGGAATAGGATGCAAGGGCAATAGATGATCTTTGGAATTCTATACCCCAACTAAATCTGCCCAAAAACAATGTTGATGGTATGGCACGTAAAGTTGTGCGTTTGAACGTGTTGGTTCGTACCAGGAACATGTGGCAAAGTGTACGAAAAGGTGGAAAGGTACGAGAAACCGTCCAGGAGAGTATACGCACTGAAATTGTGTTCATAACCCGTTCTTACATTTTAGTTCGTTGGAAACACATTTCCTAGAAAGTTCTCAAAATCAATCGTGGCTTACACGCTAGTGAAGAATGTGAGCGTGAAGAGAAGTGGAAGAAGGAAGCCTGACAAGATTGCTAGAAACTTTCCTGATGTGGAATGGCAAGGAGAATGGGGGAAAATGACCAAGAGAAAATGAGGAAGAAGGACACGGCAAAGATGGGGTGAACTATCTGGATAGGAATAGGATGCAAGGGCAATAGATGATCTTTGGAATTCTATACCCCAACTAAATCTGCCCAAAAACAATGTTGATGGTATGGCACGTAAAGTTGTGCGTTTGAACGTGTTGGTTCGTACCAGGAACATGTGGCAAAGTGTACGAAAAGGTGGAAAGGTACGAGAAACCGTCCAGGAGAGTATACGCACTGAAATTGTGTTCATAACCCGTTCTTACATTTTAGTTCGTTGGAAACACATTTCCTAGAAAGTTCTCAAAATCAATCGTGGCTTACACGCTAGTGAAGAATGTGAGCGTGAAGAGAAGTGGAAGAAGGAAGCCTGACAAGATTGCTAGAAACTTTCCTGATGTGGAATGGCAAGGAGAATGGGGGAAAATGACCAAGAGAAAATGAGGAAGAAGGACACGGCAAAGATGGGGTGAACTATCTGGATAGGAATAGGATGCAAGGGCAATAGATGATCTTTGGAATTCTATACCCCAACTAAATCTGCCCAAAAACAATGTTGATGGTATGGCACGTAAAGTTGTGCGTTTGAACGTGTTGGTTCGTACCAGGAACATGTGGCAAAGTGTACGAAAAGGTGGAAAGGTACGAGAAACCGTCCAGGAGAGTATACGCACTGAAATTGTGTTCATAACCCGTTCTTACATTTTAGTTCGTTGGAAACACATTTCCTAGAAAGTTCTCAAAATCAATCGTGGCTTACACGCTAGTGAAGAATGTGAGCGTGAAGAGAAGTGGAAGAAGGAAGCCTGACAAGATTGCTAGAAACTTTCCTGATGTGGAATGGCAAGGAGAATGGGGGAAAATGACCAAGAGAAAATGAGGAAGAAGGACACGGCAAAGATGGGGTGAACTATCTGGATAGCAATAGGATGCAAGGGCAATAGATGATCTTTGGAATTCTATACCCCAACTAAATCTGCCCAAAAACAATGTTGATGGTATGGCACGTAAAGTTGTGCGTTTGAACGTGTTGGTTCGTACCAGGAACATGTGGCAAAGTGTACGAAAAGGTGGAAAGGTACGAGAAACCGTCCAGGAGAGTATACGCACTGAAATTGTGTTCATAACCCGTTCTTACATTTTAGTTCGTTGGAAACACATTTCCTAGAAAGTTCTCAAAATCAATCGTGGCTTACACGGTGGTGAGGGATGTGAGCGTGAGGAGAAGTGGAAGAAGGAAGCTCGACAAAGTTGCCAAGAACTTTCCTGATGTAGAATGACAAGGAGAGTGGGGGAAAACGACCAAGCCAAAGTGACGACAAGGGGAACGACAAAGATGGGGTGAACTATCAGGATATGAATAGGATGCATGGGCAATAGATCATGTTTCTGTTTCTATAACACAACTAAATCTGCCCAAAAATATTGATGGTGGTATGGCAGGTGAAGCCGTGCATGTGAGAGTGTTGGCTCGTACCAGCAACATGTGGTAAAGTGTACAAAGGGGTGGAAAGATACGTGAAACCGTCCAGGAGAGTATACGCACTGAAATTGTGTTCATAACCCGTTCTTCCATTCTAGTTCGTTGGAAACACATTTCCTAGAAAGTTCTCAAAATCAATTGTGGCTTACACGGTAGTGAGGGATGTGAGCGTGAGGAGAAGTGGGAGAAAGAAGCCCGACAAAGCTGCTAAGAACTTTCCTGATGTGGAATGGCAAGGAGAATGGGGGAAAATGACCAAGAGAAAATGAGGAAGAAGGACACGGCAAAGATGGGGTGAACTATCTGGATAGGAATAGGATGCAAGGGCAATAGATGATCTTTGGAATTCTATACCCCAACTAAATCTGCCCAAAAACAATGTTGATGGTATGGCACGTAAAGTTGTGCGTTTGAACGTGTTGGTTCGTACCAGGAACATGTGGCAAAGTGTACGAAAAGGTGGAAAGGTACGAGAAACCGTCCAGGAGAGTATACGCACTGAAATTGTGTTCATAACCCGTTCTTACATTTTAGTTCGTTGGAAACACATTTCCTAGAAAGTTCTCAAAATCAATCGTGGCTTACACGGTGGTGAGGGATGTGAGCATGAGGAGAAGTGGAAGAAGGAAGCTCGACAAAGTTGCCAAGAACTTTCCTGATGTAGAATGACAAGGAGAGTGGGGGAAAATGACCAAGCCAAAGCGACGACAAGGGGAACGACAAAGATGGGGTGAACTATCAGGATATGAATAGGATGCATGGGCAATAGATCATGTTTCGGTTTCTATAACACAACTAAATCTGCCCAAAAATATTGATGGTGGTATGGCAGGTGAAGCCGTGCATGTGAGAGTGTTGGCTCGTACCAGCAACATGTGGTAAAGTGTACAAAGGGGTGGAAAGATACGTGAAACCGTCCAGGAGAGTATACGCACTGAAATTGTGTTCATAACCCGTTCTTCCATTCTAGTTAGTTGGAAACACATTTCCTAGAAAGTTCTCAAAATCAATTGTGGCTTACACGGTAGTGAGGGATGTGAGCGTGAGGAGAAGTGGAAGAAAGAAGCCCGACAAAGCTGATAAGAACTTTCCTGATGTAGAATGACAAGGAGAGTGGGGGAAAACGACCAAGCCAAAGAGACGACAAGGGGAACGACAAAGATGGGGTGAACTATCCGGATATGAATAGGATGCATGGGCAATAGATCATGTTTCGGTTTCTATAACACAACTAAATCTGCCCAAAAATATTGATGGTGGTATGGCAGGTGAAGCCGTGCATGTGAGAGTGTTGGCTCGTACCAGCAACATGTGGTAAAGTGTACAAAGGGGTGGAAAGATACGTGAAACCGTCCAGGAGAGTAAACGCACTGAAATTGTGTTTATAACCTGTTCTTCCTTTCTGGTTCGTTGGAAGTACATTTCCTAGAATTTTCTCAAAATCAATCGTGGCTTACACGGTAGTGAGGGATGTGAGCGTAAGGAGAAGTGGAAGAGGTAAGCCTGATGATATTGCTAGAAACTTTCCTGATGTAGAAGGGCAAGGACAATGGGGGAAATAAACCAAGCCAACGTGACGATAAAAGGAACGACAAAGATGGGGTGAACTATCAGGATAGGAATAGGATGCATGGGCAAAGATTCTGTTTCGGTTTCTATAACACAACTAAATCTGTCCAAAAACACTGATGTGGTATGGCAAGTGAAACTGTGTGTGTGAGTGTGTTGGCTCGTATAAGAGACATGTGGTAAAGTGTACGAAGAGGTGGAAAGATACGAGAAAACGTCCAGGAGAGTATACGCAATGGAATTGTGTTCATTTCCCGTTCTTCCTTTTTGGCTCGTTGGAAACACATTTTCTATTCTAGAGAGTTTTCAAAACCAATCTTAGCTTACACGGTGGTGAGGGATGTGAGCGTGACGAGAAGTGGAAGAAGGAAGCCCGAGAATATTGCTAGGAACTTTCCTGATGTGGAATGGCAAGGAGAATGGGGGAAAAGGACCAAGAGAAAATGACGAAAAAGGAAACGACAAAGATGGAGTGAACTATCAGGATAGGAATAGGACGCAAGGGCAATAGATGCTGTTTGGAATTCTATACCCCAACTAAGTCTGCCCAAAAACAATGATGATGGTATGGCACGTGAAGCTGTGTGTTTGAGCGTGTTGGTTCGTACCAGAAACACGTTGTAAAGTGTACGAAGAGGTGGAATACTACGAGAAACTGTCCAGGAGAGTATACGCACTGAAATTGTGTTCATAACCCGCTCTACATTTCTGGTTCGTTGGAAAAACATTTCCTAGAAAGTTCTCAGAATCAATAGGGGCTTACACGGTGGTGAGGGGTGTGAGCGTGAGGAGAAGTGGAAGAAGGAAGCCCGACAAGTTGCTAAGAACTTTGCTGATGTATAATGACAAGGAGAATGGGGGAAAACGGCCAAGCCAAAGGGACGATAAGGGGAACGACAAAGATGGGGTGAACTATTAGGATATGAATAGGTTGCATGGGCAATATATCCTGTTTCAGTTTCTATAACACAACTAAATCTGCCCAAAAATATTGATGGTGGTATGGCAGGTGAAGTCGTGCATGTGAGAGTGTTGGCTCGTACCAGGAAAATGTTGTAAAGTGTACAAAGGGGTGGAAAGATACAAGAAAACGTCCAGGAGAGTATACGCAATGAAATAGTGTTCATAACCTGTTCTTCCTTTCTGGTTCGTTGGAAGTACATTTCCTAGAAAGTTCTCAAAATCAATCGTGGCTTACACGCTAGTGATGGATGTGAGCGTAAGGAGAAGTGGAAGAAGTAAGCCCGATAATATTGCTAGAAACTTTCCTGATGTAGAAGGGCAAGGACAATGGGGGAAATAAACCAAGCCAGCGTGACGATAAAAGGAACGACAAAGATGGGGTGAACTATCAGTATAGGAATAGGATGCATGGGCAAAAGATCTTGTTTGAATTTCTACAACACAACAAAATCTGCCCAAAAACACAAGATGGTGGTATGGCAAGTGAAGCTATGCGTGTGAGTGTGTTGGCTCGTATAAGAGACATGTGGTAAAGTGTACGAAGAGGTGGAAAGATACGAGAAACCGTCCAAGAGAGTATACGCACTGAAATTGTGTTCATGACCCGTTCTTCCTTTCTGGTTCGTTGGAAACACATTTCCTATAAAATTCTCATAGTCAATCGTGGTTTATACGGTGGTGAGGGATGTGAGCGTGAAGAGGAGTGGAAGAAGGAAGCCCGACAAAGTTGCTAAGAACTTTCCTGATGTAGAATGGCAAGGAGAATGGGGGAAAACGACCAAGCCAAAGTGACGATAGGGGAACGACAAAGATGGGGTGAACTATCAGGATATGAATAGGATGCATGGGCAATACATCCTGTTTGAAATTCTATAACACAAGATGGTGGTATGGAAGGTGAAACTATGCATGTGAGTGTGTTGGCTCGTACCAGAGACATGTGGTAAAGTGTACGAAAATGTGGAAAGATACGAGAAAACGTCCAGGAGAGTATACGCAATGAAGTTGTGTTCATAACCCGTTCTTCCCTTCTTGTTCGTTGGAAACACATTTCCTAGAAAGTTCTCAAAATCAATCGTGGCTTACACGATAGTGGGGGATGTGAGCGTGAAAAGAAGTGGAAGAATGAAGCTCGGTATAGTTGCTAGGAACTTTCCTGATGTAGAAGGGCAAGGAGAATGGGGGTCAAGGACCAAGCAAAAGAGGCGAAAAAGGGAACGACAAAGATGGGGTGAGCTATTAGGATAAGAATAGAACACATAGGCAAAAGATAGTGTTTGGATTTCTATAACACAACTAAATCTGCCCAAAAACATTAATGGTGGTATGGCAGGTGAAGCTATGTATATGTGTGCGTGTGTGTGTGTGTGTTCATGCGTGCATGCGTGCGTGAGAGCGTGCGAGCGTGCATACGTGCTTGTGTGTGTGTTGGCTCGTGGCAGAAAAACGTGGTAAGGTGTATGAAGAGGTAGAATGATACGAGAAAACGTAGAAGAGAGTATACGATATGAGATTGTTTTCATTTCCCGTTCTTTTTTTCTTCTTCGTTGGAGACACAATTCCAAGAATGCTTTCAGAATCAATCGCGACTTACACGGTAGTGATGGATGTGAGCGTAAATAGAAGTTAAAGAAGAGAGTCGGACAAGGTTGCTAGGAACTTTCCTGATGTAGAAGGGCAAGGAGAATGGGGGAAGAGATCCAAGTGAAAGTGACCATAAAGGGAACGACAAAGGGGTGAACTATCACGATAGGATTAGAATGCGTGGGCAATAGATCCTGTTTGGATTTCCATAACACATCATCTCTTCCCTCGCTCCTCATTCGACCCCTTCCTCTCTCTCCCCATCTCCTATCTTCTATTCCTCTGAAATTTCTGACTCACCTGTGCCCACGATGCTCGCACACCGCGTTGCTACTCCCCCGTCGACAAGAGGAGTCCTCGTATGTTCAATCCCTGGAGGGAGAGTGTGAGGAACGGGCAGGGGAGGGGAAGGGTGAAAGTTATCAGCATGTGGTGTGTCCCGAATGGCTCCCTTGGGTAGGCCACAAAAATGCCCTGTCCCCAACCAAACTTCCAAGAGTGATTACTCAGAGAATACGCCAAAAAAATCAGGTGTTGTCCAATAAGAGCAGCTTATTTTTATCCAATAAGTAACAGCGCGCTCTGATTTGAGCGTGTCCAATCAGAACAGTTGTTGGTTGCAATTAGTTTTTGCCTGATTGTTAAGCGAAAGGACAAGGGTTCGAAACCTGCGTGTGTTTAAACAAAACAGCAGCCACAAAAACGAATGTATTTGCTAGTTTATGTGCCCTCCGAGAATCGATCCCCTTACCTTTGTATTCACACACGAAACGCAACCTACTCTGCTAAACGAGATGTTAACTATTGAAAGTTTTTAATAATTATTGAGTTTTGTGTTTGGTGCCATCATTTTCCCACTATACTACTTCGCAATTTGTGGCACACATGCTCAGCGCCCAACTGCGCCAGCGCCTAGAGGCGCCAGCAAAAGGATCCAGCGCCCAAGGGCGCCTGCGCAAGGCGAAGCGCCCAAAGGCGCCAGCGCCCAAAGGCGCCCGCGCAAGGCGCCAGCGCTCAACTTCGCCAGCGCCCAAAGGCGCCAGCGCAAAGGCGCCAGCGCCCAACTGCGCCAGCGCCCAAAGGCGTCAGTGCCCAAACGCGCCAGCGCCCAAAAGGCGCCAGTGCAAAGCGCCAACGCCCAAGGCGCCAGCGCAAAGCGCCAGCGCCCAACGCGCTATGGCAAAAATCCGCCAGCGCTTTTGTGCCAGCAACCAATGCGCCAGCGCTGCCCAATGCACCAGCACTTAGGAAACATGATGGGTGTTTCTTACCAAAAAGATTGTCACTATAAATTCTTTGAAGACTCTGAGTAGTAGTGCTTGTGGTATTCGTCAATCAGTAGTAGTTGGAAGGGCACTGTCAACAATTGCCAAGAATGTTTGTGAAGAGCTTGTCAAGAATTGCTCTCTGCTAGCTGTGAGGAATAGCTGAATCTGAGTAGTAGCTGTGGCGAAGCGATAGATGGGGGGGATGGATGGGCAGGAAGGACTCGAAGGGGGAGGGGGGATTCGAAGAGAGAATGCGCTTCGGAGGATTTCTTTTCAAATTTGAGGTGGGTTCAAAGTTACTCTGGGTGTCAAATTCGAAATGAAACTTGGGGGCAAAACGAGCCAACTTTTAACTTTTATTACTTCTAAGAGGCTTGGGCAGGTTTGAGTAACTTTTGGGCTGTATTACAAAAATCTACTCTGCCACAATTTGGCTAAGTGAAATCCACGTCAAATTTACAGAATTGACACAATTCTGCTTGTGGAAAAATCATCTTTAAAACCAGGGTGCACATTCAATTGGATTTCTGTCAAAGGTTAACCTTTGACCTCGGGGTTACTCAGTGATTTAGGAATATCTGGGGGGAGTGTTCGCTTCAGCAGGTGAACATTTGAACCCTCGAGATTTGGCAAATGTAAACCGAAGTCATCGAAT
This sequence comes from Closterium sp. Naga37s-1, assembly GCA_947471745.1. NCBI lineage: Eukaryota > Viridiplantae > Streptophyta > Zygnematophyceae > Desmidiales > Closteriaceae > Closterium > Closterium sp. Naga37s-1. The sequence continues at coordinate 1,348,914 of CANJKZ010000264.1, forward strand.
GTGCTTCCGCCAATTCGTTTCCCCCCTCCCCATACCTATTCCGCTCCCACCGAAATTGTTTCCCCTTCCCCCACAATATCGTCTCACCCCCTTTCCCCTTTCCGCCAACCCAGTTGCCCTCCCCTTGATCCCCAATTTCTAGATCCAAGTGTTATCAATTTCTCCCCTGCCAAGCCTCATCTCTCACGGACGAAAAGCCCCATGCTCGCCCATTCTCAACTATTTATTCGCTACTCGTCAACCAATCAGCAGTTCCCGCAAACATGCCGCCCAAAATTTAGCCTGGAGTCGCGTTGAATGTGTACCCTGGTTTTAAGACAACTAATCATTTCTAAGACAACTCATACAAAGTAAACAGACTAGTGTGGTCCTGAATATAGTGCATCTAAATACTTTAGCTTAAGATTGTTCCACTATGACCATATTCATATCATGATTGCTAAAAGGTTGTGTCTAACATATTGAAGCTCGAAATCCAACATATTAATCGCAAATGAAAAAAATCAAAAGCATCAGGTATAACTCAATATAAACTTCCTATTGTATTTCTCATACGTCAAGTGCAATTTATAAAATCCATTACGAATAAACGTCATTAATCGCACACGCAAGCAAAATCCACGGTATTTACTTTACCCTCCAAACAGGATCCCTTATATAGCACGTTAAATGCACGTTTAATCATTCACCCATTCCAAAGTAGCAATCACCTACATATGCATTTGTGATCATATTATACTTTTGTCATGCTTATGATATATTAGTACTTTTAGATTGAAAATGTATACCTACGCAATCCATACGACGTTAAACGTCGAGTCTTGATGTATGAGATGTATAATGTGAGAAACTGAACGAGAATGAATGACTAAGGGAAAGTTGGGTACAAAATGTAAACCCTAGAAAACTGTACCTCATATGAGCTACCCCACTATAGCCTACAGTAGCTATGTCATATAAATCTGACACACCCCCATAGGCAAAGTGGGGGAGAACAAGGGGTCACAAGACCAGTCAAGCAAAGCAAAGCAAGCTCAGGGTGGATCACAAAGTCACCACACATTCCGAGCACAAGTTCAAGGCCACAAGGCCAGTTCACATGCAGGATTACATATATATATAAGGCTAGACAAGCAAGAGCAGGTGTATATATATATGCAACACTACAAACAAGGTCAAGGGGTGAGCAAGTGAGGCAAGGTAGGCACAAGACCCAGCTGAGTACAGAAGCGCTGATGATCACAAGGCGCAAGTGCCTTGGTGAAGATATCAGCAGTGTTGGCCTGAGAGGCCACGTACGCAAGCCGCAGCTGACCACGCTGCTGTAGCTCATGAGCAAGGAAGTAGCGGAGAGCAATGTGCTTCGTTCTGTGCTCCAGTCTCTGCTCTCGACACAAGGCCAGCATGGCCTTGTTGTCTACGTACAGCACTGGAGGAGAACGAGGCGGCTCTCCGAGGTCAGTCAGCAGGTAGGTGAGCCAGCGAAGCTCCTGTGCAGCCATGGCCCCGGCGTAGATCTCAGCCTCACAACTGGGGCCGAGAACAGAAGACGAGCGGGTAGCCCGCCACGAAACAGAGCCGGAACCAAGGCTGAAGGTGTAACCCTGTGACGACCGCTGCGTAGCCTGGTCGTCAGCCCAAGAAGCGTCTGCGTGCCCAGTGAGGACCACTGGACTCTGCCCTCCAAGCACAAGCCCCATGCCCGACGTACTGCACAAGTAACGCAACACCCTCTTCGCTGCAGCCATGTGCTCCGGTCTGTGTCTCCCAGGAGCAACATAGCGTGCGAGAATGCTAAGAGGGTATGCGAGGTCAGGTCGTGTGCAGGTCATCAGGTACATGAGGCAGCCAACAAGCTCTGGGTACGGGCCACTCGACTCTACGGACTCATCCGAAGGCAGAGCTGAGAGCGAGTGGCGAGTAGGCAGAGGAGTGGCCTGAGGCGAGGAGTACGTGAAGCCGAAGCGCTGAAGGACCTGCTGCACCATGTGTGACTGAGTCAGGGTAATGGTGCGGCGTGCTCTGTCCCGGGTGATCTGCAAGCCAAGGTAGCTGCGCAGTTCACCCAGGTCTGTGCACGTGTGTCTCTTCTGCAGCTCGGACTTCACGTGGGCGAGTCCAGCAGTGTCAGCTGTGGCAAAGACCAAGTCGTCGACGTACACGAGGATGTAGAACGGCGGCAAAGAAGTGTCGGTGCGCAGAAACAGCGACGGGTCGGCAGTAGAGGGAGCAAACCCAAGAGCCGCAAGTGTAGTCCTCAGTGTGTCGTGCCACTCACGCGGTGCCTGGCGGAGACCGTAGACTGGCCGCCGGAGGCTCCACTGGGTGCCAGGAGGAAAAGACCCAGTGAAGCCAGGTGGGCGACGCAGCCAGATCTCCTCGTGCAGGCTGCCCTGCAAGAAAGCAGTGCTGAAGTCAAGAGAGTGCAGCTCGTAGTCGCGGTGAGCAGCTATGTGCAGCAGTACCCGAAGAGTGGTCATCTTCGGGGTGGGAGAGAAGGTCTGAAAGTAGTCAACTCCCTGCCGCTGACTGAAGCCACGAGCCACGTAACGCGCCTTGAAGACAGGCGGAGAACCCGGCGGTCGCTTCACCCTGAAAATCCACATGCCACTGACGATGTTCGCCCCAGGCGGGGGAACCTCGTCAACGTAGGTGCCTGTGGACTTCCAGGAAGCCATCTCTGTGTCCATAGCTGCCTGCCACTGAGAGGAGTAGGGACCCTCTATCGCCTCCGCGTAAGAGCGCGGAGTCGGGATGTCAAGTGCATCCGGGTCTCCCTCAGGGGTAAGCAGTACGGACACGAGATGAGGTGAAGCAGCAGCCAAACACTGGAACTCCTCCTGCCTGTCCTCAAGGACGTCCGTGCCAAGGGCACACTCACCCCCGACGGACGGAGGACAGACAGACTCAGACTCAGCGACAAGACTAGCAGCGTAGTCTAGACGACAACGAGCAGCAAAGTCGACGAGCTCAGCAACTAGGGCAGACGCAGCAGTGGACTCAAAGGAAGGGTCAGTGACGACAGTAGCAAGGAGACGCGTGACAGTAGGACTGGCAGCACGAAGAGAGTCCGACTCCGGGTCGGGAAGAGCAGGAAGAGAGGACTCAGGAGGAGAAGGCAAAGGGGCACGCAGAGGAGCAGTGGACGGACGCAGAGACATCCGGTGCGTGCCAGGGACAGGAGGAGGACGCTGACGCGAACCACGACCACTAGTGCGAGCAAGACGGACAGGCGACGCAGGGCGAGACGCAGGCTCACGACGCTCAGCCAGACCTCCAGTAGGACCAGTGTAGGGAGAAGGAGCGGGCAGTGGGGAGGCCGGCTGTAACTGTAACTGTGACGGGACAGGCTGTGGACACTCTAAGGGAGGAGGAGGACCAGTAGAAGGCGGGAGACCAAGAACCTGCTCAAGGAGCGGAACGAAGTACGGCCGAGACCGCGCGGCGACTCCAGACACAGCAGGGACAGCACCAGTACCCCCAGCGGCAGCACCAGCGCCAGCAGCACCTCCAGCTCCAGTACCTCCAGCAGCACCAGTAGCACCCCCAGCAGGACCGCCTCCAGGACCGACAGCAATAGCCTCAGCGCCAACACCCTCAGCAGCTCCAGCTCCAGTCGTGCCCGCAGGCCCAGCAGCTCCAGTACTCCCAGTACGAGCACCTCCGGGACCCGCGGCTCCAGCACCCTCAGCAGCCGAATAACCTCCAGCTCCAGCAGCACGCCTCCAGCGCCGGGCAAACCACTCGCGCAGCTCCTGTGGAGAGAGTGGCTCCCGCCGAGACGAAGCACCCGGAGAACCTCCAGGCGCAGCACCGCCAGACGCCACACGAGCAGGCCCAGCTCCCTCAGGCTCCGCACCCCCAGGCTCAGCACCTCCAGGCATAGCACCCCCAGACTCAGCACCCCCAGGCGTAGCACCCCCAGGCTCAGCACCCCCAGGCTCAGCACCCCCAGTAGTAGCACCCCAAGGCTCAGCAACCCCAGGCTCAGCACCCCCAGTAGTAGCACCCTCAGGCTCAGCACCCCCAGGCGTAGCACCCACACGCTCAGCACCCCCAGAGTCAGCACCCCCAGGCTCAGCACCCTCAGCAGCACCAGAGTCACCAGTAACCTCGACAGGCTCGACTGCGTCTACCTGGGACACACCTGAAGGGGCAGGACCCTGAGGGGGGAGGGGGTCTACCGGGGGGGGATCTGGCACAAGGAAGAGCGGTGGCGGGGGGAGGGACGGAGTGCGGTAGGGGAAGAGGCGGTAGTAGGGGACCGACTCGTCAAACGTGACGTCCTGGGAGGACAGAACACGGCGAGAGGTGGGGTGGTAGAACTGCCACCCTGGCGCGTCAGGGGGGAAGCCAAGGAAGACGCAAGGAGCAGCACGAGGGGACAGCTTGTCCGCAGACAAGTCGCGGACAAACGCCCGAGATCCCCAGACACGGAACGCAGACGCATCGCCAACCTTCCCCGTCCACAGCAAAGCTGGGGAGGTCTCCGGCATGGAGACCCTGGGCTGAAGGTTGATCTGATGCGCCGCGTACCGAACCGCAAACGGCCACAGAAAATGGGGGGCAGCCGCATGCATCATGGACGTACGGGCGACGTCCATGACCATGCCAATGCGGCGCTCAGCAATCCCATTTTGCTGTGGAGAGTCCGGAAGCGTGAAGGTCTGGCGGATGCCTCGTGCACGACAGTAGGCTCGCAGAAGGCCAGAGGAGAACTCTCCACCTCTGTCAGAGTGCAGACGCAGAACAGGAAAGTCCGAGCCGAAGCTCTGCCTGAGCTGGAGACGAGCTGCGCGGATCCAGTCGATCAACACCTCAGTGACATCACCCTTGCTGCGCAAGGGGAAGACTGTGGTGTAACGCGAGTAGTCGTCAACCACCAGTAGGAAGTAGCGCTCGTGACCCTGTCCACGGACGCGGGCCGGGCCCCACACGTCCATGTGAAGCGTCTGCAGTGGGGCCTCTGTCGGAGGATACTGGGAGGAGTGAGGGGCAGCCCGCTGCCGCCCCTCGACACAAGGGACGCAGGTAGGGCCGGGCCCCGGAGGAAGGGGAGGGAGGGACCGGGGAAGACCAGAGACAAGGACACGGGAGGCCATGCCTCGAAGACGAAGCAGGGAGGGGTGACCAAGGCGGTGGTGCCAGAGGAGAGTCTCGTGCGACAGGAGGCGACACGAACAGGGGGCAGACTCAGGACCAGACCTGGACGCTGCAGCAAACACCTGACCCGACGCAGCTACCTGACCAGACGCAGTGACTGGAGGAGACGCAGTGGTCAGTGTGTACAGGCTCGACCCCGGCCGACGTGTAAACGTGGCCAGGTGTCGGCCTGTCCGAGCGTCCGTGCAGTAGGTCACTCGCTGACTCGCAGGAGTGAACTGGTGAACCCCCGCATCCTGTAGGTCAGCACCACTCACCAAGTTCGTAGAGAACGAGGGGAGGTAAAGACCAGACAGGGTGCCAGAGGGGGCCGTCGGACACGGGAGGACAGTGGAGAAGTGAGCAAGGACAGGACCCCCAGAGGGGTCTGCCAGAGAGACTGCAACTGGCCGGCCAAGCGGCGTGAGTGTGGTGCGGTCTCGAAAGAAGGAGCGAGAAGCCCCCGAGTCAAGGGTGAAAGTGTGGGAGGCCGAAGCCGACGCAGTACCTGAGAGAGCAGACTCACCAGCACCTGAGGGAGCAGACGCACGAGCACCTAGAGCAGCAGCCTCGCTAGCACCTAGAGCAGCAGCCTCACCAGTACCTAGAGCAGCAGTCTCAATGCCCGGGTCGGGCGGAAAACACCGGTAACAGTCACCCTCATCACTAATAGTCACAGCATACATGGCAGCAAGAATAGCATCAAAGTCAAGGTCAAAGACAGCTACACCCGCCCTAGACAGCTCGCCCCAGCGGGGGATCTCAGTGGCCTCAGGGAACTGGTGACACCAAGCGTCCGTCAGGCGGCCAAAGCAGCGCTGGGTGGAGTGCGCACCCCCGCACTGCTCACCCGCGCGGTCGCCGGTGCGTAGGACGTAGGTGCACGGACCAGTACCCCCACCCCGCTGGCGTGCAGCGTACCACTCACGGAGCTGCTGAGGGGGGGGGATGTCACGAGTGCGCTGCTGCTGGCGCTGACCACCACCGGAGCCGACCCTCTGCGCAGCGCCACCCCGACCAGCTCCACCTCCTCCGCCGCCGCCTCCTCCACCGCCGCCACCTCCGCCACCTCCGCTCCCACCGCCACCGCCGCCGCCGCCTCCGCCTCCACTGCCGCCACCTACACCTCCACCCCCGCCACCACTCCCACCACCACCCCCACCCCCTCCACTGCCGCCACCGCCACCTCCGCCACCCCCGCCAGCCCCTCCAGCACCCTTGCCCCCCTTGCCCTTGCCGGTGCGGCGTCTCCCGCTCGGGGCAGACGCAGCGCCGACCGACTCGAAACCAACGAGGTCGGCCGCAGCAGCAGAGGCAACAGAGGGCAAAAGGGGGGAGGGGGAACACCCCTCAAAGACGGGGGTGCGAGGGTCACCACGAGAGGCTCCTACAGCGACTATGCTCTTCTCTGCTGCTAGGAGGGCCTTCTCGAGGAGGTCAACGGTGAGAGTGGTGGGGCAAACTGAGAGGAAGTGGTCCCTGACTACGCGAAGGGAGTCAGGGAGCCGGGTGACTATGTAGTAGAGGGTGATGTACATGGGGGGGGGGTTCTTGGCGCAGAACTCAGCAGGAAGCGCAGTGCGGTAGCGAGTGTCACTAGTGCGGAGGTGCGTAATGAGGTCAGCGACTGTGGGAAAGGCAGCAAGGTCAGGGAAGAGGTACGGTAGCATGAGGCGGCTCAGTGCAGCAGTGGCAGGGGAGGAGTAGCGCGCAACTACAGCGTCGTACAAGGTGTGAGCACTCTTGTACTGGCTAAAGTGCGCACGCTCAGAGGTAGGCAGGTGGCGACGCACAGCAAGACGTGCAGCAGCATCGCGTGTGGCCCACTGTGAGCGAACAGTGGTGTCGGCATCAGCAGCAGGGGCAGGAGAGGCACCAGAGGTGAGGTCAAAGAGGGAGAGACCGTCTGCCCTATCGCACTGTAGGAAAAGCTGCAGGTCATCTACCCAGACGTCAAAGTCAATGGCCCGACCCTCAGCGTCAAAAGCGAGGACACTAGGGGTAGCCATGACAGCAGTAGACTAGCAGCGCGAACAGTAGGGTAAGGGCAGTGCAGTGACAGAGGCGCTGCTCTTACCGGACAGGGTGGCTCGAGCGGCTCGGCGGGTCGGCAACTCGGCGGCTCGGGCGGCTCGGGCGGCTCGGCGGTACGGCGGCTCGGTAGCAACTGCGGCTCGGCGACTCGGCGGCTCGGGCGGCTCGGGCGGCTCGGCGGTACGGCGGCTCGGCAGCAACTGCAGCTCGGCGGCTCGGGCGGCTCAGGTGGCGCGGCGGCTCGGGCGGCTCTGGTGGATCGGGCGGCTCGGCAGTAGCTCGGCGGCGCCGGCGGCTCGGTGGTGACGGCGGGGCCGCGTGGGGACAGCGGCGGGGCCGGGTGGAGCGGCAGCGGGGCTGGGTGGAGCGGCGTCGGGGCCGGGTGGAGCGGCGTCGGGGCCGGGTGGAGCGGCGTCGGGGCCAGTAGAGGCGGCGCCGGGGCCGGGAAGGGCAGCTCCGGGGCCGCAGGGGTAGGCGACGGGGCCAGCAGAGGCGGCGCCGAGGCAGGGAAGGGCGGCGCCGGGGCCGCAGGGGTAGGCGACGGGGCCGCGAGGACGGCTAGGAGGGGGGGGTCGTGAGGGCGGCTTGAAGAGGCCGCGAGGGCGGCTAGAAAGGGCCGCGAGGGCGGCGTGAAAGGGCCGCGAGGCGGCGCGACACGAAGGAGCCGCGAGGGCGGCGGATCGGGGCCGCGAGGGCGGCGCGACGCAGCCGCTAGGGCGGCGCGACGTGCAGGGGCCGCGAGGGCGACGCGACGGGGCCGCAGGCGCGACGCGACGGGGCCGCTAAGGCGGCGCGACAGGGTCGAGAGAGGGGAGCGCGACTCGGGCAGTGTAGAGCGCGCTCCGGGCAAGAAAAAAAAGGTGGTGGGCCCTAGGAACAGTTCCCACAGGGAAACCTGCTCGATACCATGAGAAACTGAACGAGAATGAATGACTAAGGGAAAGTTGGGTACAAAATGTAAACCCTAGAAAACTGTACCCCATATGAGCTACCCCACTATAGCCTACAGTAGCTATGTCATATAAATCTGACATAATGTATACATTATATATATATACATTATATACATATATACAAATCCAGCGCCATATAAATTGGTGATGAATAATGCAATATACAAAGAAAAGATGAGTGATGAAAACAACCAAATTTGACATCTCACAAGGTGATTTAGTAGAAAATATTGTGGCACCACACATACCACACATACCACACCATCATGCATGCAATACCATGCAGCCACCCTTGCATTCACTTTCACATTCACCTTCATACTCATTCTCACACTCACTCTCACACTCACTCTCGCACTCACTCTCGCACTCACTCTCGCACTCACTTTCAAACCCACTCACGCACACTCAACTTTTCTTAGACACTCTCTCTAAAACACAAACTCAATCCCTAGCACTCTGTCAAATATAGGAGGAGTACGGCCTAGGCTTAGTAGCCTAGGCCACAGTAGGACTAGAACGAGGAGGCGCCAAGTACGAGCTAGGATTGTGTGCAGGAATGGAATTGAGAAGGGATGATTGAACTAGCAAGCAGCAGGATACAAATAGCAAACCCTAAGGGGCTGTACTCACTATTGAGTGCCCCACTGCAGGCTACACAAACAGCATATTCTGACACACCCCCATAGCCAAAGTGGGGTGTAATCAGCACAATGAGCAGGCAGTGCAATAGTTCACAATTATCAGCAAAGCTAGAGGCTATCACAGAGGGCAAGTGAGGAGGAGGAGGGACTGTGAGGGGGAGAGAAGATGGGAGGCGACGACTGAAGCTGCAGACACACGGGCAACAGAAGCGGCTGACACAGTGGCGGCTGACACAGTGGCTACCGAGGCAAGGGCCCCGGACTACTGGAGTAACTGGCTCTGCGGCTACGACGAGCGGCAGAAGCAACGGACCCACGGGCAACTGGTGCAGCAGGCTCTCTGAGCTACCGGAGACAAGGGCCCCGGAATACAGGAGTAACAGGCTCTGCGGCTGCGACGAGCGGCAGGAGCAACGGACCCACGGGCAACAGGTGCAGCAGGCTCTCTGAGCTACCGGCGACAAGGGCCCCGGAATACCGGCGCTGCGGACGACACGACGGCTGCCTCCACTCAACCTCCCCCAACTGTCCCACACCCCCCTACACACACCCCCAGTTTCACCCCTAGCTCCACTCCCACATCACCCCCCTAGCTCCACTCCCCACAGCTCCCACACCTCCACCCCCCTCAGCGGCAGCTGCAGCAGTGGGAGACGAAAAAGGAGGAGGGGAGAACCCACACCTCTCACCCCCATGCTTGCCACCCCACACCCCCACCACCGCGGAACGCACGGCGGAATGGGAGCAATGGGCAGCACGGGGGGGGGGGGGGGGGGGGGGGGGGGGGGGGGGACGGGACGGGCTTCCGCAGGGGCGGCTCGCGCGGGTCCTGGGGCGGCTGCTGAAGGCACGAGCTGCTCCAGGGGCGGCTGCTGCAGGCACGGGCTGCTCCAGGGGCGGCTGCTGCAGGTGCGGGCTGCTCCAGGGGCGGCTGCTGCAGGTGCGGGCTGCTCCAGGGGCGGCTGCTGCAGTGGCGGGCGGCTCCAGGGGCGGCCGCTGCAGGTGAAAGGCAGGAGGAGGGGGGGGGGGGGGGGGGGGAAACGCACGGCCCCCAGGGCGCCCCGAGGGGCGACGACAAGGGAGCCGCGCGGCCCCCCCCTGGGGCGCCGCGACGGGCACCAGGGAGGGCGCCGCGACGGGCCCCCAGAGCCGCCTCGACGGGCGACGGGGAGGGCGCCGCGCGGGCCCCCCGAAGTCGCCTCGACGGGCGACGGGGAGGGCGCCGCGCGGGCCCCCCGAAGTCGCCTCAACGGGCGACGGGGAGGGCCGCGCACGGCCCCCGAAGTCGCCTCGACGGGCGACGGGAGGGGACCGCGCGCGGCCCCTGTGGTCGCCACGACGGGCGACTGGTGGGGAGGCCGCGCGGGCCCCCAAGGTCGCCTCGACGGGCGACGGGAGGGGAGGCCGCGCGGGTCCCCGAGGTCGCCTCGACGGGTGACGGGAGGGGAGGCCGCGCGGTTCCCCGAGAGCGCCTCGACGGGCGCTTCGACGGGAGGGGACCGCGGAGGCCCCCCCAAGGGCACCACGACGGGCGCCACGGAAGGGAAAACCGCCAGGCGCCCCGAGCGCGCGGCGGGCAGAAATTAGGGTTTCGCCGCCGCGCACCACGGGGCGCGCGGCGGACACTGCGGCAGCGGAAGCGGGTGGTGGGCCCATACACAGGAAGGCGGCAGACATGCCGCCCTCTGATACCATGTCAAATATAGGAGGAGTACGGCCTAGGCTTAGTAGCCTAGGCCACAGTAGGACTAGAACGAGGAGGCGCCAAGTACGAGCTAGGATTGTGTGCAGGAATGGAATTGAGAAGGGATGATTGAACTAGCAAGCAGCAGGATACAAATAGCAAACCCTAAGGGGCTGTACTCACTATTGAGTGCCCCACTGCAGGCTACACAAACAGCATATTCTGACACACTCACCCTTGCTCTCATGCTCGCGCTCTCTCTTGCACATGGACACACAATCGCACGAACCCTCGCACGCACCCCAAACTCACCCTTGCACTCACCGTCAGACTCACCCTCACAGTCACTCTCGCATACACTCTCACACCCACTCTCGCACCCACCCTCGCACTCACTTTCGTACTCACCTTCACACTCATGCACGCACTCACGCTTCCAATCATACTTGCACTCACCATTGCAATCACACCCACACCATTTCACCAAACCTCATACTCACACACACACACACTCGCACTCACCCTTGAACTCGCCCTCTCAATCAGCCTGTCACTCACCCTTGCATTCACCCTCGCACTCACGCTCGCACTCACCCTCGCATTCAATCTCGCACTCACCCTCATTCTCACTCTTGCACGCGCACTCGCACTCACACTCGCACTCTCACGCGCTGAGACGAGGGACGAGCACGAGTATAGAATATGAGAAAACAAGAGTTTCTTTCGCACACTCTCACGCGCTCTCTCACGCGCACCTTCACGAGCACCCTCACGCGCACCCTCATGCGCACTCTCACGCGTTCTCTCACGCGCACTTTCACTCGCACTCTCACGCGCCCACTTACGTGCATAATCACCCGCTCTCCCACGCGCTCTCTCACGCGCTCCCTCACGCGCTCTCGCATGCGCACCCTCACGCGCACTCTCAGGCACACTCTCACGTGCTCTCTCACGATCTCTCTCTCTCGCACTCATTCTCTCTCTCACGCGCTCTCTCACGCGCTCTCTCACGCGCTCGATCACGTGCTCTCGCACGCACACCCTCACGCGCACTATCAGGCACACTCTCATACGCTCTCTCTCGTGCTCTCTCTCTCGCACTCTCACGCGCATTCTCTCTCTCACGCGCACTCTCACGCGCTCTCACGCGCTCACTCACACGCTCTCTTACGCGCTCCCTCACGCGCGCTCTCACGCGCGCTCTCACGCGCACTCACACGGGCACTCTCACGCGCACTCTCACGCGCACTCTCACGCGTTCTGTCACGCGCTCTCTCACGCTCTCCCTCACGCGCTCTCTCCACGCTCCCTCACGCGCACTCTCAGGCACACTCTCACGCGCTCTCTCTCACGCTCTCTCACGCGTTCTCTCACGCACTCTCTGACGCACTCCCTCACGCGCTGTCTCGCGTGCTCTCTCACGTGCTCCCTCACGCGATCTCGCATGCGCACCCTCACGCGCACTCTCAGGCACACTCTCACGCGCTCTGTCTCACGCTCTCCCTCTCTCGCCCTCTCTCGCGCATTCTCTCTCTCACGCGCACTTTCACGCGCTCTCTCATGCAATCTCAAGCGCACTCTCAGGTACACTCTCACGCGCTCTCTCATGCTCTCTCTCTCTCTCTCTCGCACTCTCACGCGCATTCTCTCTCTCACGCGCACTCTCACGCGCTCTCTCACACGCTCACGCGCTCCCTCACGCGCTCTCTCACGCGCACTTTCACACGCGCTCTCACGCGCACTCTCACGGGCACTCCCACTCGCACTCTCACGCACACTCTCACGCGTTATCTCACGCGCTCTCTCACGCGCTCTCTCACGCGCTCCCTCACGCGCACTCTCAGGCACACTCTCACGCGCTCTCCCTTGTCAAACATTATACATGTTCATATTGTGTAGGCTATAGTGGGTTTAGCCTTAGGGGGTACAACATTGCTAGGGTTTCCTACTTGTATCACCCTGCTGCCTAGTTTCACACATTCTCGTTCAGTTCTACATTCTAACATGGTATCACGAGCCTAGGTTGCTACCTAGGACCGCTTTCTCCTACGGGCCCACTATTCCGCTAGAAGCGCCCTCGTGCGCCCTACCTTACGTGCGCCCTCGTGCGCCTTTCTATACTCGTGCGCCCTCGTGCGCCCTACCTTACGTGCGCCCTCATGCGCCCTCGTGCGCCCTACCTTACGTGCGCCCTCGTGCGCCCCCGTGCGACCTGCCCTTCGGTCTGCCCGCGTGCCGTCCTGCAGCCCTCGCGCTGCCTCCTGCAAGCTAGTACGGCCCTCGAGCCGCCCCTGCAGGTCCGTCAGGCCCCCGAGCCGCCTCTGCAGACCCGTCAGGCCCCCCCGAGCCGCCTCTGCAGGCCCGTCAGGCCCGAGAGCCGCCCCTGCAGCCAGCGCGCTGCCCTGCCGAGCCGCGTGTCGCCCGTGGGCGCTGCCTCTGCCCCGTCGCGCTGCCCTGAGGAGCCGCGCGCGACCCCCGCTATCCCGTCGCGTCGCCCTGGGGAGCCGCGCTCGGCCCCCGCTGCCCCGTCGCGACGCCCTGGGGAGCCGCGCTCGGCCCCCGCTGCCCTGTCGCAACGTCCTGGGGAGCCGCGCTCGGCCCTCGCTGACCCGTCGCGACGCCCTAGGGAGCCGCGCGCGACCCCCCGCTGCCCCGTCGCGACGCCCTGGGGAGCCGCGCGCGCCCCCCCCCCCCCCCCCCCCGCTGCCCCGTCGCGGCGCCCTGGGGAGCCGCGCGCCGCCCCCCCCCCCCCCCCCCCTCGCTGCTGCCCGAGCCACCCTGCAGCCCGCGAGCCGCCTCTACAGCGCCGAGTGCGCTCTGCCAAACCCTAAAATAAATAATTAATTATTAAAAAAAAAAAAAAAAAAAAAAAAAAAAAGGGAGCAGCTGCCCCTGGCCCCTGGAGCAGCCGCCCCTGGAGCAGCCGCCCCTGCAGCAGCCGCCCCTGCAGCAGCTGCCCCTGCAGCAGCCGCCCCTGGACCTCTGCAGCCGCCCCTGGCCCCTGGAGCAGCCGCCCCTGCAGCTGCCACGGAGCCCTCGCCCTGCAGTGGTAGCGGCCTCGCCGTTACCACCGTCGTACGCCTGCCCTTCTCGCCACTGGTGAGCACTGCCCTGCCCGTATTGCTGTTACTGCTGCTCCTGCTGCTACTGCTCTTTCTACTTCTACTGCTGCTCCTGGCGTGGCCAAATGCAGCTCCAGCGCCGTCCGCGTGAGTCCCTCACGCCCCAACAGCTTCGTGAGTGGTATGCTGGTTGGGGTTGTAGGGGTGGCCGCGCTGCTGCTACTACTACTGCTACTACTACTGCTACTGCTGCTCCTGGCGGTGGCCAGATGCAGCTCCCGCGACGTCCGAGTGAGTCCCTCACGCCCCAGCAGCTTCGTGAGTGGTACGCTCAGCGTGGAGGGTCACGGGGTACTGCTCGCTGCCCGTACGTCATTCGCACTGGTGCTCGGACTGGTCAGCCTTGCGGGACGTTTGGTCACACAGAGTCCCGCTGCTTCGCCCGTCTGAGCGACGCCTGGCGTACAGAGTTTGGCGACGCGGCTGAGCTCCCCGACTGGGTGGAGCTGCTTAGGCAGAGGGTAGATATCTATGCTCTTGACTATGATGCTATCCTCACTGCCATGTATGCATTTCCTACTAGTGCTGAGAGTGCCTGTCACCTGTGTGTGCCGCCTGACCCCGGTATCCAGTCTGCTGCTCTAGGTACTGGTGAGGCTGCTGCACTAGGTGCTTGTGAGTCTGCGCCCTCTGGTACTGCGTCTACTGAGGCACTGCACACCTTCACACTGGACTCAGGCGCTTCCCGCTGTTTCTTTCGTGACCGCACTGCCCTTGAGCAGCTTGCTCGGCCGGTTGCAGTCTCCCTCGCTGACCCCTCTGGGGGTCCGGTCATTGCGACCTCCTCTACTGTTCTCCCTTGTCCTGCGGTCCCGTCGGGCACTCTGTCAGGTCTCTACCTCCCCTCGTTCTCTACGAACTTGGTGGCGGGTAGTGCGCTCCAGGACGGGGGTGTCCACCAGTTTACCCCTACCTACGAGCGTGTGACACACTGCACGTGCGCTCGGACGGGCCGCCACCTGGCTACCTTCACTCGGCAGCCGGGGTCGGACCTGTACACACTGACCACTGAGTCCCCACAGGTAGCTGCGTCTGCGTCTGCGTCGGGTCAGCTGTCTGCCCCCTGCTCGTGTCGCTCTCTGGCACACGAGACTGTCCTCTGGCACCACCGCCCTGGTCACCCGTCAGTGCAGCGCCTTCGTGCCATGCACAACCGGTACCTTGTCTCTGGTCTTCCCAGGGTTCTCCCTCCACTCCCACCCTCGCCTGCTCCTCCCTGCCTTCCCTGTGTCGAGGGGCGGCAGCGCGCCGCTCCTCACTCCTCCTCGTTTCCCCCGACGACTGCTCCCTTGCAGACGCTCCACATGGACGTGTGGGGCCCAGCCCGCGTCCGTGGACAGGGTCAGGAGAGGTACTTCCTGATCGTTGTTGACGACTACTCGCGCTACACCACGGTCTTCCCCTTGCGCACCAAGGGTGAGGTCCCTGATGTTTTGATCCCTTGGATCCGCGCTGCTCGTCTCCAGCTCAGTGAGCGGTTCCACTCGGACTTTCCTGTCCTGCGTCTGCACTCTGACAGAGGTGGTGAGTTCTCCTCTGACCTCTTGGCAGCCTACTGTGCGGAGCACGGCATCCGCCAGTCGTTCACGCTTCCGGCCTCTCCACAGCAGAATGGGGTTGCTGAGCGCCGCATTGGTTTGGTCATGGAGGTCGCTCGTACCTCCTTGATCCATGCGGCTGCCCCCCACTTTCTGTGGCCGTTTGCGGTCCGATACGCTGCGCATCAGCTCAACCTCTGGCCCCGTGTCTCCGTTCCGGAGACTTCGCCGACACTGCGTTGGACGGGAGAGGTTGGCGATGCGTCGCGTTTTCGGGTCTGGTGGTCCCGAGCTTTTGTTCGCGATACGTTCGCGGACAAGCTCTCCTCCCGCGCTGTTCCCTGTGTCTTCCTTGGCTTTGTCCCGGACGCGTCTGGTTGGCAGTTTTACCACGCCACCTCGCGCCGTGTCCTGCCCTCTCAGGACGTCACTTTTGACGAGTCCGTGCCCTACTACCGCCTCTTCCCCTACCGCACTGCCCCGCTCCCCCCCCCGCCTCTCTTCCTCGCGCCAGGTGCTGCTGTGGTAGACCCCCTCCCCCCTCAGGGTGCCGCTCCCTCAGGTGTGTCCCAGGTAGACCCGGTTGAGCCTGTCGAGGTAGCTGTCGACTCTCGTCCTGCCAGGGGTGCTGAGCCTGAGCGTGCGGAGCCTGGGGTTGCGGAGTCTGGGGGTGCTGAGCCTGGGGGTGCGGGGTCTGGGGGTGCGGAGCCTGCGGGTGCTGAGTCTGGGGGTGCTGAGCCTGGGGGTGCGGAGCCTGCGGGTGCTGAGTCTGGAGGTGCTGAGCCTGGGGGTGCTGAGCCTGGGAGTGCTACGTCTGAGAGTACTGAGCCTGAGCGTGCTGCACCTGGGGGAGGCCTCTCCTCGCAGCAGCTGCGTGAGTGGTACTTACAGTACTGCAGCCTCAGGAGAGGTGCTTCTGGAGCTCGGAGTGGTGCCGGAGCTGGTGCTAGTGCTTCCCCTCCTAGGCGGGAGCTGCCCTCTCCCCAGCAGCTCCGAGAGTGGTACGCTAGGCGCTGCAGTCTCCGGAGTGGCGCTCCCGGTGTCGTGGACTCTGGAGCTTCTGGAGTTACTGGAGGTGCTGCTGCTGCTGGCGGTGCGGCTGGCGCTGCTGGAGGTGCTGCTGGTGCTGCTGGAGCTGCTGGAGGTACTGCTGCTGCTGGAGGTGCTGCTGGCGCTGCTGGAGGTACTACTGGTTCTGGTGCTGCTGGAGCTGCTGGAGGTGCTGCTGCTGCTGGCGGTGCGGCTGGCGCTGCTGGAGGTGCTGCTGGTGCTGCTGGCGCTGCTGGAGGTGCTACTGGTGCTGGAGCTACTGGAGCTGCTGGTGGTACTGCTGCTGCTGGCGATGCTGCTGGCGCTGCTGGAGGTAATGCTGGTACTGGTGCTGCTGGAGCTGCTGGAGGTGCTGCTGCTGCTGGTGGTGCTGCTGGCACTGCTGGAGGTGCTGCTGGTACTGGAGCTGCTGGGGACCCTGCTGCTGCTGGCGATGCTGCTGGAGCTGCTGGGATTGGCCCTGCTGAGGGGGTTGGAGCTGGAGGTGCTGAGCGGCCACGGCCGTACTACGTTCCGCTCCTTCAGCAGGTTCTTGGCCTTCCGCCCTCTCCTGGTCCTACTCCTCCCCTACTGAGTCCACCGCTTGTCCAGTCGCAGTCACAGTTACAGCCTGTCTCTCCACTTCCTGGTCCTTCTCCCTACACTGCGCCGACGGGAGGTCTTACGGAGCGTCGTGAGCCTGAGTCTCGTCCTCCGTCGCCTGAGACGCGTCCAGAGTCGCCTGTCCGCGCTGTCCGCGCTGGTCGTCGTGTTCCACGTCAGCGTCCTCCTCCTGTCCTTGGCACTCACTATATGACCCTGCGTCCCTCTACTGCTCCACAGCGTGTCCCACTGCCGTCTCCACCAGCGTCCTCTCTTCCTGCTCTTGCTGACCCGGAGTCTGACTCTCTTCGTGCTGCCAGTCCTACTGTCACGCGTCTCCTTGCCACTGCTGTCACTGACCCTTCCTTTGAGTCCTCTGCTGCGTCTGCTCTAGTCGCTGAGCTTGTTGACTTTGCTGCTGCCTGTCGTCTAGACTACGCCGCTAGCCTTGTTGCTGAGTCTGAGTCTGTCTGTCCTCCGTCTGTCGGGGGTGAGTGTGCTCTTGGCACGGACGTCCTTGAGGACAGACAGGAGGAGTTTGAGTGCTTTGCCGCTGCTTTGCCTCATCTCGTGTCCATGCTAGTTGCCCCTGAGGGAGACCCGGATGCACCAGACATCCCGACCCCACGCTCCTACGCAGAGGCGATGGAGGGTCCCTACTCCTCTCAGTGGCAGACAGCCATGGACGCAGAGATGGCATCCTGGAAGTCCACAGGCACCTACGTCGACGAGGTTCCCCCACCTGGGGCGAACATCGTCAGTGGCATGTGGATTTTCAGGGTGAAGCGGCCGCCGGGTTCTCCGCCTGTCTTCAAGGCGCGTTACGTTGCACGAGGCTTCAGTCAGCGAGAGGGAGTTGACTTCTTCCAGACCTTCTCCCCGACCCCGAAGATGACCACTCTTCGGGTTCTGCTGCACGTCGCTGCTCAGCGTGACTACGAGCTCCACTCTCTTGACTTCAGCACTGCGTTCTTACAGGGCAGCCTGCATGAGGAGATCTGGCTGCGCCGCCCACCTGGCTTCACTGGGTCGTTCCCTCCTGGTACCCAGTGGAGCCTCCGGCGGCCAGTCTACGGTCTCCGCCAGGCACCCCGTGAGTGGCACGACACACTGAGGACTACTCTTGCTGCTCTTGGGTTTGCTCCTTCTACTGCTGACCCGTCGCTGTTTCTACGCACCGACACCACTCTGCCGCCGTTCTACGTTCTTGTTTACGTAGACGACTTGGTCTTTGCTACTGCTGACACTGAGGCACTCGCCCACGTGAAGTCGGAGCTGCAGAAGAGACACACGTGCACAGACCTGGGTGAGCTGACAAGCTATCTTGGCTTGCGGATCACCCGGGACAGAGCACAGCGCACCATCACCTTGACTCAGTCACACATGGTGCAGCAGGTCCTTCAGCGCTTCCGCTTCACGTACTCCTCGCCTCAGCCCACTCCTCTGCCTACCGGTCACTCGCTCTCAGCTCTGCCTTCGGATGAGTCCGTAGAGCCGAGTGGCCCGTATCCAGAGCTTGTGGGCTGCCTCATGTACCTGATGACCTGCACTCGACCTGACCTGGCATACCCTCTTAGCATCCTAGCACGCTATGTCGCTCCCGGCCGTCACCGGAAGGAGCACATGGATGCCGCTAAGAGGGTGTTGCGCTACTTGTGCAGTACGTCGGGCATGGGGCTCGTGCTTGGAGGTCGGAGCGACGTTGTCCTCACGGGTCACTCAGACGCTTCTTGGGCTGACGACCAGGCTACGCAGCGGTCGTCTCAGGGTTACACCTTCAGCCTTGGCTCTGGTTCAGTTTCTTGGCGTTCTACTCGCTCTTCTTCTGTTCTCAGCTCCAGTTGTGAGGCTGAGATCTACGCCACAGCCATGGCTGCACAGGAGTTACGCTGGCTCACCTACCTGCTGACCGACCTGGGAGAGCGCTCTCGTTCTCCTCCAGTGCTGTACGTTGACAACAAGGCCGCCATTGCCTTGTGTGAGGAGCACAGACTGGAGCACAGGACGAAGCACATCGCTCTGCGCTACTTCCTTGCTCGAGAGCTGCAGCAGCGTGGTCAGCTTCGTCTGCGTTACGTGGCCACTCGGGCCAACACTGCTGATGTGTTCACCAAGGCGCTTCAGCCTTGTGACCATCAGCGTTTCTGTACTGTTCTAGGCCTTGTGCCTACTCTCCCTCACTTGCTCACTTCTTGACTCTGCTTGTACTGTGATCTCTATATATATATATACCTGCATGTTTACTCTTGTTAGGTTGTGATCACTGTACCTCTTGTTATATTATCAAACTGCATGTGAACTGGTCTTGTGACCACTTGCTTGTGCTCGGAATTTGTGTGGTTTCCTTGAGATCCACCCTGAGCTTGCTTTGCTTTGCTTTGACTGGTCTTGTGACCATCTGGTTGTCTCCCACTTAGCCTATGGGGGTGTGTCAAACATTATACATGTTCATATTGTGTAGGCTATAGTGGGTTTAGCCTTAGGGGGTACAACATTGCTAGGGTTTCCTACTTGTATCACCCTGCTGCCTAGTTTCACACATTCTCGTTCAGTTCTACATTCTAACATCCCTCACGCGCTCCCTTACGCGCTCTCTCACGCACTCCCTCACGCGCTCTCTCACACGCTATCTCACGCGCACCCTCACGCGCACTCTCAGGCACACTCTCACGTGCTCTCTCTCGCGCTCTCTCTCTCGCACTCTCACGTGCATTCCCTCTCTCACGCGCTCCGTCTCTCCCCTTTTTCAAATGAAAGTGCCATGCAAGAGGAAACCAACACACAAAATTTAAGAAAAAAACAAAAAACAAACAACCCGCGCACTTGATAACCACGGTGTCTCACAAAACAACCCGCGCTCGTGCACCAACCCGCGGTCGCGTACCAACCCGCGCTTGCGCACCAACCCGCGATTGCGCACCAATCCGCGTTTGCGCTCCGGGCACCTGGCGGGGAGGAGGGAGGGCGGGGAGGATGGAGGGCGACGGCGGGGAGGAGGGAGGGCGATGGCGGGGAGGAGGAAGAGGCGACGACGGGGAGGAGGGAGAGGCGACGGCGGGGAGGAGGGAGAGGCGGCGACGGAGGGGAGGAGAGAGAGCGACGACGGGAAGGAGGAAGAGGCGACGACGGGGAGGAGGAAGAGGCGACAACGGGGAGGAGGAAGAGGCGACGGCGGGGAGGAGGGAGAGGCGGCGGCGGGGAGGAGGAAGAGGCGATGACGGGGAGGAGGGAGAGGCGACGGCGGGGAGGAGGGAGAGGCGACGGCGGGGAGGTAAGGGAGAGGAGATGGCGGGGTGGGACGGAGTGATTGTGAGGTGGGAGGAAGAGGCGATGGCGGAATGGGAGGGAGAGGTGACGGCGGAAATTGAGGGAGAGGATACGGGAATGGGAGGGAGAGCGACGGCTGGGTGGGAGGTACTAGCGACGGCGGGATGGGAGGAGAAATAGCTAGAGAAGAAATTGGGTTGGGTAGGAAAAGTAGCGAGCAAAGCAGGTGCTTCTCAGGAGGAACCAAGAACAGAACCAAAAACAGAATCAAGAAATGAAGAGCGTCAAATTCGAGTTTGACAGCTGTGAAAGGGACAGACACCTTGGGCTTGGTTGGGTTTGTCGTGGAGCTGGCGAGAAATTTTCTGCCAGCGCAGAATGAGGCACCGAAACTTTTCTCTATTCATAGAAGTATGAGCACAAGGGCGAATGGCAAGCTTAAACAAAACCTGGGCACTTGGCAATACTACAAAAAAACGCTCACACTAGACTTCGAAGCTAGTGTCACGTGGAAACACATGCGTGCCACGCCATTCAACATGCTGACACATCAGATACGGTACATTAGTTGCAAATAAAAAACCCGCTATGGTAACCTGATAGAACACTAGCATATGCTACATGTAAAAACAATTCAATTTTATTTCCAGAAAAAATTGTACCATGTCAATTAACACTCAAAACAATTTTGAGGGAAGAAAAATCTAGAAAATAAAATTCCATAATAAGTGACTATCGAGCTTGTTCCATTTTTTGTAGTTAGGAAGATCTTAGTAAATTGCTTCTATAAGTATAATATACTCCATAATAATGTTTCTTACATAGAGGATACAACTCAACGCAACCCTTCCGACGTAAACGTCGAGTCTTGTTTATGTCTCAAACGCTTTTTCCTAATGGCGTGCGAGGACCAGAAGTGGAGCCGAAATCGTGACGACAGTTACCACTCGACCCAGCTTGCGAGATCGAACCGAAATCACACGCGTGTCGCAGAGCGACCAACCTATCATGCGACTGCAGCAGACAGTTCCAGGTTCGCGTTTGCAACGAATGAAATGGAAACCGTCACGAACGGGAGCGAGCGGGAGAGCGACAGAACCGGGGGTGGACTGTGCGACCCTGTACCTGGCGCTCGTCCACAAGATGGGTTGAATGCGGTGCAGTCTGGTGGAGTAGTGCGCCGGGGAGTGGAAGGCGTAAAGGAGGGAGCGGCTCGTGAGGCGTCAGCTGGGCGGAACGAGCGATGGCTCATGGCAGCGCTGATGGCGGAGGGATTGAATGCGGTACAGTCAGGTGGAATAGAGCGAGGACAACAAGGCGGAGAGGGATTGAATGCGGTGCAGACAGGTGGAACGGAGCGATGGCTCATGGCCGCGGTGATGGCGGAGGGATTGGCTGCTCCGATTGATTCCTTGGGGTGTGGTTCTGGGCTGCCCGTTCTAGACGGTCAACAATGTCAACGCAGTCAATGTGGTCCAGCGCTGGAAAGTCAACGCGGTCAACTCAGTACCTCTTTGGGCAGCCAACGCAGTCAAGACAGTACAGCTTTGGAGAGTCAACGCGATCAGCAGAGTACAGCTTTGGTCAATCAATGCGATCAAAGCAGTCTGGTGTGGGAGAGTCAACGCGGTCAACGCGGTCAACGCGGTCAACACACTTCAAGCAGTCGCAGTGACTCCGGCGTCCTGGCCGTGGGCTTGCACCAGACTCACATTCCGGCTCCCACACACGCCGCCCCATCTCCCTTGCACGCTCGTTCCCACACCCTCCCTCACCCTCACTCCCACACTCCCACTCCTCTATCCACCCCCTCCTGCCTTTCCACAATCACAGCTATTCATCCAAACCCTAGTTCCACTCGTCTTTTTGAGGCTCCTAAGTTCACAAACCCTAATTCCGCTCAACCCGTTTTCACAAAACCCTTAAACCCCACGAACCGTCCATTCAACCATTTATCCAACCATCCATCTAACCATCCAATTAACCATCCATCTAACCATCCAATTAACCATCCATCTAACCATCCAATTAACCATCCATCTAACCATCCAATTAACCATCCGTCCAACCCTCCGTCCAATTCTCCATCCAGCCGTCCATCCAACCAGGGCCGGGACCCCCTGAAAGGACCCCCTTCGCACGCTCCCCCTCATCACCGTCCATCCCTCAGCCCTTTTCATCCTCTTGACAGTAAAGAAAGTGACAGGCTCGGTGATGACAGGCTCGGCACGGACAGGCTCGGTACGGACAGGGTTGGCATGGACAGACTCGGAACGGATAGGCTCGGCACAAACAGACTCGGCATGGACAGGCTCGGCAGGGGCAGGTTCGGCCAGGAGACGCTTCATAGTGAGAGTGGGAAGCAGAGGCTCGAGCACAAACCTCCTTCTTCTTGTGTGTCAGCTGCTATTGGTGCACAGTCCTATGCTGCTGTCCCCATGGTTGCTGCACGCCCACATAATATTCCCATGGGTACCCACCCTCGTGGTACCCCCATGGGTACACACCCACGTGGTCGTGCTTCCACCGTGGGTGCAGCTGCTGCAGATGCAACGGTTGGGCATGGTGATAGTGATGGAACCAGAGGTGATACAAATGAGGCAGGCAGAAACGAGGGAGACAGCAAGGAGTGTGATATAGGAGGGGCCAGCTGTGGTGCTGAGGAGGATGTGACTGCAGACCAAGTGCCTCTGCCCAACCATCCAGGTGAGAGAGCCTGCCATTCTCGTTATAAGCACATGCCAAACCCGGATGAATCGCGGTGGCCTCGGTGTTTCCCATATTCACGATTGTGCCCCTGAGCCCTAGCTGCCTGTTGCTCTGGTGCTCCCCTTGACTGGCTCGCCACCAAACAGTGCAAGACCTGCAAGGGGGAGGGGGAGGAGCTAATTGAGCCTTTCTGGCCATGGGGAGAGAATACGAGACAAGGAAGGTTTTCAGGCCTCCATTCCTGCACTTGTGTCCCTTTCTGTGCCCCTTCCTGCCTGCCTGTTCCTCTGGTCTTGAGCTGGCGATGGAGCGAGATTTTGAGGCGGGGAAGATGCCCACATGCATCCATGCCTCCATGCATCCATGCATCCATGCATCCATGCCTCCATGCATCCATGCCTCCATGCATCCATGCATCCATGCATCCATGCATCCATGCCTCCATGCATCCATACATCCATGCATCCATGCATCCATGCATCCATGCATCCATGCCTCCATGCCTCCATGCATCCATGCATCCATGCATCCATGCCTCCATGCATCCATGCCTCCATGCATCCATGCCTCCATGCATCCATGCATCCATGCATCCATGCCTCCATGCATCCATGCCTCCGTGCATCCATGCCTCCATGCATCCATGCCTCCATGCATCCATGCATCCATGCATCCATGCATCCATGCCTCCGTGCATCCATGCCTCCATGCATCCATGCCTCCATGCATCCATGCATCCATGCATCCATGCCTCCATGCATCCATGCCTCCATGCATCCATGCCTCCATGCATCCATGCCTCCATGCATCCATGCATCCATGCATCCATGCCTCCAGTCTGTGTCCCTTGCTGCTGCATGCCGTTCTTTCTTCCCCCAGGCTGGCTCACAACAAGTGGCTCTGGACCTCAAGGAGGAGCTGATAGAGCTTGAGGTGGTGATGGAGAGGGGGAGTATGAGGCGGGGACGATGCTGCTTTTTGAGAATTCTCAGAAACTAGTATGAGGCGGGGACGATGCTGCTTTTTGAGAATTCTCAGAAACCAGTATGAGGCGGGGACGATGCTGCTGTTGACTCGACTCCATGCTTCCATCCATGTCGTGTGTCTGTGTGCTGTTCTGTGCCACTCTCCTTGTCATTCTTTCAGGCTGGCTCACTACCAAGCGCCGCAAGAGTCGGAAAGAGGAGCTGTTAGAGCTTGAGTTGGCAATGGAGCGAGAGTATGAGGCTGGGAAGAGGCAGCAAAAGGGAGGGAGGGTAGACGCACACAAGAGATTGAAGAGGGGGGAGGGAGCGTGGGAGTGGGGGAGTGGAAGGGAGAGGGCAAGCGGGGAGAGAGGAGGAAGGAGGAGCGGAGAGGCAGGGGTTGAAGGTGAGGTGATAGATGGAGAGGAGGAAGAGTTGGAGGAGGAGAGGGAGTGGCAGGCGAGTGGAGAGAGGGGAGAGATGCAGCAGTATGGTGGTGATACTGTGGGGGCAGAGGCAGGTGGTGGGCATCGCTTGAGGGGATGGGAGACGCGAAGTGAGACAGGAGGAGCGAGGGGTGGAGACGGAGAGATGGAGAGGGCGAGGGAGGGGGAGAGAGAGAGGGAAACAGAGAGGCAGAGGGAGAGGGAACAAGAGCACGAGCAGGAGAGGGAGTGGGCAAGGGAGGTGGAGAGGGAGAGGCAAAGGGAATGGCAAACCCAGTGGCGGCAGCAACAGGAGCAGGAGGAACAGGAGGAGCAGCAGAGGCGGCAGCGTCGGCGGCACTCTCGACGGGGAGGGAGAGCTGAGGCGTTTGGGCTTGAAGAAGATGATTTCATTGACCAGGTGCGTCGTTGTTGGTGTTGGAGAGGTGACTTTCGTGTCGACTAAAGAAGGGAGAGCTGAGGCGTTTGGGCTTGAAGACGACGATTTCATTGACCAGGTGCGTTGTCAGGTTGGGATAAGTTCTGAGAGTTCTCAAAAGCAATCACGGCAGGGATGGGGAGTTGAGGCTTTTGGGCTTGACGAAGATGATTTCATTGACCAGGTGCTGTTGAATTGCTGCACCCTTCCTAACCCCATCAGTTCGTATTTTCATCCACTGCTGCGTCACTTCTCCCTCATACCCTCCTTTCCCCCACACCCCCCCTTCCCCTCCCCTTCCCCTGTGCTCCCCCACCCAAACTCCCAACACCCCCTCCCCCCCCTTCCCCTGTGCTCCCCCTCTCTGCCCTCGCTCCCTCTCTCCCTCTCTCCCTCTCTCTCCCTCTCCCGTTCCACCTCCTCCATTCCTTGTTACCATACCCTCCTTCCTATGCGCAACTTTTCGAAAGCATGCTCCTCTTAACACATTGCGCAACTTACTTTTATCACTTTTTTTGTTCTTGTGGACAGATGGTCCCAGAGGATTGATCACCTGACAATGGGCACACGACGATAAGAAACAATAAGTACCAGTAATGAATCGGGGTCATCTGGTTGTCCTAGATGAGAATGAAAATCTGTTTTGCCTGCTGCTGCGTTTCAGCTTCAGTAACTTGACATTCGAATATTATTTTATGCGGTGGTGCTTGTTCAATTCAGTCGCACATCTCAAAGACTAGTGTGATGAATTGTACAGAAATGTAGATTTCACGAAGTGCTTTTATCTCACTGCAGTAAGCTGGTCTCAACAGTTCAAAGCAATCGTACGCGTTAGCGAGGCAGTTACTACCCCTCCAAAACCTTGAAGTTGCCATAGTATTGAAGCAACACCACACAAACTAAGCAGTAGTAGTACTTGGCGGTGGGAGGGCGACCACTCGCGTCGCGATAGCACGTACAAGCACACTTGAAGGCTGGGAGCTAATTGAAAGCTCATTTGCGGATATCCTATTGCCGTTACGCTTGCCGTCCCAGTTTTCGGTCTCCTGGCGGAGTTCGTTAAGCGCAGATATAGCTGTCGTTAGTTCACCTCTTCTCCACGCGATCGGCGTCGCCGTTCCGTCGTCGCGCGACTGCCCACCCGTCGCGAGACTCCTAAGCCGTCGCAGCGCTTTATAAAAACGTCGCGAGGCTCTTAACCGTAGCTGTCGCGTCGATCGCAACCTTAGTTTCAGTCGCTTCGACAAAGGATCGAAGCCGCAGCTGTTCCGTAACGAGTCTGCGATCTGTCAGACTGCTTCCGCCTGCCGCGAGGTTTCCTGGGCTCGCTGGTAACCGCGCTGCGTTTCCCAGCCGTGAGAGGGTGTTTCCCAGCAGTGCTTACGTTGAATTCTCCTTCAGACTGTTTCCTGCTGGGTGTGATTTTTTGGGTTCGCTGTACTCGCACTGCATTTCCCGGCCGTGAGAGCTAGATTGCGAGAGCGACGTGACGAGAGTGACGTGGCGAGGGTGACGTGGCGAGCGCGAGGTTGCGATGGTGTGGTGCAGCTACTGTGGGCGCGACCAGCAGGCGGAGGTCGACGAGGCCAATGGCTTCTCGTACGTTCCTTCCTGCTCGTTTCGGTTCGCTCATTCATCATGCGTATCTTTTGAGGCGCCTTAAAGGAGTTTCTCATTCTTCCTGCTCATTTTCGTTCGTTCGTTCACAATTCGCTTGTGTTACAATCAAGCGTAACAACCGTGTGTAGTGTGGACGGATCGTTCGACCTGGCACTTGGTTGCGCCGTTGATCGCTCCCTTTCCTCCGCTCCCGGCGCCTCGATGTGCCCGTCTGTCTGCTTTGTTGTCTGCCTGTTGTCCCCCCTCTACAGATGCTGCACGGGCTGTGGGCGAGTGCTGGACGATACCGTCTACTCGTCCGACACTGTTTTCATGAAACAATCCGATGGCTCTGTAAGCGGGAAACGCATTAACGAGTACAGGTCTCATGATTATGAAAACTAATATTGATTTGTCTCACTACTTCCTCCTGGCCTTTCCCCACCCCACCAATTTGCCCTTGAAGCTTTCTTCCTCACCTATTCATTCATCTATTGCTCTGTGATCTCTTCGACCCTCCTCTCTCCCTCTGTTCCAGAGCATGGCCATGGGAAGCTTCGTGGCAGATGCAGGAGGAGGGGGGCCGGTGGTGCGGCTGGGAGGAGCCAGGGGGTTTGCCTTTGGGGGGTCGTCAGAGTCTCACGAGCGCACAGTCATGAGAGGTGGGTGTGATACAAACGGATGCAGCATTGCTGGGAGTTTGGTGCAGGAGGATGGGGGCCAGCAGTGTGGCTGGGCTGGGGGAAGCCAGGGGGTTTGCCTTTGGGGACTCGTCAGAGTCACATGAATGTACAGTCATGAGAGGTGCGTGTGATACAAACGATTGTTGTCTCCCTCCCTCTTCACCACCTCTCCGCTCACCCCTCACCCTCCTATTTCATTCCTCTTTACCTCTTGCTGATGCTCCTCGCTTGAGCCTTTGAGGAACTCCTAAAGCTCCTCCTCCCCCTTCCCAGTCCCCTGCCCCTCACCCCCCAATCCCCTCTCCCCCCAATCCCTCCCTCCTGAACCTTTGCAGGGCGAAATGAGATTGCAGAGATAGCTGAGCGTCTGGCTGTGCGACCACGAGAGGACATGATTGGGTCAGCGCACCGGCTGTACCAGGTACTAACCCCCAAACCCCTCTTGAACCCTCTTGGTGTCTTCAGATTTTTGTGAATCTATGTGAACCTTCTTATTTTATTTGAAACCCCAAACTGAAAAGTTGTTTATCCGGAGTACATACTATTACAGGCACACAGGGTGTCATGGCCATGCATGCATGCACCCATATGTGCAGTGCATGTGCATCCATCCATGCTGTTCAGCACATGCCATCGCTAATGAAGGCCATCGTGCCGAAACGCGTACACTCAGTTAAGGATAATAATTCCTTTATTAATTGATCCCTACCTAGCCTAGGTCTAGGACACCTACGGAATAGTGAAGATTAGACGAGATCGGTCTGTTGGATCTAGGTCGAATCTATACTTCTCTACATACTATTACAGGCACACGGGGTGTCGTGGCCATGCACCTATATGTGCATTCATGCTGTTCAGCACAAGCCGTCTCTGATTCTATAGCGCTGCACATCCGCACATGCATGGCGTGTCCATCTCACATGCACGGAACGTCCATCGCACATGCCATGCACACATGCATGCATGGTCATCACACCAATACGTGCGTGCGCATCTGCCCTTCCCCCACCCGCCCTTTCTGACTCATGATTGCACCCGAGGACGACGTGTGGCGCAGGTGACAGCTGTTTCTTAGAAGGCATGCCGAGGTGACTTTTGAGTTGACTAAAAAATCACCTTTCTAGAGGGCTTATTTGCTTTTTGCCCCGGGCATGTTGACGCATCGAAAAGCGTCGACATGCGTGTCCGTTGAGATATACCAAGGAAGGAGAGTGGCGCAGGTGGCAGCTGTCTCTTGGAGGAGCTGACTTGAGTTCCCTCTCTCTCCCCAACCCCCAACTCCCCAACAACTCCTCCTTTTCTCAGTTGGCTCTGAATCGCAACTTCACCCGAGGAAGGCGAGTGGCGCAGGTGGCAGCTGCATGCCTCTACCTCGCCTGCAGGTGGGTTCAGGTGCCTGAATCCATGTTTGATTCTAGAGCGTCAAATAATATAGTTTTGAGTGAGGCAGGCAACTAGCGCGGTGGCAGCAGCAGGTCTTTACCTCGCGTGCAGGTGGGCTTGTATCTGATGCTGCTGGGCTTTTGTCTGATGCTGCTGGGCTTTTGTCTGATGCTGCTGGGCTTTTGTCTGATGCTGCTGGGCTTTTGTCTGATGCTGCTGGGCTTGTATCTGATGCTGCTGGGCTTGTGTCTGATGCTGCTGACATGCAGGAAGGACAAGCAGCCCTCTTCTTTTTGTTTTCCATTGAGATTTACGACTTGCTTTGAGGCAACTTAATAAGTCAAGCTACCTCTTCTCTCCTGACTCATGCCATGTCTCCCCTCTTGACTCATCTCCCCCATGTGCATTGTCTGACAGGCAGGAGAAGAAGCCCTTCCTGCTTATTGACTTTGCCGACTTGCTGCAGATCAACGTGTAAGTGTGCCTCTCACCATCCGCTCGCCAGCCGCTCACTAGCCCCTCACATCCTAGTTTTCAGCCTCTCACAAGCCTCTCTCCCTCTGTCTTAGCTTCTCTGAGTGGCTGGCTCTCTTTTAGTTATGCACGCTCTTCTCTCCCCCACTCTCCCGCTCACGATTTTATTCTCCATAGGGTGACAACTGTGATAATGTTTAGGCGCCGGAAAAAGTAGACAACCGTTAGCGGCTTCAGGTTATGTCTCCTTCCGTTCGTTTTCAAACTCGCTTCACTTTCTCCCAACCTTTCTTTCCCTTTCACCAAGGGACTGGGAGAAATGTACCTCCAGCTGCTGCTGGTGCTGCGGCTGGAGAATCACGAGCCGTCACAGGCCCTGACTCATCCCTTTCCTTTTCTCTCTTGTCGCTCTCACCACTCTCTAATTTCAATCTCACAGGTATGTGCTGGGGGCGGTGTATCTGCAGCTGCTGCTGGTTCTGAGACTGGAGAACCACGAGCCGCTACAGGCACCGCTGGACCCTTCCCTTTTCATCCACCGGTTCGCCGACCGTAAGTGTTTCTCTCCTCTTTCGCTGGTTTCACTTCTCCAGCTACGTTCTGGGAGCGGTGTGTCTGCACCTACTTCTGCAAATGCTGCGGCTGGAGAACCACGAGCTGCTATAGGCACCGCTGGACCCTTCCCTCATCCACCGGTTCGCCGACCGTAAGTGGCTTTTGAGTCGCTGCAGGCACTGCTGTCTCTATCCCTCTTCATACACCGATTCGCCGACCATAAGTGTGCTCTGTTATATAGCTGTACCACTAATCATGCACCCTCATCCGATGACTGGTACCAGTCAGCACCCTCACACGAGCATCAGGTTTTTGCACTCCACACGAGCACCTCCAACCTCATGCCAGATTGTGTATGGAACCTTGGAATCTTATGTTTGGTATAAATTCCTGTGTCCTGACAATGGGCACGTACGAATTGACTGGGGACACGGTCGATGCCAGCTTCACGTAGGGCTTGCACAGGGCCTGACTGGCCATGGAACACGCGAGCAGTGGTCGTGGAGGCTCGTCCCTTGTGATGAACGGTATCAGGCGTCCGGTCGTGCACATGAACTCCTGGGCCTGTGCCTCATCGTCCCTGTCAGGCAGCCTATGTTCTGGTAGCCTTGTCACACGGCCTGAGTGCCAGGTCAAGTTATCGATCCAGACACCTGGCAACGTTGCGTCGGCCCCGTCAAGGTGCCTGGCCATGACACCGGTGCAAGTCACAAGGCACACGACCTTGGCCTGCCTGAACAGGTGCAGCAGTGGACCGGGCACGTCCGAGGACTGCAGCTCGGGTGATCGCCAGGCTGCGACGATGGCTGAGACATGCTCGAACGAGACTCTGACCACGTAACCAGACCAGCAGACAAGCCACTCGTCACTGTCACTGTGATCACTGCCCACGTGAGCCATGGCATGGTCCAAGATCAACTGCAACCGGTCCAGCATCCTCGTGTCCTCGACCAGGAGCCTGACACCGTGGGCAAGACGACGTATCCTACCAGCTTCAACGGACGTTGGCGTGTACAGACAATCGATAAAGCCCTCAGTCCAGGTCACAGGCTGGCGTGCTTCCAGGTCAGGTGTACTGGGCTCCTCGCCTGGGTTCATGTCAATGACCTGGTAGTCTGACAGTGTTCCAAGTATGCCATGGTGCTTGGTCACTTCATTGATGGGCTGGAACACGTCCTGCCAGGAGGCATTGTCCATTGCCTGGGACGCTTCCTTGACCGCAGTCCAGGCGTAGGCTGTTAGCAACCTGTCATCGGCATACGCGTTGACCACGCGCTGTTGCAGGCTGTCAACAGCACCGGCAGGGATCGCTGTCAGATCACGTGGGCACCAGGGCTTGTGACACAGGCGACGCATCCTGACAGCCTTGACCACGTCACGCAGTCCTGTGACACGGATCCTTGGCCACATTGCGATCCTGCCACCAGCAACTGGACAGGGCATCACGGACACAGGCTGTGCCATCGCAAGGGGACGCATCGTGCCCTCGGACTGAACATCGACACACTCTGGTTCAACGGTCCCTGTCACAGCGACCGTACGCATGAACACGGCCGTACGCGTGATCGGATCCCGTAACGGCAGCTCGTTGACCAGTCCAGGCGTCGTACCACGTGACACCTGTCATGTGCTTGCCAACAGTCCATCAGCGAACCCTGGTAGCTGTCCGACGTCAATGCCTGGGTCCTCGTGCAATGGCAATTCGTCTGCTGAAAATGGCGCTTCCATGATCGAGTAAGTAGACTTTTGAACACGTTCAAGCAGTCAAAGTCCACGGTCCAGTGCCTCGCACAGACATGCGACGTCCGAACCAGCCATATGAGCCACAGTCAACAGCTCCCTGACATTGGGCAGGCCACAGGACTGCAGAATCCTAGTAACACTGGCCTGGAACTTGCTCATGGCCCAGTTCAACGACGGCTGCACGCTGGCTGATTCGAATCGGTCCATTGGCAACGTCACGTGAGCACCGATCGAGTCAATGAACTGTACGCTTGGCACGCCCTGGATCCTGCGCTCGATGCACAGGTCAGCAGAGCACAAGTCACTAGACAGCCAACGGGTCAGGGACTCGACCATCGTACGTGCGACGTGGACCAAGTCACGATTGCCCTGGCAGATGCACTTGGCCACGATCTCCATGAACGCCTGCGCTGCCTTGGGCCTGTCACGTCTGACTGATGCCAGGCCCTTTGCATGCCAGACGGGATCCTTGCCACAGGAGCCGAACCTTGTGCGCATGCCACAGTACGCCTTCTTGCCCACGCAGATCAGCTGCAGGTACGTGGCCTCTGACTCCAGGCTCAGCGACACAAGAGGCGTGCGTCCGAAGACTGAGCCAACATACCTGGTGAAGGCCGTGACCCTGCCCTCGAATGCCTGCAGACCGTCCGATGACCTTGGCAACGTCACAAAGACTGAGTCCGTGTCACCGTACACTGGTCTCAGCCCTGTGACCATTGCAATGCCACTGATCGAGGCCAATACCCATCTGCCAGCCGTTGTCACAGCCGATGCACACGTCCTTGATGAGAATGACGAATCCTTGGCCCCTAGCTCGCCATAGATGCTGAGGACTGCGATCTTGAATGACCAACCCATCGTGCTCTTGCGACCGACCTCGTCACGCTTGGCCATCAACGCCTCCAGGCATTTGCGAAGGACACCGGGCGTTGTCCGATCGAATGACACAGGTCCGTCGTCTGTTACGATTGTGCAAACGTCATCAGTCCAGGCCAATGATCCATTGCCAAGGTCCTCGTACCCTGGCACGTGTCTGTGTGTCTCAGTTTCCATTGACACGTTCAAGTCCCTCATGATGGTCGGATACATGGAGCTGACATCGCATACAGCAACAGGGCCGTGAACACCTGGCACAGGATCCAGGACCCATGCACCTCGGTACTTGCCACCGTCCTGGTCAACGTCCTCAGGTGCCCAGTCAAAGACGTAGCCCGTGGACAGGACATGGGACGAGGCCAGGTTGCTGACCATCGTGCCGCTGATGAACCTAGACGCGTCAGTCATCGGAGCCTTGAGACAGCCGGCAACGGTGCAGATCTCGTTAACGCATCCTGTCAGCCGAGCAATGCCAGCGTGCAACCAGGCATCGTGTGCGTTGTACAGGATCAAAGCATCGATCGGATCATTGGACGATGGCGAGAATGACGGTGACAGGTAACTGAGCTTCCTTGGCAAGCCCACGCGTTCTGCCACTGCTGCAAGTGACGTGCCCTGCCACTCTTGCCTGTGCAGCTTGTCCAAGTAGTGGTAAGTGTCTACCAGGTTCACGCCACGCAGGTTCATGGTCACGCCCTGCCTGCTAGCGTCCAGGTTGACGGCTGTGAATCGGTTACGTAGGTGCACAGGACAATGGGCTGCCAACCTGGGCAAGTCAAAGGACAAGCCATTGTGCACGGCCAAGACGTCTGGTTCCATGCATTCGACAACGCCTATAGCCCATGCAACTGCCGCAGTCGAGTCCATAACACGGCACAAGTACATGCGCTCGTCCTGTAACAGTCCTGGATCTGTAACACGGCCCGTGGTGTAACAGACGTGACACTGACCATCGAGCGCAGACACCGCGATGCTCAGGATATCGTCCAATGCAAGGGGCCAACCTGAGCCAAGATCGTTGCCGGTCCTGACATCGATATCGAGGCCTGCAATCGTCACGTCGACAGGTGGTACGAGCCCTTCCTTGATGCCCAGGCCAGGTCTGCAGAACGCGCCAATGCCAAGGACAGCTGCCATCCTTGCAACGGCCTGTTCGCCCCTTGTACTGGACGTGATCCCAGGTCGACTGACACCAGGCACATACCGGAGCTTGCGTACGAGGCATTTGCCAGCGATCACGTCACCTGCAACTGGAAGCTTGACTACGATCCAGGTACGCAATCGACCCCTGGCCAGTTTCATGAGCATCTGACAAGGCCCACGAGTCACGTCCAAGTACTCAGGCGGTGCCGGGTACTCGCCCACAGGACCACAGGGCGCTGACCAGACAGGGGTCCAGCCCTCGTCAATGCACTGGTCCAGGTGGCTGACGTCGTACCTGGGCAATGGTTCATGGTCCATGGCAATGTGCTAGTTCAACTGGAACAGGAAGGGGCAAATGACAATTGCAGCTTCACCTGACCCTGGTGGCTGTACAACGCGTTGGTCCAGTCACTGTTACATGACCTGTGACCATGGCTGATCGACGAGGTACAAGTGCCAGGACAATTGGACGTAGACAGTTGCCATCAGTCGAATGGAACAGTAACGGAGCCTACTTGGACGATTATCCGCTGACAGGGCCCCTGAACCTGAGAACTGACGAGCGCATGGGACCGCTGATCCAGAAGTACGTCAGCCGGCGTTGGATGGTGCGATCAGGTGCCACGGTGCTGATGCTGGTCAGGCGCATGGCCGTTTGGACTCCGACTAGGAGCCTGGCTGCGATGCGTGAACTGGCTGATGTCATGGGCATGGGCTCGACGACTGTGAACTTTGCAACGGCCACGGCACCGTTCTGGACATCCTGGAACGCTTGGCCTTGAACGTGCCATCAGTGCCCAGGAGCGTGTGCTATGGAACGTGGAGGCTTACACTGCGTCCGTACGAGTCCGATGAGCCAATGCCACGTGAGCCTGCCATGGACGAGGCAACGGACAGGGCCAGGACACGGATCATCGAAGGCACGGCCCGTGTCACGCCTGCACCCGTACAGATCCCTGCGCCTGTGGGCGTGATCGAGGCCCATCCATTGCCAGGGACCGCGCGCGGTGACCATGACAGTGACGAGACGCCGAGCACGCCTGGGATCGAATCAGATGGCGATCCCCAGTCAGATGACCAGGACCAGGACTGTGGTGACAATGACAACGGCAGAGGACACAGTGCCCGTCAACTGCGTCCATGGTCCTTGCCTGCGCTCGTGTTCAGACCCTGTCCCGAGCTTGTACCAGAGCTCGTGGCCCCGTCACGTAGGCTCGGATCACTGGTCAGGAGACCGCTGTCCATCGGACTCTTGCCATCGTACTGGAACCAGGTGCACATGTCCAAGGTAGAGGTCATCCTGTCCAAGGTCCTGACACCTGAGCGTCTGAGGCTTGTCATGTGGACAGTGGGCAATGGACTGCTGGATCCCATTGCACGGCCTCGGATCCTGTACCTGTACGGGCCCAAGGGAGGCGAGGGCAAGTCCACGGCTCTGCAGGTCCTGGCATCGCAACTGCCTGGTTGCTACAGACCGTTGAGCAAGAACTACCCTGGCACGGCCTCGAACCTGCCAGAGGACGAGAAGGCTGGGCTCATGGACTACCGGTTCACGTCCCATGGCGATGTCGTATTGAAGGATGGCAAGGTC
Organism: Closterium sp. Naga37s-1; assembly: GCA_947471745.1. NCBI lineage: Eukaryota > Viridiplantae > Streptophyta > Zygnematophyceae > Desmidiales > Closteriaceae > Closterium > Closterium sp. Naga37s-1. Next base: position 1,383,515 of record CANJKZ010000264.1, read on the forward strand.
AACGCCACGTTCTGGAAGGAGGTCTGCGGCGGCGACCTTGTCAGTGTGTCAGGCGGAGTCGGTGTCCTGGACCTCACAGTCCTGTTGGCGAGCAACGACATCTGGTTCCCGCACCTGTCACAGCGTCAGACGTGGATGACACGGCGCACGTTCGTGATCCTGCTGGACAGGCCTGCGTTGGACTTGCCCAGGCCTGAGATCGCATTCAGTGACAGGGACGTGTTCGAGCTCACATGCGCATGCCTCGGGACAAGGCTCAAGTGGGAGCAGCCTCCTGTCACTGCCGAGTGCGTACTGCTCACGATCTTTGGCAAGCGAGCAGGTATCGTGACAAGGGCCGTGAGACTGGCCGAGCCTGAGACCTTTGACCAGGCCCTTGTCGCGTCCTACTCGATTGCGATGTCAGGGCACATGACGTTGACTGAGCTGATCACATTGGCAGAGTCGATGTCACCGTCGGCCGTAGTCACAGTACGTGGTCTCAAGGCGCTCAGAGGCGTGACCGTTAACAGGCCAAGTGACATGACACGATCACTGCCACAGATTCCGATGCCTGATACCTGTGACGTGACAGGTTGTTGAAAACTACTGCAACCAGTTGCCATGGCACCTTGTCCAGCCATGTAGCATGGACGACCCATTTAGCCGTGCGCTGCTGGACCGGCAGAAGTCCCAGGATGCGTACAAAACACCGCCAGCGTCAGCGAGCAAGCCTGTTGGAATTGACCCGGCCATGTTCGAGTCCTTAGGAATCTCTAGGCTCCCGATTACGAACTCTGAATCAGTACCTCAGTCACCGGCACATGGTAGCACCCAGGCAATGTCACAGCAGGCAGGACCCAGTAAGTCAGCGTCACAGGCCATCCGTCCGTTGCCTACGCACGTGAGGAGCAAGGAGGCACCGATCCAGCGTCTCAAGTTCACGAAGCAGCCGCCAGTATCAGGCACGACCATGCGTGTGATACAGTCAGCAGGAACCTACATCTGCAACAAGGACGACGATCCGGGCCATGAACATGAACTGGCATGTGTCTATGACATCGGCCTGGCAAGTCTGAGGCCATGTAATGCTCATCCGATGTGTGCCCAAGTAACGCTCAGAGGCCACGTGGCAGGAGGTGGCGCCTACGTGCAGGTGCAGAAGGGAGGACCCCCGACATTGACATCAGCAACGGTCATGCCCCCGACAGTGCAGGAGAACGAGCCGCCAGTAGCACTGATCTTGGCCGAGGAGAGAGATGTGACGAAGTCGACGTCAGCAGCAGGCCCACTTGAATTCACGGACGTCTACGTACTCTGGCCCGATGGTGGTATCAGCCCTTCATTGATCCTGCAGTCGGTAGTAGTCGAATATAGGACGAACATTGGACAGGCCAAGCAGTACAGGTCAGACAAAGGCGATAGAACATGGAGCGGGAGTTACATGGAATCGTACGCGTTACTAGGGATACCGGCAGAGCGTTACGACTGGCTCATGGACTGTATCAGAGACTGTGTTCCAATGCCCGTAGACGAGCCCAATGCAACTAGGAACGACGGCTATGCCTGGGCCAACGCCAAGATACCTGACAAGAGCGGACTGCGATTGACGATGAGAGTGAACCAAGTAACGAAGCAGCTGGCGAATGCTGTGACCACGCTCAATAGCATCAGGGCCAATGTCATCGGAATCGGGACTATGACAATCAAGCTCAGGAGGGTGCCGGACGAGAACAGGAACCGCGGCAAGCACTATGCTCTGACTCTGATGCTGCATGCACTGCAGATTGTGAACACGACTGAGATAAGGTCACCGCCCCTGAACCCTGACATGCCGGTCTATGCCTTCAACCTGGAGACTGCCAGTGACCTGGTGTCGATGATCAATGACCTCAGCATATGACGAGGGCACAGCCGAATCAAGTCACAGATCTGGCCCTGCGTCCTAGTACTGTTCAAAATCAACAGTCAGACGACGGGACCCAGTTGCTGAAAATCAACGACTGGGCCCGTGTCACGGCCCAGGTCAATGCACGTGCTGGGACTGTCCCAGCAGGCTGTCAGCTGACAATGCCCTATTGCCCTGGTCCTGTGATCTGTCCACCAGTCCTGGTTTTCTGAACCATGTCAACGTCCGAATGGCTACAGTCCATGAACACTGCCCCAGTCCTACCACCTGAGCCCGGTCTGTGTCCTGTGGTCATGGAACAGTTGTCAGTTGATCATGCATCGGTCGCAGTCAAGTGCACGAGTGAGTTCATCGAGTCCGTCAAGCGCATCGTGGGACAGGACGTGGACATGACACCGCTCTCGTACTTGGCCCTGATCCCTGCCTGTCTGCCATTGAAGCACGTAGTCGTGGCCGAGGGACCGTACCCGTCTCATAAGCTGCCGGCCCTGGCTTCTGCATTCGCATACGTGGCCTCTGACTCCAGCATGACGGTCTCGTCTCAGATCCTGTCACAGGCCCTGTGCATGAGCATTGGCTGGGAGGACTTGGAACTGTGTCAGAACCTAGTCAAGCGCTCTCACGGACTGAGGAACGTTGGCGTGGTCATGGTCAACTGCCGCATGGCCTTGGACAACAGCGTGTGCGTGAACGTTGCCCTCGAGTCATTGTTCTCGAAGTGGCTGATGCAAATGCTCATCGTCTCACAGGCAATGAACCCTGACACGGTCCGAGTGTACACGTTCGGGACACCTGCACGGAAGGCAGTAAACGCAGCCCTGCAACACATGACCTCGTCACAGCGCACAGCGGTACGATGCCAGGTCACAGGACTCAGGCACCCGGCCTGGCTCTCACGTACCTGCAGGCCAGTCGATGCCAGTGCGATCGTGCCACTGGAACGGTGCTCGTACAACGATCCACTGTCCACGTCCAATGCTCCATTGCAAGCGACCAGGTACCATGTCAACGGTGCAGGAATAATGGTCCTGAGACAGCTGTCACGGTGGCAGTTGTACAAGCACAGTGCACTTAGACTCATGGGCAACGTCGATGGGCTGAGACCACTTGCAGCTTGGATGCGTGCAACGATCGTTGACCCGCCTACTCTTGCACGTGTACTAGCATCCTTGAACTGCCACAGATCATCCTCTGACAAAGCCGTTGCCAAGTCCTCCCTTGACAAAGCCATGGCATCACGCAATGTCAATGCCCCAGTCGCTGGATCCTCCGCAGCTGGCAGGGACCAAGGCACAGCACAGGCCCAAGGTCGTGGTCATCGGCTTCCACCTGCTGGTGAGGCAGGGTCCTATGCTATGGGCCTAGTACAGGAGGCAGCGAACACGTGTCGGCAGCTGCGGGACAAGTCTGAGGCTGCCATAGCACGTCTCCTGGTAGCAATCAAGGACCTGGAGGACGATGACAGGGATGCTGTCGAGGCCTGTGTCACAGAGCTGAGCAACACGAACAGCAGCCTGTACTCGCTCGTTTGTGCTGTGACAGGCTTCCTGTACTCCATCCGTGGCAACAGGAGCGCCATCGAGGCGCTGCAGGGGCCAGCCGGGCCAATCCTTGGCCCTCCACTGGGCGATGACGAGGTCCGCGGCACACGACCTGTGATGCTGGCACCTGTGACCCTGGACACGGTCAGTACGTTGCAACTGCCAGGTGACCAGGTCCAGTCGTCGCCTGCTGCGTCCGTGTCAGAGGTCAGCGGCACCGACGATGCCCAGCCAGTGCCCTACGCCCTGGCAACGGACGTGCCAACTGGATCAGAGCCAGTGACACCGTCCACGGTCCAGGCACAGCTCAAGCGCCTGGACCTTGGCAAGGGCAAAGAGCCCGTGTCCCCTGCACCAGTACAGGAGCCGGCACCGCCTCAGGCCCAGGATCAGTCCAAGGCCTGGGATCCCAGCCGTGTGCTACTGGACCTGTTGCAACTGTACGAGGACCTAGGGGACGAGGACCAGAGCAAGGCAGCGACCTCAGCGATCGTTGCAATCGGCTCAGACGTATCCAGGAAGGGCGTCAAGGACTTCGTCAGAGCCGTTGAACAGGACGAGGACAACGGCATAGCACGCGAGGACTTGCCTGTGAACATTGGCCCTGCCGTTATCCTGCTGCTGGCGTCCTGGGGTATCATGGTCTGAGCACACCTGCTGATGTCATAGGCCTAGGTCACAGTCCGTGTGCATGGTGCTGAAAACGTCGACTGGATCAGTGACATGGACAGGGTACAATGGGCACCGCCTCAGGCCCAGGTTCAGTCCAGGGGCCTTGACAAGGAGGTTGACAACGTGCTCGGTGCGTGTGACTGGGTTCTGCACATTGTCAGGGAACCAGCACTTGGACGATGCCTGGATCGACTCACGCAGGCAACGGTTCAGGCCCAGTAACAGAACGGCGATGACCTCGCTGCTTGACTTGTACCCGACACCAGCCGCGGCGCCCTGTAAGGGCGCCGTGGTTGGTGTCGCCATCGTTACAGAACCCGTGGCACTAATGCCGCTCACGGCGCCCCGTAGCCTGCGACCAGAACCAGTCCGGCTACCAGGCAGAGTAGCCGTACCCGTGTCCTGATCGCTGCCTGTGTCCATGCCAGGGTACAGGTCGTCTTCGTGGTCACGTACCCAGGCGTCCTCGACTGGGTCCAAGGTATGGACCGATGATGCACGGGCACCGGCCGGAGGATCCGCAAGGGCTGCGACCTGGGCCTGTAACTGTGTCAGCTGCGAGGCCATGTCATCGATCTTCGAATCCATGAGCTCCAGCCTCCTGTTCATGGTGTCAACGGTCATGACCAGGTGCTTGATCAATGGACCAAGGCCGACTGGCAGATCAGCCGTTGCCATGGTCTGGGCCCCATATGACATTGCCCGTGAACCACTGGACGTTGACTGATGCTGCAACGGTGGCTGTGACTGTGCCTGCGACTCTGATCCAAGCCCATGTCCGTGCCCAGGTCCGTGTCCATGACTAGGCCTAGGTCCTGATCCGTGCCCGAGTCCTGGTCCGAGTCCTTGTCCTGGTCCTTGTCCTGGTCCTGGCTCGGGTCCTAGTCCAAGCTCAGGTCCTAGCTCAGGACCTGGCCCTAGTCCTGGGCCTGGTATGATCTCAGTAAGAGGACCGGCCAATGCACGAGTCCTGGTCCCCGTCAATGTGCCGTAGATGGGCCTTGGCAGTGACCTCCGCTGTGACTGGGCCTTGTCATGGGCCCACTCTGAGACTGTTGCAATGGGTGCAGTGATCGAGGTCATGATGCAGACAGGGGGCTTGGGCACATGGTCCATGACAGGGCTGCAGCTATCGAACAGTGGCCATGCAACCACGTTGCCGTTTTCAAATGCCATTGACGTCGTTCAGCAGTCTCAGTTCAAGTACGTGAACCCCTGGCACGATCCTTGGACCACGTACAGGCCACGGCGGCTGTATCTTGCCCTCTGACTGTGACGGTTGCAAATAGGCACAGAGACTCTGGGACAATGGCCTTGGAGTCGGTGTCTGTGCCTCGGTCGTCAGTCCTGCGCTGGACCTGTAACCAGTCTCGGATCTCCAGGCAATAGCCTCAGCCAACCAGTCAGGTGCCCGTGCCAAGCCTGCGATCCTTACGACCGTGCCCCAGAGCGCAGCACAGGCGTCGTCATCGAACCTGGGCCAGTGCACGTTCGAGGGCCTGAACGTGTAGCCCCTGGAACTGAGCATGACCAGGACAATGTCACAGCGCGTGGTCCCAGGCGGTGGCACTGGCAGATGCCCCCACTTGTCCTGCAGGGCCGAGTCCAGCCACGTGAGCCAGTACACCGGCCGTGCCAACAGGCCGGCTAGCACGTGATCAGAGGCCACCAGTCCATGCGTGTCCTGAACGTGTCCCGTCGTACTCTGGTCAAGTATCAGTCGTGGTCCGCCCACCAGATCGAGCAGTTCCACAGCCCGTGTCCTGTGCACGGGTCCAATGAGGCTCATGGCTACGAGTCCTAGGCAAGTGAACTGACAATGACCCTGACTGTTATTGCAATGGCTCGTAGTACTGGTCTTCGACTTGGACGACGGCAACTGTCCCTGACTCGGCCGTTGTCTGAGTCCGATGGCTACGTGACAGTGTCTATGGCCTAGTCCAGGGCTATGTCAATGACTAGGCCCATGATCATGTCAATGCCCAAGTCCATGACAATGACCTGATCACAGTCAACTGGCATGGTCCATGACTACGACACTGACATGGCCATGGTCGTAGGCACAGTCATTGACAATGGCTTGGTCTGAGTCATCGCCCTTGACCCATGACAAAGGCTAGGCCTTGACCTATGACAACGACTGGGCCCTGACTCGGACATTGACTGGGCCTTTGTCATTGTACTATCGTGCTGTTGCAACAGTCTGATGACAGTGACAGGGACTGATTTTGAACCAGTCCAGTTGTCATTGCACGTGGTCACAGTTCGAGTACACCTGCAGGGACAGGGTCTGAGTCCTGACCGCTGTCCTGGTTCAGGTACGCTGTCACGACACGGGCCACGTTGGCAGGAGTACTGATGGCCAGTCCTGGATTCAGGATCGAGAACAGTACAAGGGCATCGGCAAGACAGCACCTGCAGCAGAGACCTGTGCGCTGGTGCCTGAGAGCCCTGATGTAGCCATTGACAACGGCCTGGTGACGTGGTGTGCGATACATGCCAGGCCTCGACGACTGGAACATGACTGAGGGCTGACGTCCAGTGTCCGATGGCAGTAGCACCAGTGACGTGTACCAGGCACCAGGATTCGAATCGGACTCAAGCATCGGTAGCATAGCAACGCACGAGGACCAAGCCCCTGTGACGACGGCGTGATCGTCCTCGTACGGCAGTCCCAGTACGTGCAGACTTGGCCCTGTCATCTGCAAGGTCATGGCCAAGGACGTGAGCCTTATCCTCGCATCAAGGTACATGGCCTGGTCATCAGGTGCAGACAGCTTGTACCAGAACACGCAGCACATGTCAGTCGACGTCCCATGCTCCTGCAACAGGTCATAGCACGTCTTGGCATCGGTCCTGATCAGGGTGCAGATACTGGACAGGTGATCGATGCCAGGGAACTCAGGCCACGACTCCAGGTCAACAGTCAACCGCACCTTCAGTCCCAGTCGAGTCATGCACAGGACCAAGGCACGTAGCACAAGTGACGCGACCCTGCTGATTGGCACTGACAGGACCAAGTGCACAGGGGACTTGGCAATGAATGCGTTGACACAGGCCACAGTGCAATTGAGCAGGATCGGGACCAGTGCAGGACATGTCATCGACTGGGCCAGCTCACGAGGCACCTGTGACTTGCCAGCTGCCAGGTTCAAGCCACCCGTGAACACAGGCGACAGGGGACTGGCACGTGGATCAAATGCCGAGTGACTGACATCGCACAGGTTCCAATGGTCACAGGCCCTGAGCTGGAGCAGACTCTCGTGCATGGGCTGTAGCAACTGGTCCATGTCAGACGGAGCCAGGTAGATGCCGATCAGTACACAGGCATCGAGCATCAGATCACCTGGCACGTAGAAAGTGCCAGTTGTCGCAGCCATGACTGTGTTACAGAGCTTGAGCCGGGCCTCCGACGAGGACTTGAGCGGGTCAACTGGCATTGCACGGTCCACGTACGTGACCTGTGGCTGCTCAGCTCTGATACGAGGGCTGCGATCCGTGACCTGACCTGGCTGTGATGGGTCCAGGACTGCTGCAGGTGTCAACTGTGCATGTTCTGGTGGCTGTTCCAATTGTTCAGATTGCAATGGACGGTGCCTGTGGACTGTTGCTAGGACATTGCCTATGTCATTGAGCACGGTGCTTGCATGTATCAACAGGCTGGTCGTGCCCTGTGTCAGTTGGAACAGGATCCTGCCACCTGTGTCAACGGCCTGTCCTGTGTACCTGAGCATGTTGCTAACAGTTGACAATGCCAGTGTAACGGGCATCAGTAGCACTTGAACGAGGGCCATGGCAACAGTCACAAGTACGGGTGGAAGTTGGACTGCAACACGTTGACTGCCTCTACTTGATGCACTGACTGATGCTAGTACGAGCCGGTGACATGGCACCCAAGGATTCGCGTACCAGGCAGCAGCCACAGAGGCACGGTCAAAGGCACAGCGGTCAAGTACCAGAGTCACGTCGACCTGAGCTGCAGCAACAGGCCATGGTCGTTGACTCATTGGCAAGGGAACGGGCATCGCAGGACGAGCCTGATCCATTGGCAGCGATCGTAGCCCCGTGGATCAGGATGTGTAGCTGGGGCACGTACGAGCCCTGTGACGAGGGACTTGCGTACTTGCAGGGTCAGGTGGCACTAGGCGTTGCGTGCTCTGATGCAGAGGTCATGGGCTCGTACAGGAGAATCCTTGAACTGGGAACCTGGCGCCTGGACACGGGCTGTGTCGTAGCCTTATGGTTCCTGCAGCCGTACCTGGCCACGTCATCGATAACGTTGCCAGAGAACCTTGCCAGACGAGCTGTGGACTGCAAGGCACGGTTACAGGTCCTTGAGCCACCGTCGACGGGTGCTGGTGACTGCAAACTGAACAGGCACAGGGACAGGTACCAGGTCATGGGCAGGTACGCATCGATCTGCACCTCGATCGCGTCCACTGGCTGGATCCTCTCAGGCACGGGTACGATGACGTTCTGCAACCTGTCAGGGTCCACGCTCACGTTCACGATGGCAGTACCAGTGGCTGAGATCATACACTGCACGCCTGGACCTGTGTCGATAGCCGAACTTGCAAGGGTCGCAAGGCGTAGTCGACTGCCCGTGTCACAGGAGTACAGCGGCCTGTTCATCAGAGCATGCTTGCCCTCGATCACAGGCGGTGGCTCGTTCTACGTTGACTCCTTGCTCAAGCTCAGGCCAGGAGGACGCCTGCAGTACCAGGGTCATCCGAAGTCCGTTGCCGACTGCTACAGGACGCTGCTGGTACTGTTACGTAACCTGATGGCTGATCCGCAGTCACTGGCACGGTTTTCACATGGCTTGGTCCACGTCTGATGACCAGGTCGTAGTTCAAAACGGAGCAGGACTGAGATCACGAGCACAGGCTGAGAAGTTGCCGAATACGAATGCTGTGGCAAGATCAGCAATCGGATGTGCTACGACAAACGTCCTGGACTCTGCAGCACGCAATCGTCTGATGGCTGACAGGTCCTCGTTCAGGCAACAGACAAGCCAGTTGCAGCCCAGCTCTGACAGGACCTTGGAACGCTTGGGCAGTGCCATTGGACTGTTGACACCTGACCGTGCCAGGGCCATGATCATTGCTGCAAGGGCCACGGTCTCGTGATCGTCACTCTGGGTCTGTTCCTCGTGCAGGACCATGACTGCTGACCTGAGGCATAGGCACCAGGCCTCGTTCATTGTCAGGCCACGTCCTATGGCCTCGGACACGATCCTGACTGAGCTCGTGGCATAGACCTGGGCCAGTACGTTGTCAGCTGTACCAGGTCTCAGGATCCGCATCAAGTGACCGGCATCAGGATCATTGACTATGCACAGGGCTCTGTCCTCACCTGTGATCAGTGACGAGGCCGGGCTCACGGACAGTGTCTGTGAACTGCGGTGCTTGGCCTTGTCCAACGACCCCTGCATTGCCTTGGCCGACAACCTGGCCAGGACTCTCATTGCAGGTGAGCCATGATGCGTGCCCATTGGAACAAGGCCGTTGTCATCCGTCTCAATGGCCTCTGATCCTGGACCGTCCCAACAGGGCACGTGAAGCCCAGTTCTGGTCGACACGAGCTGTGAACCGAGGTACTTGGACTGCCTCGTGACCATGTAGCCATCAGACACGCTCAGTTGACTGGCAATGACGTTTGACATGGCCGACGAGCACTGTTCCACGAATCTGATGGGCTTGTCCTGTGCCATGTAACGGTCCTTGAGCACAGGCCATAGCTCGACCTTGCAACGGCCCAGCCTATGCACAGGATGCGGCCTAGGATCCTGTGACAGCGCCTCCAGTGTCATAGTCGAGCTCCTGATGAACGTGCCGTTGACCACGTCCTCCTGTACTATGTCATCGCACCAGTCCATAGCAGCACGCACAACTGGCTCAGTGAACTTGCTGTACCTGGCCCTGGATGCTCTGGCACGTATCTCAGCAACAGACGCTGGGTCACTGGTCATGAAAACGTGGACCTCGTCACCGTCAAAGTCCAGGTGCAACGGGGCACAGAGCTCAGGGTGTACGCCTATGGACCAGTTGTCCCAGGGCATGAGTCTGACAGCTTGTACTGAGTCCTCGCCCAGTGCAGGACACCTCAGGACGATGGCCCACGACCCTGCCTCAGGACTCGTCTCAGTCAGCTTCGAGCCCAGGCAGCTGTCGGTGCCATCGTCATTGTCAGGGCCCACGTCATGCTCAGGTGCCAGGTACCGAATCTTGGACATCCAGACACGGGGCATGAGCAGGACCTCAGGACTTGCCTGCCATGTGACTGTTGCAACGCCCCTTGCCGATGCTATAGGACGACAGCCTGCGACCTTGTACCTGAGCAAGCCCCTCTTGCCCATGAGCGTTTCCCTGATCCCTGTACCGTAACCAGCACGATCACAGCGGCCCTGTAGTGCGGACTCAGTCAGTGTCCCACGCCTGTCCGTGGCATCTGGCTCATCCACCATGCAGTGAGCAGGGACCAGGACGTGACCCGTCGGCAGCAGTGACAAGTGACCAGAGCACGCATCATGGACTGGACACGACTTGCCAAGTGTCTCGTGCTGGCCAGGTGGCAGTAATCGTAGCCTGTCCTGGTCCAATGGCCTGTAGGCAAACGACGTGGGCAGAGGTGCTAGGTCCTTGCGCCCGCCTTGCTTGAACACCCGTACGTTGGCACTCCGCACTGGGTCCATGATCAAAGTGCTCAGTCAACGCGTTGTCCCTCCCACTAGAGTGCAGGATGGAGTCCGATGACAGGTGCAAGTACTGTGGCAGGTCCAAGGCCGGAGTCTGGGAAACTGTCCGACTGGGTCCTGACGAGGCACCGGAGCTCGTTCGATGTCAATGCAACTTGGACCGTGTGCCAAGTCAACGACTGCTCCTTGCCATTGAACGGGTCCAGAAGCATGCCGGTTGCATCCGACTGGTGCCCAAGGACCACGTACTAGACCGTTGTAACACGATCGTAGTCACAGAACCAGTGATCGAGTACGAGCTCAGGTTAACAGGGGTCGTGGCTGATGGCATGGTCAGAGTCGCTGAGCTCATGGGCATAAGGACAAGGACCTGGCACGAGTTAGGGTTCACAAGCACGGTCAGTGAATCAGGCCATAGCACAGGCGCACGTGTCAGGCTCAGAGACGGTGTCAGGCTCGAGGCCAAGTCAACGCTCGTGACATTGGACCTGGCCTGGTGCATGACGGCTGCAGCACACGGCTGGGATCCCAGGCCTTGGACTGATCCTGGGCCTGAGGCGGTGCCGGCTCCTGTACTGGTGCAGGGGACACGGGCTCTTTGCCCTTGCCAAGGTCCAGGCGCTTGAGCTGTGCCTGGACCGTGGACGGTGTCACTGGCTCTGATCCAGTTGGCACGTCCGTTGCCAGGGCGTAGGGCACTGGCTGGGCATCGTCGGTGCCGCTGACCTCTGACACGGACGCAGCAGGCGACGACTGGACCTGGTCACCTGGCAGTTGCAACGTACTGACCGTGTCCAGGGTCACAGGTGCCAGCATCACAGGTCGTGTGCCGCGGACCTCGTCATCGCCCAGTGGAGGGCCAAGGATTGGCCCGGCTGGCCCCTGCAGCGCCTCGATGGCGCTCCTGTTACCACGGATGGAGTACAGGAAGCCTGTCACAGCACAGGCGAGTGAGTACAGGCTGCTGTTCGTGTTGCTCAGCTCTGTGACACAGGCCTCGACAGCATCCCTGTCATCGTCCTCCAGGTCCTTGATTGCTACCAGGAGACGTGCTATGGCAGCCTCAGACTTGTCCCGCAGCTGCCGACACGTGTTCGCTGCCTCCTGTACTAGGCCCATAGCATAGGACCCTGCCTCACCAGCAGGTGGAAGCCGATGACCACGACCTTGGGCCTGTGCTGTGCCTTGGTCCCTGCCAGCTGCGGAGGATCCAGCGACTGGGGCATTGACATTGCGTGATGCCATGGCTTTGTCAAGGGAGGACTTGGCAACGGCTTTGTCAGAGGATGATCTGTGGCAGTTCAAGGATGCTAGTACACGTGCAAGAGTAGGCGGGTCAACGATCGTTGCACGCATCCAAGCTGCAAGTGGTCTCAGCCCATCGACGTTGCCCATGAGTCTAAGTGCACTGTGCTTGTACAACTGCCACCGTGACAGCTGTCTCAGGACCATTATTCCTGCACCGTTGACATGGTACCTGGTCGCTTGCAATGGAGCATTGGACGTGGACAGTGGATCGTTGTACGAGCACCGTTCCAGTGGCACGATCGCACTGGCATCGACTGGCCTGCAGGTACGTGAGAGCCAGGCCGGGTGCCTGAGTCCTGTGACCTGGCATCGTACCGCTGTGCGCTGTGACGAGGTCATGTGTTGCAGGGCTGCGTTCACTGCCTTCCGTGCAGGTGTCCCGAACGTGTACACTCGGACCGTGTCAGGGTTCATTGCCTGTGAGACGATGAGCATTTGCATCAGCCACTTCGAGAACAATGACTCGAGGGCAACGTTCACGCACACGCTGTTGTCCAAGGCCATGCGGCAGTTGACCATGACCACGCCAACGTTCCTCAGTCCGTGAGAGCGCTTGACTAGGTTCTGACACAGTTCCAAGTCCTCCCAGCCAATGCTCATGCACAGGGCCTGTGACAGGATCTGAGACGAGACCGTCATGCTGGAGTCAGAGGCCACGTATGCGAATGCAGAAGCCAGGGCCGGCAGCTTATGAGACGGGTACGGTCCCTCGGCCACGACTACGTGCTTCAATGGCAGACAGGCAGGGATCAGGGCCAAGTACGAGAGCGGTGTCATGTCCACGTCCTGTCCCACGATGCGCTTGACGGACTCGATGAACTCACTCGTGCACTTGACTGCGACCGATGCATGATCAACTGACAACTGTTCCATGACCACAGGACACAGACCGGGCTCAGGTGGTAGGACTGGGGCAGTGTTCATGGACTGTAGCCATTCGGACGTTGACATGGTTCAGAAAACCAGGACTGGTGGACAGATCACAGGACCAGGGCAATAGGGCATTGTCAGCTGACAGCCTGCTGGGACAGTCCCAGCACGTGCATTGACCTGGGCCGTGACACGGGCCCAGTCGTTGATTTTCAGCAACTGGGTCCCGTCGTCTGACTGTTGATTTTGAACAGTACTAGGACGCAGGGCCAGATCTGTGACTTGATTCGGCTGTGCCCTCGTCATATGCTGAGGTCATTGATCATCGACACCAGGTCACTGGCAGTCTCCAGGTTGAAGGCATAGACCGGCATGTCAGGGTTCAGGGGCGGTGACCTTATCTCAGTCGTGTTCACAATCTGCAGTGCATGCAGCATCAGAGTCAGAGCATAGTGCTTGCCGCGGTTCCTGTTCTCGTCCGGCACCCTCCTGAGCTTGATTGTCATAGTCCCGATTCCGATGACATTGGCCCTGATGCTATTGAGCGTGGTCACAGCATTCGCCAGCTGCTTCGTTACTTGGTTCACTCTCATCGTCAATCGCAGTCCGCTCTTGTCAGGTATCTTGGCGTTGGCCCAGGCATAGCCGTCGTTCCTAGTTGCATTGGGCTCGTCTACGGGCATTGGAACACAGTCTCTGATACAGTCCATGAGCCAGTCGTAACGCTCTGCCGGTATCCCTAGTGACGCGTACGATTCCATGTAACTCCCGCTCCATGTTCTATCGCCTTTGTCTGACCTGTACTGCTTGGCCTGTCCAATGTTCGTCCTATATTCGACTACTACCGACTGCAGGATCAATGAAGGGCTGATACCACCATCGGGCCAGAGTACGTAGACGCCCGTGAATTCAAGTGGGCCTGCTGCTGACGTCGACTTCGTCACATCTCTCTCCTCGGCCAAGATCAGTGCTACTGGCGGCTCGTTCTCCTGCACTGTCGGGGGCATGACCGTTGCTGATGTCAATGTCGGGGGTCCTCCCTTCTGCACCTGCACGTAGGCGCCACCTCCTGCCACGTGGCCTCTGAGCGTTACTTGGGCACACATCGGATGAGCATTACATGGCCTCAGACTTGCCAGGCCGATGTCATAGACACATGCCAGTTCATGTTCATGGCCCGGATCGTCGTCCTTGTTGCAGATGTAGGTTCCTGCTGACTGTATCACACGCATGGTCGTGCCTGATACTGGCGGCTGCTTCGTGAACTTGAGACGCTGGATCGGTGCCTCCTTGCTCCTCACGTGCGTAGGCAACGGACGGATGGCCTGTGACGCTGACTTACTGGGTCCTGCCTGCTGTGACATTGCCTGGGTGCTACCATGTGCCGGTGACTGAGGTACTGATTCAGAGTTCGTAATCGGGAGCCTAGAGATTCCTAAGGACTCGAACATGGCCGGGTCAATTCCAACAGGCTTGCTCGCTGACGCTGGCGGTGTTTTGTACGCATCCTGGGACTTCTGCCGGCCCAGCAGCGCACGGCTAAATGGGTCGTCCATGCTACATGGCTGGACAAGGTGCCATGGCAACTGGTTGCAGTAGTTTTCAACAACCTGTCACGTCACAGGTATCAGGCATCGGAATCTGTGGCAGTGATCGTGTCATGTCACTTGGCCTGTTAACGGTCACGCCTCTAAGCGCCTTGAGACCACGTACTGTGACTACGGCCGACGGTGACATCGACTCTGCCAATGTGATCAGCTCAGTCAACGTCATGTGCCCTGACATCGCAATCGAGTAGGACGCGACAAGGGCCTGGTCAAAGGTCTCAGGCTCGGCCAGTCTCACGGCCCTTGTCACGATACCTGCTCGCTTGCCAAAGATCGTGAGCAGTACGCACTCGGCAGTGACAGGAGGCTGCTCCCACTTGAGCCTTGTCCCGAGGCATGCGCATGTGAGCTCGAACACGTCCCTGTCACTGAATGCGATCTCAGGCCTGGGCAAGTCCAACGCAGGCCTGTCCAGCAGGATCACGAACGTGCGCCGTGTCATCTACGTCTGACGCTGTGACAGGTGCGGGAACCAGATGTCGTTGCTCGCCAACAGGACTGTGAGGTCCAGGACACCGACTCCGCCTGACACACTGACAAGGTCGCCGCCGCAGACCTCCTTCCAGAACGTGGCGTTGACCTTGCCATCCTTCAATACGACATCGCCATGGGACGTGAACCGGTAGTCCATGAGCCCAGCCTTCTCGTCCTCTGGCAGGTTCGAGGCCGTGCCAGGGTAGTTCTTGCTCAACGGTCTGTAGCAACCAGGCAGTTGCGATGCCAGGACCTGCAGAGCCGTGGACTTGCCCTCGCCTCCCTTGGGCCCGTACAGGTACAGGATCCGAGGCCGTGCAATGGGATCCAGCAGTCCATTGCCCACTGTCCACATGACAAGCCTCAGACGCTCAGGTGTCAGGACCTTGGACAGGATGACCTCTGCCTTGGACATGTGCACCTGGTTCCAGTACGATGGCAAGAGTCCGATGGACAGCGGTCTCCTGACCAGTGATCCGAGCCTACGTGACGGGGCCACGAGCTCTGGTACAAGCTCGGGACAGGGTCTGAACACGAGCGCAGGCAAGGACCATGGACGCAGTTGACGGGCACTGTGTCCTCTGCCGTTGTCATTGTCACCACAGTCCTGGTCCTGGTCATCTGACTGGGGATCGCCATCTGATTCGATCCCAGGCGTGCTCGGCGTCTCGTCACTGTCATGGTCACCGCGCGCGGTCCCTGGCAATGGATGGGCCTCGATCACGCCCACAGGCGCAGGGATCTGTACGGGTGCAGGCGTGACACGGGCCGTGCCTTCGATGATCCGTGTCCTGGCCCTGTCCGTTGCCTCGTCCATGGCAGGCTCACGTGGCATTGGCTCATCGAACTCGTACGGACGCAGTGTAAGCCTCCACGTTCCATAGCACACGCTCCTGGGCACTGATGGCACGTTCAAGGCCAAGCGTTCCAGGATGTCCAGAACGGTGCCGTGGCCGTTGCAAAGTTCACAGTCGTCGAGCCCATGCCCATGACATCAGCCAGTTCACGCATCGCAGCCAGGCTCCTAGTCAGAGTCCAAACGGCCATGCGCCTGACCAGCATCAGCACCGTGGCACCTGATCGCACCATCCAACGCCGGCTGACGTACTTCTGGATCAGCGGTCCCATGCGCTCGTCAGTTCTCAGGTTCAGGGGCCCTGTCAGCGGATAATCGTCCAAGTAGGCTCCGTTACTGTTCCATTCGACTGATGGCAACTGTCTACGTCCAATTGTCCTGGCACTTGTACCTCGTCGATCAGCCATGGTCACAGGTCATGTAACAGTGACTGGACCAACGCGTTGTACAGCCACCAGGGTCAGGTGAAGCTGCAATTGTCATTTGCCCCTTCCTGTTCCAGTTGAACTAGCACATTGCCATGGACCATGAACCATTGCCCAGGTACGACGTCAGCCACCTGGACCAGTGCATTGACGAGGGCTGGACCCCTGTCTGGTCAGCGCCCTGTGGTCCTGTGGGCGAGTACCCGGCACCGCCTGAGTACTTGGACGTGACTCGTGGGCCTTGTCAGATGCTCATGAAACTGGCCAGGGGTCGATTGCGTACCTGGATCGTAGTCAAGCTTCCAGTTGCAGGTGACGTGATCGCTGGCAAATGCCTCGTACGCAAGCTCCGGTCTGTGCCTGGTGTCAGTCGACCTGGGATCACGTCCAGTACAAGGGGCGAACAGGCCGTTGCAAGGATGGCAGCTGTCCTTGGCATTGGCGCGTTCTGCAGACCTGGCCTGAGCATCAAGGAAGGGCTCGTACCACCTGTCGACGTGACGATTGCAGGCCTCGATATCGAAGTCAGGACCGGCAACGATCCTGGCTCAGGTTGGCCCCTTGCATTGGACGATATCCTGAGCATCGCGGTGTCTGCGCCCGATGGTCAGTGTCACGTCTGTTACACCACGGGCCGTGTTACAGATCCAGGACTGTTACAGGACGAGCGCATGTACTTGTGCCGTGTTATGGACTCGACTGCGGCTGTTGCATGGGCTATAGGCGTTGTCGAATGCATGGAACCAGACGTCCTGGCCGTGCACAATGGCTTGTCCTTTGACTTGCCCAGGTTGGCAGCCCATTGTCCTGTGCACCTACGTAACCGATTCACAGCCGTCAACCTGGACGCTAGCAGGCAGGGCGTGACCATGAACCTGCGTGGCGTGAACCTGGTAGACACTTACCACTACTTGGACAAGCTGCACAGGCAAGAGTGGCAGGGCACGTCACTTGCAGCAGTGGCAGAACGCGTGGGCTTGCCAAGGAAGCTCAGTTACCTGTCACCGTCATTCTCGCCATCGTCCAATGATCCGATCGATGCTTTGATCCTGTACAACGCACACGATGCCTGGTTGCACGCTGGCATTGCTCGGCTGACAGGATGCGTTAACGAGATCTGCACCGTTGCCGGCTGTCTCAAGGCTCCGATGACTGACGCGTCCAGGTTTATCAGCGGCACGATGGTCAGCAACCTGGCCTCGTCCCATGTCCTGTCCACGGGCTACGTCTTTGACTGGGCACCTGAGGACGTTGACCAGGACGGTGGCAAGTACCGAGGTGCATGGGTCCTGGATCCTGTGCCAGGTGTTCACGGCCCTGTTGCTGTATGCGATGTCAGCTCCATGTATCCGACCATCATGAGGGACTTGAACGTGTCAATGGAAACTGAGACACACAGACACGTGCCAGGGTACGAGGACCTTGGCAATGGATCATTGGCCTGGACTGATGACGTTTGCACAATCGTAACAGACGACGGACCTGTGTCATTCGATCGGACAACGCCCGGTGTCCTTCGCAAATGCCTGGAGGCGTTGATGGCCAAGCGTGACGAGGTCGGTCGCAAGAGCACGATGGGTTGGTCATTCAAGATCGCAGTCCTCAGCATCTATGGCGAGCTAGGGGCCAAGGATTCGTCATTCTCATCAAGGACGTGTGCATCGGCTGTGACAACGGCTGGCAGATGGGTATTGGCCTCGATCAGTGGCATTGCAATGGTCACAGGGCTGAGACCAGTGTACGGTGACACGGACTCAGTCTTTGTGACGTTGCCAGGGTCATCGGACGGTCTGCAGGCATTCGAGGGCAGGGTCACGGCCTTCACCAGGTATGTTGGCTCAGTCTTCGGACGCACGCCTCTTGTGTCGCTGAGCCTGGAGTCAGAGGCCACGTACCTGCAGCTGGTCTGCGTGGGCAAGAAGGCGTACTGTGGCATGCGCACAAGGTTCGGCTCCTGTGGCAAGGATCCCGTCTGGCATGCAAAGGGCCTGGCATCAGTCAGACGTGACAGGCCCAAGGCAGCGCAGGCGTTCATGGAGATCGTGGCCAAGTGCATCTGCCAGGGCAATCGTGACTTGGTCCACGTCGCACGTACGATGGTCGAGTCCCTGACCCGTTGGCTGTCTAGTGACTTGTGCTCTGCTGACCTGTGCATCGAGCGCAGGATCCAGGGCGTGCCAAGCGTACAGTTCGTTGACTCGATCGGTGCTCACGTGACGTTGCCAATGGACCGATTCGAATCAGCCAGCGTGCAGCCGTCGTTGAACTGGGCCATGAGCAAGTTCCAGGCCAGTGTTACTAGGATTCTGCAGTCCTGTGGCCTGCCCAGTGTCAGGGAGCTGTTGACTGTGGCTCATATGGCTGGTTCGGACGTCGCATGTCTGTGCGAGGCACTGGACCGTGGACTTTGACTGCTTGAACGTGTTCAAAAGTCTACTTACTCGATCATGGAAGCGCCATTTTCAGCAGACGAATTGCCATTGCACGAGGACCCAGGCATTGACGTCGGACAGTTACCAGGGTTCGCTGATGGACTGTTGGCAAGCACATGGCAAGTGTCACGTGGTACGACGCCTGGACTGGTCAACGTTTAGTGCCTCACAACATTTGCATCTTATTGATGCAGATGGTTTTGTTTCTAACATGGTGCCCCAGCAGTCTGGGGTTCGATTCCCTCTGTGGGCGAGTTTGTGCTTTATCAGCTTTGACAATCTCCCAATGTGGGAGTGTAGATTTATGGTCCAAATTGGTGTGATCCAAATGCTTCTCTTCCTGTTATACCATCAACATTTTCAAATTGTTGTATTGTGAGGCGTGGGATGGCATTGGGGATGACATGTGCATTGGCATTGGCATGGGCGTGGGTATGGCATGGGCATGGGATGCACATGGGCATGGGCATTTCTTTGCCTGGGCATTTGCATGGTGCCACATGTGCACACCAGGCCTCAATTTCGGGCGCAAGATGCATGCAGTGGCCAACACGGCTCTGCGCCTCGTTGCCTCCATGAAGCGCGACTGGATCCAGGTGAGGGGCAGGCGTTGGGGAGGGGAGGGGCAGGGGAGGAGGGGCAGGGGAGGGCAGGGGAGGAGGGGCAGGGGAGGGCAGGGGAGGAGGGGCAGGGGAGGAGGGGCAGGGGAGGAGGGGCAGGGGAGGGCAGGGGAAGATGGGCAGGGGAGAGGGGCAGGGGAGGAGGGGCATGGGAGGGGTGACAAGCACTCTCTGTTGGAAGCTCAAGATGCATGCAGTGGCCAACACGGCTCTGCGCCTCGTTGCCTCCATGAAGCGCGACTGGATCCATTTCCCAAATTGGGGACTTTCTTTACAATTTTGAAAATCCCCCATACCCTCTCGCTTCCTGTCTTTTCCCCCATCCCCCTTCAGACATGTCGGCCAAAATGAGGCCAATGGAAATTGAACCCTTGACCTCTGCTACGAAGGAAAGATAAGCTAACAAACTAGGACATTATAATGGATATGTTTAGGTGCTTTAGAATACCCAGGACGATAACCATACGCAGATCCACCCCCACAACCCCCCCGCAACTCCAGTCTACTCCCCTCCCTCTCCATCTTCTATCTCCCCTCCAGACCGGTCGCAAGCCTAATGTGATGTGATGTGTGGAGCGGCGCTGCTGATAGCAGTACACTACTGATAGCAGTACACTGTTCACCCCCCCATCTCCCCATCTCCCCATCTCCCCATCTCCCCCTAGTTCTCCTCATTCTCTCCCCATCTCTCATCTTCCATCTCCCATCTTCCATCTCCCATCTTCCATCTTCCATCTCCCATCTCCCTTCCAGACTGGTCGCAAGCCCAATGGGGTGTGTGGAGCGGCGCTGCTGATAGCGGCACACATTCACGGCTTTGAGCGGTCCAAGTCGGATGTGGTGGGTGCGGGTGGATGGGTGGATGATGGGTGGGTGGATGGTGCGTGGGATTCGGTGGGTGGGTGGGTGGATGATGGTTGGGTGGATGGTGCGTGGGATTCGGTGGGTGGGTGGGTGGATGGTTGGGAGAGGGCCAGACTGCCAGGGGTTAGGGTTAAGTTTCGGGTACACTGAACTGATTGCGTTTTGAGACGTCTCAAAACACTTCTTCAGTTTCGGGTACACTGAACTGATTGCGGCTAGAATTTATGAAAGGCTTCATAGCACCTTGGGTGCAGGGGTGCTATCAGCTACCTACCTGTTGGCTAGTGTCGCTTCGATGGGCCTTCTGCTGCTGGCTGCAAGTGGCTGTGCTGTGCTGCTGCAGTGATGTTCCTTAATCTGTATGATTGGTAATGAGTGGTGTGAATGTAAACACACGGTGCGACTGTATACACACAGTGTATCTGCCATGTATGGTTTTTGAGAACTCTCAAAAAACATACACTGCAGGTGGCAGTGGTGCATGCATGTGAGCAGGCCTTGCATGCGGTATCGCCTGACCCGACCCGACCCATCCCAACCCGACCCGACCCAACCCAACCCTACCCGACCCAACCCGATCCGACTCGACCCGACCCGACCCGACCCGACCCGACCCGACCCGACCCGACCCAACCCGACCCGACGTGACTTGCCCCAACGTGACCTGTCCTGACCTGTCCTGCACGAGTGGGAAGGCACAGAGGCAGATAGGCAGGCCTCCCAGTGTCCACCAGTCCTCTCACAACATGCTTCCCACATGCAGGTGGCAGTGGTGCATGTGTGTGAGCAGACCGTGCGGCACCGCCTGACTTGCACTGCACTCTCCCTCGTTCTCCCTCACTCTCCCTCACGCTCTCGCATTCTCTCACTCTCTCTCCCTCACACCGCGTATAGGTGGCGGTGGTGCTTGTGTGTTAGCAGACCATGCGGCACCTTATGACTTGCGCCCCACTGCACTCTCCCTCACTCTTTTCGCTCTCCGTCTCTCTCCTTCACGCGGCATGCAGGTGGCAGTGGTGCATGTGTGTGAGCAGACCGTGCGGCACCGACTGCATGAGTTTGAAGGCACAGAGGCAGGCGGTCTCACTGTAAGTGCCGCCACTCCCTCTTACACTCTTACGGTCTCACTGTAAGTGCCGCCTCTCCCTCTTACGCTCTTACGGTCTCACTGTAAGTGCCGCCTCTCCTCCTACGCTCTTACGCCCCATGTTTTTCTGAAGAATGCTTACAGAGATCAGATCACTCCCTATTCTCCCCACCACCTCCCCCCTTTTTTCTGGTCTCAGTCACCCACTTCCACGCACCATGCCAGTTTCTCCCTCCTCACTCCATCCTCTTCCAACCTTCCCAAACGCCAACTCATATCTTTGAGTCGACTCAAAACACAACTCATATACCCAGTCGTTGATCGAAGAGAAGGCCAAGGAGTGGGACGAGCTGCTGTTCTCCACCCACCCACACGCACCGTGCCAACTCTGACCTCCTATACCCCCTCTCGTCGTTTCCTCCCCCCCCCCACTTCCCTTTCTTTAGCCTGAGGAGTTCGAGGAGAAGGCCAAGGAGTGGGATGAGTTGCTCTTCTCCACCCAGCTGCCTACCTGCACCCACCATGTTATATGCTCCCTCCCTCTCTCCCCACTCCTTCTAAACCTTCCAACTCCCCCCACCTCCCTTTACCCAGCCTGAGGAGTTTGAAGAGAAGGCCAAGGAGTGGGACGAGCTTCTCTTTTCCACCCAGCCGCCCACCCCTGCTCTCGCCCCTCCTGCCTCTGCCCTCGCCCCTGCTGCTGCTGCCCTCGCTACCAAGGGCAAGCAGGGGAAGGGGAAAGCAGGGGGGGCAGCAGGGGGAGGGGCGAGGGGAGACGCAGGGGGGTATGGGGAGCCGGGTGGTGGGGAAGATGGGGAGGGGGAGGTGGGGGAGGGGGGAGCGGGGGAGGTGGAGCAGGGGGAAGGGGAGGAGGGGGTGGTGGCGAATGGGGGTGGGGGCGTGGGTGGGGGGGAAGTGGGGGAGGTGTATTTGACTCAGTGTCAGCATAAGGATGCTGGGGCGGCTCATTTTGCACATGGGCTCTGCAGGCCGTGCTATGACATGGTACGGAGCGGTGTAGTGTGGTACCAGTACGGTATGGTATGGTATGGTATGGTATGGTATGGTTTGGTATGGTGTACTGCTACTGATGATACAGTGCCAGCATGAGGAGGCTGGGACAGCTCATTTCGCCCATGGGCTCTGCAGGCCGTGCTATGACATGGTACGTGCTATGACATGGTACGTGCTATGACATGGTACGTGCTATGACATGGTACGTGCTATGACATGGTACGTGCTGTGACATGGTACGTGCTATGACATGGTACGTGCTATGACATGGTACGTGCTATGACATGGTACGTGCTGTGACATGGTACGTGCTATGACATGGTACGTGCTATGACATGGTACGTGCTATGACATGGTACGTGCTGTGACATGGTACGTGCTATGACATGGTACGTGCTGTGACATGGTACGTGCTATGACATGGTACGTGCTATGACATGGTACGTGCTATGACATGGTACATGCTCTGACATGGTACGTGCTATGACATGGTACGTGCTATGACATGGTACGTGCTATGACATGGTACGTGCTATGACATGGTACGTGCTATGACATGGTACGTGCTATGACATGGTACGTGCTGTGACATGGTACGTGCTATGACATGGTACGTGCTATGACATGGTACGTGCTATGACATGGTACGTGCTGTGACATGGTACGTGCTATGACATGGTACGTGCTATGACATGGTACGTGCTATGACATGGTACATGCTATGACATGGTACGTGCTATGACATGGTACGTGCTATGACATGGTACGTGCTATGACATGGTACGTGCTATGACATGGTACGTGCTATGACATGGTACGTGCTGTGACATGGTACGTGCTATGACATGGTACGTGCTATGACATGGTACGTGCTATGACATGGTACATGCTATGACATGGTACGTGCTATGACATGGTACGTGCTATGACATGGTACGTGCTATGACATGGTACATGCTATGACATGGTACGTGCTATGACATGGTACGTGCTATGACATGGTACGTGCTATGACATGGTACGTGCTATGACATGGTACGTGCTGTGACATGGTACGTGCTATGACATGGTACGTGCTATGACATGGTACGTGCTATGACATGGTACATGCTATGACATGGTACGTGCTATGACATGGTACATGCTATGACATGGTACGTGCTATGACATGGTACATGCTATGACATGGTACGTGCTATGACATGGTACGTGCTATGACATGGTACGTGCTATGACATGGTACGTGCTATGACATGGTACGTGCTGTGACATGGTACGTGCTATGACATGGTACGTGCTATGACATGGTACGTGCTGTGACATGGTACGTGCTATGACATGGTACGTGCTGTGACATGGTACGTGCTATGACATGGTACGTGCTATGACATGGTACGTGCTGTGACATGGTACGTGCTATGACATGGTACGTGCTATGACATGGTACGTGCTATGACATGGTACGTGCTATGACATGGTACGTGCTATGACATGGTACGTGCTGTGACATGGTACGTGCTGTGACATGGTACGTGCTATGACATGGTACGTGCTATGACATGGTACGTGCTATGACATGGTACGTGCTATGACATGGTACGTGCTATGACATGGTACGTGCTATGACATGGTACGCGTGCTGTGACATGGTACGCGTGCTGTGACATGGTACGTGCTATGACATGGTACGTGCTATGACATGGTACGTGCTATGACATGGTACGTGCTGTGACATGGTACGTGCTATGACATGGTACGTGCTATGACATGGTACGTGCTATGACATGGTACGTGCTATGACATGGTACGTGCTATGACATGGTACGTGCTATGACATGGTACGTGCTGTGACATGGTACGTGCTATGACATGGTACGTGCTATGACATGGTACGTGCTATGACATGGTACGTGCTATGACATGGTACGTGCTGTGACATGGTACGTGCTATGACATGGTACGTGCTATGACATGGTACGTGCTATGACATGGTACGCGTGCTGTGACATGGTACGTGCTATGACATGGTACGTGCTATGACATGGTACGTGCTATGACATGGTACGTGCTGTGACATGGTACGTGCTATGACATGGTACGTGCTATGACATGGTACGTGCTATGACATGGTACGTGCTATGACATGGTACGTGCTATGACATGGTACGTGCTATGACATGGTACGTGCTATGACATGGTACGTGCTATGACATGGTACGTGCTATGACATGGTACGTGCTATGACATGGTACGTGCTATGACATGGTACGTGCTATGACATGGTACGCGTGCTGTGACATGGTACGCGTGCTGTGACATGGTACGCGTGCTGTGACATGGTACGTGCTATGACATGGTACGTGCTGTGACATGGTACGTGCTGTGACATGGTACGTGCTGTGACATGGTACGTGCTATGACATGGTACGTGCTATGACATGGTACGTGCTATGACATGGTACGTGCTATGACATGGTACGTGCTATGACATGGTACGTGCTGTGACATGGTACGTGCTATGACATGGTACGTGCTATGACATGGTACGTGCTATGACATGGTACATGCTATGACATGGTACGTGCTATGACATGGTACGTGCTATGACATGGTACGTGCTATGACATGGTACGTGCTATGACATGGTACGCGTGCTGTGACATGATACGTGCTATGAAATGGTACGTGCTATGACATGGTACGTGCTGTGACATGGTACGTGCTATGACATGGTACGTGCTATGACATGGTACGTGCTATGACATGGTACGTGCTATGACATGGTACGTGCTATGACATGGTACGTGCTATGACATGGTACGTGCTATGACATGGTACGTGCTATGACATGGTACGTGCTATGACATGGTACGTGCTATGACATGGTACGTGCTATGACATGGTACGTGCTATGACATGGTACGCGTGCTGTGACATGGTACGTGCTATGACATGGTACGTGTGCTGTGACATGGTACGTGTGCTGTGACATGGTACGCGTGCTGTGACATGGTACGTGCTGTGACATGGTACGTGCTGTGACATGGTACGTGCTATGACATGGTACGTGCTATGACATGGTACGTGCTATGACATGGTACGTGCTATGACATGGTACGTGCTATGACATGGTACGTGCTGTGACATGGTACGTGCTATGACATGGTACGTGCTATGACATGGTACGTGCTATGACATGGTACATGCTATGACATGGTACGTGCTATGACATGGTACGTGCTATGACATGGTACGTGCTATGACATGGTACGTGCTATGACATGGTACGCGTGCTGTGACATGATACTTGCTATGACATGGTACGTGCTATGACATGGTACGTGCTGTGACATGGTACGTGCTATGACATGGTACGTGCTATGACATGGTACGTGCTATGACATGGTACGTGCTATGACATGGTACGTGCTATGACATGGTACGTGCTATGACATGGTACGTGCTATGACATGGTACGTGCTATGACATGGTACGTGCTATGACATGGTACGTGCTATGACATGGTACGTGCTATGACATGGTACGTGCTATGACATGGTACGCGTGCTGTGACATGGTACGTGCTATGACATGGTACGTGCTATGACATGGTACGTGCTATGACATGGTACGTGCTGTGACATGGTACGTGCTATGACATGGTACGTGCTGTGACATGGTACGTGCTATGACATGGTACGTGCTATGACATGGTACGTGCTATGACATGGTACGTGCTGTGACATGGTACGTGCTATGACATGG
The DNA here is from genome assembly GCA_947471745.1 of Closterium sp. Naga37s-1. Classification (NCBI taxonomy): domain Eukaryota; kingdom Viridiplantae; phylum Streptophyta; class Zygnematophyceae; order Desmidiales; family Closteriaceae; genus Closterium; species Closterium sp. Naga37s-1. Next base: position 1,409,635 of record CANJKZ010000264.1, read on the forward strand.
TACGTGCTATGACATGGTACGTGCTATGACATGGTACGTGCTATGACATGGTACGTGCTATGACATGGTACGTGCTATGACATGGTACGTGCTATGACATGGTACGTGCTATGACATGGTACGTGCTATGACATGGTACGTGCTGTGACATGGTACGTGCTATGACATGGTACGTGCTATGACATGGTACGTGCTATGACATGGTACGTGCTATGACATGGTACGTGCTGTGACATGGTACGTGCTATGACATGGTACGTGCTATGACATGGTACGTGCTATGACATGGTACGCGTGCTGTGACATGATACGTGCTATGACATGGTACGTGCTATGACATGGTACGTGCTGTGACATGGTACGTGCTATGACATGGTACGTGCTATGACATGGTACGTGCTATGACATGGTACGTGCTATGACATGGTACGTGCTATGACATGGTACGTGCTATGACATGGTACGTGCTATGACATGGTACGTGCTATGACATGGTACGTGCTATGACATGGTACGTGCTATGACATGGTACGTGCTATGACATGGTACGCGTGCTGTGACATGGTACGTGCTATGACATGGTACGTGCTATGACATGGTACGTGCTATGACATGGTACGTGCTGTGACATGGTACGTGCTATGACATGGTACGTGCTATGACATGGTACGTGCTATGACATGGTACGTGCTATGACATGGTACGTGCTATGACATGGTACGTGCTATGACATGGTACGTGCTATGACATGGTACGTGCTATGACATGGTACGTGCTATGACATGGTACGTGCTATGACATGGTACGTGCTATGACATGGTACGTGCTATGACATGGTACGTGCTGTGGCATGAATGTGTTGCTTGTGGGCTGTGCTCTGATATGCACCCACCATGCGCCATGCCATCACATCCCATCCTCCCATCCTCCCTTTCCCCTTCCCCCCAGCTGGCACGGACAAGCGGAGGTTTGGTAGGGGGAGCCAACCCGCCTGCATGGGGGCGGGGGGAGAGGGAGCAGCGGAAAGCAGAGCTGAGGAGGCGGAGAAGCCGCCTCACTGTGTACAGCGTGTTTGGGCAGGAGGAGCGGGAGGAGGGGGATGGATACGGAGAAAGGGAGGAGTGGGGAGTTGGAAGGGAAGTTATGGCTGTTGGCCAGAAGGGGAAGGGTGGAGGTGCGGGTGTGGCGGTGGCGGCAGGGAAAGGGGTGGTTGCTGCGAAAGCGGGAGGGAAGGGAGGGAAAGCGGGGAAGGATGGGGTGTCGAAGCGCGAGAGAGCAAGGCAGAGGATTGAGAAGGTGAGCGCATTTCATCACTCCAGAGTTCCCTAAACGTAGCTACTTGTTTCAGGAAGGATCTACACTCGATATTTCTACGTGCTTAATGAATGTTCCTGAGGTCAAGTGGAGAGCTAATCTCATCGTACCACGCTCCATTCCTTTTCATCCCTCTCCACCCCTCCACAACCCTCTCCATCCCACTTGACCGACAGGATCTAGATGCAGCTTTGCACCGAGCTGAAATTGCTCCACTTGTGGTCCACACGCTTCCAGACTCACTGGGACCTGCCGAACCAGATACCCTAGGCTCGGTCAGGCGTGACGGTCTAGGTTCGGCAGGCATAGATCCGAGCCTGGTGGATGACCCCGATCCAGATTTCTTGGCTGGGGAAGAGGGTGGGATGGGCGGCGGAGGGAGGTTCGGGGGAAGTGTTGGGGAGATTGGGGAGGAGGAGCAGGAGGGGGTGGAAGATGAAGAGGAGGAAGAGGAGGAGGAGGAAGAGGAAGAGGAGGAAGATACTTTGTCAGATATAGAGGATCACGAGGTAACGTCTCATTGGTCTATGTTGGTGTGTTTAAAGTCGACTCAAAACACAGAAGAGGAGGAGGAAGAGGAAGAGGAAGAGGAAGAGGAGGAGGAATATACTTTGTTGGATATTGAAGATCATGAGGTAACGTCTCGTTGGTCAGTTGAGCAGAAGCCAATAGCAGGAAGCAACAACTGAGGAGGACTTGAAAAGGTACTTGGAGGTTTTTGAGAATTCTCAAAAACCAGCTCGTCTCCCTTCCTTCCACACCCTCCCTCCATGCCTTTTGTTCTGCTAGTCATCATGTCTTGTGTGCTCCGTGTTTCCGCCTCACCACGTAGCCGCCACTCATTGCTGTCAGTGACCCTTCATCTCATGCTCTTTACCAGAGGCAATATCTGGTGAATTTTCTGAGGCGCCTAAAAAAATCTAAAAGAAATCTAGGCGCCTAAAAAATCGCCTCACATTGCTGTTGGTGACCCTTCATCTGATGCTCTTCGCCAGAGGCAATATCTGGTGAAGATTCTCATTTACCCCTCTGCCCACCAATTGAGGTGTACTTTGAGGCGCCGCAAAATGCTCCTCAATACACACGGATTTTGAGGCGCCTCAAAATGCTGCTCCCTGCCAGAGGCAATATCTGGTGACGTTTCTGCTGTACCCCGCTTCCCACCCTCTCTTTTGAGGCGCCTCAAAAGTCATCTCATGCTCTTCGACTTAAAGTCAACCAGGCAATATCTGGTGACGTTTCTGATATACCCCCTCTGCCCACCCTCCCCCTCCCCATCTGCAGGTGGATGGTTACCTTCTAGGGGAAGAAGAGGTGAAGCTGAAGACGCTGATATGGACAGAGATGAGCAAGGAGGAGCAGTAGCAGTATCGGGAGGAGCTGCAGCAGAAGCAACTTGCTTGACAGCCCTCCCTCCCCACTCTCTACCCTGCCTTTCCGTCCCCATTACAGGTGGAGGGGTAACTTTTAGGAGAGGAAGAAGTGAAGCTGAAGACGCTGATATGGACGGAGATGAACAAGGAATATTTAGAGGAGTTGGAGCAGAAGAGGTTCTTTCTTCACACCCCTCCCTCCCCTGCCTTCTCCCCCGCCCCCCGTTACAGGTCGACGGGTATCTTCTGGGAGAGGAGGAGGTGAAGCTGAAGACGCTGATATGGACGGAGATGAACAAGGAATATTTAGAAGAGTTGGAGCAGAAGCAGGCGGCACAGCGGGCGGCAGAGGACCAGGTGGCGGCGGTGGCGGCTGCAGCGGCTGCAGCGGCGAGCAAATGTGGTGCCGGGACGTCGGCCCGTGCTGCTGCAGCCGCCGCAGCTGCTGCTGCAGTGCTGCAAAAGGTGCGTTTCAGTGTGTCGTGCAGTGCTACTGCACTGCAGTGCAGGTGGAGTGCTCCAGTGCTTGAGTTGAGACAGTGGGAAGGTACCTTTTCGAGGCTATAGGATGAGATGAGTGGCCAAAGGGCACGTTGCAGCGGGCAGCAGAGGACCAGGTGGCAGCGGTGGCGGCGGCAGCGGCTGCAGCAGCGGGCAAATGCGGTGCCGGGACGTCGGCCCGTGCTGCTGCTGCCGCCATAGCTGCTGCTGCTGTGCTTCAGAAGGTGCGTCTTGGTGTGTGTTTCAGTGACAGTGTCGCAGCAGCGCTGCAGCAGTGGCGGGCAAACGTGGTGCAGTGACGTCAGCACGTGCTGCTGCGGCAGCGCTGCAAAAGTTGTGCCTTGTTGTGTTCTAGTGTGTGTTCTCAGAAATACTACCATAACACAGTTCTCCTAAAGGTGTGCCTTGGTGTGTCTTCCAGCGGAATCGTAAATCCATAGCGCTGCCGTGCTGTGCTGCCGTGCTGTGCTGCAGTGCTGTGCTGTGTTGCTGCGGAAGGTTTGCCTTTGTGTGTGCTGGGCTATATCCCTCTGTGGGTGTGCTGGGATATATCCCTCTGTGGGTGTGCTGGGCTATATCCCTCTGTGGGTGTGCTGGGCTATATCCCTCTGCACTGCTGCACACCTGTTGTGTGCCGCTCACTGCCAATAAGCATTAAAGCTGTGAATAGCTACATGATATCATTGATATCAAGCAGAATGTATTCATTCAGAGTTGTCTTAACTGTTTCTGTTGAACACATTTGCAGGGAGGGCTCGATCGCAAGCGGAGGCGCAAGGACGAGGCAGCACTGGGTCCTGCCCAGTCAGCAGCGGAAGCTGCCAAGAGGGTTCTTGACAAGAAGGTGAGGCTCTTTCCTCTTTCCTCTTTCCTCTTTCCTCTCAACAAGAAGGTGGGCCTTTCTTCTGCTGCTACACTGTGTCCCCTGGCACCCATACTAGCCCTCCTCCTCCTCCTCCTCCTCCTCCTCCTCCTCCTCCTCCTCCTCCTCCTCCTCCTCCTCCTCCTCCTCCTCTCCTCTCTTTCCCCTCCTCCTCTTCCTTCTCCTCCTCCTCCTCCTCCTCCTCCTCCTCCTCCTCCTCCTCCTCCTCCTCCTCCTCCTCCTCCTCCTCCTCCTCCTCAGCATCCTCCTCCTCCTCCTCCTCCTCCTCCTCCTCCTCCTCCTCCTCCTCCTCCTCCTCCTCCTCCTCCTCCTATTCCCCCTTCTCATCCTCTTTTCCTCCTCCATCCCTCTTCTTCTCCAAACGTGCTGCTTCTGCATCTGACTCCCCATCCGACCCATGAATCCCTTCTCTCTGCCACTCTCATCCTATCCACTCCTTCCCACTCCTTCCCACTCCTTCCCACTCCCTTCCACCATGCAGAGCTCAGCGCACGTTAACATGGAGGCTCTCGGCCAGCTATTCTCCGATGGTGGTGGCACTGCTACTGCTGGGGCTGGAGCCGGGGCTGATGCTGCAGCTGGGCAAGGGGGGCCAAAGAAGCAGCAGCACGTGCGATGGGGCGATCAGGCTGCTGCTGCTGCTGCTGGTGCTGCCGCTGGTGTTGCTGCTGCTGATGATGAAGCAGTGACAGCAGGGGCAGAGGAAGGGCCGCTCGCAGGGGGGTATGGTGGAGCAGAAGCTGGGGGGCATGATCCTGATGCAGCAGAAGCAGCCTTGGCTGGAGATGAGCCGTGGGGAGGGGATGGTGCACTGGGCGGGTATGGTGATGAGTCAGCTGCGTACGGTGCTGAGTCAGCAGGGCATGTGGAAGGAGACATGGGGGTGGGGCATGATGATAATGTGGAGCATAGGGGAGTGGATGGGGAGGAGGGTGATATGGATGGTGCTGCTGGGTTGCATAATGGGGATGGTGCAGGTGATGGTGGTGGTGGTGATGGTGGTGGTGGTGAGGAGGAGGAGGCAGCAGAGGCACATGCAGCTGATGGGGATGAAACGGAGTACCATGATGTGAATGGGGTGCAGTACCATGTGGAAGCGGGTGAGGAGCACTATAACGAGGATGGGGCAGGAGAGGCAGTGTGGGGAGGAGGCGGGGGAGCGGATCAGCTGTATGGTGCAGATGGCATTGATCCCGATGACCAATACATGTTTTACTGAACATAACCTGTTTTAAAAAAGAAGATTTCATTGTATTTTCTACTTTGAAAAAATGTATGACATAACTGATGTGTTGGAGCTTGGGTACAGGAAGTGTAGATTTCAATGTACTGGTAGCTGGCGTTATCGAATTGTCACACACTAGTGCCTTCTTGTCCAGTTGATGCTGAGTGCATGTTTCCACGCCACATCCTCTCCTTGTCCACTATTCAACATCCGTTTCACGATAGGGTTGTGAGAGCTCGAACTACATTGTACGAATTTCGTATAACAATATTTCACCATGTTGAACACGATTTTTGCACGATTAACTACTCATGGTCGAAAAGAGAGGGCACAAAGCATGAAATGAATGCAGTTATAGTACAAATCAAGCCAGAGTCAAAGAGCGTAAAGAAATTATTATAAAAGGCCCTTCACAAGGTTGTTCCTTCCCCGAAACCCCACACCGTATAATGAGGTAGGCTGCATACCTACACCCAAAAGTGTAACACTCAAGATCTAACGGTAACATCTCGCGTATGGTAGGTAACCTATGCTCCAGTGCTGCTGAAACAATCGGCATACCTGTATAGAAGCCTTGGGAACATGTCACCGCCGTCTCGAGCATGAATGTATACTGTAGTATGTTGACCACTTTAGTGGTCAGATCACCGGAGTGTAGAGCCCATTCAGTGTAGCTGTAACTGTAACTCCAGAAGTCCCAATCCTCCAGTAGAAAAGAGGCTCTCCTGAAAGAATGCCCACTTGCAGTAGCCATTCATTCTTGTATACCCCGCCTGTGGCAGAGTGACATCCATTATATCCATCATTTCAGATCTCACATCTGCCGGGCATCAGCCAGACTCCTCCGCAGCTCCGCCCATTTACCCGTGCCAACCAAACAGCTGGTGCCATGAGAGATGCCATTCTGCGGATACACCCGTAGCGCGCCAACAGCTGCCACATCATCGCAGCTGCCATCTCATCATCGCAGCTGCCACCTCATCACCACAGCTGCAAGCATGCATTGTTGGAGGCATCTCAACACAGCACACCCGCCGGCGCTGCTGCCACTGTCTCTGCTTCTTTCCCCATCTCCCACCAAATGCAGCCTTGCAAACTCCTACCGGCACTCACAAGTCTTACCTCCCCAACCTACACTCGCCCTCCACACAGAAGTCCTACCCACACACCCTGTGCAGAAACACCCTCCCGAGTCCCCACGCTCTGTCTCCCGCCCTGCTCCTCCCCGACTCATCCCCCACTCATCCCCCACTCATTCCTCACCCATTCTCCACTCATCCCCATCTCCTTGATAGCTAGCCTCCACGCTGCCTCTAAGCCTCAGTTTCGGTTAAACCAGCATAAGCACAGTTGAGTTCTGTGCACAGGTTGACACAACCGCTACAGCCGCTGCACCCCTGCTGCTACAGCTGCAGGTACAAAAGCCTTCTCCACCCAACCCTTACTACTGCCGCACACACTCTCTGTCCACTCCGTTGTTTCCCGTCACTCTCCCCATCTCTCAACCCACATCATCTGGGCATCCACCCACCCTCGCCTTCCCCAACACCTCCTCCCCCAACACCTCTCCGTCCACCTCCCCCCACACCTCCGCCCATCCCCTCACCCGTTCCCCTTAGTCTCGTATCTGCAGCAGCAAACAGCGGATTGTAGCAAGGCTAAGGAGCGTTGAATGGCAAAAATCCCATTGGGGGGAGGAAGGCTGTAGCACTGCCAGCTGTAGCACCGGAAGCTGTAGCACCGGCAGCTGTAGTGCCAGAAGCTGTAGCACCAGCAGACCCCAAGGCTGTAGCACTGGCAGCTGTAGCAAGGCTAAGGAGCATTGAACGGCACAAATCCCATGGGGGGGAGGAAGGCTGTAGCACCGGCATCTGTAGTGCCAGAAGCTGTAGTACCAGCAGATACGGCTGTAGCCACGTGCATCGATGGAGCAGATGAGCTGGCGGCCAGGTCAGCAGGAACAGCAGGAAACACAGTGCCGGCTGTAGCAGCAACACTAGCTCCGGCTGTAGCAGGAGCGGTGGAGATCGAAGCTTGAGGAGGAGGATGGTATGGGTAAACCGGACTGGGAATGAGCGATGGGAACGGGGTAAGGCCCAAAGCACTAGGATACTGCTGCAGGTGCATCCCAGGGTGTGTTCCAGGGTGTGTTCCCGGTTGCATTCCAGGTTGCATCGCAGGGTGTGCAAACGGGGGCATGAGAGAATGCGGGAAGAAAGCTCCTGGAAACTGTGAGAAAGGTGGTCCCATGTGGCATGGAACGGCTTCACCTTGTGTCTTTCCAAGTTGTGTATTCGCAGCAGCACCGGCAGCAGAAGCAGTAGAAGCCGTGGCAGCAGCTATAGAAGCAGCTGTAGAAGAAGCTGTAGAAGCAGCTTTAGAAGCAGCTTTAGAAGCAGCTGTAGAAGCAGCTGTAGCAGCAGCTGTAGCAGCAAGTGCTGCAGCCTGTGAAGCAGCTGTAGAAGCAGCTGTAGCTTGCGGGGACGAGCGGCAATGAGGAGCGTTCTCAGCCGGTGCTACTTCTGCATGAGCGTTGGAGAGGAGAGAGAAGGCAGTGGTGAGTTTGGAGTCTTGGGGAGTGCACGAGGTGCGCACGGGGGGGACCTGCTGCTGTATATATTCCTGCTGCTGATTCAACTGCTGCTGCTGCAGCCCCTGCTGCTGTTGCAGCTGCTGCTGACTCTGTTGCTGTTGCTCTTCCTGTTGCTGGTGCTGCTGCTGCTCCTGGCACTGCTTCCTGGCGCTTCTGTTCTGTTTCTGCCGTGCCTGCTTCTGACCAGCCTTCCTCTCCTTTCGAGCTCGTTCAACGCCCGCCTCCTGCTCCTCACACCAAACCCGGTGGGCCTCCCTTGCTTGCTGCTGGTGCCGCTGCAGCTGCCAGAAATGCTCCCTGCTCTGCTGCTGCTCCTCCTGCTGCTGCTGTTGTTGCTGTTGCTGCTGCATGTGCTGCTGCTGTTGTTGCTGTTGCTGCAGCATCATCTGCTGCTGCTCCTGCTGCATTTGCTGCTGCTGCAGCATTTGCTGCATTTGCTGCTGTTGCTGCTGCTGTTGCTGCAGCAGCAACTGTTGCCCCTGCTGCAATCGCAGCTGCACCTGCTGCTCCTGCTCCTGCTGCAATTGCTGCTGCTGCTGCTGCTGCTGCTGCTGCTGCTGAGACAACCAAACGCCATTACCCACCTCTGCACGCACATTAGGGTCCTGTGCGGCAAGCGCGTACACTCTTGTCCCGCTGGCAGCGGCAGCAGCAGCAACAGAAGCAGCAGCGGCAGCAGCAGCAACAGAAGCAGCAGCGGCAGCAGCAGCAACAGAAGCAGCAGCGGCAGCAGCAGCACAAGCACTGCTCCCTCTCCCCGCCCTCCCCATCCTCCCTACACAAACAGCAGCCCTGCCCCTCTTAGCACTGCCACGACTAGCAGGCTTTGAAACGCCTGCCATCACCCCTAGCTGTACTCCCACTGCTCCTCCTGCCATTGCCCCTGCCTCTGCCCCTTCCCCTGTCCCTCCCCCTGCCCCTGCCCCTAGCCCTTCCCCACCCCCTCCCCCTGCGCTTCCAGCAGCAGCGGCAGCAGTAGCAGCAGCCACAGCAGCAGCGGTGGGGGGAGCAGCGGGGGGCGGAATGGGGTTGGCGGCGGAGAGGAGTTGGCAGAGGGGGCGGGAGCGCATGTGGTTGACGAGGTTGCACTTGAAGGCAAACTGCATGCCGCAGCGGCACACCAGCATCTGCCCACACATCTTCCCGTGGTCCCTCAAATCCGCCTGGGGGGTTGGGGGGGGTTGTTGGGGAACGGGGGCAACAGAGAGCACACGACAGGAGGGAGAGAGGGAAAGAGGACAAGGCATGGAGCAGCATTAGCGGCACACCAGCATCTGCCCACACATCTTCCCGCGGTCCCTCAGATCCGCCTGGGAGAGGGGAGGGTGAGAGCGGGAACGGGGTAAAGAGGGGAGGGGGAGAGGGGGAGGGGGTGGGGAGAGGAAGGGGAACGGGGAGAAAGGGGGGGGAGAGGATAAGACATGAAGCAGAAGGGAGCATCGGAGCATGCCACAGCAGCACAACAGCCGAAAGGTGAGAAGGGTGAGACGGGTCAGAAGGGAGAGAGGGCCTTACCTCAACAAAGAACCGTTTGCTGCACTTGCCACACGCAAACGGCTTCTCCCCCTGCAGGTGCTTCCGCCCAAAGTGCCGCCTCAGCTCATACAACCCCACAAACGTCTTCCCACACTCCGGGCAGCGCGACGGAATCTTTTTATTCTGCCCGGCCTTGCTGCCCCCGTGCCGCGGCCCCAGAGCATCCTCACACGCCGCCTGGAACACCGCGTCGGGCAGATCGTGTGTGCGCAGATGCATTTTCAGCGTCTGCCAATTCTTGAAAGTTTTCCCGCAGTCGCTGACGTGGCACAGGAACGGGCGGCGGTTGTGGATAAGGTCGAGCGAGACAATCTCTGCTTGTCTGGCGGTGGGGGTATGTGCTGACCCGGCATTCGCAGTGGTGCTATCTACTCGTCTGGCAATAATTGTATGCGCTGGTTTGCTGTCGGCAGTGGTAGTGGGAATTTGCGCTGCTTCGCCAATGGCAGAGGCGGTAGGAATATGAGCTGGCGTGCCAATGGCAGTGGCGGTATCTGTTTTCTCCGAGATCAAAGGCCCTGTTCCTTGCACCAGAGCCACTCTAGAATGTGCTGCTGGTACGCCTGCTGTTACTAAAGCGCCTGAGAGGCCAAACGTGTTTGAGGCACCCGTGTCTGTGACTCCTTGTGATGGGGGAAAGTGAGTGCCTGCAGTAGGCTCAGCAGACATACCCATAGGTGCAGCCTCAGCAACAGCAGGAGCAGCAGCGCCAGCGCCAGCACCAGAAGCAGCAGCACCAGCGTCAGCGTCCGTTGTAGCACCAGCAGCAGCGCCTGTGACCCCCCCAGTGTCTGAACCGCCAGCAACCAGGGGTCCATTCAGAAGCGCCAAAGCAGCCCCTGCAGGTTGGACCGCTGTGTCTGAACCCACCGCTCCCGCACCCTGGGCAGCAGCATCTGCTGCTGCAACTGCAACGTTATCAGAAGCAGCCACATCTGCTGTAGCAGCAACCATAACACCAACTCCATTGCCAGCTGTAGCAGCAGTCACATCTGCTGTAGCAGCAGTCACAGCAGCACCCACATGGGCAGCTGTAGCAAAGCGCACACTAGATTCTCCAGCAACGTCCATCACAGCAGCGGCTGTCGCATCAGTCAGAGGAGCGGCTGTAGCAGCAATGAGAGACCCGGCTGTAGCAGCAGTGGCATCACCTGCACCAGGTACAGTTGTTGCAGGTTCAGTGGGGGCAGTGGGCGCAGCCTCAACAACAGTGCAGATTTGAGCTGACTCAGAAGCAGCAGCATTTGTAACAGGCGTTGTTGTTGCAACGTCAGGGACACTGCGCTTCTGAGTCGACTCAGGAGCAACAGCATTTGCACCAGGTGTTGTTGCTGAAACCTGAGTGGCGGTGATAGCGGCAGTGGGGACAGCAGCGGCAGCCAGTCCTTGAGGTTCTTCAAAAAGCACAGCAGCAATTTCAGTGGGGCGGTCAGCAGTAGCAGCGACAGAGGGAGAGGGGAGAGCAGGCATAGGCGCATCAGCATTGGCTGCTGCTGCTGCTGTGGCTGCCCCTGCATCTGCTGCTGCTGCTGCTGCAGCAGCATCCGTACCTCCTACAACTGCACCTGCTACAACCCCATCTGCTACAACCTCATTCACTACAGCCCCATCCGCTACAACCGCGCCTGCTACAACTGAATCTGCTACAACCAAATCTGCTACAACCACCTCCGCTACAGCTGCACCTGCTACAACTCCATCTGCTACAACCGCATCTGCTGCATCCGCGTCTGCTACAACCGAATCTGGCGCAGCACTGTCAATTGCTGGAACGTCGAGCACTTGTTCCATCGCTTTCCCAGCTGGCGGCAGCGCGGGCGGCAGCGCGGGCGGCAGCACGGGCGGCAACGCGGGCGGCAGTGCAGGTGGCAGAGCGGGCGGCAGCGGCAGTGGCAGGTCCAAGGGAGGCAGGTCGACGGCCGAAACGTCAGGGAGAGGTGACGGCACAGGCAGCACCGAGGGGTCTCGCAGGGAAGGCGGATCCAGGAGGGTGGGAGGGTCGAGCAGCGTAGGGGCGTCAAGAAGCGTGGCATCGGGCAGAGGGGGGGGCAAGAGGGGGAGGTCCTGTGTGATAGGAGGCTCAGGGATGGAAACAGGCTCAGGGGGGTCAGGTAGAATGAGAGAGTCTAGCAGAGCGGTGGTGTCGGGAGGTGGGGCGGGGCGGGGAAAGGTGGGAGGGGCTGAGAGAACGGGCGACTCAGAAGCACAAGCAGCACCAGCAGACTCAACCGCGTCAACAGCGGCAGAGGCGTCAGCAGCAGCACCAGCAGCAGCAGCACCAGCAACAGCAGCAGAAGTGGCAGAATCGACCGCGCCAGCAGAACCAACAGCACCAACAGCAGCAGCAGCAGCAGCACCGTCAGCAACGGCCAAACCACTCTCCCTTCTCACTCGCTTCTGACAAGGGACCGAGTCCCAACCTGCCTCACCCCCCTCCTCCTCCGATCCACGCTTCAAACCCTTCTTGTTCTGTGGCCTAGTGGGTAGAATGGTACTGTCTGCAATGCTGCTGGGTGGCATGGGCGGCAAAGTGTCCCCTGAATGGCTGCTGGGCGGCACACTGCTGGGCGGCAGTGTGAGGGGCTGGGGAAGGGAGCCCGCGGAAGCGGCAGAGCGGAGGGCGGAAGAGCCGTCCGCGGCTACTGGCGCGGGGGAGGGCGGAAGAAGGGCGGGCGCGGGAGACAGAAACGCAGGCGCGGACAGGGACGCGTGGCGGAGAGGCGGGGCGGACGCGAATTGCGCGGAGGGAGTTGATGGTGCGGATGCAGGCGCGGGCGGGCATGCGGGGGGGAATGAAGCGGGGCGCGCAGGCTGGGCGGACGGGGACGCCAGCGGAGGAGCTGGAGACGAGGGGGAAGCCGCGCGGACGCAGGGCCTTTGCGGAGAGGCGGAAGCGGCGGAGCAGTAAAGCGGGGGCAAACGGGGGAGAGCAGCAGTGGGGGACGAAGCAGGCGAGGCAGTGGGCGGGGAAGGTTCCGCGAAGCCGGGATCCAGAGGCACTGAAGTTTCTGGTACGCGGGGGAGGGACGGTAGAGACGCGGAGAGGCGCATCTGGGGAGTGTGGCGGGTTGGGGAAAGAGGAGCGGGTGATAAAGACCATTCCAACCCAACCCCCACTGCTGTTGCCGCTGCTGGTGCTGCTCCTGCTCCTGCCGCTGCTGTTGCTGCTGCTGTTGGCCGAACTGACGATATCGAGGCTGATCGTATCGCGGATGCCTGAGCCGCTGAAACAGAATGACTGCTCCATACACCGCCGTGAGTTACGCTGGGATCAGCAGCCGGGGGGACTAACACAGCTACAGATGGTGTCGCAGACGCAGCGGACGACACAACAACGGGGCTGTGCGACCCAAACGAGGCGCTATGCGACGCGCGTGACGTCGCGTCTGGCGACCAGCGACCAAAGCGACGGCGCATCACCAGATCCAGCTGTCGCATCTGCTCGTGGGATCGCACACGTCGCATGCTATGCATCGGTAGCTGCTGCGGCGACTGCGGTTGCGACTGCGGCTGCTGCAGATGCCACCACGGCTGCTGTCGCTGCTGCCCCTGCCCCTGCCCCCGCGCCTGACCCTGCGCCTGCCCCTGAGCTTGCGCCTGCGCCTGCCACTCCGCCTGCCCCTGCTCTTGCCCAGCCATCCATCCCCACACCTGCGCCTGTCCCCGCGCCTGTCCCCATCCCTGCGCCTCCACCTGCGCCTGTGGCTGCCCAGGCGCCTGCCCCTGCGCCTCCCCTTGCCCCTGCCCCTGCCCCTGCCCCTGCCCCTGCCCCTGCCCCTGCCCCTGCCCCTGCCCCTGCCCCTGCCCCTGCCCCTGCCCCTGCCCCTGCCCCTGCCCCTGCCCCTGCCCCTGCCCCTGCCCCTGCCCCTGCGCCTGCGCCTGCGCAGGACTCTGCTGATCGGAGGGGGACGACGAGATAATGGACTTTAGTGTGCTCACAAGGTTCGGGTGCATCACCGGCATAACCGGCCGCAATACCGGCGACATAGCCGGCTGCATAACCGGTAACATAGCCGGCTGCATAACCGGCGACATAACCGGCTGCATAACCGGCGACATAACCGGCTGCATAACCGGCGCGAGGGGCGCGTGCGGTAGCTGCAGCGGCGCCGGCATCAGCAGCGGGGACATACAGACCTGAACAGCGGAGAGGCCCGGGGGAGCGGGGGGAACTGCGCCTGCGGGCATCTCCCGGGCGGAAACCAGGGGGCTTCTGTGGAAACCCGCGGGGGTAATGGACGCAGATGGCATGGTATGCGGAACGGAGCGGGGCGCGGAAGGGGACGACATCCCGGGCATCGGCGGAGGATACGACCAATTTGCGCCAACTGTTCCCCCCACGTCTGCGCTGACTGCGGCGGAAGTTCCGCCTCCCCCTTCTCCCCTTGGCACATACGGCGACGGCGGAATAGGCGGTAGAGCCGCGTGGGGGAGGCTGAGCGATGGGATTGCGACGGAATTCGTCGCCATGGCGTCGCCAGGAGCCGGAGCTGCGACTGAAAGTACACCGTAAGCCGCTGACGGGAGGAGGCGGTGGGCCTGAGACTCTTGACCAAACACTGGAGCTTCTGGGGCTGCTACAACTGCAGCAAGCGCTGTGGGGTCGGCTGTTGCGTCGGATGTAGCGGCGGTCGTAGCGTCGGCTGGAAAGTCGGTTGTAGCAGCAGCCGTGGACCATTGCTGAGACGGCACGCGAGGCAGGAGCGCGCGGGCTGTCCCGATGCTGGAAGGAGGACGAGGAGAGGAGGGTGAATCCCCAAGTGGCGCGAGAGACGGAACCCTAACCGGAGATGGATACGGCGAAGGTCCAAGAGCGACTGGCACTGCTACGCCGGGAACACTAATAGACGATGTGATATCAACCGCGCAGCTTATAACGTGTACAGACGTATGTACGGGTTCACCAGCTTTAAGTCGCTCCGCGAGTTGCGAAGTATCGGTGGTAACACAGCGACGAGTAACGAGACTTGCTGGCGAAAACGAGGGAGTATGAGGAGGGCTACATGGTGCTGCTGCTCGCATCGTGTGCTTTTAGTGGAGCGACTACGAGAGCAAAGGAGCGCGACTCGATGTAGAAAGGCGAGGTCGGAGCGACAGTATGAGATGCGTGCAAGAAACACCAGATCCAGAACATTGCGGAATTTCTTCGTCTTGACGACAGTCTAGCGCACAAAACCAGAGCCTCGAGCAAATGTCAAGGAAGCGAGATTCGCTCGCCACACAACTGCCTTGTCCCTTCGAATGCCTGTACGCCTCTGTATTTTCCTCTGCTGATTGCAGGTCAAAGCACCAGTCACAAGTCTCCTTCCCTTCCCCCGCTACTTGTGGAAGTTATGGAAGGACCGACCTCGATGTTGCTCATCTTGTGTGGTGGAGAGCGGAAGCCATAGCCGGGAAAAGTGCACGGGAAAGTGTGGAATAATGAAACCCTACTGGCTGCTAGAAGTGTTGACAGAAGACAGACTGCAGGTCGAGCGTTCCCAACCACTTATTATTCGTCTGTACGATGTACGAAGTTCTCAACTAATCACCCGTTACAGGGTTCCTCGTTGGTCAGGGAAATAATCTGTTCCAATCATCCTTCGCGAATTCACGACAAATTTCTTGGTTGTCAATCTTTCGCTGTAGTCAACTCGAGCCAGGTCTTGGGGGAGACGAAAGGTGGGGATCCAACTGTCGGAGGACGTTCTGAAGACGAAAGATTCGTTACAAGCACGCTAAATTCGAATGTTCGAGTCGCCCGAGGGGAAGGCGAACTCAAAGATGTGCTCAGATGCGAAATGACTACCGACGGCAAGATGGACTCGAATAATGCACTGTACCAAAAATGTTGATCTTCTCAGCTATATTACCTGCCAGTTTCCAACAATTAACCACAATATTGTCCATGTGTCACTGGGTGCTTCCTCCTAACAAAACCCATGTAACATGCTTTGATGCGTCATGCATCAGCAATTGCCAAAAATGGCAGCATTTCACTTTCCACAGAATGCTGCAGTTAGCCCTTTGATCGTGCGTGTGGATGGCGTATGTGATGGATGGGAGAATGTTCGGGAGAATGTCCCAAGGCCTTCACAGCTGAAATCATGGGAAGATGAGAATGCAGGAAAGGGGTTTCTGAATCAGGCTGCAGTAATCCTGAACTGACAGGGTGCCAAATTTGAGAACCCTGGCTTTACCAGTGTAAAAGATGCACCCTGGGGGTTATGGCACTTAACATGGCCTTAGAAAACTGGGTAAAAAAAAACCCAGACAAAGAATCAGGATACGTAAGGCATTTTCCCCTGATCTCAAGATGCACGGCTAGCATCTCTTCTTGCCTTAGCTGCTTGTGCCTGGGCCGAGGCAAACTCTGAAGGCCAACCAACAACATACGAACCATAACAAGACCCCAAAATCCACAGACAGACCAACATAAGAGCAACAAACAAGGGGCACAGGGGGAGGGGTTGAGGGTGGGATTTATGTCACCTACAATTGAATTGCGCATTTGCATCAATCCACCGACCCTGACCAACCATACCAGCCATGTCTTTCAGGCGACTAAAAAACAACGGGTGGGGATTATGTCACCTACAATTGAATTGCGCATTTGCACCAATCCACCGATCCTGACCAGCCATAGCTCGAACAGGCTCGACACAAGCTCTACTAGGATCATACACCTCATACAATCACACACCTTGTAACTCCTCATCAGTGGTAACCATCTCGAGATCCAGCAGCGTGAGAAGCCGGTGCAAATCCACCCCGCTCGTCCAGTTCTCCCTTACATTCCCCTACTGCAGCTTCAGCCTCCCTCTATTCGCCGTCCCCCCCCATATCATCCCGACGGGAACCAGCATCGGCTCGTGACTGTGCCCCACCCCCTCCCACCCCTCTTCTCTCCCCTCTGCCTGCCCAGCCCCTTCTCTCTGTGACGGGTGCAGGGTGAAGGGTGAAGGGCCGTGGGAGAGGTGGGGAGGGTGGAGAGATGGGTGGTGTGCGGTGGTAGCTTCCCTGTGGGTTGGAACGTGGGCGGCGCTGCAGTCTAAGGCGTGATGGTGTGGGAGGTGGTAAGGGCAGGTGTTGTGATGGTGGGGGGTGCGGTGGGGTTGGTGCTGTGAGTCCCGCTCATGCTGCTGCTGCTGCTCCTGCGGCTGCCGTTGTTGTTGTTGCTGCTGCTGCTCCTGCTGTTGCTGTTCCTGCTGTTGCTGTTCCTGCTGCTGCTGCTCCTGCTGTTGCTGTTCCTGCGGCTGCTGCTCCTGCTCCCGCTGCCTCTGCTGGTGGGGAGTTCTCAACTGCTCCTGGAATTCCATTCCATGCTGCATGAAGCCATGCAGGGCCGCATGTGCGCCCTCATGCCCTGAAGAATGCGTGGGAGCATGCTCTGAAGCATGCATGGGAGCATTCGCGAGAGCATGCGCTGCTGAAGCATGCGTAGGAGCATGCATGGGCGCATGCATGGGGGCATGTGCGCCCTCATGCCTTGCAGCATGCATGGGAGCATGCCCTGCAGCATGCATGGGAGCATGCCCTGCAGCATGCATGGGAGCATGCCCTGCAGCATGCATGGGAGCATGCCCTGCAGCATGCATGGGAGCATGCCCTGCAGCATGCATGGGAGCATGCCCTGCAGCATGCATGGGAGCATGCCCTGCAGCATGCATGGGAGCATGCCCTGCAGCATGCATGGGAGCATGCCCTGCAGCATGCATGGGAGCATGCCCTGCAGCATGCATGGGAGCATGCCCTGCAGCATGCATGGGAGCATGCCCTGCAGCATGCATGGGAGCATGCCCTGCAGCATGCATGGGAGCATGCCCTGCAGCATGCATGGGAGCATGCCCTGCAGCATGCATGGGAGCATGCCCTGCAGCATGCATGGGAGCATGCCCTGCAGCATGCATGGGAGCATGCCCTGCAGCATGCATGGGAGCATGCCCTGCAGCATGCATGGGAGCATGCCCTGCAGCATGCATGGGAGCATGCCCTGCAGCATGCATGGGAGCATGCCCTGCAGCATGCATGGGAGCATGCCCTGCAGCATGCATGGGAGCATGCCCTGCAGCATGCATGGGAGCATGCCCTGCAGCATGCATGGGAGCATGCCCTGCAGCATGCATGGGAGCATGCCCTGCAGCATGCATGGGAGCATGCCCTGCAGCATGCATGGGAGCATGCCCTGCAGCATGCATGGGAGCATGCCCTGCAGCATGCATGGGAGCATGCCCTGCAGCATGCATGGGAGCATGCCCTGCAGCATGCATGGGAGCATGCCCTGCAGCATGCATGGGAGCATGCCCTGCAGCATGCATGGGAGCATGCCCTGCAGCATGCATGGGAGCATGCCCTGCAGCATGCATGGGAGCATGCCCTGCAGCATGCATGGGAGCATGCCCTGCAGCATGCATGGGAGCATGCCCTGCAGCATGCATGGGAGCATGCCCTGCAGCATGCATGGGAGCATGCCCTGCAGCATGCATGGGAGCATGCACATGCTCTGAAACATCCATTGGAGCATGTGTTGAGGCCTGTCTGGGAGCATGCATAGAAACATGCATGGGGGCATGCATGGGAACATGCATGGGGGCACGCGCAGCAGCATCTGCTGGAGCATCAACAGGCGTGTGCATTGCCGTATCCACATGCATTGCAGCTCCTGCTGCCGGTCCCTCTGCAGGGCTCTCCTTTTGAGGCGCCTCAACACTGGTTGGATGAATTGCAGTGCTGGCGGGCATGTGAGTTGCACCATTCACAGGCGCCTGAGCAGCCGCAGCATCCGCAGGGGGCTGTATGACAGCGTTGGCAGGGGCTTGTGTGGCAGCATTTGCAGCAGCGGGTTGTGCTGGAGCGCTTGCAGGGTCGTGAATCACAGCAATGGCAGGGGCGTGAGTAGCAGCAGCAGCGCCAGGGCCATGAGCAGCAGCAGTGGCAGGGGCATGAGTTACAGCAGCAGTGGCAGGGGCATGAGCCACAGCAGCAGTGGCAGGGGCGTGAGCCACAGCAGCAGTGGCAGGGGCGTGAGCCACAGCAGCAGTGGCAGGGGCGTGAGCCACAGCAGCAGTGGCAGGGGCATGAGCCACAGCAGCAGTGACAGGGGCATGAGCCACAGCAGCAGTGGCAGGGGCGTGAGTAGCAGCAGCAGCAGGAGGGGCAGGGGCGTGCATAGCAGCAGCGGCAGCAGTGGCAGTGGCATGAATCACAGCAGTGGCAGGGGCATGAATCGCAGCAGGGGCACTGGTGTGCATAGCAGCAGGGACAGGGGCGTGCATAGCAGCAGGGGCACTGGTGTGCATAGCAGCAGGGGCACTGGTGTGCATAGCAGCAGGGGCACTGGTGTGCATAGCAGCAGGGACAGGGGCGTGCATAGCAGCAGGGACAGGCGTGTGAATTGCAGCAGGGACAGGGGCGTGCATGAGAATGAGGCTGCCAGAGTCCCCTTCGACATCAAAGGGCAGCCCATCCTCCCCCACGACCAGGAGGTCCGTGAAGAGCGTGTTGCCCTTGTCATCGTTGTACTCCACTGCATACGCCATCACCGTGCCCCTTGTTAATCCTGAACTGCTGCCCACCTGCCAGGGGGGTGGGGGAACGAGGAAGATGGGAGAGGAGAGGAGGGAAATGATTTGAGAGGAGGGAAAATGGTGGTGAAACGAGGAAAAAGGACAGTGGAGAGGGGAGGGCAGCCCATCCTCCCCCACGACCAGGAGGTCCGTGAAGAGCGTGTTGCCCTTGTCATCGTTGTACTCCACTGCATACGCCATCACCGTGCCTCGCGTTAAGCCCGAGCTGCTTCCCACCTGAGGTAGGGGGAAGGAGGGAGCAGCATGGAGAGAGATGGGAGGGGAGAGGAGGGAGAGGGGTGAAGAGCGTGTTGCCCTTGTCATCGTTGTACTCCACTGCATATGCCATCACCGTGCCCCTTGTGAGGCCGGAGCTGCTGCCCACCTGGGAGGAAGGAGAGAAAAAGAGGGAGAGGGAGAGGAGGGAGGGGAGAGGAGGGAGGAGGAAGGACGGAGATGGGAGTAGAGGAGGGAGAGGGGCTGAGAGGGGAGGACGGGGACGTCAAAGGAGGGGTAAGCGTGTTGCCCTTGTCGTCGTTGTACTCCACTGCATACGCCATCACCGTGCCGCGCGTTAGCCCTGAGTTGCTGCCCACCTGGGAGGAGAGGGGGAGGAGACGAGGGGAGAGGAGGGCGAGCCCATCCTCCCCCACTACTAAGAGGTCTGTGAAGAGGGTGTTGCCCTTGTCATCACAGCCCCGAGCTGCTGCCCACTTGGCCTGGGAAGAGAGGAGATGGGGGGTTGGAACTTGGAGAGAGACGCACGAAGAAAGGAGGTGGTGGAAGAGGGGAGGGAGATGGGGGAGGAGGAGAGGAGTGGGAAAGGGCATCCTGCCCTCACTTCTCCACTGCCTATGCCATCGCAACCCCGGACTGCTGCCCGCCTGGGAAGACAAAGGGAGGGAGGAGGGGGAGAGAGAAGGGGAAAGGAGTCGTACCACCGTGCACATATACCCAAAACCCCTCCTCTGCCGCCCACTGTGCACATATACCCAAAACCCCTCCTCTGCCGCCCACCTTGCACACGTGCCACCCACCTTGCACACGTGACACCCACCTTGCCTTGCACACGTGCCACCCACCTTGCACACGTGTTGCCCTGCCACACTGAAAATCTCGTCCTGCAATCTGATCTCGTGAGGCTTGCCAATCCGACCAATCCCCTCCAGCCACGTGGTCAGCAGACCCACGTCAAACTCCTCATGGAACGGAATAAACGCCCCATCTGCCCGAACAAAAGTTTCCGGGCTCTGCCCTGCAAACACGCCGTACCAGAGGTGGTCCGAGGCAAACGACGAGGCTCGGTCCACCGAGCCTAGGTACTTCCCCGGACCTAGAGAAGACGGCAGCGGGTGGAACATTTTCTGCTTCGGCTGGTCAAAATCGTGTCTGTTAGTCAGAAACCCTAATCCACGTGGCTCAGTCAGGCTCCTAACTATCGCTCCTAGAGTCCCATACATCTCCTCACTCGCAATTTGCGAGCCCGGGCCGATCCTAGAACCACTGCCTCTTAATCTCTCCACTAACTCGTTACTAATTAGCTGCGGCTGCTGCGTTGGACCCCCTCCTCCCCCATGCCCACCGTAATAGGAAAACTCTACTATATCCACATCACACTCATACCCATCTGGACCTTGGAGCTTGCTAGGAAGCACCTGGGAAGGCAGCAGCCACTGCTCATGAACCTTCCGAGGCACAAAAACGATTATTGCAGGCAGGTCCGTGAGAATCCCGTTCCTGGTCCGCAGCCCCAGGGCTGTGCCGAGGCTGAACCGCCGAAGCTGCTCGCTGTGGCAGGCTCGGATGAGCATGAGCTGCCCGATCCTGGTGGCGGCTCGGCGCGGAGGAGCGGGAGGGTACTGGGGCGAGAGAGGGGCAGTGGAGAGCGAAAGGGCGGTCAGATGGCAGTGCGCGTCAGCGTTTAGATCAGGGTTTAAAGCCGTGTTCAGATCTGGATTTAAGTCTGGATTAACATCCTGTGCCTGAGGTGCAGTGACAGCGCCTCGAAGCCTCTTGTCCGTGTTACTCGGGGGTTCTTCGCTGTCCTCTCGTCTTCTCCTTGCTCCTCGTGCTTCTCCTCCTCCCCCCCTCTCCTCCCCTCCTCCCTCTCTCCTCTCTCCCCTTCCCGCCCTCTCCTCCTCTACTCCCTCTCTCCTTTCCCGTCCAAATCTCCGCTCCTCGGCTCCTCTCTCCTCGTCATCCCCGCCAGTTGCATCAGCACCACGTGCAGAAGAAGCACCGATTGCCGGTCTTTCAACAGATAGAGGGCAAGTATCAAATTCAAGCCTCTTATTCGGGGGTAATTCCTGCTCAGCTCCTGCTCCAGCTTGTCCAGCCGCCGTACGCGTTACAGCAGGCTCCGTTTGCACACCCTCCGCTACAGGGACACCCAGCGGCACAACGCTTGTTCTAATTGGGGTATATCCACCACCCACGGGACCCATCCTACCAATCCCTCGCATTTCATTGGCCGGATCAGCTGCTGTCGGCTGCGCGTCATTGGTGGGCGTGGGCGTTGCTGCAGCTGCTGACGTGTATTGCGATCCGGGTGACGTGTACGGCGCTGCTGCTGACGTGTACTGTTGGAAGTATGCTTGACGGCTAACCGGCGATTCCCGGGGAGCCTGATCGGTCGGCCACCGGACGTAGCGAGGAGTGGGGGAAGGCTCGTGCTGCCCTGCGGATTCAAACGGTTGGAGGGTCGGTCGATTGCCGGACCTAACGTAACGGATCGGAGGCTTCCGTTGGAATCCAAATCCGTAGCCACTGCCTCGGAGAAACCCATACCTGGTAGGTCTGGTTCCCCAAGCATTACCGAACCTGCTGGAACCCGAACCTAGATCCGAGGCAGTGCTGAGTCTACTGGAATTTTCCAAACCCAGGCTGGTCGAGGGTTTGTGAGTGCGCGTACTGGCGAAGCTTATAGCGGATTGTTCGTCATTATGCGACCAATGAGCTGCTGAATGCAATTTTCCACCAGATTCTCGAAAGCAAAAGCCCATATTGCTCTCTCTAACGGAAAAGCTGGTGGAAAAGGACGAATTAGAGCCGGAGTATCGCGAGCTCATTCCGCTGCTGCTGCTGCTGCTGCTTGCAGCGTTAACACTATTGTCATGAGAACCTCCACCCCCAGCCATGATTGTCCTGCTCACAAGTGGTTTTTGAAAGAGTGACGCTACAGGGTGGTGGTTCACCCCTGGGGATGTTATTTGGGTGAGGACTGGAGCAAATACCCGCCTCAACAGCGTGGATAGGATGCCTGCACGACCGCAGCGGTGGACGTTGGCAATCTCGAGGTTTCAGGGCTCCACCGCGACTCTCCACCGCACAGAAATTCTCTTAATTGCTCTGCACCCTACGACTACTGGTCTCCAAAACCTTGCAAAACCAATTTTAAGGTATGTGAGTGATCCAACTTGGCCTGTACCTCGAGCTCAGATCAGACTGGTCTGGTCAGTGATCTGCCAGGTGACAAGGCCAGCTGCAAATGAACCTCGAGGAATCTACCAGCGTGGCTGAATGCGGTTTGAATCTACCAAGGGATGCCCGTTCTGTTTTTGCCCGTGGACTTACAGCTTAGGCCCACTTAAATTCCATCTTCAACCATATTTTTATGATATGGTTATGTTAGTATTTTTCCATCCTATACTCTGTTTATGCCACAATGTTTGTCGGAATAACCAATGATTTTTTAAGCATTCCTGAATGTTTCACTTTAGCACATAGGTTCATAACGAATCTGCGCATGTACCAGCATCGCGTTAGCTCGTATAGAGCACGCAACGAATGTCAACTGTTGTAATAAGTGAAGGATCGTAGTGGATAGGATAATTCTGTCAAGTTTGAGAGAAGACAATGAAGTCTTTATAATGCTCTTGTTAATAAGTTGAAAGAGAACAAGATGATTAAAGGATAGTGGTACAAAGATATAAATAGCAATCCTAGCTAGCCATGTACTTTGAGGGGTACATTCCCTTATTACAGTAACTGAATTGCATTGCTACAGTAACCACGACTATTGCTATTCTTGACAGTTACCGTGTTGCATCGCATAACTTCCAAGTGCGGTTACTAGGCAGTCAAGGGTCACAACCGTTGACTGTCTTTGACTATTGACCTTCGGGTGACCCTCGACCTTCCGCATGCTCTATATGAGCTATTGCGATAATGATGCAGGCGCGTAGCTTCGTTATGGAGTGACGCGCGAGTGGAGAGCCTTCAGGAATGTTACTGTAACCTTTAGGTTATTCCAACATTCCCCTTCATTCCTTAAGATCAGCCACGTGGGATTTCTTCGAGATCCCGCAGAGGTTGGTGCAGTGCTGAAACTTCTGACGGACAAGAGGCTTCGAGGCGCTGTCACTGCACCTCAGGCACGGGATGTTAATCCAGACTTAAATCCAGATCTGAACACGACTTTAAACCCTCAAAGGGCCACAAGGCCAGTTCACATGTAGAGTTATATAAAGAGAACAAACAATACAGTGATCATACCCTAGCAAGTGCAAGCATGCAGGTATATATAGAGATCACAGTACAAGCAGAGTCAAGCAGTGAGCTAGTGAGGCAAAGTCGGCACAAGGCCTAACAGAGTAGCAAAGCGCTGATGATCACTAGGCGGAAGTGCCTTGGTGAAGACATCAGCAGTGTTGGCCCGAGTGGCCACGTACGCAAGACAAAGCTGGCCACACTGCTGCAACTCTCGAGCAAGGAAATATCGCAGAGCGATGTGCTTCGTTCTGTGCTCCTGTCTGTGCTCCTGACACAAGGCAATCATGGCCTTGTTGTCTACGTACAGGACTGGAGGCGAACGAGGCTGCTCTCCCAAGTCGGTCAACAAGTAGGTGAGCCAGCGTAGCTCTTGAGAAGCCATGGCCCCGGCGTAGATCTCAGCCTCACAACTGGAGCTGAGAATCGAAGACAAGCAGGTAGACCGCCAAGAAACAGGGTTGGACCCAAGGCTGAAGGTGTAACCCTGTGACGACCACTGCGTAGCTGAGTCGTCAACCCAGGAGGCGTCTGTGTGACCAGTGAGGACAACTGGACCCCGTCCTCCAAGCACAAACCCCATGCCCGACGTACTGCACAGGTAACGTAGTACCCTCTTCGCAGGATCCCAGTGCACCTTTCGGTGCCTACCAGGAGCCACGTAGTGAGCCAGAAGGCTGAGAGGGTACGCGAGGTCAGGTCGTGTGCAAGTCATCAGGTACATGAGGCAACCCACAAGCTCTGGGTACGGACCACTCGGCTCTACGGATTCGTCCGAAGGTGGAGCTAAGAGCGAGTGGCTGGTAGACAGAGGAGTGAGCTGTGGCGAGGAGTACTGGAAGCCGAAGCGCTGAAGGACCTGGTGCACCATGTGTGACTGAGTCAGTGTGATGGTGCGCCGTGCTCTGTCCCGGGTGATCTGCAGGCCAAGATAGCTGCGCAGTTCACCCAGGTCAGTGCAGGTGTGTCTCTTCTGCAGCTCGGACTTCACAAGGGTCAGTGCCTCAGTGTCAGCCGTGGCAAAGACGAGGTCGTCGACGTACACGAGGACGTAGAACGGCGGCAGCGAGGTGTCGGTGCGTAGAAACAGCGACGAGTATGCTGTAGAAGGAGCAAACCCAAGAGCCGCAAGTGTAGTCCTCAGTGTGTCCTGCCACTCGCGAGGCGCCTGGCGGAGACCGTAGACTGGCCGGTGAAGGCTCCACTGAGTACCTGCAGGAAACGTCCCAGTGAAACCAGGTGGTCGGCGCAGCCAGATCTCCTCGTGGAGGCTGCCCTGCAGGAAGGCTGTGCTGAAGTCCAGGGAGTGCAACTCGTAGTCACGCTGAGCAGCGACGTGCATCATCACCCGAAGAGTAGTCATCTTCGGGGTGGGGGAGAAGGTATGGAAGTAGTCAACTCCCTGTCACTGGCTGAAGCCTCGAGCAACGTAACGCGCCTTGAAGGCAGGCGGAGAACCCGACGGCTGCTTCACCCTGAAAATCCACATGCCATCGACTATGTTCGCCCTAGACGGGGGAACTGCATCGACGTAGGTGCCTGTGGACTTCCAGGATGCCATCTCGGCATCCATTGCTGCCTGCCACTGAGAGGAGTAAGGACCTGTAATCGCCTCTGCGTAAGAGCGCGGGGTTGGGATGTCTAGAGCATCCGGGTCTCCCTCAGGGGCAAGCAGCAAGGAAGCGAAACGAGGTACAGCAGCTGCAAGACACTCAAAGTCCTCCTGCCTGTCCTCAAGGACGTCCGTGCCAAGAGCACACTCACCCCTGACGGACGGAGGACTGGCAGACTCAGACTCAGCAACAAGAGCAATGGCCTAGTCTAGACGGCAGGCAGCAGCAAAGTCAAGCAGCTCAGCAACGAGAGCAGACGCAGTAGCAGACTCAAAGGAAGGGTCAGTGACAGCAGTGGCGAGGAGACGAGAGACAGTGGGACTGGCAGCACGAGCGCGGTCAGACGCAGGGCCAGGGACCTCAGGAAGAGAGGACTCAGGAGGAGCAGGCAGAGGAACACGCAGTGGAATAGAGGAAGGACGGAGTGCCATAGCGTGCGTGCCGGGGACAGGAGGAGGGCGCGAACGAGGAGCGCGACGAGCAGTGCGAACAGGCGAGACAGGACGAGAAGCAGGCTCACGACGCTCTTTAAGCCCTCCGAACTGCTTAGTGTAAGGAGAGGGAGCACGCAGTGGGGAGGCTGGCTGTAACCGCGGCTACGACTGGTCAGGTGGTGGACACAGGAAGGGAGGTGGAAGACTAGTAGAAGACGGAACACCAAGAACCTGTTGAAGCAGGGGAACGAAGTACAGTCGCGGCCGCACAGTGTCTCCAGCACCTCCAGCTCCAGGGTCAACAACTCCAGCTCCTTCCGCCCCAGCGCCTCCGGCGCCAGTGCCTCCAACCCCAGCTCCTGCAGCCCCAGCGCCTCCTGCGCCAGGGCCCCCAACTCCAGCTACTCCAGCTCCAGCGACTCCAGCGCTAGCTGCTCCAGGCTCCGTAGGGTCTCCAGCTCCAGCGTACCCAACACCACCAGTTCCAGTAGGAACAGCAGCACCTCCAGCTCCAGTGTCTCCAGCCCCTCCAGCTCCGGGAGCTCCACTCCGATTGTGCGCGCGCCGAACAAGCCACTCACGCAGCTGCTGCGAGGACAGTCGCGGCGAAGCACCAGCAGGACCTCCAGACGCCACCTTCGTTTCGCACCGGTCGAGGAGAAACAGGACGGGATGGGTGTTCCATCGCCCGCTGCGACCGGATGCCCAGCTCGACGATCAGCAAGGGGATCGTCCCGTACTCGCCATCCGCGTGGCGTTTCCTCGCATCAGCCAAGCGTTTCTCCAAGGTGTCTGCTACGCCCGCATTAGCTACGGGGTCGACCATGGTGACTATCGCTGCTGTCGGCCTATGAACAACTTAGTAGGTGCAAAAGTCGGCTCCTATATGAAGGTAATCTGCGGGGTCGTTCCACGCTCACCGCACCATGCGGAGAATTGGCAAGAGTTTCCACTAGCAAAGTTGGAATTACAGAATTGTTTAACAAGCAATGACAACAATGACTACATCAGGCACCTAGCAACTCTGCAGCTAGCCTGGTCGACTGACAGCACAGCATGGTCGACCGCCTGCCAGCGTTGCGTAGAGGAGCCGCGCCAGCACTGTAGAAAGGCGACCTGCCAACACAGCAAGTCGACGGTGTGCCAACGCTGCAGCAGAGCGTTGCCCCGTAGAAGACAGCAGTGCGCACGCTCGCAAATACGCGCAGACAATTGGCCCGACTTGCACCGTTGTGCATCCGTCGGCTGTTGTCTGCGCCTGACGTCCCGAAGTCGCCTTCGCCATCGCGACCTCGACGAAGTTTGCGTGCCTCTGCAGAACTCGCCGAGCAGGTTACCCGGTCGACCTGGACAACCCCAGGTGCTCTGGTCGACCACCAAGTCTCTCTGGTCGACCACCAGGTGCCCCTGGTCGACCACAGCTCCCGTCGAGCTACCCCCTAGTCGACGGACCCCTTCCATCGACCAGGACTGTCAGGTGTTGTCGACGAGCTCCCCTCATCGACCGCTGCTCACTTCTCAGGTCGACGGACTGCTCCGTCGACGAACTGCCTCTCCTGGTCGACGGCCCACCCGTCGCCCAGACCAGTCAGTTGCAGCTGTCGAGCTCCCTGGTCGACAGCAACACCACAGCGGTACCCTGTAGCTCGACGAAGCCTGTCGAGCAACTCTCCCACTGTGGACGGTCGGCTGCTACTCCCGTACATCCGACCAAGTCGTCGGCGTTGCCCAAGCGAGGGCGGGGCCAACACTCTACTCCTGTTAACAGGAGACTGCTGAATCTCGGGGCTCGGTGCGTAGGGGTGCGCCTCCTTTGTCGCTTCCTTCGTCGCCCCCCCCACGTCACCGTCCTCGCAGCAGCCGCTACCGTAGTCCCTGCCATCACCCGTGTCGTCATCGCAGTTGCCGCAACAACCTTCGTTGCCGCCGTAACTGGCAACTGTGGACTTTGGGGCTGCTGCTGCAGGGGGTGTTGGCTTTGGGGATGCTGATTCTAGGGGTGCTGACTCTGGGGGTGCTGGCTCTGGGGGTGCTACCAAAGGAGGTGCTGGTTAAGGAGGTGCCGCGGCAGCTGCAGGCACGGGTCGTCCGCCGCAGCAGCAACAACAACCGCAGCAGCCGCCGTCGCCGCTTGTAACTGCGATTCACCTTCTTGGTCTAACTTATCCTTAGACTGACAGATCGCTTGTTTCCTCCTCACCTTCTCTCCCAAACTACGGTTCCTCATTTCCTCCCCCGGTCTCATCTCCGGATTGCCTTCCTCTTCGTCCAAAGGTGCCTCCACCTCTGCCTCCTAGCATGACTCTCGCCCCGTGTCCCCCGTTCCCGGTACCCACTCTATGCTCCTCCGTTCACTTCCCCCTCGTGTTTGCCACCCCATGTTCTCCCGTTGCCTCCTCTGTCGTCCCATACCTTTTATTCTCCTCCGCTATCTGACTTCCTCCGTGCCGCTCACCGTGTGGTCTCTTGTGCCCCTTTCCTCCCTCGTTACCAACCTTACTGCTCATCCTCCGACTATCTCTGCTCTTGTCACTGCTATAGCTGACTTTGCGTCCACCCGCCGCCCTAACAATGCCAGTCGGATGGTCTCTACTCTTGCTAGTCCTCAGTCCGTCGAAATTTCTCCTGGTCTAAGCAATGACGTGATAGAGGACAGGCAGCACGATCTGACCTTCCTTGCAGACGCTGCTCCTCATCCCTGCGCCATGCCACTAGCCCATGAGGGTGACCCAGATGCTCTTGATATCCCGACCACTCGCACCTATGCTGAGGCAGTCTCAGGACCCTGGGCCTCTCGGAGGATAACGTCTATGGATGCAGAGATGGCATCGTAGAGGTCCACCTCCACCTACGTCGACCCAGTTCCACCTCCTGGGGCGAACGTAGTCGATGGCATGTGAATCTTCAAGGTGAAGCGACCACCAGGAGAGCCGCGTGCCTCCAAGGTATGCTACGTGCCTAGAGGCTTCAGCCAGCGAGAGGGGGTGGACTTCTTTTAGACCTTCTAACCCACCCCCAAGATGACCACTCTTCGGGTATGCTGTACATCGCGGCGCAGCGCGATCACGAGATTCGTTCACTTGATTTCTCGATTGCCTTTCTCTAGGGCATCTTGAACAAGCATATCTTCCTCCCCTGACCACCTGGCTTCACTAGGTCCTTCCATCCTTGGACACAGTGGAGGGTGTTGACGGGAAAATGGCCCCGCCCTCGCTTGGGCGATGCTGATGTTGCTGACCGGCGCGCAAGGTGTGCGACTGGCTGGACCTGGTGGTCGGCGTTGACCTAGAGGAGGCAGTCGACGAAGTTGGTCGACGAGTTCAGTGGGGTCACCTCGAGGCCAACCTCGACGAAGCCGACTTTGACGCTTGTCGACGAAGAGAAGTCTGCAGGCAGCGCTAGATACCTCCTCTTGGGCCTGAGTGAGAGCGATACTTTCTGGTGGTCGTTGACGACTACTCCAGGTACACCACGGTGTTTCCTCTCGCGAAGAAGTCCGAGGTGACTTCTAAGCTGATCCGAGGTCCCCACAGCAAAATAGAGTTGCTGAGGGCCGCATTGGCTTGGTCATGGAGATCGCCCCCACCTTTATGATCTATGCCCGTGCGCCCCATTTTCTGTTGCCCTACGCGGTTCGCTACGCCGCCCATCAGCTGAAGCTCTGGCCTCGTTCTCACGACCAGGGGATTCACCGACCTGTCTTTGGACAGGGTTCCCTGGTGTAGCGTCGGAGTATCACGCATGGGGCTGCCTTGCGCTTGTCTCCGACACCTCTGCGGATAAGCTCTCGACTCGCGCCATCCCCTGTGTCTTCCTTGGATTCCCGGTGGATTCTCATGACTTTTTGTTTTACCACCCACCCCTCCACCATTTCCTCGACTCCCGTGACGTCCGGTTTGACGAGTAAGTGTCCTACACCCGGTACCCCTGTCGAGGTTTCCTGGTCCCCCCTACTCCTCTTTTCCTCGCACCCTCTCCTCCTCCTGCTCTCGCTCCTCCGGTACCCCCGGCCCCCCCTAGTCCTGCCCCGACAGGTGTGTCTCACACTACCCCTCTACCCTCGGTTGTGCGTCAGGTAGCGTCTCCCTCCCCGCAGTCCTCCTCACAGTCCCCTCAGCAGCCTTCGGAACTTCTGCGACAAGTTACTGTGGAGATGAGATGAGGTACAGCAGTTGCAAGCCACTCAAAGTCCTCCTGCCTGTCCTCAAGGACGTCCGTGCGAAGAGCACACTCACCCGCGACGGATGGAGGATAGTCAGACTCAGACTCTGCAACAAGACAAGCGGCGTAGTCGAGACGACAAGCGGCAGCAAAGTCAACAAGCTCAGCAACTAGGGCAGACGCAGCAGTGGACTCAAACGAAGGGTCAGTGACAATAGTGGCTAGAAGAGGTGTGACAGTAGGATTGGCAATGTTATGTGATGCTATCATTTGCATTCACGTCTGTCTGCCTCCCATGATATGTTCGTGCGTTGCATGCGTGGTGTGTGCAAGAATCTGTGTTTGGTGTGGTTTTGATTTTCTGAGTGTGTGTGAATGCTATTTGGCTTGAGCAGATATCTGAAGTGAATCCTCTGCTCGAGAGCTTCCCGACGAACCGAGAATCGCCGTGATCAGAGCAAGAACAAGAAAGTTATGATCGTTAGTAGTTATGGTTGTGGTGCGGTGACCATGGGAATTTGTGGAGCGACTCCATATGGGGTATAGACTATTTGGGGTTGGAAAATTCGTCCCCATCACTGTAGATGATGCCAGGTGGTTGGGAGAAGCCAAACCAGGTTGGCAAATGTGGCCAAGTTGGGTGAGGTGGATAGCATGGATTGGGAAAGTGACAAATGTCAAAATTGGGGTGCCTATAGAGGGGGGAATTGTGTGGTATGTGGTTTCCTTGGTTGGGGACTCCCAAGGGACCTTCCCTCTCATCCTCCTCATCCCCTTCTACCTGGTTCTTGCTACTCTAACTTTCTTGTGTGAACTTGTGAGCAAATTGTGATTGAGTTAAGATTCTATGGCAGCATACCCCCTAGTGCGCCGAAATTCATAACTCAAGTTATACTCCATATTTTGACACTATTCAAATTTGGAAAGATAGCCACGGTTAAGGTCTACAACATACTCGAGTTTGAAAGAATTCTAACAGTGCGTGTTTTGTCGACGACGTTTCTTGTGACGACGCCATTTCTGTCCAGAATTGTAGTTGACGATTTTGAGATATTTCGTCCCCTAATCTTCATAGACTCCGCCCTTAGTCTCTAACAAGTGGTATCAGAGCTGATTAAGGAATTTTTTTAGATTCTATTGAAGTGTGAAGACCCTCCTAGACCCACCATGGGCTGTGGGTGTGCTTAAGTGGAGTTCTAGAGGTTGAATGTGACTTCCGCTAAGGGGAAACTCTGCCAAAATTTCGTTGGCGCCGACACTTGTGGAAATTTTGTGGGAATTCGGTGTGGCCAGCAAAGGGGGTAGCTGAAACTTGAGATTGCGAGAAGAGAAGATGAGTCAAGGGAGTGGAAATGCAGCTGAGAAGAGAAATGAGCCGCCACCATCCAAGATCGAGGCATTGAATGGCTCCAACTATGAGGAATGAAGCGGGCGGATGCGGAGTGCATTCAAGCGCTACAAGCTGCTGAAATTTGCGATGGGTGAAGAGAAGATGCCGGAGGAAGGAGATGCCCGCGATCGGTGGATTGAGAAGAGCGCGGTGCTGTACGACCTAATCCTTCAATCGGTCAACAACGACATGTTCCAACACATCAAGGATTTGGTGGAGTTGGATGATTCCGGACCAAAGGCGTGGAAGCTACTGCGCGACGTGATTCAGCCCAACACGCTGCCGATGGTGATTTTGTTGGAGAAGGAGCTGGCTGCCCTCTCCATGCGACCGGGCGATGATGTGAAGCCGGTCCTTGACAAGGTCAAGGACACCTATGCGAGGATGGCAGCGGCGGGCAGCAATGTGTCGCAGATGCAGCAGTGCACCAAGATCATCTCGGTGCTCAACAACTCGTGGGACAACCTCATCCCTACCCTCAACACTCATGAGGACCAGTGGACACCTGAGTGGCTACGGCAGCAGATTCTGCAGGAGGACTTCCGCAGGCGCCACACGAGTGGTGGTGCTGCCAACAAAACTGCTGAGGGGTATGGAGCTGCAGGAGGCAGTAGAGGAAGAGGGGGAGGGAGAGGCCGAGGCCGTGGGAGAGGCTTTGGCAGAGGGAGAGGTCGAGGTGACTACAACGAGGGGCATGGGAGCTCTGGTGGCAGGGGGAGCACTCGAATGGAGGGTGCCTGCTGGTATTGCAAGAAGGCTGGACACCCGTGGTTCAAGTGTTTCAGCCGACCTGAGGGATGGGCGCCTCCAGGCATGAAGCCGCCAAATGGTGAACGTGCACGAGGTGGCGCTGTGCAAGGTTCAGGTGCACAAGGTGATGGTGCACAAGGTAAAGCCAAACCTGGGATGTTTGTCATGGTTGAGGATGTGAAAGAGAGTGAGGGTGATGTGGGCTCAGTTGGGAAGGTTGTGATGCACCCTCTCACTCACTGGGTGATAGATTCAGGTTGCACAAGTCACATGACCCCACGGGCAGATTTGCTTGACGAGGTAAAGCCCCCTGGAAAGATTAAGTTTGTGGCTGCCGCTTCAGGTGCTTTGCTCCCTGTGATTGGTGTTGGGAATGCCAAGGTGATGGGAGCCAATGAGGAGCTTGTGGGGCTTGCTGGTGAGGTGCTTGGCTGTGTGGATGCGACAGTTGCATGGGCAAAGGCTTCATATGGGAGTGGTGAGGCTGATTGGGAGACGTGGCACGAGAGGCTGTGTCATGTGAATTTTCCTATGCTGCAGAAGTTAGTGACGGATGGGAGCTTGAAGGGGTTGGAGGTGAAGGGGGCAGCAAAAGAGATTGGGAGCTGCCCTACATGCCTTGAGACCAAGTTCACGAAGTTTCCCTTCAGCAGCGGCACGGGACCAGCCAAGGCCCCGCTCGCGCTTGTGAACATGGACGTGGTGGGCCCTACGAGGGCCCCTTCTCTCTCGGGCAGCCGCTACTTCTTAACCATTGTGGACGACCACATGCGTGCGGTGTGGGTGTACCCTCTCAAGACTAAGGGGGAGGTGACAGCGGCTGTTCTCAAGGAGTGGATGCCGAGAGCTCAAAGGGAGAGCGGACACAACGTGAAGGTGATCCGCACCGACAACGGAGGAGAGTTCATTGGCAATGAGTTTGAGGCAGTGCTGAAGAAGAAGGGCATTCAGCATCAGCCCATAGTGCCCTACAACCCTCAGCAGAACGGCGTGGCTGAGCGGTTCAACCGGACCTTGCAGGAAGGTGCTCGCACTCTCCTTGGGCGTGCGGGGCTGCCGGATCCGTTTTGGGTGACTGCACTGCGGCAGGTCGCTCTTGTGAAGAACAGGGTGCTGGCGACTGTGGGGGACAAGCAGTGGGTCCCCTACACCAAGTGGTATGGGAGTGCACCAGCAGACAACATGCTGAGAGCCTACGGCTGCATGGTGGTGTTTCATGTGCCTAAGGAGAAGAGAGGAAAGTTGGAAGCTTCTGGGAGATGGGGTGTGCACTTGGGAATTGCCAAGGATCACAAGGGCTGGTTGGTGTGGGACTTCTCAAGCCAGAAGCTGACTGTTTCGAGGGATCTGAAGTTCCTTGAGTCCTTGTACTACAAGGAGTGGAAGCAGCAACAGCAGAAGCTTCCTACTACACCGCTGATCATTGAGGCCGATGAGGTGCAGCAGCCTTCGAGGCAAGTGCAGGTCACTGTCTCAGATGAGGAGATCTCTGGGGTCACTGAGGATGGGGGAGAATATGAGGTGGAGCAGCAGCAGCAGCAGCAAGATGCTCCACCACATGCCGAACGTCCAGCGACCGTCCTAGGAGGGATGTGCGCCCTCCTAACAGGCTGACCTATCCCAGTTTTGGCAAGCCAAAGGTGGTACGTGTTGGGAGTGTGGCTGAGCAGTGTGATGAGGATGAGATAGTACACTGCTACTGGGCAGCCGTCCCTGAGCCCAAGACGCTAGCTGAAGCACTGAGCGGGCCCAATGCCAAGAAGTGGAAGCAGAGTGTGAAGGAGGAGTATGACCCTCTTTTGGAGAATGAGACATGGGAGCTGTATGAGCTGCCTCCTGGGAAGAAGGCAATCTCTTCGAAGCTGATCTTCAAGCACAAGTATGGACCTGATGGGGAGCTGACCCGCTACAAGTCAAGGCTTGTGGCAAAGGGGTTTCAGCAGACAAAGGGGAAGGACTTCGATGTGATTTTTGCTCCTGTGGGGAAAGGGACGACACTGAGGGTGTCGTTGGCCGTGGCTGCAAACCGTGGATGGAGGATCAAATAGATGGATATCACTACTGCCTTCCTCAATGGGATCATTCTAGAGGAGTTGTACATGCAGCAGCCTGAGGGGCTCGATGATGGAAGCGGCAGGGTGTGCAGGCTGAAGAAGGCCATCTATGGCCTGAATCAGGCTCCTCGCGCATGGTACCACAAGCTGGAGTAGACACTGCAGACTGGGGGGTTCAAGAAGAGTGAATGTGACCACAGTCTGTTCCTGCTGCAAGAGAAGAACCAGTTCCTCATGCTCTTGGTGTACGTGGATGACATCCTTCTCTTCTCTGAGTCGTCTGCAATGATTGAGCGTGTGGAGGAGATGCTGGAGATGTAGTTCAAGTGCTCGAAGATGGGAGATGTGAAGTATTACCTTGAGATGCATATGGAGAGAGACCTTGACAAGAGAGTGTTGAGGTTGCACCAGAGGAAGTACTGTGAGGGGCTGGCTGAGAAGTATGGGCTGCAAGATTGAGCAAAGCCAGCCACCCCACTACCTTCGGGTTTCACTGTAGAGCCCTGTGCTGATGAGGAGGTGGTGGGTGAAAGTGACAGGAAGCTGTTTCATTCCATGGTTGGGGCACTCAACTATGCGGCTAACCACACGCGGCCTGACATTGCCTTTGCTACATCCAGGCTTGCCAGTGTGGTCTCACGCCCCAATCATGAGCAGCTAGACGCGGCCAAGAGGTTGGTCCGCTATGTGAGTGCTACAGCATCTGTGGGTTTGGAGTACAGTGCTGTGAGGCAAAGGCAGCAACGGGGTGCTGGTGATTTGGGCCAAGGGGGAGATGCTCTTGACTTGCTACACCGACGCTAGCTTCAACTCTGTGAAGGCAGATGGCACCAGCATTGGAGGCTATGTGTGCCTGTTTGGAGGTGGTGCAGTGAGCTGGCGCAGCAAGAAGCAGAACGAGGTGGGGCTGTCCTCGTGTGAGACCGAGTACATGGCCCTTCATCATGGGGTGAAGGAGGTGGTGTGGCTGAGGCGTTTGTTGGAGGAGATTGGTGTTTGTCAGAAGGAGCCGACTAAGATGTTCAATGACAATGAGTCAGCTGTGAAGCTGGCCAAGAATGCATGTCGTCATGGGCTGACAAAGCAGATCAGGCCCAAGTGGCACTGGGTGAGGAGGCTCCTGGACAAGGAAGTTCGGTTGGAGATAGTGAAGACCCAGCAGCAGGCGGCAGACATTCTCACCAAGCGCCTGGCTGAAAATGAGCATTAGAAGGGGATGAGGCTTGCTGGAATGAGTGTGCATTGAGGGTGCATGCTTGAACTATGGCATGTTGGATAATGGTAGGCAACCATAAGGGGGAGTTTGTTATATGATGCTATCATTTGCATTCACGTCTGTCTGCCTCCCATCATATGTTCGTGCGTTGTATGCGTGGTGTGTGCAAGAATCTGTGTTTGGTGTGGTTTGGATTTTCTGAGTGTGTGTGTGAATTTTATTTGGCTTGGGAAGATATCTGAAGTGACTTCTCTGGTGAAGAGCTTTCTGACGAACCAAGAATCATCGCGATCGAAGCAAGAACAAGAAAGATATGATCGTTCGAAGTTTTTGATTGTGATGCAGCGACTATGGGAATTTGCGGGTTGACTCAATATGGGGTACAGACTTTTGGGGGTTGGGAAATTTGTCACCATCACTGTAGATGATGCCAAGTGGTTGGGAGAAGCCAAACAAGGTTGGCAAGTGTGGCCATGTTGGGTGAGGTGGATAGCATGGATTGGGAAAGTGACAAATGTCAAAGTTGGGGTGCCTATAGAGAGGGGAATTGTGTGGTATGGGGTTTCCTTGGTTGGGGACTCCCAAGGGACCTTCCCTCTCGTCCTCCTCATCCCCTTCTACCTGGTTCTTGCTACTCTAACTTTCTTGTGTGAACTTGTGAGTAAATTGTGATTGAGTTAAGTTCTATGGCAGCATACCCCCTTGTGCGCCGAAATTCATAACTCAAGTTATACTCCATATTTTGACACTATTCAAATTGGGAAAAATAGCCATGGTCACATACTCGAGTTTTAGAGAATTCCAAAAATTCGTGTTTCGTCGACAACGTTTCTTGTGACGACGCCATTTCTGTCCAGAATTGTAGTTGACGATTTTGAGATATTTCGTCCCCTAATCTTCAAAGACTCTGTCCTTACTCTCTAACAGGTAGCACGAACTAAGTCAGACTCAGGGTCGAGACCGTCAGCAAGAGAGGACGCATGAGGAGACGGCAGGAGAACTCGCAGTGGAACAGAGGAAGGACGAAGTGCCATAATGTGAGTGCCGGGGACAGGAGGAGGATGCGGACGAGGAACACAGCGACCAGTGCTAACAGCGCGAACAGGCGAGGCAGGACGAGACACAGGCTCACGAAGCTTTGCAAGAGAGTCTGTCTGCTTAGCGTAAGGAGAAGGAGCAGGCAGTGGGGAGTCTGGCTATAACTGTGGCTTCAACTTCTGAGGCGGTGGATATAGTAAGGGAGAAGTAAGGCCAGTAGAAGACGGGAGACTAAGAACCTGGCGAAGGACCGAGCCAGGTGTCGCAGCTGCACAGTGCCACCAGCACAAGTACCGCCAGCTCTAGCACCCCCAGCGCCAGCACCTCCAGCTCCAGGGTCTCCAACTCCAGCGCCTCTAGCTCCAGTGCCTCCAGCTCCAGCTCCTCCAGCTCCAGCACCTCCAGCACCAGCGCCTCCAGCTCGAGCGCCTCCAGCTCCAGTGCCTCCAACTCCAGCTCCCCCAGGTCCAGCGCCTCCAGCGCCATCACCTCCAGCTCCAGGGTCTCCACCTCCAGTGCCTCCAGCTCTAGGGTCTCTAGCTCCAGTGCCTCCAGCTCCAGCGTCACTAGCTCCAGCTCCTCTAGATCCAGCACCTCCGGTACCTCCAGCTCCAGCAGTAACTCCAGCACCTCCAGGACTAGTAGCTATAGCACCTCCAGCTCCAGTGCCTCCAGCGGCAGGGCCTCCAGCTCCAGCAGTGCCACTCCTAAGGCGTGTGCGCCGAGCAAACCAATCGCGCAGCTGCCTTGGTGAGAGAGGCTCCCGCCGGCGAGACTGATGTGGCGAGGCACCCGCAAGACCTCCAGCAGACGCAGTACCCCTAGGCTCAGCACCCCCAGACTCTGCACCCTCAGACTCAGCACCCCCAGGCTCTGCACTCTTAGGCTCAGCACACCCAGGCTCCGCACCCTCAGACTCAACACCCCCAGGCTCCGCACTCTCCGGCTCAGCACCCCCAGGCTCCGCATGCTCAGGCTCAGCTCCCCCAGGCTCCGCACCCCCAGGCTCAGCACCCCCAGAGGCAGCACCCCTAGCAGCACAACCCCCAGAAGCACCAGAGTCTACAGTGACCTCGACAGGCTCAATCAGGGGGAGTGGGTCTACTTGAGACACACCTGAGGGAGCAGGACCCTGAGAAGGGAGGGGGTCTACCGGAGGGGGACCTGAAGCGAGGAAGAGCGGGGGGGGGGGGGGGGAGAGGGGCAGTGCGGTAGGGGAAGAGACGGTAAAAGGGAACCAACTCGTCAAACGTGACATCCTGAGAGGACAGGATACGGCGCGAGGTGGGGTGGTAAAACTGCCCGCCAAGCGCGTCAAGGGGAAAGCCAAGGAAGACGCAGGAAATAGCGCGGGCGGAGAGCTTGTCCGCGGAAGTATCGCGGACAAAGGCACAAGAGCCCCAGACCCGGAACACCAACGCATCGCCAACCTTCCTCCTCAAACGCAGTGTAGGCGAGTTCTCCGGCAAGGAGACATGGGGCCAGAGATTGAGCTGATGCGCAGCGTACCGGACCGCAAACGGCCACAGAAAATGAGGAGTAGTTGCACGGATCATGGAGGTACGAGCCACCTCCACGACTAAGCCAATGCGGCGCTCAGCAACCCCATTTTGCTGCGGGGAGGCCGGAAGTGTGAACGATTGAAGGGTGCCCTCCCTATGACAAAAGTCCCGCAGGAGGTCGGAGGAGAACTCACCACCTCTATCAGAGTGCAGACGCAGGACAGGAACGTCCTCGCGGAACCGCTCGCAAAGCTGGAGATGGACTGCGCGGATCCAAGGGATCAAGACATCAGGGACCTCACACTTGCTGCGCAAGGGGAAGACCGTGGTGTAACGCGTGTAGTCGTCAACAACCAGCAGAAAGTAGCGCTCGCGGTCCTGTCCAATGACGCGGGCTGGGCCCCACACGTCCATGTGGAGAGTCTGCAGGGGAGCCGTCGTCGGGGGAAACAAGAAGGAGTGAGGAGCGGCGCGCTGTCGCCCCTCGACGCAAGGAAGTCAGGGCAAGGCAGGCGAGGGCGGGAGGGGAGGCAGAGACCAGGGAAGACCAGAAACAAGGAGGCGGGAGTGCATGCCACGAAGGCGTGGCCGGGAGGGGTGACCAAGGCGGTGGTGCCAAAGGAGAGTCTGGTGCGACAGGAGGCGACACGAGTAGGGGGCTGCTACCGAACCTGACGTGGACACCTGAGAAGACGCAGCTACCTGAGGAGGCTGAGTAGTTAGTGTGTAAAGACTCGACCAAGGCCGACGGATGAACGTGGCCAGGTGACGGCCCGTCCATGTACAAATGCAGATCGACACACTCTGACCCCCAGGAGTGGTAGTGACCATCGCATCCTTGAGGGCAGCGGTACTCACCAAGTTCATAGAGAACGAGGGTAGGTGAAGACCTGAGAGTGAGCCGGACGGAACCACCGGACACAGGAGAACAGTGGAGGAACGTGCAAGATCTGGCCCCCCTGAGGGGTCAGCCAGTCTGACTATAACAGGTGCAGGGAGTGGAGTGAGTGTGGTACTGTCGTGAAAGAAACAGCGGGAAGCACCTGAGTCAAGCGTGAAGGTGTGCAAGGCCTCAGCAAGCGCAATACCAGGGAGAGCAGACTCACTAGCACCTAGAGCAACAGCCTCTATACTTGGGTCGGGCGGCACACACAGGTAACAGGCAACCTCACCACTAACAGTCAAGGCATACATGGCAGCAAGGATAGCATCATAGTCAAGAGCAAAGATATCAACACCAAACCTAAGCAGCTCTAGCAAGCGGGGGCGCTCTGCCTCGTCGCCAAACTCTGCGCGCAAAGCGTCGTCAAGGCGGGAGAAGCAGCGGTGCTGTGTGTGAAACTTCCCGCATGTCTGACCAGCGTGGTCACATGTGCGAATGACATACGGGCAGCGAACACTACCCCCAGACTCCCCACACAGAGCAAACCACTCACGAAGCGGCTGGGGCATAGGGGTCTCACTCCGACGCTGCTGCTGCTGCTACCTCTGGCCACCGCCAGAACCTCCCCTCTGAACAGCTCCACCCCGACCGCCACCACTGCTGCCGCCACCACTCCCACTGTCGCCACCAGCGCCACCACCACTCCCACCGTTGCCACCACCGCCACCACCGAAGCCCCCATTCCCGCCACCACTCCCACTGCCACCTCCGCCACCTCCACTGCCTCCACCGCCTCCACCGCCTCAAAGAAGGGTGTGCGAGGAGTGCCACGAGCAACACCTACAGCGACTACGCTAGTCTCAGCTGCAAGGAGGTGCTTCTCGAGTAGGTCGACAGTGAGGTCTGTGGGGTCAAGTGCGAGAAAGTGGTCCCTGACTGAGCGAAGAGAGTCAGGGAGGCGAGTGACTATGAAGTAGAGAGTGATGTACATCGGGGGCGGGCTCTTGTCTAGGAACTCGGCTGTGGGGGCAGCGCGTTAGCGAGTGTCGCTAGTGCGAAGGTGGGTGATGAGGTCCTCGACTGTGGCATAGGCTGACATCTCGGGAAAAAGGTAGGGCAGTATAAGGCGGCCGAGAGCAGCAGTGGCAGGGGAAGAGTAACGAGCGACTACAGCATCGTGCAGGGCTTTAGCAGTCTTGTGCTGGCCAAAGTGAGCGCGTTCGGCTAAAGGCAGGTGGTTGCGAACGGCTAAGCAAGCAGTAGCGTCACGGGTAAGCCACTATGAGCGAGTCGCACTGTCAGCTGTGGCAGGAGGGGCGAGAGAGGCTCCAGATGTGTGGTCAAACAACAAAACGCTATCTCTAGAATTGCTCGGTAGGTACAGCTGTAAGTCGTCGAGCCACGTATCAAACTGGATCGGACGGCCCTCATGATCGAAGGCGAGAACACTGAGAGAAGCCATAGCGGGCAGAGCAGGGTGGCGCGCGACCAGCAGGTCAGCATGCAGGCAAGGATTGCGCGACGAGCAGGGCGGCGCGCGAGCAGGGCAGGGCGGTGCGGCGGCCAGCAGGGCGGTGCGCGGGCAGGGCAGGGCGGCGCGGCGGCCAGCAGGGCGGCGCGCAGGCAGGGCAGGGCGGTGCGGCTGCCAGCAAGGCGACGCGCAGGCAGGGCAGGGCGACGCGGCGGCCAGAAGGCCGGGCTCGGGCAGGGCAGGGCGGAGCGGCTGCCAGCAGTGCGGTGCGCGGGGAGGGCAGGGCAGCTCAGCGGCCAGCAGGGCGGCGCGCGGGCAGGGCAGGGCGACGCGGCGGCCAGCAGGGCGACGCGACAGGCAGGGGAGGGCGACGCGCTTCCAGCAGGGCGGCGCGACGTGCAGGGTAGGGCAGCGCTCGGCCCGCAGGGCGGCGCGACGGGCTGGGCAGGGCAGCGCGCGGCCAGCAGGGCGGCGCGACGGACAGGGCAGGGCAGCGCGACTAGTGGGGCAGTGCTACGAGCAGGGAACTATGCGGTGGGCCCTAAAATAAACGGTCCTGGAACAGGACCTGCACTGATACCATGTCAAGAAATTGAACGAGAATGATTGCATTGAGAAGAAAGTTGGTACAAGTACTAACCATAATTGGGTTGTACCCCTTATGGGTTACCCCACTACAGCCTATATTATATAAACATTTTAACAATTTGACACCTGTGCCTCCTAGCATGACTCTAGCTTCTTCCCCGTGGGCCCGTCGTCCCTCTTGTACTCGCCCCGTGTCCCCCGTTCCCGGTACCCACTCTATGCTCCTCCGTTCACTTCCCCCTCGTGTTCGCCACCCCATGTTCTCCCGTTGCCTCCTCTGTCGTCCCATACCTTTTATTCTCCTCCGCTATCGGACTTCCTCCGTGCTGCTCGCCGTGTGGTCTCTCGTGCCCCTCTCCTCCCTCGTTACCAACCTTACTGCTCATCCTCCGACTATCTCTGCTCTTGTCACTGCTATAGCTGACTTTGCGTCCACCCGCCGCCCTGACAATGCCAGTCGGATGGTCTCTTCTCTTGCTAGTCCTCAGTCCGTCGGGATTTCTCCTGGTCTAAGCAGTGACGTGATAGAGGACAGGCAGCACGATCTGACCTTCCTTGCAGACGCTGCTCCTCATCCCTGCGCCATGCCACTAGCCCATGAGGGTGACCCAGATGCTCTTGACATCCTGACCACTCGCACCTACACTGAGGCAGTCTCAGGACCCTGGGCCTCTCGGAGGATAACGTCTATGGATGCAGAGATGGCATCTTAGAGGTCCACCTCCACCTACGTCGACCCAGTTCTACCTCCTGGGGCGAACGTAGTCGATGGCATGTGAATCTTCAAGGTGAAGCGACCACCTAGAGAGCCGCGTGCCTTCAAGGTATGCTACATGCCTTGAGGCTTCAGTCAGCGAGATGACCACTCTTCGGGTACGCTGTACATCGCGGCGCAGCGCGATCACGAGATTTGTTCACTTGACTTCTCGATTGCCTTTTTCTAGGGCATCCTGAACAAGCAGATCTTCCTCCCCCGACCACCTGGCTTCACTAGGCCCTTCCATCCTAGGACACAGTGGAGGGTGTTGACGGGAAAATGGCCCCGCCCTCGCTTGGGCGATGCTGATGTTGCTAACCGGTGCGCAAGGTGTGCGGCTGGCTGGACCTGATGGTCGGCGTTGAGCTGGAGGAGGCAGTCGACGAAGTTGGTCGACGAGTTCAGTGGGGTCACCTCGAGGCCAACCTCGACAAAGCCGGCTTTGACGCTCGTCGACGAAGAGAAGTCCGCAGGCAGCGCTAGATACCTCGTCTTGGGCCCGAGCGGGAGCGCTATTTTCTGGTGGTCGTTGACGACTACTCCAGGTACACCACGGTGTTTACTCCCGCGAAGAAGTCCGAGGTGACTTTTATGCTGATCCGAGGTCCCCACAGCAGAATAGAGTTGCTGAACGCCACATTGGCGACTCCCGCCCCTCCACCGTTTCCTCGACTCCCGTGACGACCGGTTTGACGAGTAAGTGTCCTACTACACCCGGTACCCC
Organism: Closterium sp. Naga37s-1; assembly: GCA_947471745.1. Classification (NCBI taxonomy): domain Eukaryota; kingdom Viridiplantae; phylum Streptophyta; class Zygnematophyceae; order Desmidiales; family Closteriaceae; genus Closterium; species Closterium sp. Naga37s-1. The sequence continues at coordinate 1,451,674 of CANJKZ010000264.1, forward strand.
TGTCGAGGTCTCCCGGTCCCCCCTCCTCCTTTTTTCCTCACACCCTCTCCTCCTCCTGCTCCCGCTCCTCCGGTACCCCCGCCCCCCCCTGGTCCTGCCCCGTCAGGTGTGTCTCACGCCACTCCTCTATCCTCGGTTGCACGTCAGGTAGCGTCTCCCTCCCCGCATTCCTGCTCACAGTCCCCTCAGCAGCCTTCGGCACTTCTGCGACAAGTTACTATGGACTCAGGGGGTGTTGGAGCTGGAGGTGCTGGCACTGGTGGTGCTCGTTCTAGGGGTGCTCTTTTGAGGGGTGCTAGAGCTGGAGGTGCTGGCACTGGAGGTGCTACTTCGGGGGTTGCTAGAGCTGGAGGTGCTGGCACTAGTGGTGCTAGTTCTGGGGGTGCTAGAGCTGGAGGTGCTGGCACTGGAGGTGCTAGTTTTGGGGGTGCTGGAGCTGGAGGTGTTGGCGCTAGAGGTGCTAGTTCTGAGGAGACTATAGTTGGAGGCACAACTACTGCGCCTCCCCATCGCCACGACACACGTCTCCAGGCGCCTCGCCGACGTGAGCGTGAGGAGCAAGAGCGGTTGGAGCAGGAGAGACTGGAGCTGCAGCGGTTGGACAGGCAGGAGCAGCAGGAGGAGCAGCAGCAGCAGCAGCATCAGCACTAGGAGCAGCAGTAGCAGCAGCAGGAGCAGCGGCAGCAGCAGCAGCAGCAGCGAGACGGCATCGGCACCGACAACGGCAGCAGCGACACGGCATCAGCAGCGGTCGCTGGAGCCGCCACTTTTGCAGCAGCTGTTCCCTCAAGTGAGTGGCCTTCGGGCCCTTGGTCTTCCTTCCTCTCCTGCTGTCTACTCAAAGTCTCCTACCGCGTACGGTCCTATGTTTCCTCCTCCGGACTCGGCTCTGGCTGTCTCCTCTCCTCTTCAGTCACAGTCTCCTCCCATTCTCCCGCACGACTAGACCGCTCGTTGTCCTCCGCGTGCTCGTCCCTTGTCTCCTTTTGACGACCTCCACACTGTCTTGTTTCGTTTTAGTCCTCGTCATGCTCCGCCAGTGTCTATTCTCCCGCCACCCCCTGCGTCGTCTCTCACTGTCTCCTCTCACCCTATCACTGGTTACTACCGTGCTGCTTGCCCTGTTGTCTCGCGTGTTCTCGCCTCTCTTGTCACCGATCCGCGTGCCTCTCCGTCGTCTGTCTCGGCCCTTACTGCCGCTGTCGCTGACTTTGCTTCCACCTGTCGCCTTGACTTCGCCATGCGTGTAGTTGCTGCTCTGCCTGCCCGTCCTCTGTCCGCCGGGGGTGAGTTTGCCCTTGGCTATGACGTCCTAGAGGACAGGCAGTTTGAGCTAGAGTTCTTGGCAGCTGCTTTCCCCTGAGGGAGACCCCGACGCCCTTGACATACCGACTCCTGGCACGTACCGTGAGGTAGTGTCAGGGCAGTGGGCCTCTTAGTGGAAAGCGACCATGGACTCAGAGATGGCATCTTGGAGATCCATAGGCACTTCCGTCCACGTAGTTCCCCCTCCCAGGGCGAACGCAGTCGATGGCATGTGGATCTTTAAGGTGAAGTGGCCGTTTGAGTTGACTTCTTCTAGACCTTCGCCCCGACCCCGAAGATGACTACTCTTCGGGTGTTACTTCACGTAGCAGCACAGCGAGACTACGAGCTTCACTCCCTCGACTTCTCCACAGCCTTTCTTCACGGTCGTATGCACGAGGAGATCCGGCTGCGACATCTTCCTGGCTTCACTAATACTTTCCCACCTGGGACCCAGTCGAGCCTGAGGCGACCAGTCTACGGTCTCCGCCACTCGCCCCTCGAGTGGCATGACACTCTTCGCTCCACGCTTCGTGACCTTGGGTTTCGTCCTTCCTCTGCCGACACGTTGCTGTTTGTTTGCGCTGGTTCCACTCCTTTCTTTATACTTGTCTACGTTGACGACTTGGTCTTTGCTACAGCAGACATGGCAGCTCTGGTTGAGGTGAAGTCCGAACTACAGAAGAGACACACATGCACTGACCTTGGTGAACTGCAGCGCTACCTTGGCATGCAGTTCACCAGGGACAGAGCCGCTCCCACCATCACCCGGACTCAGTCACACATGGTCGAGCAGGTCCTTCGGTGGTTCGAGTTTCAGTTCTCCACCACATAGCTCACTCCTCTTGCCGTTGACCACCGACTCACTGGCTCTTTTCCCGACGAGCCCTTTGAGTCCAGTGGCCCCTACGCAAAGCTTGTGGGCTGCCTCATGTACCTGATGACTTGTACTCAGCCGGGCCTCACCTTTCCCCTCAGCGTCCTCTCTCGCTTTGTTGCGATTGGGAGACACCGTCCTGCTCACTGGAAAACTGCTGTGAGGGTGGCGAAGTACATGGCAACTACATCAGGCATGGGGCTTGTACTTGGAGGGACTCAGCCAGTTGTGTTGACTGGTCAATGCGACTCTTCCTACGCCGACGACGTGGAGACTCAGCGCTCGACTCAGGGTTACTGCTTCAGTTTGGGTGCTGGTGCTGTGTCGTGGAGGTCTACACAGTCATCGTCTATGGCTTCGTCCAGTGCAGAGGCAGAGATTTACGCTGGTGCCATAGCTTCGCATCAGGTTCATTGGTTGACCTTCTTGCTCACCGACCTTGGTGAGCGGCCTCGCTTTGCACCGACCTTGTTCGCTGGCAACAAGGCCATGATCCTCCTGTGTTGAGAGCCTCAACTGGAGAGCAGAGTGAAGCACATTGACGTGAGGTACTTTCTCCTGCGAGAGCTGCAGCGATGCGGCTAGGCACGCTTGGACTTTGTGGCCTCAGAGGCCAACATTGCCGACATCTTCACCAAGGCTTTGGCCCCTGGTGACCACCACAGGTTTTGTGTGCAGCTAGGGCTTGTTGAGGCAGGCCCTCGGTTGCTGTAGCCTTGTTGTTTGCTCTACTTGTCGTTGTTTACTATACATACTTGTGAACTCTTGAACTGGCCTTGTGGCCTCCTACTTGTGCTCGGACTGTGTGGTGACTTTGTGATCCACCCTGAGTTTTGTTTTGTTGCTTTTCTTGACTGGTCTTGTGACCGTTGTTTCCCTTGCTTGCTTTGATGCCCCTCACTTAGCCTATGGGGGTGTGTCAAATTATATTTATATTTTTTTTGTTAGTTTGCTAGGCTACAGCCTACAGTGAGTTGCATAGTATAGGGTACACATATTTCCTTGACACTTTACTTGTACCACCCTTTCCGCTACTAGTCGACATCACTCCCGCTTGCTATATTTGAGAGCTGGGGCACGTACTCTTGCGACTGGTGCGCGTGCAGCTGCTGTTGCGTGTGCGGCTGTTGCACCGTGCCCTACGGCAACTAGTTTGAGTGATGCCATTGTATACATTCACATATGCCTGCCACCTATCCTATTTTTCTACCTTGTGTGGTGCTTGCGCGCATAAGAATTTGTGTTTGGACTGGTTTGGACTTAGTGAGTGTGTGCGAATTTTAATTTGCTTGAGTAGATACATGAAATTTCTTTATTCAATAGCTTTTTGGCAATAAAGGCTTGGCTCAATTGGAGCACGAGCCAGAAAGTTACGAACAGTTGGTGTTGGTATGCTTTTAGCATATTGTTGCGGGGTGACTCTATATGGGGTTGGGAAATTTAGTCAATCTATTGTAGTTGCTGCAAAGAGGTTGGGAGAATCCAAACCTATGTTGATGTGGGTGTGATGTTGGAAAATGACAAGTGTTGTAAGGAATTTTCCCAAATTCCTTATCGGGGTTGACTGCTACGCGTACAACCCCAACACTTTCCGACTTCGCACATTTGGCCGACATCCACGATACCAAGGCTGCCTCGCGTCACCTTCGGTTTTCCGTTTGCCAAACGTGCACCCAACCTCGTTCTCGAGGTTCCCTCCTAGCTAGGGTAGTCACTATATTAGCGCGTGCCTTCATTGTATTGTCAGTTCACTCAGTCACAGTCTCGTTATTCGTTATTGCGCACACTCTCTTTTACAACTCATAACACCTGGTATCAGAGCTACTTTCCTAGTTCACCCCACTTTTCGAGGGTAGTTTGGTGGTACGGGTGTGGCCGGTACAAGGGACTGCAAAACGGTTGGCTGCAAGGTTCGTTAACTCTAACCTGCCCGACTCCGATAGTTTTTGCTTTCCCTTCGCCTGAAGGCCACGGATACCCCTCTGCCCACCAGACGAAGCGTGCAAGACATGGATCAGGAGACATTGAACAAGATGCTAGCGCAAATGCAAGAGCTACAGGCAGCAGTGCAGAGCCTCTCGGCAAAAGTGACAACACTACGTGTGGAAAACACTGAACTACGCCAGACGCGAGGTGAAGCGTGTCAGGAGTCGCCCGATGATGAAGGCGAGGGCAACAGTCAGGCGGTGAGCAATCCGTTGGATGCGCTCATACGTGATTTCGAAGAAGAGGATAGACAGCGAGCGGCAGTGACGCCAATTGCAGTAACGACGATCAAGATTAAACCCATCAACCCACCCCTGTTCAACCCTGCGGATAAGACTACTATAGTGAAGGGGTGGCTATTCGGTGTCGAAGTCTTTTTCACTGCAGCGAACGTCAACGACGATGCCACGCGTATTAATTACGCGGTATCCCTTCTACGAGGCACAGCGCTTGAACCTTGGACACGGGGACTTCGACAGGTGTGACACATGCGGCAGACTGGACCTCAACATCAGCTAATCAGGTGGCATAATCAATCTTCGGAGTGATCAAGATACGCACGTGGAAGGAGTGGGGTGTAGCCTTACGAGATCGCTTCGAGCACGTATCCACCTCGGAGCAAGCTCACATGAAGCTGCGTGCCTGGTCGCAACTAGCATATGTCCAAGACTACACAACGTTGTTCATGGGCCTCGCCGACCAAGTGGATGACATGTCAAAAGCGGAGCAGTTAGATAAGTACGTCAATGACCTCAAATATGAAATTCAATACGAGGTGCACCGAGGCCGTCCGACATCATTCCTGGAAGGAGTACGGTTGGCGGAATCCACGGATGCACTGATGCAGTACGCGAAAACGGCTTCCCGGGACGGAAATCGTTTTCGTGGCCAGACCCAGTGGGCCACAATCAACGTAGTCCATACACCCAGCCGCCCTCCTAAGGGACCGTGCTACTGGTGTGGGAAGACGGGTCACTAGATGCATGACTACCCCGAGAAAACACCGGCAAAAGGGGACGACCGGAAGGAGCAGGGAAATGGGAAGAGTCAGTAATTAGCGGGCCCTTTACTGACTGTGCTCCCTCGCCCGATCGCCACCATCCCCACTGAGTCGTGGTTCCGATTCATGCAATCGATCGCACACGGGGATAATCATGTGGATCACCATGTGCTGGTCGCTGCTAAAGTGTTAAAAAATCATATGAAAATGTTCGTCGACGGAGGGGCCAGTCATAGCCTCTTCAACTTGGCGACAGCAAAAAAATGCAAGCTGCAACTTGACAGGTGTCTGCCTGAAATTGACACTCGCCTCGTGGATGGGACGCCTCTGGCAATTGTGGAGGAAACACGGACGGTGCGGATTGAATGCGGCGACGATTTCGGCTTCAGCATGAAGTTTCTCGCGACGACGCTGGACGGCTGCGACGTGCTGCTGGGACGTGATTGGCTGCGACGACACAACCCCCTCATCGACTGGACAACGAGATCGTGCAGCATCAACAAGCACGAGGGGCTAATTACGTTGCCTGCATGGACACCTGACTACATCCAAGCCCCGTGCATCAAAGCTATCACTATAGCTTGCCACTTCAATCGAGGCGCGCAGCTATTCGCCGTTTGCTTACGCGAGTTGGCAGTTGACACCGACGGAAGAGATATCGAGAAGCTGTGTGCAGCTGTACCACCGGATTTAGCGGAGCTGATTCGACAGTACCCGAACATCTTCCCCGACGATCTGCCATCAGGACTGCCACCCGAGAGACCTGAGGACCATAAAATTCAGCTGGAACCTGGCGCGCAGCCGGCTATTTGGACACAGTGGCAGTTTACCCAGCCTGAACTCGAGGAGCTGCGAAGACAAATCAAAGCACTGCTGGAGAAGGGGTTTATCCGACACAGTACATCTCCCTTCGCAACACCGATCCTGTTCACACCGAAAAATGATGGCGGGCTTCGCATGTGCATCAACTATCACGCGCTCAACCGGGTGACAATCAAGTCTCGCTACCCAATCCCATGCATCGACAACCTTCTCGACCAACTACGCGGCACTCGCTATTTTTCGAAAATCGACTCATGTGGCGGTTACCATCAGATTTGGGTCTTCGCGGAAGATTGCCACAAGACCGCCTTTCGAACCCGCTACGGGAGCTACGAATTTACGGTGATGCTTTTCGGCCTCACAAACGTGTCAAACTTATATATAGCTTACATTGTGTAGGCTGTAGTGGGGTAGCCCATAAGGGGTACAACCCAATTAGGGTTAGTACTTGTACCCAACTCTTTGCTAGTTCATTCATTCTCGTTCGTTACTTTGACATGGTTTCAGAGCAGGTCCCTTCTAGGACCGTTTTTTGGGCCCACCACCTGCTGCCCTGCTAGCCACCCTCGCGACCTGTAGGTCCCCCTAGGCCCCGACCCGTCGCCCCTAGCCGCGGCCCCTTGGCCCCGTCCCCCCGTCGCCCTAGCCACTGTCGGAGAACCTTCCTCCTCTCAGCCCCTGCTCTTCTTCATGCACCTGCTCTTCATCCTGGACCTGCTCTTCTCCCTGCCCCTGTTCTTCTCATGCTATCTCTCCTGTCTCTTCCTTCTCCTTGTTGCATAGCCTCACTTACCCACTGCCCCCTCCTGTGCTCGTGCTCTGGCTGCTTGAGCTTGTGTCACAGGACCCTTCTCTTGAGGCTTGCCCCTCTTCACCCCAGCCGTGTTACTCTGGTGCTCCTTCAGGAGTGCCCCTTTGTCATTTTCTAAAACCAGGATCCATGAGGGACGGACCTCCTTCACCCTCCACCTCTCTGAGCCCACCCCAACATGCAGCGTATCTTGCTTTGCCCGCTTCAGGTACACTTCCTGCCCCTGAATCACTCCCTTCCTGGTTCTTTCCCCCACCCCTTGCTACTACCGCTGCTCATAGCGCCGAGCATCCCTCAGCTGAGCGGTGTAGAGATTCTCCAATGCCGCTGGCATCATCACTCGTAGGTATCTTGCCCTAGCTTCTGACAGTGCCACCCAGTTCTCTATTGTTCCTGCCGTCACAGTGTCTGTGAGGACCCGGGCTGCTCCCACCAGTAGCAGCGGCTCACATCCATATAGGAGACTATAAGGAGAGTGATCTTTCAGGGCCGCCTGCTTCCCAAATCTGTACCCTGCTGCAACCCAATGCAGCTCCTCATCCCAGTCCCGCTTCCTCTTTTCCCCATACGCTCGCAATCCCCGCTTCAAGGTCTGCACCAGTCACTCAGTCAGCCCATCGCTCTGTGGGTGGTACCGAGAAGTGTGCCTGTGGGTGATCCTTGTCTCCTCCAGTAGCTTCTTGAACTCCCCTCGAAACTCTGTCCCTTGATCCGTGAGGACCTCTGCACATGCCCCGAACCTGCATACCACTTGTTCCTTGAACGCCGCTGCCACGTGCCTTGAGCTCTTGCTCGGGATAGCCCTCACCTCCAGCCACTTGCTCACATGTTCGACCATGAGCACTATGTATTTCTTCCCTCCCGGCTCAGCGGCAGCTCCCCCGCCAAATCTAAGGACCACCTGAAACCTAGGCCTCAGATGGGCAACGACTGCAACTCTGCCTTGGCTTGGGTGAGGTTTTTGTCAGAATATGTTATATTTGTCTAGCCTGCAGTGGGGTACTCAATAGTGAGTACAGCCCAATCTAGGGTTTCCTATATGTACTCAACTGCTTGCTAGTGAAAACCTCTCTTTCTCATTTCTAACTTTAAACTGTTCTCTCAACATGGAATCAGAGCAGGTCGACCCTCACGGGTCGATCCTGTGGATGGGCCCACCAATGCTTCCGCTGCTGCTGTCCTGCCTATCGCGCGCCTCGGGCGCGCGCTATCTTCCTTCCTGCCACGCGCCCATGGCGCGCGGCCTTTTTTTCTTCCCGCCGCACGCTAGGGGTGCGCGGCGGTTTGCTGCCCGTCGCGGCCCTGCCCCGGCCCTGCCCCGTCGCCTGCTGCCGCCCCGTCGCGGCCCCAGTCGCGGCCCCGCCCCGGCCCTGCCTCGTCGCCTGTCGCGACCCGTCGCGGCCTCGCCCCGGCCTCGCCCCGGCCCTGCCCCGTCGCCCGTCGCGGCCCTGTCGCGGCCCCGTCCTGCTGCGGCCCCGTCGCGGCCCCGTCGCGGCCTCGCCCCGGCCCTGCCCAGTCGCCTGTCGCGGCGCACCGGGGGCCCGCGCACCCACCCCCCCCCCCCCCCCCCCCCCCCCCCCCCCCCCCCTCTGTCTTCGTCACGGCCCTGCCCAGCTGCCGCCCCTGCTGTGGCCCTACCCTGTGTTAGGGTTTGGGGGTGGCGAGTGGGGGGTGGAGGGTGTGTGGCATCCCCTGCTCCTCCTCCTACTCCGTCTCCCACTGCTGCAGCTGCCGCTGAGGGGGGTGGGTGTGTGGGATTCGACGGAGTGGTGCTAGGGGGTGGAGTGTGAGTGAACCTAGGGGTGCAGCAGGGGGTGTGTGAAAGGGGGGTGGGACAGTTTGGGGAGGTTGAAGGGGGGTGGCCGCCGTGAAGCCCGCAGCTCCAGTCGCCCGTGAGACCGTTGCGCCAGTCGCCCGTGAGCCCGTTGCTCCAGTTGCCCGTGAGCCCTTGCTCCAGTCGCCCGTGGGTCCGTTGCTCCTGCCGCTCAGAGTTAGCCGCGGAGCCAGTTACTCTAGTAGCCCGTGTGCCAGTTGCTCCAGTTGCCAGTGTGCCAGTTGCTCCAGTTGCCCGTGTGCCAGTTGCGCCGTGTGCCAGCAGCTTCAGCTGCCGCCCGCTATCTCCTCTCCTCTCATAGTCCCTCCTCCTCCTCACTTACCCTCTGTGATAGTCTCTAGCTTTGCTGTGAACTTTAAACTGTTGCTTCTTGTACTTGTGCTCAGAATGTGTGGTGACATTGTGATCCACCCTGAGCTTGTTTTGCTTTGCTTGCTTGTGCTGATTACACCCCACTTTGGCTATGGGGGTGTGTCAGAATATGTTATATTTGTCTAGCCTGCAGTAGGGTACTCAATAGTGAGTACAGCCCAATCTAGGGTTTCCTATATGTACTCAACTGCTTGCTAGTGAAAACCTCTCTTTCTCATTTCTAACTTCAAACTGTCCTCTCAACAGTTTTCCTTGCTCCTTTGGCACGCCTCACAGCCCTCCACCCACCCCTTTACTTGCCTCCGCATCCCCTCCCACCACCATCATGTCTTCAGCAGCTGCACAGTCCTCTCGTGCCCAAAGTGCCCTAGCTTTGTGTGTACCTCCTTAATCACTGCTTCTCTCTCGCTTAGGGCCGGCACCAGCTTCCACCCATCCTCTGTCTGCACCTGCAGCTGCTGCTGGTACCATCTATAATGCTGGCCCCTTGCCCTTACTCGTGCCGTCAGCTCTTCGTCCTCTTCGGTCTCTCCCTTCACCCACCGCATGGCCGGTACATCCTCCCAAATTGTTGTGCCAAAGCACTATAGTGGCACGGTCATCGTACTCCCATTCAGCCTACAAGCCTACTCAGCTTCTGGAATTTTGTGGGGAGGTGCTTCAACATGTGTTCTTCAAACCCTCAAAGTTTCAGAATTTTTGAAGCAGTTTACAAGGCATGGCAACATTTTTTACTTTCAAGACTTATGGCATCCCGGAAGTGTGTGTTACTCTTTTTTGGTAACACCCGAGTTCACCATTTCGGCTGCTGACTCATCTACCAAGCTCTGATTGGTCTGAAAATCGGTGTGGCAGTTCTTTTCCGTTGTTTGCAGGTGGTCACCGAGTTTCAGAAAAACCCAGCTTCGGAGCAGCACGTGACAGCTGTCGAAAGTTACTGTTCCGTGGTCATGGTGCACTGTTGGCAGCATTTCCCTTGCCACCCTTTCATTGTTGTCATGCCAATGGTGCAGGGACAGAGAATGAGACAAGAAGTACAGGTGGTCAAGTGGGACTCTACCACCCTCTTTTTGAGAAGTGTGGTCTTCCTGGAAGCAGCTTGCAAGAGGGTGCAAGTGGGAAGACAAGCTGACTCATGGTTGGCTTGACTCACTATTGGTAGCCTTGAGTACAGCTCTGAACATCCAAGTGTGGTTGGCTTTGCTGACCTAGCTAGGACGTTTCCCATCCTTCTCTAGCCTTTCTCCCCTAGGACTCAACCTTCTCTGAGTTCCCAGGATGGTCCCAACCCCTTAAGAGTCCCCTAGGCAATGTTGTACTTACCTCTTCCTTGCATCAATGAAACTACACGTTTTTCAGCCGAGCTTACGTTTTTGTTCACTGTGTAGCGCATACACCTCAAATGAAAGCAAGAAATACACCGTTGGAAAGCATACACCTGAAGCTAAATTTCCTCCAAGATTCAGCGTCGTATGTTGTCGGAGCTGATCGTGACGGCGTTTTGAACAGAGGCGGTTCGAAGTCATCAGATTCTGCTTAGGCGGTTTCAAGGGCATCCGCGACCCCTAAGTGGACTCTAGACTATAACACAAATGTCTGCTGGCCCCTTCCCTTCCTTGGCCCCATTCTGCTCCACTAATCTTGCCAGCAGTGTCAAGGTCACAGTGGGCTCTGGCGGTGGGGGGTTCCGAGAGAGGCCATCCACGTGTTGCAATGTCTTTCCTGGCCTATGCTTGATCTTGAAGTCATACTCCTGCAGCTTCATTGCCCATCTTGCATTCCTGCCCGTCAGCCCCGCGGTTGTCATCAGCCAAGTCAGGGGCTGGTGGTCTGTCACTAAGGTGAATTCCCTCCCCTGCAGGTACACCCTGAAATGCCCCACTGCCCACACGGCCGCCAACCCTTCTCCTATGTAGGAGCTGTATTGTGCCTCCGCCGAGTTGCAGCTCCTGCTCGCATATGCCACTACCTTTTCCTCTCCTTCCACCTCCTGGCAGAGTATCCCCCCCATCCCTTGGCTGCTCCAGTCGGTGTAGAGCGTAAACGGGTGATCAGCGGCGGGCAGCTTGAGTACCGTTGCGGTCTTCACTGCTGCCATCAGGTCCTGCAGTGCTCCCTTCTGTGCTTCTCCCCACTCCCACGCCTTGTCCTCCCGCAACAGCCCATTCAGCACCGCCGCTCTCTTGCCGAAGTTGGGCACAAATCGCCTGTAGTAGCTCAGGAAGCCCAGCACTGCTCTCAGCTCTGACTTGTCCTTCGGCTCCCTCAGTCTGTCCAGGACTTCTACCTTGGCCTGCTGGATCCCTATCTGTCCCCCTTTCACCTCGTACCCCAGATACTGCACTGTCTGTTCCCCCCATCTGCACTTCTTCGGGTGGCAGGTGAGTCCTGCTGCTTCAATCGCCGCCAGGGGATTCTCCACATCCTGCAGGTGTTGTTGCTCGGTTGTGCTGAAGATGACCACATCATCAATGTAGCAGGCCGCGCACTCCACTCCCCGCAACACACTGTCCATGACCCTCTGGAACACTGCTGATGCGTTCCGCAGCCCAAATGGCATGTACAACCACTCATACAGCCCGTCTGGCCCATGAAAGACCGTCTTCTTGATGTCCTCCTCCCGGATCTTGATCTGGTTGAACCCTTGCCGCAGGTCCAGCGTAGTGAAGAACACCCCCTCCGCTAACTTGTCAAAGATCTCTTCCGCCATCGGCATCAGGTACCTGTCTGCTACGGTGATTTTGTTAAGTGCCCTGTAGTCCCCGCACATCCTCCTCAACACTTCCCCTGTCAGGTCTCGCCTGGCTGCCACCACTGTTGGTGTGGCGTATTCGGATTCTGATCTCATAATCAGTCCCGCTTCCAGCAGCTCCTTGATCTTCTCTTTACAGATTTCCTCGTCCCCGGGCGGCATCTTCCTTCTGCGGTGGAACACTGGTTCTGTGCTGCTCAGCTTCAGCTCCATCTCCTTCACTTTGCACCTCCCGAGTTCCTGCATGGTGAAAGCGAAACACTTCCTGTGCCTGGCCAGCAGCTCCTGCATGGCATCCTTTCCCTCCTTGCTCATCGCTTCCCCCACCATCCAGCTCTCCTCCTCCTTCTCCTGGCAGCTCCATGCTCCCCGTGTCTCTGCCTCCGTTCCTTCCTTCCCTTCTTCCTGCCCCCAGCTAACGACCGTCTCTCGCCACATCCACTGAATCAGCCACCTCAGCACGTGGCCATCCATTGCGTTCCCCAGAGCCCTCCTTCTGTCCGCCTCATTCGCCCCGGGTGCTGCTGTTGCATCTTCTCCGTACCCCATAGCCAACTCCCTCTCGAGTGCCGTGGGCTCCTCCCATCTCTGTCTCCCGTGATCATACACCATCCCTGGTCCGGGCTTCCCTGCTTCCCACTTGTACCCTGCTGCCCCCACATATGCCACCAGAGTGGGCAGTGCTCGCCTCTCCTGCCCCACTTGGTTGCATTGCTCATGCCTGCTGTAGCTCTTGTGACACACCGGCGCTGGGGTACGCCCTGGCGCCAGGATGTCCTGCACCTTCCTCTCTGCTGCTCGCCTCACCCCATCCACCTCTGCTTGCAGCTTCACAGCAGGGACCACATTCTGCCAGTACCTTCTGAGCCTGTGCGCATAAGACCCCATTCTGGCCGCATCACAGCTCACCCCTTCTCCCAGCTGCCCCCTGATTCTGTCTCTCACCAGTCGGATCGGCTCTCTGCTGTCTCCCTCCAGGTCCAGGTTTTCTAGCAAGTATGCCACCCTACCCTGCCTCTCCTGCAGCCACTCCAGGATTCGGAACAGCTCCTCCATCAGCCTTTTCCTGTGATCTTCCTCTCCCTTCCCCTTGCCTGCCCACGACACCCCTTGACATTCCCACCCTGCCACCAGCAGATCCACCTGCCCCCAGCTCGCCACCTCCGCCTCACTTATCTCCTTCACATCGTGGATCGTCCCTCCCATGGCTTCTCTAATCACCCTCTCACTCAGCAATTTGTGCTGACTTGGGAGACATGGGTTGTGCTGACTTGGGAGACATGGGTTGTGCTGACTTGGGAGACATGGGTTGTGCTAACTTGGGAGACATGGGTTGTGCTGACTTGGGAGACATGGGTTGTGCTGACTTGGGAGACATGGGTTGACATGGCAGATATGGCGGGTGGTGCTGTTGCCTAAGTTGAGGGCTATTATGCACACACGTGTGGACTAGGATGACTTGTGGTAACAAGTTCTGCAATGCTTGATTAATCCACATTCATGCATATCAGTCACAACGTCCTCCCTTGCTTCGGCCTTCTCACATGCAACCTTGCATCTACACCTCTTACCTCACCAAGCCTTAATTTCAAAACCACATTCATGCTCCTCATCAAGCCTTACTTTCAAGGCCCCAATCAGGATCCCTGAATACATTTTTTATTTTACAAAGTTTACCCTAAACCCTAAACCAGGGGAAATTGAAGGCACAAACGCGTGATATGATGCAATGTTAGGACTGTCACAAGAGTGACCACCCCCGAAACTCACGACAATTGCATTCTGTATGTCTCCAAACTCAAACTGGGGTCATACAAGCGTGACTTAGCAAGCGTGACTAAGGAGTGTGGTGTTTGTTGTGGCAGCAGACGCATGGAGATGCAAGCAGTGGGTGGGTGGGCGCGATTGGGGTTGGAGGTGTTACTGTCGGTCGGTTAGGTATGAGCAAAGGCCGAACACGAACGTGTTCAATTCGAACATGTATGTTGAGCGAACACCAACAAGTATGTTGAGCGAACACCAACAAGTATGTTGAGCGAACACCAACATGTATGTTGAGCGAACACCAACATGTTCGGTTTGACCCGAACACATTCAGGGAGGGGAGGTGATCAGGTGTTCACCTTTATAGGCGAACACCTTCATGCTCGCCTCGAACACGAGAATGACGGTGTTCGAATATTCAAGGCTCCCGAAACCCTAATCCGCCATAGTCATGGGCAAACCGGCGAGAAAGCGCCACAATGGGGCGAGAACGAGAATGGGATCCGTGAGACATGCTACGTAGGAGTTTGTGTGCCCTCACGCTATGATGATTCAGTGTGCCCTCACGCTAGGATGATTCAGTGTGCCCTCACGCTAGGATGATTCAGTGTGCCCTCACGCTATGATGATTCAGTGTGCCCTCACGCTATGATGATTCAGTGTGCCCTCACGCTATGATGATTCAGTGTGCCCTCACGCTATGATGATTCAGTGTGCCCTCACGCTATGATGATTCAGTGTGCCCTCACGCTATGATGATTCAGTGTGCCCTCACGCTATGATGATTCAGTGTGCCCTCACGCTAGGATGATTCAGTGTGCCCTCACGCTATGATGATTCAGTGTGCCCTCACGCTAGGATGATTCAGTGTGCCCTCACGCTATGATGATTCAGTGTGCCCTCACGCTAGGATGATTCAGTGTGCCCTCACGCTATGATGATTCAGTGTGCCCTCACGCTATGATGATTCAGTGTGCCCTCACGCTAGGATGAGAATCTTCATGATTCTCGCTGGTCTTCTCCCTAGACTACGCTAAGCGCCCTTTTGCGCCATCCCTAGGCTAGAGTAGATTAGGTTAAGAGCATGTGAGTGGTCGAACGTGTTACATCCTACGGCAATTGTGGACGTGAGTTACCTCCAAGCGCCTTGTGATGCCACGCTGCACCACGCGGTTGCCACACGTGCGGCCGCATCTGCATTTGACAAAGCACTCCTTGATGAACGTGCGCACGGGATGCCCGGGGCACGCCACACACGCCTCAAGGGCCCTCGCACGACAGTCACCCAGCCTCACTGGCGCCATCGCATCCCCGGGCAAGTGGTGTTGGGCCATCGCATCCATGGCCTGCTTCAGCTGCGCTGCATTCACGGGGCACCACAGCAAGCGCTCAGGACGGCAGAACTGCCTGTTGCCCCTCCGCTCCGCCTCGTCGCCCTGCTCCACCTCCATCTCCACCGTCCTCAAGAAGGCGTCCGTGAGAGTGCCATCCCTCGTGTACGCCCAGTTGCCCCGCAGCGGCGCCGTGCATTGGCAGTGGATGTGGCCCATGCAGTCCTCTGGGCAGCCCTCACAGAACGTGTCGATGCGATCCAACGCGCTGCATGGCAGCCACACGTGCACTCTACATGTTAACTTCTCACTCCACCAATCACGATCGAACATATTCACGATGGCTCGTAACCTTACCCATATTTCACGGTAGGATTTTGCTTCCATGGAAATGGGAAGCAGATGAGAGCTCACATGACGTATTTGACTTTGTGGCTGGCAGGCACGCTCCTCTCCATGTACATCCACGTGGCGGGCGGCTGCTCGTGGCTGTGCTCGTTCACCCACAGGATGGGCACGGCCTCCTTGCCCAGCGAGATGTCCTCTCGCGGGGGAACCAGCCTGCGCGCCCCCCTCGCCCTGCCCCTCGCCCTGCCCCTCGCCCTGCCTCCAACCCCCCATCCCCTTGTGCCCCCTAAGTCGCCTCTTCCTCTTCCGCCGCACCCCTCGCTTGCTCCCCCAAGCAAGCTTGCTGGTGCAGCCGGTGCGGCACTGCCATCCGCAGCGCGGTCAGCGGCGGGGGAATGAGCGTCGTCGCGCACGCAGGGGGGAGTGCCAGCAGTGCCAGTGTGTGTAGCATCCGCCTCCCTCGCACTGCCCTCCGCTACTTCCCCCACCCCCGCACTGGCCCCCACACTACACGCACCCACACCTCCCTGCCCTCTTATCAGCTGCTCCTCACTGCAATCCCCCTTTTCGGGCTCCTTCCTGTTTTGCACGCTCCCACGCCCTCGCCCATGCACATGCCCCTCCGCTCCCCCCTGCCCCCTGCCGCTCCCCTCGCTCGCGCGCAGCAGCAGTCCACTCGCCAGCCCTTTCTGCCCAATCACAGTGCTTCCCGCCCTTCCCACCGGCTCTGCCAAATCCGGTGCTGCCTCCCCCTCCCCCAACCACCTCCTGCCCCTTACCTCTCCCCGTGCCCCTCGTCCTATGCCCCTCGCGGCACCCCATCCGCCCATGTCTCGCCAAGCCCCCGTACTTGCAGCCGCGCGCATCGCGCTGGGGGCGGCAGGGCGGTCTCTGGCTTGCGGGGGCCGTGGCAGCGGCTCACCAGCGTGGGGAGGCTCACTGCACGCCCCTCGCCAGCGGCCCTCATCACCCCCTGCCCTCCCTTCCCACCCCTCACCCCCTGCCCTCCCTTCCCACCCCTCCCCCTCTCCTCCTCCTCTACTCCGCCCCTCCCCATGCCCCCTGCCCCTCTGCCCCACATCACTCCCTGCCACACCCCTCCCTACCCCACCGCAGCTGCTCAGCCGCCCCATCTCCCTTTCTCTCACCCTCCGCTCCACCTCCCTTCGCCTCTCACTCTCCCTCCAACCTCCCTGCCCCACCCACACATCTGCAAACAATCCCCCTCTTCCTTCACCTCCTCCTCCTCCTCCTCCCCATCCCTCTCCCCCTCCCTCCTCTCCCTCTCGGGTGGGCGGAAGGGGGTCGCTCGTGGGTGCTTGGCAGAGGCGCTGAGAGGCTGGAGCGAGGGGCTTAGGGCAGGTGAAGGGCGGCTGAGAAGAGGCGAAGGGGGGCTGAGAGGAGGCGAAGGGGGGCTGAGAAGAGGCGAAGGGGGGCTGAGAGGAGGCTAGGGGCGGCTGAGAGGAGGAGGGAGGAGGCGGGGGGAAGGTGAGGGGACGGTGAGAGGAGTCTACGGGATGCTGGCAAGGGGGATGGGGAGCGTCGGTGGTGGCGTGGGTGATGTGAGCAGTAGGGGGTTGGGCACCAGCCAGGGGATCGGCAGCAGTGGGGGGGTCGGCAGCAGGTGTGGGGGGTTGGGCAACAGCGGGGGGAAGGGCATCAGTGGAGGGATGAGCAGCAGTGGAGGGAAGGGCATCAGTGGAGGGATGAGCATCAGTGGAGGGATGGGCAGCACCTGCAGGGCACGGAAGGGGGATGAGAATGGAAGGAGGTGAACAAGAGTGGGCGGCACTGTAAGAAAGTACCGAACCGCTTCGAGTCCAAGTTTGGTGCGGGTTGAATCGTAGCACTAGGTGGGGTGACGTCAAGTTTTGAGCTCAACTTCCGGCGTTGCGTTGTAGTGGTTCCATCCACTGCGCCGGGACACGGTTCGATCCAAACCGGTTGGGAGGGACGGGATAGGGGGAGTTCCAGTGGTTTGGTCATTGCGATGTGGTGATTGCAGGATGTGCTATGAGGAGGATTTGAAGGCCACTCTGGTAGGTACATATGACCAGAACTTTGAACCCTGTTCGGTTCGACTCCAACACCTGAATGGTCGACTTTCAAACCCCAACATCAAACACCTCAACTGCCCAAAAATGTTTGACCACGTTTGGGCATTAACCATGTTCGATTTGAACATGTTAGATTTTGCCCTTTTCTCGTGGCTACTGGTAGGAAAATGATGGTGCGAGTGGGACACAGGAGTCCACCGTGGGCCCATTCACTGAATTGGGATTGGCAGTGGCCCCTTGGGTGCACACATGGCAGCAGATTCACGGGATAGTCACTCCACACGCCCATCTCCCCCATCCCGTCTCCCACATCACTGTTTCCTTGCTGAGTCTTACCTGTCTGCTCTCCCGCGACTTCTCGCTCCGCATCCCATTCCACTCCTCCCACCCAGCCACCCATTCCTTCACCTTCCCCCATCCGCACCTCCTCCTTCCCCTCCTCATTCCCCCTGCTCATCTTCCTCATCTCCTCACCCTCCTCCCCTCGATTCTCCCCCTGCCTCCTGTTCCTCCCCTTCCTCTTCTTCTCCCCGCCCTCCCGCGCTGCCCGCCGTGCCTCTTTCTGTCGGCGGCGCTCAACGCGGCTGACGAGCTGCGCCTGCAGGGCGGGGTCCAGCTCGTCTGCCAGCTCGTCCGCCCCCGCCGCCACTGCTGCCACCTGCCGGGGCAGGGCGCACACCATGGGGGCAGGGCGCATGAGGGGATAGGAGATGGGCATGGAGAAGAGAAAGAGGGGTAGAGGGAGGGACGTGAGCAAGGAAAGGGACGACGAGGCACGCGATGCGGATCAGGAGGGCGCTGGACTGAACAGCGTTACAGCATGAATAGCGTTACAGCATGAACAGCGTTACAGCATGAACAGCAGGATGAGCTTTGGCTCCTCTGGTTCAAATTGGATAGATTCTGCAGCAAGCCGCCTCACCCCGTTGCCGCCTCACCCCGTTGCCGCCTCACCCCGTTGCCGCCTCACCCCGTTGCCGCCTCACCCCGTTGCCGCCTCACCCCGTTGCTGTCTCACCCCGTTGTCGCCTCACCCTGTTGCCGCCTCACCCCGTTGCCGTCTCACCCCGTTGTCGCCTCACCCCGTTGCCGCCTCACCCCGTTGCCGTCTCACCCCGTTGCCGCCTCACCCCGTTGCCGCTTCACCCCGTTGCCGCCTCACCCTGTTGCCGCCTCACCCCGTTGCCGTCTCAACCCGTTGTCGCCTCACCCCGTTGTCGCCTCACCCCGTTGTCGCCTCACCCCGTTGTCGCCTCACCCCGTTGTCGCCTCACCCCGTTGTCGCCTCACCCCGTTGTCGCCTCACCCCGTTGTCGCCTCACCCCGTTGTCGCCTCACCCCGTTGTCCCCTCACCTGCTCGTGCCCCCCGCTGAGCATCCACTCCACGAATTCCGCCGCCGCTGCCCCACCGGTGCCCTCCACCCCCTTTTTCTGCACCATCTGCTTCATATCGGTCTTGTTCAGCTGCCATGTGTCATGTGCCATGTGCCATGCGCCATGTGCCATGTGCCATGCGCCATGTGCCATGCGCCATGTGCCATGTGCCATGTGCCATGCACCATGTGCCATACGCCATTGCCATACGCCATGTGCCATGTGCCATGTGCCATGCACCATGTGCCATGTGCCATGCACCATGCGCCATGTGCCATGTGTCATGTGCCATGCGCCATGTGCCATGTGCCATGTGTCATGCATGCGCCATGTGCATGCGCCATGTGCCATGCGCCATGTGCCATGTGCCATGTGCCATGCGCCATGTGCCATGTGCCATGTGCCATGTGCCATGCGCCATGTGCCATGTGCCATGCGCCATGTGCCATGTGCCATGTGCCATGCGCCATGTGTCATGTGCCGCACGTAGACGCCATGCACGTGCACGAGGGGGGAGGAAGGAGAGGTGGTTGGGGGGGTGTGGGAGAATGGCGTGTGGTGGGGACGGGGAAGAGGAAAGTGTGCTTGGCTCAAATGGGTGCTGCAGATGGGTGCGGATGGGTGCGGATTGGTGCGGATTGGTGCGGATTGGTGCGGATGGGTGCGGATGGGTGCGGATGGGTGCGGATGGGTGCGGATGGGTGCAACGGAAGCATTTGAGAACCTGCATGAAGAGCGGCAGCTTGTGAAGGGCATCGTCTCGGTTGAAGCCCATGCCACACACCGCAGCCAGCACCGCCTCCTCCACCTCCGCCCGCCATGCCTCCCCGCCCCTCCCGTCCCGCCCTCCTTGCATGTCCCCCCCCTCCCCCCCCCCCCTGCGTGTGCGACGTCATGCACACCCCACCGAAGCCGCGCCTCCACGGCTGCCCGCGCTGCTTGGCGGCGGCGCACCCGCACCGCACCTGCGCCCTCAGCGCCGCTCGTGCTGGCAGGCGGTTCTGCTGGACAGGCGGATGGCCGCGGCGGAGTGCGAGGGGCGGGAGGGTGCGGGCGCGAAGTGGAGAGTGGGCGCGGTGGGCGCGCACGTGCGCAGGCAGGCAGCTAGCGAAGACGGGGAGCAGCGAGTGGAGCAGCGCGGTCAGCAGCGCAGGCGAGGCGGGTCGCAGGGCAGGCGAGGCGGGTCGCAGGGCAGGCGAGGCGGGTCGCAGGGCAGGCGAGGCGGGTCGCAGGGCGGCGGCGAAAGGGAGGGCAGGTAAGACGTGGGAACGTTCGAAACGGGAGAGAGAAGGCGGAGGGAAAGGGGAGTGGGGAGGCGGAGGGTAGAGAAGCGCCGTCGGAGGGGGGCGGCGTCGGGGCGAGGGCTGGCCGTGTGGCGGATGGCGAGCCTCGCCTGCCTCGCTTGCCTCGGCCGAAGCCCAACTTCTCACCTGGCCCCTCAACCTGACTCCATGTCGCTCTCGAGGCGCGAAACAGCACGCGGCCCAGACAAGCAGTTTGATAATATTTACTATTTATTCACATAAACTTTGACGGATTAATTAAAAAGGCCTGGATTTCCAACCAATCACTAGGTTGCCATAGTAGTAATTCAATCTAAATCCAAAACCAAATGTAAATCCATGTCTGCCTTAGGGCGTATCTCTGGTTCGGGTCATGAGCACTGTTCCGGGCATGCGCGATTTGCGGATGACCCAAACAACATAAAACGCCACTTTGGGTCCTCGGAACTTATGCGACCCCCAAATTGCCGCGAGGGTTTTCGCGACAAAATCACGCTCCCCACAACAGTCGCATCCAATAGAGGGTTGACATTCATCTTTCTAAAGATTATTCGCGACACCCACGCAAAATCACGCGACACCCTCCGAAAAAGCACAATCGTCAAAATTCCCGGCGTGAATCCCCAAATGTTGGGAGCGCGACGCGGGAAATGTGAGTCACATCTGTTGGAAACAAGTGATTTATAACGCTTCTGTCATATCGAAGCTTCGACACAAAACGGAACTGACTACAGCGAAGAAGCACTCGAGTCAACCAAGGCAACCGTCAGAGGTTGCGCGAAGGTCAAAGGTCTCCGACCTTTGACCTGACGAAACGTACAGTGCGACAGCAAGGACACATAACTGACTCGTTACAGAGCAGTTACCCGAGTCGGCACTGTATCGAACCGCAACAGCAAAAACAGTTAAAATAGAACTTTCAATATTCCTTGTAATCATATAAAAGCCTTGTACTTCTCTGCTATTATCAACTTATCTTGTTCTCACACACTAGTACAAGGTGGTTCACGACAATTCTTTGTTAAAACGCTTCCGCTGTTACAACTCGACGTCAACACCCGATCTTAGTTCTGAAAGTTCCTAAGGGCTTCTCTCATCCCAACATGGTATGAGAGCAAGGCAGGACAAGATCACTTTCTATTTTTTTACAATACAAGTCATGGCTACACAAAAGGAGAGGAGCTCCTCCAACGGATCTCTCGGCACCACCCCTACTCCACCTCCAGTCTCCGGCCTACAGACAGAAGTGTTGGAAACAGCAGTAGAAAGTTAGAAATGAGAAAGAGAGAAAGAGGGGTTGCACTAGCAGGCAGTTGAGTACATATAGGAAACCCTAGATTGGGTTGTACTCACTATTGAGTACCCCACTGCAGGCTAGACAAATATAACATTCTGACACACCCCCATAGCCAAAGTGGGGTGTAATCAGCACAGCAAGCAAAGCAAAACAAGCTCAGGGTGGATCACAAAGTCACCACACATTCTGAGCACAAGTACAAGAAGTAGCAGTTTATAGGTCACAAATATAAGCAAAGCTAGAGGTAGTCACAAACGGTAAGTGAGGAGGAGGAGGGACTGTGAGAGGAGAGGAGATAGGAGACAACAGGTGAAGCTGCAGAAACACGGGCAACAGGAGCGGCGCGCACTGTGGCTACCGGAGATTGTAGCCTCCAGACTACTGGAGTAACTGGCTCCGCGGCTAACTCTGAGCGGCAGGAGCAACGGACCCACGGGCGACTGGCGCAGCAGGCTCGCTGGGCTACCGGAGATTGTAGCCTTCGGACTACTGGCTCTGCTGGCGACACGACGGCTACCTCCACCCAACCTCCCTCTACTGCCACACCCCCCCTTCACACACCCCCTGCTGCACCCCTAGGTTCACTCACACTCCACCCCCTAGCACCACTCCGTCGACTCCCACACACCCACCCCCCTCAGCGGCAGCTGCAGCAGTGGGAGACGGAGTAGGAGGAGGAGCAGGGGATGCCACACACCCGCCACCCCCCAGTCGCCACCCCCAAACCCTAACACAGGGTAGGGCCGCAGCAGGGGCGGCAGCTGGGCAGGGCCGTGACGAAGACAGGGGCAGGGACGGGCAGGGCAGGGCCGGGCAGGGCCAGGGCAGGACGGCAGGGCCAGGCAGGGCCGCAACGAAGACGAGAGGGGCCGACGCGCGGCCCCCCCAGGGCGCCGCGACGGGCGACGGGAATGGGGGCCGCGCGGGCCCCCCGGGCGACGAAACCGCCGTGCGCCCCGGGGCGCGCGACGGGCAGGGCACCGCCGCGCGTCACGGGGCGCACGACGGGCAGAGTAGGGCGTCGCGCGGCCCCCAGGGCGGCGCGACGGTCAGAAAACCGCCGCGCGCCTCGAGCGCGCGGCGGGAAGAAAAAAGGCCGCGCGCCCAGCAGGCAGCGTGCGCCCGAGGCGCGCGATAGACCGAGTAGCAGCAGCGAAAGTATTGGGTGGGCCCATCCACAGGATCGACCCGTGAGGGTCGACCTGCTCTGATTCCATGTTGGAAACAGCAGTAGAAAGTTAGAAATGAGAAAGAGAGAAAGAGGGGTTGCATTAGCAGGCAGTTGAGTACATATAGGAAACCCTAGATTGGGCTGTACTCACTATTGAGTACCCCACTACAGGCTAGACAAATATAACATTCTGACAAGAAGAAGGCACAAGACCAGCTGCAGAGTCAACGGAAATCCCCGGAAATCAAGCGGCAGGCTTCGACTCAAACATGATGGAGAAAATTTTCTCCTTCATGTCCTTCTACGAGCAACACCAGCAAGCAGCTCCTGCGCAATCAAACAATAGCAACAACAACAGAGCAACACCAGTGAGTCTTGATGGTTCATCATACGCGCGCGGAAATCAACAACAACCTACCTTTGCTCCGTACGAGCCTCAACGCGGCTCTGTCAGTTTCGCGCCACAACCGCAGTCTTCACCTGGACAAGAGAAGACACTGGACGCGCTTCAGGTGCAATCGCAATTCGCACACGTTCTCAAATTACAAACATCAACGCTTTTCGACGGGAAGGATTTTTATACCTGGTCCTTCGAGTTTGAACTGATGATGGAGGGCGCGCAAATCCTCGGATTCTTCGACGGGTCCCTGCCATATCCAGTACACGGGACACAGTACGACAAGCAGCAATACACGTATCAGTCGCGGATGGCGTATACGATACTTCTTTGAAACTTAACGCCAAACGAGCAACAGAACATTCGTTCTTATCGAGGATACGGCAACTCCGCCGAGCTGGCATACGACCACCTGAAGAGCTTGTATCAAGCAACAGACAGCGTTAACCAGAGTCGTCTCATGGCACAGTTAACAACAGTGGAAATGAAACCCGGAGAAAAGGGAATGGCTTATATTAGCCGTTGTCGCGGACTGCGCGACAGACTCCTTCGATGCGGAGGGTCAATTTCGGAAGAAGCATTTGTAACAGTCATCATCGCCGGCCTTGGTCCTCATTGGCGCTCCACTCGAGCACTTCTTCGAGCTCACGGGAAAATCTCCGAAGCAGCACTCTGCGCCGAAATCCACGCTGAACAGTAAGATATGGACCTGCACGAAGAACGACACAAGAAGAAAGTATTAGCACCAGAGTTCGCCTTCGACACTCAACGACGCTACAACAACAACAACAACCAACACAATAACCGACAAGTACAACAGTACGTCCCACCGTTTTGTCACCTTTGCAAGACGTCCGGTCATCCGCGCACACATTGCCCGAATCAGCAGCAGTCGACAACACCGCAATGTCAACTTCGGCCTTCAAGCAGCCAAGTAACTTCCACGGAGACACATCCCGCCAGTCAAGTGCAAACTTCAACATCTTCAACATCGCAATCTGCACAAGGAACAAGAAATATCGTTAGCTGCACGACAAGAACGACGGACTCCTGCATCACCGGATCACCACCCTACTACTCACCAGAAGACCAACTTGATGAAAGGACTCCCCGCCGCGAATCACTGGAGCCCAATCCAACATATGCAGCTATCGCCCAGAGCGAGCCGTCTGGGCAAGACACCTGGTTCTTGGACAGTTGCTGCGGACAACATATGTGTTCCTCAAGCCGTTTCGTCCAACAAGAGCATCAACTTCAGCGCGAAGTCGTCATCACTGTGGCCAACAACCAGAACCTGCACACACGACGACAAGGCGTAGTACAACTTCAATCTCGAGAGACTAACGTCATCTTGCAAATGTCTAAAGTGTTGATTGCAGAAGGACTTGGCTACAACTTACTGAGCGTCAGCCAACTGATGGCGAAGTGGATCCATCTTGAAGCAGATAGTACCACACAGGAGTTCAAGCTTTTCCACGGTCGAGGAGGGCTCTACATCGGCAAAGCAGTCTTGAAAAATAACGTCTTCGTCCTTGACTTTGTACCAGATCAAGGAACGGCCGATAGCGACGGCATCGTCAACTTCGCCTCCTGGACGCACCCACCGGACCTCGATCCTGACTTCAGCCCCGGAGGGTTCTGGTATTCACATACCATACCTGAAGCAGAAAGAACACGTGCATTAGCAACAATCCGACAAGAAGCAACTACATCGACAGCAGCAGAGACAACATCGGCAACACCAACAACACTTACAACACCAATCGCGAGCTCTTCGACGGCATCACCACCCATCGACGACACTCCACCGACTCCCGCGCAGCAGCTAGCTCCCACTCCACGAGAAGTTCACAGAAGCGCCAACCTCACCGCCGCCTTTTACTCCAACTCCAACCTGTATAGGCGCTCACCCAGACATCGTGCAAGTGAGTCCCTGTGGCACGAACGACTAGGACATCCAAGCAACACCACGTTAAACAACACAATCAAGGCAGCAGTGCTCGACAAGGACTCACTCCTTCTACCCGACGGCAGAGAACTCCAACGAGTCCGCGGAACATGCTTTACTTGTCCCGAAGCCGACTTACCGCATCAACCGTTCTCCTCTCACCACATTCCAAGTGCGCCAGCTTATGCACCACTCGAGAAAGTATACAGCGACATTCTGTATACTCGCGAACAAGGACAAGGTGCATATAATTACGTAATCAATTTCATCGACGCCGCCACCCGTTACGTCTGGCCCCTTAATCTTCCAAGTCGCGACATTGCTTTCGAAGCCTTCGTCGCCTGGCTACCTGTGGCAGAACGAGAATCGGGCGCAAAGCTGAAAAGCTTCCAGTCTGACGGAGGAGGGGAATATCAGTCCCAGAGGTTCAGGCAGTACCTCGCAACACGAGGCATCAAGCGACTCATTTCGCTTCCCTACGCCCATCAACAGCAAGGCGTGGCAGAACGGATGAACAAAACTCTCCAGAACACCATGCGCAAATTGCTGCGTGGCATGCGACTGCCCAATCACCAATGGCCTGAGGCGATGGACCACGCTGTCATGCTGCACAACTTGCTTTCGTCATCGTCACTTCCGAACAATGCATCACCGCACCTGCTGTGGACAGGAAAGTTGGGCAACACAAAAATGTTACGAGTCTTCGGTTGCATGGTACAGTATCGTCCGCACACTGCAAAAGCCGGAAGATTTTCTCAACGCGCACAATGGGGACTACACCTGGGCATCGAAAATCATTACAACGCGTGGAAGATTTTTTACGTCCACTCAAAGGAAACAGTGGCAGCACGTGATGTCATCTTCTACGAACGACTCACACTTCAAACGTACCTGGAAAACCTGGCAGCAAATCGAGACCTCACGGGCGGCTTCCGTGGCAACCGAGCCTTTGCTTCAGCAGCAGACGAAGCTGACTGGGACGAGCAAAATGTGGACAACGCATCTGAAGAAGCAGGACCACTCCCATACTGCTCCGTGCCTATCCCGATGGACGACGAAAATCCTCGCGAAAGTGTCAACACCGAAACTTATTTCGACTCCGCCGACACCGATTACGTTACACCTCAACTGGTCGCCACCAACATCTCCGAACGCATAGGACCAAATTTCTTACCAGACCTCAAAGCAGGAGACGAAGCAGCTTATCCAGAGGACACAAATCTCCCCCGCTACACACAGAGTGGTCTGCAGATACTGGGACTTGTCACCGCCGTCCACGGAGCGGAACCACCTAAGGAGCCTGCGACAATTCAGCAGGCTCTGGGGGGGGAACACAGGGAAAAATGGCGTGAAGACATGGACAAGGAATTGAAGGCGCTGCAGGAACGCAACACCCGGAATGTCGTGCCTATCGAATTGGCACGCAACAAAACAATCCTCACGGGAAAATGGGTTTTCCGCGTGAAAACGAAAGCCGACGGAACAATCGACAAGTTCAAAGCACGCTGGGTCGTGCGGGGCTTCGACCAAGAGCAAGGGCGAGATTTCACGGAAACATTCGCCCCAGTAAGCCGACATACCTCACTGCGGATTCTCCTCGCAATCGCCGCCATGAACCGAAAGAAGCTTCGACAAATTGATGTCGCCAACGCCTTCCTCTACGCCCCCGTTGACGCTGAGATTTTCGTCGAACTCCCACACAGATCCAACGCAGGCCCCAACCAAATCTGTCAACTGGAGAAGTCACTGTACGAGATTAAGCAAGCCCCGAGACTATGGCAGCAGCACCTTCACGCCCGCCTAATTCGCATCGGATTTCTTCAGCTACCACACGACCAAGGAATGTATCGACTGACGAAAGGCACCAACTACATCCTACTTATCGTCTACGTCGATGATCTTCTCTACATAGGCTCCACCGAAACTGTGACGATATGGTTTGAAGGGGAGCTGTAGGGAGGTCTAACTCTCACCGTCGCAACCACCGTGACGCAGTACCTAGGACTGAACATCGAAGACGGCGATGATGCCATCTACCTCAGCGCTGCTAAATATACGGATACTATTGCTAAACGCTTCGGACTCATCCCAACGGCTATCTCCACACCATACCGCTACATCGACGGAAATCGAAAAGGCTTAGCCCTACTCAAACCTGCTGGCGTCCGCGAATACCAAAGGAAACTAGGCTGCCTACTCTTCGCAGCCGTCACCTGTCGACCGGATCTATCCTACTCAGCTAGCCAACTTGCTACCTACATCAAGAAACCTGAAGTAGAACACATGCTCGAACTCAACCGAGCGCTTCACTATCTCGTCAGCACTCCGACGATCGGCCTCACCTACCACAAGACCAGCACCGCAACACCTAAACTAATCGGTTATGTCGACGCCGATCACGCTGGAGACTTTGACAACAGACGGTCTCGAACCGGCTACGTCTATAGACTCGAACCTATCAGGCCTATCTCATGGCAGTCGAACAAGCAAGAGCTAATCGCTCTCTCATCAGCAAAAGCAGAAAATATCGCACTCTGCTCAGCAACCAAGGAAGGACTATATCTTCGCGAACTACTGGAGGAAGCAAAATTGGCCTAGTTACCTGATTTCTCTCTCTTCTGCGACAACCAATCGGCCATCCGCATAGCGAACAAAAACGGGTTCGCGAATCGAACGAAGCAAATTGCCCTTCGGTACTTCTTCGTGAAAGACGAGATCGAAAAGGGAAGACTCGAACTATCCTACTACCCCACATCCGAGATGGCAGCTGACTACTTGACCAAGAAACTCGGAAAACAGAAGTTCGAGTACTGCATGCTGCTGACTGGACAAGGACACGTCATCAGCAACAATCCTCCAGAAGCGAAGGGGAGTGTTGGAAACAAGTGATTTATAACACTTCTGTCATATCGAAGCTTCGACACAAAACGGAACTGACTACAGCGAAGAAGCACTCGAGTCAACCAAGGCAACCGTCAGAGGTTGCGCGAAGGTCAAAGGTCTCCGACCTTTGACCTGACGAAACGTACAGTGCGACAGCAAGGACACATAACTGACTCGTTACAGAGCAGTTACCCGAGTCGGCACTGTATCGAACCGCAACAGCAAAAACAGTTAAAATAGAACTTTCAATATTCCTTGTAATCATATAAAAGCCTTGTACTTCTCTGCTATTATCAACTTATCTTGTTCTCACACACTAGTACAAGGTGGTTCACGACAATTCTTTGTTAAAACGCTTCCGCTGTTACAACTCTACGTCAACACCTGATCTTAGTCCTGAAAGTTCCTAAGGGCTTTTCTCAGCCCAACAACATCGAGGTTCACTGGGTCCATTTGCTGAGTGGTTGGGTGCAGAGGTGTAGGGCGTGGGACATTCCCCACTTATGACACTCGACTGACGACCGCCTAAAAGAGGGCAGTAAATCCAGAATCTTGCAATCAGGTGATTGATTTGGGGTGGGTCGTGCACGTCAGTCGCCCAACACCTACACATTCGGGGTGGTACTGCGCCCACGTTTCCTTCCAAAACTTCGACGTGAACTTCGAATCCCTGTCACTGACGATCGCCGAGGGGATTCCGTACAGTCGCACGACGGTTGAGATGAAGAGGCGCGCAATTTCTTCGGCTGTGATTGTTGTACGACACGGTGCGAGGTGCGCCATTTTCGTGAGGCGATCGACGACGACGAGAACAGCGTCGTTGCCGGCCGGTCCAGATGGCAGCTCTGTGACGAAATCCATTGTCACTTGTTGCCACGGTCGATCGGGTGGCTCGAGGGGTTGCAGCAATCCAGCTGGCCGTTGACGTGTCGATTTCATGGCTTGGCACACCCTCCATGAGGACACATATCGCTGCACGTCGTTAGAGGAGTCAGGCCAATGATATTGACGGTGCAACAATTTCTAGGTCTTGTCAACCCCGAAATATCTGGAGAAATTGGAGTCGTGGACCTCTTGGATAAGGAGTTCACGCAGCAGCCGGTACCACACATTCCGAACACAAGCAAATGGCCACAAGGCCAGTTCACATGCAGAGTTATATAAAAGAGAACAAACAGTACAGTGATCATACCCTAGCAAGTGTAAGCATGCAGATATATGTATAGATCACACTACAAGCAATTCAAGTAGTGAGCAAGTGAGGCAAAGTAGGCACAAGGCCTAAAACAGTACAGAAACGCTGATGATCACCAGACTGAAGTGCCTTGGGGAATATATCAGCAGTGTTGGCCCTAGTGGCCACGTAAGCAAGACGAAACTGACCAAGCTGCTGCAACTCTCGAGCAAGGAAGTAGCGCAGAGCGATCTGCTTCGTTCTGTGCTCCAGTCTGTGCTCCTGACACAAGGCAATCATGGCCTTGTTGTCTACGTACAGAACTTAAGAAGAACGAGGCCGCTCTCCCAAGTCGGTCAGCAGGTAGGTGAGCCAGCGTAACTCCTGTGCAGCCATGGCCCCTGCGTAGATCTCAGCCTCACAACTGGAACTGAGAACAGAAGACGAGCGGGTAGACGGCCAGGAGACAGAGCCGGAGCCAAGGCTGAAGGTGTAACCCTGTGACGACCGCTGCGTAGCCAAGTCGTCAACCCAAGAAGCGTCTGCGTGTCCAGTGAGGACAACTGGACCCCGTCCTCCAAGCACGAGCCCCATGCCCGAAGTACTGCACAAGTAGCGCAACACCCTCTTAGCGGCCTCCCAGTGCTATGGTCGGTGTCTCCAGCTGCAACGTAGCGTGCCATGATGCTAAGAGGGTAGGCAATGTCAGGTCGAGTGCAGGTCATCAGGTACATGAGGCAGTCCACCAGCTCTGGATACGGGCCACTCGGCTCTACGGACTCGTCCGAAGGTGGAGCTGAGAGCGAATGACCGGTAGGCAGAGGAGTGGACTGTGGCGAGGAGTACCAGAAGCCAAAGCACTAAAGGACCTACTGCACCATGTTTGACTGAGTCAGGGTGATGGTGCGCCGTGCTCTGTCCCGGGTAATCTGCAAGCCAAGTTAGCTGGGCAGCTCACCCAGGTCAGTGAAGGTGTGTCTCTTCTGCAACTCCGACTTCACAAGGGTCAGTGCCTCAGTGTCAGCAGTCGCAAAGACCAAGACATCGACGTACACGAGGACGAAGAACGGCGGCAGCGAAGTGTCGATGCGTAGAAACAACAACGGGTCAGCAGTCGAAGGAGCAAACCCAAGAGCCGCAAGTGTAGTCCTCATCGTGTCATGCCACTCGCGAGGCGCCTGACGGAGACCGTAAACTGGCTGCCGGAGGCTCCACTAGGTATCTGCAGGAAAAGACCCAGTGAAGCCAGGTGGGCGGCGCAGCTAGATCTCCTCGTACAGGCTGCCCTACAAGAAAGCTGTGCTGAAGTCAAGAGAGTGCAGCTCGTAGTCATGCTGAGCTGCGACGTGCAGCAACACCCGAAGAGTAGTCATCTTTGGGGTAGGGGAGAAGGTATGGAAGAAGTCAACTCCCTGTCGCTGACTAAAGCCTCGTGCAACGTAACGAGCCTTGAAGACAGGCGGAGAACCCGGCAGGCCGCTTCACCATGAAAATCCACATGCCATCGACTATCTTCGCCCCAGAAGGGGGAACTACGTCAATGTAGGTGCCTGTGGACTTCCATGATGCCATCTCTGCGTCCATGGCTATCTGCTACTGAGAGGAGTAGGGACTCGTAATCGCCTCTGTGTAAGAGCGAGGGGTCGGGATGTCTGGTGCATCCGGGTCTCCCTCAGGGGCAAGCAGCATGGCCACGAGATGAGGTACAGCAGCTGCAAGGCACTCAAAGTCCTCCTGCCTGTCCTCAAGGACGTCCATGCGAAGGGCACACTCACCCCCGATGGGAGGATGACAGTCAGACTCAGACTCAGCAACAAGACTAGTGGCGTAGTTGGGAAGACAGACCGCAGCAAAGTCAACAAGCTCAGCAACTAGGGCAGACGTAGCAGTGGACTCAAAAGAAGGGTTAGTGACAACACTGGCGAGAAGACGAGAGACAACGGGAGTGGCAGCACAAGCTAGGTCTGAGTCAGGGTCAGGAACGGCAGGAAGAGAGGACTCAGAATGAGGCGGCACAGGAACACCCAGTGGAACAGAGGAAGGACGAAGTGCCATAACGTGAGTGCTAGGGACAGGAGGAGGACGCGGACGAGGAACCCGACGACCAGTGCGAACAGCACGAACAGGCGAGGCAGAACGAGACTCGGGCTAATGACGCTCTGTAAAAGAGTCTATCGGCTAAGCGTAAGGAGAAGGAGCAGGCAGTGGGGAGTCTGGCTTTAACTGTGGCTGCGACTGGCGAGGCGGTGGAATCTGTAAGCTAGGAGGAAGGCCAGTAGAAGTCGGGAGACTAAGAACCTGGCGAAGGACCGAGTCAGGTGGCGGCAGAGACGACGATGGCAGCGGAACGAAAACGGGCGCCGCTGCACAGTGCCTCCAGCACCAGTACCGCCAGACGCAGCACCCCCAGCTCCAGGAACTCCAGCTCCAGGGTCAACAGCTCCAGCGCCTCCAGCTCCAGGGTCTCTAACTCCAGCTCCTCCGGCTAATGTGCCGCCAGCGCCAGTGCCTTTAGCTCCATGGTCTCCAGCTCCAGCTCCTCCAGCTCCAGCGCCGCCAACGCCAGTGCCTCCAGCTCCAGCATCTCGAGCTCCAGCGCCTCCAATGGTAGGGTCTCCAACTCCAGCTCCTCCAGCTCCAGTGCCGCCAGCGCCAGTGCCTCCAGCTCCAGCACCTCCAACTCCAGCGCCTCCAGCGCCAAGGTCTCCAGCTCCAGCTCCTCCGGCTCCAGCGCCTCCAACACCACCAGCCCCGGCAGCTCCAGTACCTCTAGAACGAGCACCTCCAGGACGAGTAGCCCCAGCACCTCCAAGACTAGTAGCTCCAGCACCGCCAGCTCCAGTGCCTCTAGTAGCATAGCCTCCAGCTCCTGCAGCTCCACTCCGAAGACGCGTGCGCTGAGCAAACGACTCGCGCAGCTGTTGCGGTGAGAGAGGCTCACAGCGAGGAGACACTAGTGGCGAAGCACCCGCAGCACCTCCAGCAGAAGCAGAACCCCTAGGCTCAGCACCCCCAGACTCCGCACCCTTAGGCTCAGTACCCCCAGGCTCCGCACCCCCAGGCTCACCACCCCCAGACGCCGCACCCTCAGACTCAGCACCCCCAAGCTCCACACCCCCAGGCTCAGCACCCCCAGGCTCCGCACCCCCAGGCTCAGCACCCCACGCTCCGCACTCTCAGGCTGAGCACCCCCAGACGCAGCACCCCCAGACGCAGCAACCCCAGACGCAACACCTCTAGCAGCACCTGAGTCTACAGCGACCTCAACAGGCACAGTCCCGGGGAGTGGGTCTACCTGAGACACACCTGAGGGAGAAGGACCTTGAGGGGGGAGGGGGTCTACTGAAGGGGGACCTGGAGCAAGGAAGAGCGGCGGGGGGGGGAGAGGGGCAGTGCGGTAAGGGAAGAGACGGTAAATGGGAACCGACTCGTCAAACATGACGTCCTGGGAGGGGATGACAAGGTGCGAGGTGGGGTGGTAAAACTGCCAGCCAGGCGCGTCAGGGGGAAAGCCAAGGAAGACGCAGGGAATAGTGCAGGAGGAGATCTTGTCTGTGGAAGGATCGCGAACAAAGGCACGAGAGCCCCAGACCCGGAACACGGACACATCACCAACCTTCCCCGTCCAACGTAGTGTGGGCGAGGTCTCCGGCAAGGAGACACGAGGCCAGAGGTTGAGCTGATGCGCAGCGTACCGGACCGCAAACGGCCACAGAAAATGGGGAGCAGCCGCATGGATCATGGAGGTGCCAGCCACCTCCATGACTAAGCCAATGCGGCGCTCAGCAATCCCAATTTTCTGCGGGAGGCCGGAAGCGTGAACGACTGGAGGATGCCCTCCCCACGACAAAATTCCCGCAAGAGGTCGGAGGAGAACTCACCACCTCTATCAGAGTGCAGACGCAGGACAGGAAGGTCCTCACGAAACCGCTCGCGAAGCTCGAGACGGACTGCGCAGATCCAAGGGATCAAGACATCAGGGAGCTCACCCTTTCTGTGCAAAGGGAAGACCTTGGTGTAACGCGTTTAGTCGTCAACAACCAGGAGGAAGTAGCACTCGCGGTCCTGCCCACTGACGCGGGCTGGGCCCCACACGTCCATATGGAGAGTCTGCAGGGGAGCAGTCGTCGGGGGAAACGAGGAGGAGAGAGGAGCGGCGCGCTACCGCCCCTCGACACAAGGAAGGCAAGGCGGGGCAGGCGAGGGCGGGAGGGGAGGCAGAGACCAGGGAAGACAAGAAACAAGGAGGCGGGAGTGCATGCCACAAAGGCGTGGCAGGGAGGGGTGACCAAGGCGGCGGTGCCACAGGAGAGTCTAGTGCGACAGGAGGCGACACGAGCAGGGGGGTGCTACCGGACCTGACCCGGACACCTAGGCAGACGCAACTACTTGAGGAGGCTCGGTAGTCAGTGTGTAAAGACTCGACCCAGGCCGACGGATGAACGTGGCCAGGTGACGACCCGTCCGTGTACACGTGCAGATCGACACACACTGACCACCAGGAGTGGTGGTAGTGACCATCGCATCCTGGAGGGCAGCCATACTCACCAAGTTTGTAGAGAACGAGGGGAGATGAAGACCTGAGAGTGAACCGGACAGAACCGCCGGACATGGGAGAACAGTGGAGGAACGGGCAAGAACTGAGCCCCCTGAGGGGGACACCTAGTCTAACTGGTACAAGTGCAGAGAGAGGAGTGAGGGTGGTGCTGTCGCGAAAGAAACAGCGGGAAGCAGTTGAGTCAAGCGTAAAGGTGTGCAAGGCCTCAGCAGGTGCAGTACCAGGGAGAGCAGACTCACTAGCACCTAGAGCAGCAGCCTCTATACCTGGGTCAGGCGTCACACACAGGTAACAGTCACCCTCAGCACTACAGACAAGGCATACATAGCAGCAAGGATAGCATCATAGTCAAGATCAAAGATAGCAACTCCAGACCTAAGCAGCTCTGCCCAGCGGGGGCGCTCGGCCTCGTCACCAAGCGTCGTCTAGGCGGGAGAAGCAGCGGTGCTGAGTGTAAGGCTTCCCGCATGTCTGACCAGCACGGTCACCCGTGCGAATGACATACGGGCAGCGAACACTACCCCGAGACGCCCCACACTGAGCAAACCACTCATGAAGCTGCTGGGGCGAAGGGGTCTCGCTCCGACGCTGCTACTGCTGCCTCTGGCTACCGCCAGAACCTCCCCTCTGAACAGCTCCACCCCGACTGCCACCACTCCCACCGCTGTCACGACCGCCGCCCCCACCGCTACCGCCACCAAAGCCCCCACTCCCGCCCCCACTCCTGCCACCACCTCCGCTACCTCCACCACCTCCACTGCCACCGCCACCACCACCCCCAGTGCCCCCTCCACCAATCCTGCCACCCTTGCCTTTGCCGCTGCGGCGCTTCCCACCAATAGCAGAAGCAGCCCCGACATCCTCAGCACCAAGGATGTCAGCAGCAGCAGCAGAAGCGTAGTAGGGCGCAAGTGGGGAGGGGGAACACCCCTCAAAGAAGGGAGTGCGAGGAGTGCCACGAGCAGCACCTACAGCAACTTCGCTTGTCTCTGCTGCAAGGAGGTGCTGCTCAAGCAGGTTGACAGTGAGGGCTGTGGGGTCAATTTCGAGAAAGTGGTCCCTGACAGCGCGAAGAGAGTCAGGGAGGCGAGTGACTATGAAGTAGAGAGTGATGTACATCGTGGGCGGGTTCCTGTGAAGGAACTCAGCTGGAAGGGCAGCGCGGTAGCGAGCGTCGCTAGTGCGAAGGTGGGTAATGAGGTCCTCTACCATGGCAAAGGCGGACAGCTCGGGAAACAGGTAGGGCAGTAGAAGACGGCCTAGAGCAGCAGTGGCAGGCGAGGAGTAACGGGCGACTACGGCCTCGTACAGTGCTTTAGCAGTCTTGTGATGTCCGAAGTGAGCGCGTTCGGCTAGCGGCAGGTGGCTGCAAACGGCTAAGCGAGCAGCACTGTCATGGGTAAGCCACTGTGAGCGAGTCGCACTGTCAGCTGTGGCGGGAAGGGCGAGAGAGGCTCCAGACGTGTGGTCAAACAACGAAACGCTGTCTCTAGAATCGCTCAGTAGGTACAGCTGTAAGTCGTCGAGCCACGGATCGAACTGGATCGGACGGCCCTTATGATCGAAAGTGAGTACACTAAGAGAAGCCATAGCAGAGCAGCACGCAGGCAGGGCGGCGCTCGAGCACTAGGGAAGCTCGCAGGGCAGGGCAGGGCGGTGCACAGCAGGGTGGGCAGGAGCCGGGCGGTGCAAGCAACAGGGCTGGCAGCAGCCAGGCAGTGCACGGGCTGCAGAGGAGGCGGCAAGCGGGCTGCAAGGGGCGGCGAGCGGGCTGCAAGTGGCGGCGCGGAGGCTGCAAGAGGGGCGGCTTGCGGGCTGCGAGGGGTGGCAGGTGGGCCGCAGGCGGGCGGCGAGCGGGCTGCAGGCGTGTGGCGAGCGAGCTGCAGGGGCTGCGAGCTGGCCGCAGGCAGGCGGCAAGCGGGCTGCAGGGGCAGCGAGCGGGCTGCACGCAGGCAGCAAGCGGGCTGCAGGCAGGCGGCGAGCGGGCTGCAGGGGCGGCTAGCGGGCCGCGAGCAAGCGGCGGGCGGGCGGCAGGGGCATCTAGCGGGCCGTAGGGGGGGCACGCAGGCTGCACTGGCGGCGAGCGGGCGGCAGGGGTGGCGGGCGAGCCGCAAGCGGGCGGCGAGCGGGCATTAGGGGCGGTGGGCGGTCCTTAGGGGCGGCGAGCGGGCCACAATGGCGGCGAGCGGGCCTTAGGGGCGGCGAGCAGGCCGAGGGGCGGCGGGCGGGCCGCAAGCGGGCGGCGCGCGGGCTGCAAGGGCGGCGGGCGGGCCGCAAGTTGGCGGCGCGCGGGCTGCAAGGGCGGCGCGCGAGCCTCAAGTAAGTGGCGAGCGAGCTGCTGGGGCAGCGCGCTGACTGCAGGGGCGGCTCGTGGGCTACTAGGGGCGGCTCGACGAGCTGCTAGAGGCGGTGCCGCGGCCAGCAAGGCGGCGCGTCAGTAGGGTAGGGCGGCAGGGCAGCTAGTGGGGCAGCTTTGTGGTGGGCCCTAAAAAACAAATTCGGTCCTAGGAAAGGACCTGGTCTGAAACCATGTCAAAATAACGAACGAGAATGAATGCATTGAAGAGAAGTTGGGTACAAGTACTAACCTTAGTTGAGTTGTACCCCTTATGGGCCACCCCACTACAACATACACAATGTAAGCTCTATATAAGTTTGACACTTAAATCCGGTCAGTTCCGGCTTTTAGGTAGTAAGTCCCCTTCTGCGTCGTGGCCTGCTGATGATTTCCAGTCGTGAAGAACGGGTCCGTAGTGTAGCCGTGGGTGAATAGTCCCGAAAGTAGTGGGTTCGTCTGGGTGTTGAGTACTGCAGCGGATTGAACTGTCGAGCGGGTAAGGGCGTTGGCGATGTTATTCACCCCTTACTTGTATGTTATGCGAGCCAACGAACTTGATGCGGGTTGAGGTTGGGCTGAGCTCGCAGGTACTGGAGGGACTTGTGGTCCGTGCAAACAGTGACGTCGGCGCCCACCAAATAGCAACGCCACACTTGCGCTCGGGTATAATTGCGAACATCTCCTTGTCGTGTATCGGGTAGTTGCGCTCGGCTGACTGCATCTTGAGTAACTCGTAGGCGATCAGCTGCAGCCCGTTCCCGAAATCCAGGAGGAGTACAACTCCGATGGCGAAATCTGAGGCGTCGGTGATGACTTCGAATGGCTTTGATGGGTCGGCGATGCGCAGGACCGGAGGGGAAACAAGAAAATCCTTCAACTCCTGAAAAGCCGCCTCTGCCTCCTCCCCCCACACAAAACTCCTGTCCTTGTGCAGTAGGTCAGTTAGCGGGCCGGTTATCCCTGCCATATTCGGGATAAACCACCTCACATATTTCACGAACCCCAGAAAACTCTTGGATGGTCTTGATTTTCGCCGGGTCGATTTTAATGCCGTCGCGGGAGATGGCGTACCAAAAAAACACCAACTCCCGCTTAAAAAACTCGCATTTAGAGCCCTTGGTGATGAGTTGGTTCTCCTGTAGCCGTTTAAACACTACGTCGAGGTCGCAGAAATGTTGTTTCCTTGTCCTGCTAAATATTAGGATATCATCCAAGTAGACGATAACAGATTTGTCGAGGAGATCCCGGAATACCCTGATCATGGTCAGTTGGAAGGTCGAAGGCACGTTTTGTCAAAGTAACAAACGAGAATGATTGAACTAGCAAAGAGTTTAGTACAAGTACTAACCCTAATTGGGTTGTACCCCTTATGGGCTACCCCACTACAGCCTACACAATGTAAGCTATATATAAGTTTGACACACCCCCATAGGCAAAGTGGGGGAGAACAAGTGGTCACCAGACCAGTCAAGAAAAGCAAAGCAAGCTCAGGGTGGATCACAAAGTCACCACACAGTCCGAGCACAAGCAAAGGGCCACAAGGCCAGTTCACATGCAGAGTTATATAAATAGAACAAACAATACAGTTATCATACCCTAGCAATTGCAAGCATGCAGGTATATATAAAGATCACAGTACAAGCAAAGTCACGCAGGAAGCAAGTGAGGCAAAGTAGGCACAAGGCCTAACACAGTAGAGAAGCACTGATGATCACCAGGCGGAAGTGCCATGGTGAATATATCAGCAGTGTTGGCCCTAGTGGCCACGTACGCAAGACGAAGCTGGCCACGCTGCTGCAACTCTCGAGCAAGGAAGTATCGCAGAGCGATGTGCTTTGTTCTGTGCTCCAGTCTGTGCTCCTGACACAAGGCAATCATGGCCTTGTTGTCTACGTACACAATTGGAGGCGATTGAGGCTGCTCTCCCAAGTATGTCCGAAGGTAGGTGAGCCAGCGTAGCTCCTGTGCAGCCATGGCTCCTGCGTAGATCTCAGCCTCACAACTGGAGCTGAGAACCGAAGACGAGCGGGTAGACCGCCAAGAGACAGAGCCGGAACCGAGGCTGAAGGTGTAACCCTGTGACGACCGCTGCGTAGCTGAGTTGTCAGCCCAAGAAGCGTCTGCATGACCAGTGAGGACAACTGGACCCCGTCCTCCAAGCACGAGCCCCATGCCGGATGTACTGCACAAGTAACGCAGTACCCTCTTCGCGGCATCCCAGTGCACCTTTCGGTGCCTACCAGGAGCCACGTAGCGAGCCAAGAGGCTGAGAGGGTACGCGAGGTCAGGTCGAGTGCACGTCATAAGGTACATGAGGCAACCCACACGCTCTGGATACGGACCACTTGGCTCTACGGACTCGTCCGAAGGTGGAGCTGAGAGCGAGTGGCCGGTAGACAGAGGAGAGGGTTGTGGCGAGGAGAAATGGAAGCCGAAGCGCTGAAGGACCTGGTGCACCATGTGTGACTGAGTCAGTGTGATGGTGCGCTGTGCTCTGTACCGGGTGATCTGTAAGCCAAGATAGCTGCGCAGTTCACCCAGGTCAGTGCAGGTGTGTCTCTTCTGCAGCTCCGACTTCACAAGGGTCAGTGCCTCAGTGTCAGCAGTGGCAAAGACGAGGTCGTCGACGTACACGAGGATGTAGAACGGCGGCAGCGAGGTGTCGGTGCGTAGAAACAGCGACGGGTGAGAAGTAGAAGGAGCGAACCTCAGAGCCGCAAGTGTAGTCCTCAGCGTGTCGTACCACTCGCGAGGCGCCTGGCGGAGACCGTAGACTGGCCGACGGAGGCTCCACTGGGTACCTGCAGGAAAAGACCCAGTAAAGCCAGGTGGGCGGCGCAGCCAGATCTCCTCATGCAGACTGCCCTACAGGAAAGCTGTGCTGAAGTCCAGAGAGTGCAACTCGTAGTCACGCTGAGCAGCGACGTGCAGCAACACCCGAAGAGTAGTCATCTTCAGGGTGGGGGAGAAGGTTTGGAAGTAGTCAACTCCCTGTCGCTGACTCAAGCCTCGAGCAACGTAACGCGCCTTGAAGGCAGGCGGAGAACCCGGCGACCGCTTCACCCTGAAGATCCACATGCCATCGACTATGTTCGCCCCAGGTGGGGGAAACTCGTCGACGTAGGTGCCTGTGGACTTCCAGGATGCCATCTCGGCATCCATGTCTGCCTGCCACTGAGAGGAGTAAGGACCCGTAATCGCCTCTCTGTAAGAGCGCGGGGTCGGAATATCTGGTGCATCCGGGTCTCCCTCAGGGGCAAGCAGCATGGAAGCGAAACGAGGTACAGCAGCTGCAAGACACTCAAAGTCCTCCTGCCTATCCTCAAGGACGTCCGTGCCAAGAGCACACTCACCCCCGACGGACGGAGGACTGGCAGACGCAGACTCAGCAACCAGAGCAGTGCCGTAGTGTAGACGGCAGGCAGCAGCAAAGTCAAGCAGCTCAGCAACGAGAGCAGACGCAGCAGCAGACTCAACAGAAGGGTCACTGACAGCAGTGGCAAGGAGACGAGAGACAGTGGGACTGGCAGCACGAGCGCGGTCCGACTCAGGGTCAAGAACCTCAGGAAGAGAGGACTCATGAGGAGCAGGCAGAGGAACATGCAGTGGAACAGAGGATGGACGGAGTGCCATAGCGTGCGTGCCGGGGACAGGAGGAGGACGCGAACGAGGAGGGCGACGAGCAGTGCAAATAGGCGAGACAGGACGATACGCAGGCTCACGACGCTCTGTAAGACCGCCGGACTGCTCAGTGTAAGGAGAGGGAGCAGGCAGTGGGGAGGCTGGCTGTAACGGCGGCTGCGACAGGTCACGCAGTGGACACAGTAAAGGAGGAGTAAGGCTAGTAGAAGACGGGACACCAAGAACCTGCTAAAGCAGGGGAACGAAGTACGGTCGCGGCCGCACAGTGCCTCCAACACCTCCAGCTCCAGGGTCAACAGGTCCATCTCCTGCAGCTCCAGCGCCTCCCGCGCCAGTGCCTTCAACACCCTCACGCTCAGCACCCCCAGGCTCCTCATCCCGAGGCTCAGCACCCCCGGACCAAGCACCCTCAAACCTCGCACCCCCTGGCTCCGCACCCTCAGACATAGCAACCCTAGACGCAGCACCCCCAGACGCAGCACCTGGAGCAGCACCTTAGCCGACAGCGACCTCGACAGGCGCAGTACCAGAGAGAGGGTCTACCTGAGACACACCTGAGGGAGCAGGACCCTGGGGCGGGAGGGGGTCTACCGGAGGGGGACCGGGAGTAAGAAATAGCGGCGAGGGCGGGGGAGGGGCAGAGCGGTAGGGGAAGAGATGGTAGAAGGGAACCGACTCGTCGAACGTGACGTCCTGAGACGGGAGGACCGGGCGCGAGGTGGGGTGGTAGAACTGCCAGCCAGGCGCGTCAGGGACAAAGCCAAGGAAGACGCAGGGGATAGCACGGGCGGAGAGCTTGTTCGCGGACGTATCGCGAACAAAGGCACGAGAACCCCAGACCCGGAACACCGATGCATCGACAACCTTCCCCGTCCAACACCGTGTGGGCGAGGTCTCCGGCAAGGAGACACGGGGCTAGAGGTTGAGCTGATGCGCAGCGTACCGGACCGCAAACGGCCACAGAAAATGGGGGGCAACCGCATGGATCATGGAGGTACGAGCGACCTCCATGACTAAGCCAATGCGGCGCTCAGCCATTTTGCTGAGGGGGGTCCGAAAGCGTGAATGATTTGAGAATGCCCTCCCTACGACAAAAGTCCCGCAAGAGGTTGGAGGAGAACTCACCACCTCTGTCAGAGTGCAGACGCAGGACTGGAAGGTCCTGGCCGAACCGCTCGCGGAGCTGGAGATGGACTGTGCGGATCCAAGGGATCAAGACATCAACGACCTGACCCTTGGTGCGCAAGGGGAAGACCGTGGTGTACCGCGTGTAGTCGTCAACTACCAGCAGAAAGTAGCGCTCGCGGCCCTGTCCACTGATGCGGCCTGGGCCCCACACGTCCATGTGGAGAGTCTGCAGTGGAGCATTCATCGGGGGAAACGACGAGTGTCAGAACATTATAGCTTATGCTGTTGTGTAGGCTATAGTGGGGTATCCCATAGGGGGTACAACCAATTAGGGTTTCATATTTGTACTCACTTCATTTCATAGTTCATCCATTTTTCTTGTTCAAATCTTCTCATGGTATCGAGCAGGTTCCCCCTTGGGAACTGTGCTTAGGGCCCACCACATCGATTTTTTTTTTTCCTGCCCGAAGCGCGCTCATCCCGAGTCGCGCTTCGGGCCCTCACTTCGTCGAGCCGCCCTAGCGGCCCTGCATCGCGGCCCCGCCGCCTCTCTCCTAGCGGCTCCGCCGCCCTACCTAGCGGCCCCGCCGCCCTACCTCGCGGCCTCGCCGCCCCATTGCGCGGCCCCGCCG
The DNA here is from genome assembly GCA_947471745.1 of Closterium sp. Naga37s-1. Lineage (NCBI taxonomy): Eukaryota > Viridiplantae > Streptophyta > Zygnematophyceae > Desmidiales > Closteriaceae > Closterium > Closterium sp. Naga37s-1. Next base: position 1,492,759 of record CANJKZ010000264.1, read on the forward strand.
CCCTACCTAGCGGCCCCGCCGCCCCATCGCGGCCCCGCCGCCCCATCGCGCGGCCCCGCCGCCCCATCACGCGGCCCCGCCGCCCCATCGCGCGGCCCCGCCGCCCTTCCTCGCGGCCTCGCCACCCCATCGCGCGGCCCCGCCGCCCCATCGCGCGGCCCCGCCGCCCCACCTAGCGGCCCCGCCGCCCTTCCTCGCGGCCCCGCCACCTTACCTGCGGCCCCGCCCTTACCTGCGGCCCCGCCGCCCTTTGCTGCGGCCCCGCCACCTTACCTGCGGCAACGCCGCCCTTACCAGCGGCCCCGCCGCCCTTACCTGCGGCCCCGTGCCCTGCAGCAGCACGGCCGAGCCGCCCAGCAGCCGAGCCGCCGAGCCGCCCAGCAGCCGAGCCGCCCAGCAGCCGAGCCGCAGAGCCGCCCAGCAGCCGAGCCGCCGAGCCGCCGAGCAGCCGAGCCGCCCAGCAGCCGAGCCGCCCAGCGGCCGCGCCGCCCAGCAGCCGAGCCGCCCAGCAGCCGAGCCGCCCAGCAGCTGAGCCGCCGAGCCGCCGGGCCGCCCAGCAGCTGAGCCGCCGAGCCGCCGCGCCGCCCTCCTTCAGGGCCGCCCGACCTGCCCAGTCTGGTGAGCACAGCGCCTTTTCACTGCACTGTCCTCACCCCACTGTTTGCGCTGCTAGTCGTCTAGGGTCATGGCTACCCCTAGTGTTCTCGCCTTTGACGCTGAGGGTAGGGCCATTGACTTTGAGGTCTGGGTAGATGACCTGCAGCTGTTCTTACAGTGCGATAGGGCAGACGGCCTCTCTCTCTTTGACCTCACCTCTGGCACCTCCACTGCCCCTGCTGCTGATGCTGACGCCACTGTTCGCTCCCAGTGGGCCACGCGCGACGCTGCTGCACGTCTTGCTGTGCGTCGCCACCTCCCTACCTCCGAGCGTGCGCACTTTAGTCAGTACAAGAGTGCTCAGACCTTGTACGACGCTGTAGTTGCGCGCTACTCCTCCCCTGCCACTGCTGCACTGAGCCGTCTCATGCTACCGTACCTCTTTCCTGATCTTACTGCCTTTCCCACAGTCACTGACCTCATTACGCACCTCCGCACTAGTGACACTCGCTACCGCGCTGCACTCCCTCCTGACTTCTGCGCCAGGAACCCCCCCCCCATGTACATCACTCTTTACTACATAGTCACTCGCCTTCCTGACTCCCTTCGCGTAGTCAGGGACCACTTTCTCTCTATCTGTCCCACCACTCTCACTGTTGACCTCCTCGAGAAGTCCCTCCTAGCGGCCGAGAAGAGCATCGTCGCTGTAGGGGCCTCTCGTGGTGACCCGCGCACCCCCATCTTTGAGGGGTGTTCCCCCTCCCCCCTTCTGCCCTCTGTTGCCTCTGCTGCTGCGGCCGACCTCCTTGTTCTTGAGTCGGTCGGTGCGGCGTCTGCCCCTAGCGGGAGACGCCGCTCTGGCAAGGGCAAGGGGGGCAAGGGCGCTGGAGGAGCGAGCGGGGGCGGTGGAGGTGGAGGTGGCGGCAGTTGGGGGAGTGGGGGTGGCGGTGGGAGTGGAGGTGGGGGTGGAGGGGTCGGTGGCGGCAGTGGAGGTGGAGGTGGCGGCGGCGGTGGCGGTGGGAGCGGAGGTGGCGGAGGTGGCGGAGGTGGAGGCGGCGGCGGAGGCGGAGGCGGCGGCAGTAGCGGAGGCGGCGGAGGCGTCGGAGGCGGCGGGGGTGGCGGTGGTGCTGGTCGCGGGTCTTCGCAGAGGAGTGGCTCCGGTGGTGGCTCGCGCCAGCAGCAGCAGCGTGGTCGTGACACCCTGTCCCCTCAGCAGCTTCGTGAGTGGTACACTGCGCGTCAGCGGGGTGGGGGTTTTGGTCCGTGCTCCTACGTTTTGCGCACTGGCGACCGTGCGGGTGAGCAGTGTGGGGGTGCCCACCCCACCCAGCGCTGCTTTGGCCGCCTGACGGACGCGTGGCGTCACCAGTTCCCGGAGGCCTCCGAGATCCCTCGCTGGGGCGAGCTGTCTAGGGCGGGTGTTGCCATCTATGATCTTGACTTTGATGCTATTCTCTCTGCCATGTATGCTGTGTCTATTAGTGATGAGGGTGACTGTTACCGGTGTTTCCCGCCCGATCCGGGCATTGAGACTGCTGCTCTAGGTCCTGGTGAGGCTGCTGCCCTAGGTGCTTGCGACGCTGCTGCTCTAGGTGCTCGTGTGTCTGCGTCCTCAGGTACTGGTGAGTCTGCGCTCTCAGGTACTGCGTCGGCTTCGGCCTCCCTCACCTTCACCCTTGACTCTGGGGCGTCTCGCTCCTTCTTTCGGGACCGCACCACACTCACACCGCTGAGTCGACCGGTTGCAGTGTCTCTGGCTGACCCCTCTGGGGGTCCTGTCATGTCTCGCTTCTCCACAGTCCTCCCGTGTCCGGCGGCTCCCTCTGGCACCCTGTCTGGTCTCTACCTCCCCTCGTTCTCTACGAACCTGGTGAGTGGTGCTGACCTACAGGATGCGGGGGTCCACCAGTTCACTCCTGCACGTCAGAGAGTGACCCACTGTACAGAGGCTGGCACAGGCCGACACCTGGCTACGTTCACCCGTCAGCCGGGGTCGAGCCTGTACACTCTGACCACTGCGTCTCCTCCAGTTGCTGAGTCTGGTAGGGTAGTTACGTCGGGTCAGGTGTTTGCTGCGGCGTCCAGGTCTGGTCCTGAGTCTGCCCCCTGTTCGTGTCGTCTCCTGTCTCACGAGACTCTCCTCTGGCACCACCGCCTTGGCCACCCCTCTCTGCTTCGGCTCAGAGGTATGGCCTCCCGTCTTCTTGTGTCCGGTCTCCCCCGGTCCCTCCCTCCCCTTCCTCAGGGCCCTGGCCCGGCCTGTGTCCCCTGTGTCGAGGGGCGCCTGCGTGCTGCCCCTCACTCCTCCCAGTTTCCTCCGACAGAGGCCCCGTTGCAGACACTTCACATGGACGTGTGGGGCCCAGCCCGCGTCCGTGGACAGGGTCACGAGCGCTACTTCCTGCTCGTTGTTGACGACTACTCGCGTTACACCACAGTCTTCCCCTTGCGCAGCAAGGGTGATGTCACTGAGGTGCTGATCGACTGGATCCGCGCAGCTCGTCTCCAGCTCAGGCAGAGCTTCGGCTCGGACTTTCCTGTTCTGCGTCTGCACTCGGACAGAGGCGGAGAGTTCTCCTCTGGCCTTCTGCGTGCCTACTGTCGTGCACGGGGCATCCGTCAGACCTTCACGCTTCCGGACTCACCGCAGCAAAATGGGATTGCTGAGCGCCGCATTGGCATGGTCATGGACGTCGCTCGTACGTCTATGATGCATGCGGCTGCCCCCCATTTTCTGTGGCCGTTTGCGGTGAGGTACGCGGCGCATCAGATCAACCTCCACCCCAGGGTCTCCAGGCCGGAGACCTCCCCAGCCTTGCTGTGGATGGGGAAGGTTGGCGATGCGTCGGCGTTCCGGGTCTGGGGATCTCGGGCGTTTGTCCGCGACCTGTCTGCGGACAAACTATCCCCTCGTGCTGCTCCTTGCGTCTTCCTGGGGTTCCCCTCTGACGCGCCTGGGTGGCAGTTTTACCACCCCACCTCTCGCCGTGTTCTGTCCTCCCAGGACGTCACGTTTGACGAGTCGGTCCCCTACTACCGCCTCTTCCCCTACCGCACTCCGTCCCTCCCCCCACCCCCACTCTTCCTGGTACCAGGTCCCCCCCAGGTAGACCCCCTCCCCCCTCAGGGTCCTGCCCCTTCAGGTGTGTCCCAGGTAGACGCAGTCGAGCCTGTCGAGGTCACTGGTGACTCTGGTGCTGCTGAGGGTGCTGAGGCTGGGGGTGCTGTACCTGGGGGTGCGGAGCCTAGGGGTGCTGGGCCTGGGGGTGCTACGTCTGGGGGTGCTGAGCCTAGGGGTGCTGAGCCTGGGGGTGCTGAGCCTAGGGGTGCTGAGCCTGGGGGTGCTGAGCCTGGGGGTGCTGAGCCTAGGGGTGCTGAGCCTGGGGGTGCTGAGCCTAGGGGTGCTACGTCTGGGGGTGCTGAGCCTAGGGGTGCTACGCCTGGGGGTGCTGAGCCTGGAGGTGCTCCGCCTGGAGGTTCTCCGAGTGCTTCGTCTCGCCGGGAGCCACTTTCTCCACAGGAGCTGCGTGAGTGGTTTGCCCGGCGCTGGAGGCGTGCTGCTGGTGCTGGAGGCCCTTCGACTGCTGAGGGTGCTGCGGTCGCGGGTCCCAGAGGTGCTCGTCCTGGGTGCACTGGAGCTGGTGCTGCTGAGGGTGCTGGCGCTGAGACTACCGCTGGCAGTCCTACTGGGGGTGCTCCTGGTGCTGCTGGAGGTTCTGGAGCTACTGGTGGTGCTGCTGGAGCGGGTGCTCCTGCTGAGGGTTCTGGTGCTGTCCCTGCTGCTTCTAGTGTCGCCGCGCGGCCTCGACCGTACTTCGTGCCACTCCTGCAGCAGGTTCTTGGTCTTCCACCTTCTACTGGTCCTCCTCCTCCCTTAGAGTGTCCACAGCCTGTCTCGTCCCAGCTACAGTTGCAGCCTACCTCCCCTTTGCCTGCTCCTTCTCCCTACACTGGTCCTACTGGAGGTCTGGCTGAGCGTCGTGAGCCTGCGTCTCGCCCTACGTCGCCTGTCCGTGCTGCTCGCACCAGTGGTCGCGGTTCGCGTCAGCGTCCTCCTCCTGTCCCTGGCACGCACCGGATGTCTCTGCGTCCGTCCACTGCTCCTCTGCGTGCCCCTTTGCCTTCTCCTCCTGAGTCCTCTCTTCCTGCTCTTGCCGACCCGGAGTCGGACTCTCTTCGTGCTGCCAGTCCTACTGTCACGCGTCTCCTTGCTACTGTTGTCACTGACCCTTCTTTCGAGTCTACTGCTGCGTCTGCTCTAGTTACTGAGCTCGTCGACTTTGCTGCTCGCTGTCGCTTAGACTACGCTGCTAGTCTTGTCGCTGAGTCTGAGTCTGTCTGTCCTCCGTCCGTCGGGGGTGAGTGTGCCCTTGGCACGGACGTCCTTGAGGACAGGCAGGAGGAGTTCCAGTGTCTGGCAGCTGCCTCACCTCATCTCGTGTCCGTACTGCTTACCCCTGAGGGAGACCCGGATGCACTTGACATCCCGGCTCCGCGCTCTTACGCGAAGGCGATAGAGGGTCCCTACTCCTCTCAGTGGCAGGCAGCTATGGATGCAGAGATGGCTTCCTGGAAGTCCACAGGCACCTACGTTGACGCTGTCCCCCCTCCTGGGGCGAACATCGTCAGTGGCATGTGGATCTTCAGGGTGAAGCGGCCGCCGGGTTCTCCGCCTGTCTTCAAGGCGCGTTACGTGGCTCGTGGCTTCAGTCAGCGGCAGGGAGTTGACTACTTTCAGACCTTCTCCCCCACCCCGAAGATGACCACTCTTCGGGTACTGCTGCACGTTGCTGCTCACCGTGACTACGAGCTGCACTCTCTTGACTTCAGCACAGCTTTCTTGCAGGGCAGCCTGCACGAGGAGATCTGGCTGCGTCGCCCACCTGGCTTCACTGGGTCTTTCCCTTCTGGTACCCAGTGGAGTCTCCGGCGTCCAGTCTACGGTCTCCGCCAGGCGCCACGTGAGTGGCACGACACACTGAGGACTACACTTGCGGCTCTTGGGTTTGCTCCTTCTACTGCCGACCCGTCGCTGTTTCTACGCACCGACACCTCTCTGCCGCCGTTCTACATCCTCGTGTACGTCGACGACTTGGTCTTTGCCACAGCTGACACTGCTGGACTCGCCTACGTGAAGTCCGAGCTGCAGAAGAGACACACGTGCACAGACCTAGGTGAACTGCGCAGCTACCTTGGCTTGCAGATCACCCGGGACAGAGCACGCCGCACCATTACCCTGACTCAGTCACACATGGTGCAGCAGGTCCTTCAGCGCTTCGGCTTCACGTACTCCTCGCCTCAGGCCACTCCTCTGTCTACTCGCCACTCGCTCTCAGCTCTGCCTTCGGATGAGTCCGTAGAGTCGAGTGGCCCGTACCCAGAGCTTGTTGGCTGCCTCATGTACCTGATGACCTGCACACGACCTGACCTTGCATACCCTCTTAGCATTCTGGCACGCTATGTTGCTCCTGGGAGACACAGACCAGAGCACATGGCTGCAGCGAAGAGGGTGTTGCGCTACTTGTGCAGTACGTCGGGCATGGGGCTAGTGCTTGGAGGGCGGAGTCCAGTGGTCCTCACTGGGCACGCGGACGCTTCTTGGGCTGACGACCAGGCTACGCAGCGGTCGTCACAGGGTTACACCTTCAGCCTTGGTTCCGGCTCTGTTTCGTGGCGGGCTACTCGCTCGTCTTCTGTTCTTGGCTCGAGTTGTGAGGCTGAGATCTACGCCGGGGCCATGGCTGCACAGGAGCTTCGCTGGCTCACCTACCTGCTGACCGACCTTGGAGAGCCGCCTCGTTCTCCTCCAGTCCTGTACGTAGACAACAAGGCCATGCTGGCCTTGTGTCGAGAGCAGCGACTGGAGCACAGAACAAAGCACATTGCTCTCCGCTACTTCCTTGCTCGTGAGCTACAGCAACGTGGTCAGTTGCGGCTTGCGTACGTGGCCTCTGAGGCCAACACTGCTGATGTCTTCACCAAGGCACTTCCGCCTTGTGATCATCAGCGCTTCTGCACTCAGCTGGGTCTTGTGCCCGTCTTGCCTCACTTGCTCTCCTCTTGACCTTGCCTGTACTCTCACATATATATATACCTGCTCTTGCTTGTCTAGCTTTATATATATGTGTGTACTCTTGCATGTGAACTGGCCGTGTGGCCTTGACCCTGTGCTCGGACTGTGTGGTGACTTTGTGATCCACCCTGAGCTTGCTTTGCTTTACTTTGCTTGACTGGTCTTGTGACCCCTTGTTCTCCCCCACTTTGCCTATGGGGGTGTGTCAGAACATTATAGCTTATGCTGTTGTGTAGGCTATAGTGGGGTATCCCATAGGGGGTACAACCAATTAGGGTTTCATATTTGTACTCACTTCATTTCATAGTTCATCCATTTTTCTTGTTCAAATCTTCTCAACGAGGAGTGAGGAGCGGCGCGCTGCCGCCCCTCGACGCAAGGAAGGCAGGGCGGGGCAGGCGAGGGCGGGAGGGGAGGCAAAGACCAGGGTAGACCAGAGACGAGAAGACGGGAGTGCATGCCACGATGGCGTGGCAGGGAGGGGTGACCCAGGTGGTGGTGCCACAGAAGAGTCTGGTGCCAGAGGTGGTGACACGAGCAAGAGGCGGCTACCTGACCTGATGCGGACACCTGAGCAGACGCAGCTAGCCGAGGAGGCTCGGTAGCCAGTGTGTACAGACTCGACCCTGGCTGACGAGTGAACGTAGCCAGGTGACGCCCTGTCCGTGTGCACGTGCAGATCGACACACGCTGACCCCCATGAGTGGTGGTAGTGATCATCGCATCCTGGAGGGCAGCGGTACTCACCAAGTTCGTAGAGAACGAGGGAAGGTGAAGCTGGACAGAACTGCCGGACACGAGAGGACAGTGGAGGAACGGGCAACGACCGGGCCCCCAGAGGGGTCAGCCAGTCTGACCGGGACAGGTGCAGGGAGAGGAGTGAGAGTGGTGCTGTCACGAAAGAAACAGCGCGAGGCGCTTGAGTCCAACGTGAAGGTGTGCAAGGCCTGAGCAGGCGCAGTACCAGGGAGAGGACTAGGCTCACTAGCACCTAGAGCAGCAGCAGCTATACCTGGGTCAGGCGGCACACACCAGTAACAGTCACCCTCAGCACTAACAGACAAAGCATACATAGCAGAAAGAATAGCATCAAAATCTAGGTCAAAGATAGCAATCCTAGACCTAAGCAGATCTTCCCAGCGAGGGAGCTCGACGTTGTCACCAAACTCAGCACGCCAAGCGTCGTCAAGGCGGGAGAAGCAGCGGTGCTGAGTGTGAAGCTTCCCGCATGTCTAACCAGCACGAACACCCGTGCGAATGACATACGGGCAGCTATCACTACCCCCAGACGCCCCACGCCGAAACAACCACTCACGGAGCTGCTGGGGCGAATGGGTCTCGCTCCGACGCTGCTGCTGCTGCCGCTGGCCACCACCAGGGCCTCCATGCCGAGGTCCAGTCCTACTGCCTCCGGTCCCACCGCCTCCACTACCGCCACTCCCACCGCTGCCTCCACCGCCGCCACCAGAGCCCCCACTCCCGCCACCAGTCCCACCGCCGCCACCACCCCCACTGCCTCCACTACCTCCACCGCTGCCCCCACCACCACTCCCGCTGCCACCTCCACCACCACCGCTGCCACCTCCACCACCCCTGCCACCCTTGCCCTTGCTGCTGCGGCGCTTTGCACTAGCAGAAGCAGCCCTGACGTCCTCAGCAATAGAGACGTCTGCAGCAGCAGCAGAGGCGTAAGAGGGGGCAAAGGGGGAGGGGGAGCACCCCTCAAAGAAGGGCGGGCGCGAAGTGCCACGAGCAGCACCTACAGCAACTGCACTAGTCTCAGCTGCGAGTAGATGCTGCTCGAGGAGGTCAACAGTGAGGGAGGTGGGGTCAAGGGAGAGAAAGTGGTCCCTGACAGAGCGAAGAGAGTCAGGGAGGCGAGTGACTATGAAGTAGAGGGTGATGAACATCGGGGGCTGGTTCCTCTCAAGGAACTCAGCAGGGACGGTAGCTCGGTAGTGAGCGTCGCTAGTGCGCAGGTGGGAAACCAGGTCCTCTACTGTGGCAAAAGCTGACGGCTCGGGGAACTGGTAGGGCAGTAGCAGTCGGCCTAGCGCAGCAGTGGCAGGCGAGGAGTAGCGAGTGACTACAGCGTGGTACAGGGCCTGTGCTGTCTTGTGTTGTCCAATGTGAGCACATTCGGCTAGCGGCAGGTGGTTGCGAATGGCTAAGCGTGCAGCAGCGTCACGCGTAAGCGACTGTGAGCGAGTCGCACTGTCAGCTGTGGCGGGAGGGGCAGTAGCGGCACCCGACGCGAGGTCAAACAGCGACACACTGTCCTTAGAATCGCTCAGTAGGTACAGCTGCAGGTCGTCGAGCCACGTGTCAAACTGAACCGGTCTGCGTTCACGATCGAACGCGAGAACCCTAAGCGAAGCCATAGCTGTGCAGCACGCAGGAGCAGCAGTAGCAGTAGCAGTAGCAGCAATAGCAGCTGTAGTAGCAGCAGGGACAGAGAGGCCAAGGGGCCGAGGGGCCTGGGGCCTAGGGGCCGAGGGGCCGAGGGGCGGGGCCGAGGGGCCTAGGGGCCAAGGGGCCGAGTCAGTGAGCGCAGTGGGACAAGGGCGGGACCCGCTCGCCCAACTGGTGCCACGTGCGGAAGGAGGAGTACGGAGGGGAGGGGCACTCACCTGAACGCCGCCAGCAGCGCAGCAGGATGGAAGATGCCTGGTCACCGTCGCCAGAAAGGCGGCCGCTGCGCGAGACGGGCAGGGGGGAGGGGCGAAAGGCGCGCGAGCCGCCGACGCCACAATGGGGACGGGCGGAAGAGTGGGGAGGGCTTAGGGAGGGGCGCCACGAATCAGGAGGAAGTCGCCAAGAGGGCAGAACGGAGGGCGGAACCCTGGCGCACGGAGCGGAGCGGGCACGAGAAGCCAGAGAAGGCATGCAGAGGGCAAGGGTGAGGGGAGCGGAGAGGGGTCGGCCAGGGGGAGCCAGCGAATCATGGGGAGAGGGGCGAGTGGGTGCCGCCAGCACCCCGCGAGTGGAAGTGCCCACCAGGTTCTCGGGCGACCAACGCGCGGGGCCTACCTTCAAGCACCACCTGATGCAGGTGGGGAATGTGCGGTACCGCTGCGATCGGCACAACATGGACCCAGTAGACTTCTTTTTTAGCTTGCCAAACACCCTGGAGGGAGAGGCCGAGACGCTGTACCGCATGAGGATGGAGGAATTGCTGTGGAGGGCAGGGAGGTACGGGGAAGACCCCACGGAGGCATTTTTGGAGCAGCTGCAGCGGCAATTCCCTGGCCATACGGCGGAGCGTATAAGGGAATTCCAGGAATTCAGCAGGGGCCGGGCTGAGTCACTGTTGACCTACTACAACAGATTGATTAACGTGGCGGAGGACGTGAGATGCACGGATAACAGTCTGCTCATCAGCAAGTTCCTGGGAGGCTTGGATGAGGCCTTAGGAGGTGGGCTAAGGATGAGAGTGTATGAGCTGGGCGCGGAGGCAAGCCTGGAGGAGGTGTTCGATCTGGCAGAGAGGGTGGAGCTCGCACAGAGGAAATATGAGGCTTATCTCCCCAGGCCAGCGGAGAGAAGCCGGAGGCCAACATGGGCGGCGGCAATAATACCGGAAGGGGGAGGGAGGACGGATGGACGGGGGGAGTCAGGGTCTGACACCAGGACATGTCACAGGTGCGGGCAGCCAGGGCATCTGCGAAGGGACTGCAAGAACTGTGACGGGTGTGGGAAGCCAGGGCACAGGAAGCGGGAGTGCCCAGATGCAGCCAGGTGTGAAATCTGCAAGAAGTGGGGGCATGAGCTGAAGGTTGCTACCAGAGAGAAGGGGGGATTAGGAGGCATCCGGAGGAGCTGCAGCGGCAGATTAGTAGGTTGCAGGCACAGCTCAGGGCGACCGGGCTGAGAGGGGAGGCAGAGGCAGGGATGTACGCTAGAGATGAGGAAGGGGAGGAGGTGGAGCAGGACGTGCAGTGTGCCCTCATGGCTTGGAGAGGAAGGGAGGAGATGGGGCTGAGGAGCGGAGGCAAGGATGGCAGGCGGGGGCAGGGAAGGAAGGAACAGGTGAAGGGAGAGAAGCCAGCTGAGCCAGCCCTGGAGCAAGCCCCCGCACGCCATCCCCAAGAGAGGCTGGTGTGCCAGACCTCGGTGCTACTACTGGAGAAGGGAGCCATGGAAGTGGAGGGAGAGAAGGTAAAGACAGCCATCATAGACACAGGGGCAAAGAGTGTGAAGTTGGGCAGAGGGATGGCTGAAAGGCTAGGATTGCTGGCGCAGGAGAGGCATGTGGCAAAGGGGATGTTGGTAATGACGGCGGAAGGGGGGGAGCCGAAGTGGATGCCATGCACCCGAACGCCCATAGAAGTGACGCTGCTGCCGGGGGGGGGGGGGGGGGGGCATGAGACCAAAATCCGCATGAAGTGTGGGATTTCTGAGTCGGAAGACTTTGATGTGCTAGTAGGCACCGAGCTGGTGTATGTGGTAGGGATGACAATATGCACGTGGACGAAGAAGGTCGAGTTTAGGACGAGGTACTGGAAAAAGGAGGGGCCACTGAGAGAGCTGCCAATGCGGTTTGTGAAAGTGGAGCCGAAGAGGGCGTACCAGGCCGTGGGGGGGCTGCTGCCTGGGGAGCGGGGAGGGACACCAGGGTTGGGAGGAGCACCCAGAATGAAGGGGATGGACAAGCCACAGCAGCAGAGTGATTGGCAACAGTCCATCCACCTGGTGGAGCTGTTTGGGGGGATAGGGGCAGGCCTGTCCGCAGTGGTGAGGAACGGGATAGCAGTGAGGAGGTGGACGTATGTGGAGAAGGAACCCGGGGTCAGGAGGATGGCGGAGCATCATGCCTGGAAGCTACAAGCGGAGCACAACCCATGTCTCCCAAGTCAGCACAACCCATGTCTCCCAAGTCAGCACAACCCATGTCTCCCAAGTCAGCACAACCCATGTCTCCCAAGTCAGCACAACCCATGTCTCCCGAGTCAGCACAACCCATGTCTCCCGAGTCAGCACAACCCATGTCTCCCGAGTCAGCACAACCCATGTCTCCCGAGTCAGCACAACCCATGTCTCCCGAGTCAGCACAACCCATGTCTCCCGAGTCAGCACAACCCATGTCTCCCGAGTCAGCACAACCCATGTCTCCCGAGTCAGCACAACCCATGTCTCCCGAGTCAGCACAACCCATGTCTCCCGAGTCAGCACAACCCATGTCTCCCGAGTCAGCACAACCCATGTCTCCCGAGTCAGCACAACCCATGTCTCCCGAGTCAGCACAACCCATGTCTCCCGAGTCAGCACAACCCATGTCTCCCGAGTCAGCACAACCCATGTCTCCCGAGTCAGCACAACCCATGTCTCCCGAGTCAGCACAACCCATGTCTCCCGAGTCAGCACAACCCATGTCTCCCGAGTCAGCACAACCCATGTCTCCCGAGTCAGCACAACCCATGTCTCCCAAGTCAGCACAACCCATGTCTCCCAAGTCAGCACAAGTTTTGAAGTCACATCGTACAGCACGTAACCGTTGTTTGCTCTTGAGAATCCACGTAAATGAGAAGCATGTTGGCGTCCTCTGACCATTGTCTTTCGCCCCGCCATGCATGCTGTTCTCCTCCCCTGCACCCGCCACTGGCACGGGCATGGGCATGGGCAGGTGTTCATGACGGCGGGCAAGGGGTGGGGGGTGCGCACGCTGGAGCGGCTGCCGCGGGGGGCGTTTGTGTTTGAGTATGCGGGCGAGGTGGTCACCAACACTGAGATGGACGAGCGCAACCAGCAGCAGGCGAGGAACCAGCGCGGCACCTTCCCTATCTACCTGGATGCGGACTGGGCGGCGGAGGGGGGTCTGACTGACGATGAGGCCCTGTGCCTGGATGCCACGAAGCTTGGCAACGTGGCGCGATTCGTCAACCACAGGTACCTCATGGGCCTGCGCGTCCCTTCAACCATAAGTGTTTTGTCAAGTCAGCCATGAGTGAGTTGTTGGGCAAACATGATGGTGGTTGCCAGGGGTGCATGATGGTGGTTGCCAGGGGTGCATGTGAATGATCACGCACGGGGGTAAGCGATGTCCATGCTGTGCACCATGGGACATGTGTGAGCATGAGGCTCACGCCAAGAACCATGACGAAGCGGGTGAATTGGGTTTCGATTTTAGCACAGTCTGTGGCCATGTGTGTCCACCTCATATTCTGCTTCTCCCTTCAGTCGTCCCGCTTGCCGTTCATTCTGTAACCCAACTCTGACATGGTTCCACAGGTGTGGAGATGCGAACCTGGTGAACGTGCCAGTGGAGATAGAGCACACGGACCACAACATCTACCATGTGAGTGGGGCGGTCAACGTATCACTGTGTGTGTGGCATCAATGCGAGAGCACGTAAAGGATGTCAGCCCACCGTGCTTGTTCTTGCTACCTGTGCTTGTGCCCGGGGTTTCATTGGGTTGCACCCCTTGAATTGCAGGTGGCGTTTTTCACAAGGAGGGAGGTCGAGGCAAACGAAGAGCTAACATGGGTACGTGATGCCAAGGTGCTTTTATTTCGTACAAACATAAAACAGAGTTATGAACTGGTGGGGTGGCAGTGTCTTTGGCAAGGTAAGCTGGTGTTATTTGATGGGGCATGAAAGGGGAACAAATCACGAAGTTCAGTGTTCAAGTTTTGTGTGAAGGAAACGTTGTATGATTCTGCAGTGCTTATCTGTGCAAGGTAGGAAAGTAATGGCGATGGGTGAGGTTGTTTTGTGCACAATGCTACCTGAGCCACGCGCAGAGAATAGACGGTGCCAGTGAGGAAATCTAAACGAGGTTGTGAGTATGCAACGGGCCTTCTTAAGGTAGGTATTGAGCAGCTGAACAGAAATTGGAAGGGAGGATAGATGTCCTGTCCTGGGGTCGGACCATCCAACTTGGGTCGGACCATCCAACTTGGCAGCACCCTTGCCGGCTTATGGAGCCGACTAGCAGCCACCCGGCACATGGGCAAGGAGTAAGTGCAAGTTTGTGTGTGGCAGCAATGGTGGGCAGGGAGTAAGTGCGTGTGTGTGTGGCAGCAATGGTGGGCAGGGAGTAAGTGCAAGTGTGTGTGTGGCAGCAATGGTGGGCAGGGAGTAAGTGCAAGTGTGTGTGTGGCAGCAATGGTGGGCATGGAGTAAGTGCAAGTGTGTGTGTGGCAGCAATGGTGGGCAGGGAGTAAGTGCGTGTGTGTGTGGCAGCAATGGTGGGCAGGGAGTAAGTGCGTGTGTGTGTGGCAGCAATGGTGGGCAGGGAGTAAGTGCAAGTGTGTGTGTGGCAGCAATGGTGGGCAGGGAGTAAGTGCAAGTGTGTGTGTGGCAGCAATGGTGGGCAGGGAGTAAGTGCAAGTGTGTGTGTGGCAGCAATGGTGGGCAGGGAGTAAGTGCAAGTGTGTGTGTGGCAGCAATGGTGGGCAGGGAGTAAGTGCAAGTGTGTGTGTGGCAGCAATGGTGGGCAGGGAGTAAGTGCAAGTGTGTGTGTGGCAGCAATGGTGGGCAGGGAGTAAGTGCAAGTGTGTGTGTGGCAGCAATGGTGGGCAGGGAGTAAGTGCAAGTGTGTGTGTGGCAGCAATGGTGGGCAGGGAGTAAGTGCAAGTGTGTGTGTGGCAGCAATGGTGGGCAGGGAGTAAGTGCAAGTGTGTGTGTGGCAGCAATGGTGGGCAGGGAGTAAGTGCAAGTGTGTGTGTGGCAGCAATGGTGGGCAGGGAGTAAGTGCAAGTGTGTGTGTGGCAGCAATGGTGGGCAGGGAGTAAGTGCAAGTGTGTGTGCGAGGATGTCCATGGCCTCATCCATGGCCTCGTCCATGGCCTCGTCCAGAGCTTTGGTCGAAATCCAACACGTTTGAGTCGAACCCATTACAACATCTGTTACTGTCAAACCGAACTCAAACAGTGGGACTCGAACACTGCTGTGTTCGAGTGTGTGGTTGAACACTGGTGTGCTCAGGTCGAATCTGTTCCACTCGAACTCGAACAGGTTCGTATTTATGGGCCCCATTCACCATAGTCACATGGGTTCGAGTGTTTTTCAGGATAAGCAACCTCGAACAGTTGACCATGATCGGGTCGAACCATGAAGGTCTGCCCCAAACCTTTTTGGCCAAAAAACAATCCCTGTTCGACTCAACTCGAGCGGTTCGAGTCGAACCGAATAGGGGTTCGATATTTTGCGCAAGTCTAGTCCAAGTTGGCTGCGTGGCCCCCTACTCTGTATCGCACTCACTTGTTACTCGTGAGACTGGGCATGAGCATTTGAGCCAAACTTTAATTGGTTAGGTTCAATCCCTGTTTCGTGTCAAAAATGTGTTCATTTGCCCCAATTTGTATTCTTGTCATGTTTGTCTTTGTACCGTTCTTTGATTTTTTTTTATTTTTTTATTTCCAATGATTTTCTCCTTGAAGAAATGGTTTCCTGGTGTTGTGGCTACGTTCTGAACATACCAATGACTCACAACACACAATGACAAATGGAACTAGTAGGTTGGTGGTTGAAAGCAAACATGGAAGCAGGAGTGAAGAGGAGTGCAAGATGTATGGCATGGAGCAGGAGTTCAATAACCATAGATGCGGTGGCAAATGAACACTAACCAGACCTGCAAAAACCCAACCCTACCTCCCTTTTCCCTGCCCCTGCAACCCCCCCCTCTGCCCCTCCCCTCTACCCCCTCTCACTTCCTCCCTCCCGACCCCCTGCCCCCTCAACCCCCACACCCCCCTCTCCCACCCCCCCCTCTCCCCTCCATCTCCGTTAGAAAAAAAAAAACAAGAAGAAAACAAAAAAGAGCACGATGGTGTTTCATTTGAGAGCATGACTACGGGTCTAAGTTGCGAAGTTGATGGTCCATTGGCCGCTTCGAGCGGCCACCTGAGTCGCACGTCCCGGTCGTAACCACAGATTGTTCGCAGCACGATGATGCTGAAGCATCCCCGTTAGTTGCGACTGCCAGATAGCAAGTTGGACTCGTGCATGTGGTTGGTATGGGGTTGCATGTGGTTAATATGGGGTTGCATGTGGTTGGTATGGCGTTGCATGTGGTTGGTATGGCGTTGCATGTGGTTGGTATGGCGTTGCATGTGGTTGGTATGGCGTTGCATGTGGTTGGTATGGGGTTGCATGTGGTTGGTATGGCGTTGCATGTGGTTGGTATGGGGTTGCATGTGGTTGTATGGCGTTGCATGTGGTTGGTATGGGGTTGCATGTGGTTGGCATGGCGTTGCATGTGGTTGGTATGGCATTGCATGTGGTTGGTATGGTGTTGCATGTGGTTGGCATGGTGTTGCATGTGGGTGGTATGGCGTTGCATGTGGTTGGTATGGCATTGCATGTGAACATGTTTGACCATTCAACTTCTTTTTTATTCATTTTTGTTTTGGTACTGTTTAAGTGTCTAGAATGACGATGCTTGAAATGGGCACGATGCCATAAGACCGAGTGAACCATAATCAATCATTCCAGTCATTCATATTTGTCATTTACCAAGTACCTTGTAATGTACCCTTTTCCTCTCTTGTTAATGCAGGACTATACACTCGATTTCACTGAAGACTCCGCACTTCCCACTTTCAAATGTTTCTGCGGGTCGCCGTTCTGTCGAGACCCAAGAGCATCGAGCAGGCAAGGAATACGTACAAATCGATGACCATGGGTTCTGCCATAGTAAACCCTATCATCTTACTGTACCCCCGTAAGGTAAATGGGGGTTGAGTGGACCTGCAATTTGTTAGAATAAGAAGAGGATCTTTGGATAGGATAAGTCAGCTAGAGTAAAAGACAGCGGAATGTCAGAGGTGCACTGGACATCCCCGATTGATCATAGGGGCTCTCGACACAGAAGGATCATGGCATTGTTGTCAGCGAACAAGGTCGATACAGAGCCCGCTCACCAAGGTCGGTGAGTAAGAAGGTCAACTAGCGCAGTTCCTGCACAGCCATGACACCAGCGTAGATCTCTGCCCCTGTGCTAGACTGTGCCACAGACGACGACCGAGTAGACCTCCACGAAACAGCTCCAGCGCATAAGCTGAAGCAGTACCCCTGAGTAGACCACTGGGTCTGCACGTCGTCGACGTATGAAGAGTCGCAGTGACCGGTCAGAACAACTGGCTGTGTCCCTCCAAGCACAAGCCCCATGCCTGATGTAGTCGCCAGGCACTTCGCCACTCTCACAGCAGCCGTCCAGTGAACAGGACGGTGTCTCCAAGCCGCAAAAAAGTGAGAAAGGACGCTGAGAGGAAAGGCGAGGTTTGAGCAAGTACAAGTCATCAGGTACATGAGGTAGCCCACTTGTTCTGCGTAGGGACCACTGAAATCAAAGGGCTCGTCGGGAAAAGGGACACTGAGTCTATGGTCAACAGCAAGAGGAGTGTGCTGTGGGGTGGAGTGCTGACGCCCGAACCGCTGAAGGACTTGCTGCACCATGTGTGACTGGGTTAGTGCAATGGTGTGAGCGGCTCTGTCCCTGGTGATTTGCAAGCCAAGGTAGCGGCGCAGTTCACCCAGGTCAGTGCACGTGTGTCTGTTCTCTACCCAGGCCGACCTTTCGATGTAACCTGGCCAATTGGCGATGGCGCGGGGGTTCCGGCTTGGCCTCACTCTGGCGGTCACAGACAACTGCCCTTGCCAAGGCAGCCGCTCTAACATCTCCGGGCATTGCAACATCGACAAGACGCAGAAATTACTACTGTGCAATTACTACTGCCCGACATGTTGACGGACATACAGCTCTACGTGACAATGTGCCCAAACCACCAAGCGATGAAGTCGTGACGTCAACAACTAGCCGGGTTACTGCAGCCCGTCGAGCCACCTGAACGACCGTGGCAACAGGCGACGATGGATTTTGTCATAGGACTGGCAGCTGGAGCTAGCGACAACGACAGTGTGTTGGTCATCATCGACCGCCTAACAAAAATGGAAACGCGACAACAGCCAAAGAAACCGCGAAGCTATTCATATAAACCGTCGTAAGCCTACACAGCTTTACATTTGGCGATCATCAGAAATCAAGATCCGAAATTCATGTCTAAGTTATGGCACGAGGCGTGGGTGCAGTACGATACCCGCGTGCAGTTTTCGTCTTCATACCACCCACAAACCGATGGTCAAACAGAACGGACAAATCAGACCATAGAATAGCTGATTCAAACCAATTTCCCTGACCTGACCAAGTGGGAAGACTTCCTACAGATGCTTGAGTTTGCGTAAAAAACGCACCCTTAGCTACGACTAATTAGTCCCCTACCTCAATCATATAATAGATCCGGTGGTACCCTCGTCGACCATGCCCGACAATCCGGTACCACGTTCGCAACTGTTTGTCATGGGTTTACAGGCTGCACGAGACAAACCAGTAGAGTTTATTTTCAAGGCGAATGCCATTGCCAACTGCAACGGCGATAGCCATCGAATTGATTTACCCCTCAATGCCAGACAGTTGGGACAACTAGGCATGAAGAACCTTCGGTGCCCCAACTTTGCCCGAGGTTTGTAGGGCCATTCCACATCATCAGGATGCTGACATGTGTGACGGCAAAGTTACTGTTGCCCGATGAATGGCGCATACACGATGCGTTCCACGTCAGTCTGTTGCAACCATTTGTCGCACTGTCGTCAGCCATTGCATGCAATAATATTGCACCAAGTGTTCGACATGTGGCAGAGCCTACAATCGAACCCTGTGAAGTTCTCAGTCATCGCATGCGCTTAATGGCAACCGAACGCTGCGTCGATCTCTTACTTCGGTGGGTTGACCAAACAAGCCAAGATGACACGTGGATCACACCTGACTTGTTTCAGGGACTCTAGGTGTGAGGATCGAGGATCGAGACCACAAAATAGATTATGAATCATTGGTACAACTACGTGGCTATATGTGGGCACGATACAAGGTAGGTAACCAGGATATTACACGAATGTTCCGTGCATCGGGAACCGTTGGGAACAAAACCTTCCTGGATTCGGTAGAAGAAATTTGGCCGAAGTCACGTGCACGCAAAGTGTCAAGAAGAACACTACAGCGAAATGACTATGATTAGCAGGAATCAGGTACAAGTATGAAACCCTAATTGGGTTGTACTCTGTACTGAGTACCTCACTGTAGCCTAAGAGACCTGAGAAGATCTGAATATGTTTTGACACAAAGTCACGCGGGATTAACCCAAATTCAACAGGATGCGGTGCACGCAACCTGATTCAGTACTATAACTATAATACATATAGAAAAGCAACGAATCTAGGAAAACAAGCATAAAACGATAAGATAATATAGGAAGCAGCGGTGCTGAGTGTGAGGCTTCCCGCATGTCTGACCAGCACGGTCACCCGTGCGAATGACATACGGGCAGCTACCACTACCCCCAGACGCCCCACGCTGAGAAAACCAAACACGAAGCTGCTGAGGCGACGGGGTCTCGCTCCGACGCTGCTGCTGCTGCCGCTGGCCACCTCCCAAACCTCCACGCTAAGTAGCTCCAGCCCTACCGCCACCACTCCCACTGCCGCCACTACCGCCACCCCCACCGCTGCCACCGCCGACTCCACCAAAGCCCCCACTCCCGCCACCACTCCCACTACCGCCACCACCTCCACTGCCTCCACCACCTCCACTGTTGCCCCCACCACCACCCCTGCTGCCACCGCCACCACCCCTTCCACCCTTGCCCTTGCTGCTGCGGCGCTTCGCACTAGCACAAGCAGCACCAACGTCCTCAGCACCAAGGACGTCAACAGCAGCAGCAGAGGCATAGGAGGGGGCAAGGGGGGAGGGGGAGCACCCCTCAAAGAAGGGCGTGCGCGGAGTGCCACGAGCAGCACCTACAGTGAGTACACTAGTCTCAGCTGCAAGGAGGTGCTGCTCGAGTAGGTCAACAACGAGGACTGTGGGGTCAAGGGAGAGAAAGTGGTCCCTGACAGAGCGAAGAGAGTCAGGGAGGCAGATGACTATAAAATAGAGAGTGATGAACATCGGGGGCTGGTTCCTGTCAAGGAACTCAGTTGGGGCGGCAGCACGGTGGCGAGCGACGCTAGTACGAAGGTGGGAAACCAGGTCCTCTACCGTGGCAAAGGCGGACAGCTCGGGAAACAGGTAGGGCAGGAGAAGACGGCCTAGAGCAGCAGTGGCAGGCGAGGAGTAAAGGGCGACTACAGCGTCGTACAGTGCCTATGCAGTCCTGTGCTGTCCGAAGTGTGCGCATTCAGCTAACGGCACTTGGTTGCGAATGGCTAAGCGAGCAGTTGCGTCACGAGTAAGCCACTGTGAGCGAGTCGCACTGTCAACTGTGGCGGGAGGGGCGGGAGCAGCACCAGACGTGTGGTCAAACAACGAAACACTGTCCCTAGAGTCGCTTAGTAGGTACAGCTGTAGGTCGTCAAGCCACGTGTCAAACTGGATCGGGCGGCCCTCATGATCGAACGCTAGAACGCGGAGAGAAGCCATAGCGGAGCAGCACGCAGGGCAGGCAGAAGCCGGGCAGCGCAGGGAACAGGGCAGGCAGCGGAGAGGGGTGGCAAGCAGGCTACAAGAGAGGCGGCTCGAGGGCCTAGGGGTGGCGGGCGTGTTGCAAGTGGCGGTACGCGGGGCTGCAGGGGCTGCGAGAGGGCCGCAAGGGGCGGTTAGCAGGGCAGCAGGGGCGGCTAGGGGGGGCCACCAGGGGCGGCGCGCGGGGCTGCAAGGGTGGCTCGAAGGCTGTAGGGGCGAAGGGGCGGGCCGCAAGAGGCGGCCCGCGGGGCCTTGGGTGGACGGGTTGGCCGGGGCGTAGGGGCGACGGGCGCGGGGCGACGGGCGACGGGCCGGGGCCTAGGGGTGACGGGCGACGGGCCGGGGCTAGGGGCGACGGGCCGGGGCCTAGGGGGCGACGGGCGATGGGCCTAGGGGCGACGGGCGACGGGCCGGGGCCGGGGCCTAGGGGCGACGGGCGACGGGCCGGGGCTAGGGGCGATGGGCCGGGGCCTAGGGGGGCGACGGACGACGGGCCGGGGCCTAGGGGCGACGGGCGACGGGCCTAGGGGCGACGGGCCGGGGCCTAGGGGCGACGGGCGACGGGCCGGGGCTAGGGGCGACGGGTCGGGGCCTAGGGGGCGACGGGCGACGGGCTGGGGCCTAGGGGCGACGGGCGACGGGCGTAGGGGCGACGGGCCGGGGCCTAGGTGGCGACGGGCGACGGGCCTGGGCCTAGGGGCGACGGGCCGGGGCTAGGGGCGACGGGCCTACGGTCGACGGGCAACGGGCCGGGGCCTATGGTCGATTGGCAAGCCGCACGAGGGCGGCGCGCTGGGCAGCAGGTGCGGCACGAGGGTCGCTAGGGGCGGCGCGTGATCCAGCAGGGCGGCTAGTGGGGCAACGTTCTGGTGGGCCCAAAAAAATATCGGTCCTAACGAAGGACCTGCTCTGAAACCATGTCAAACTAACGAACAAGAATGAATGCATTGAACAGAAGTTGGGTACAAGTACTAACCCTAATTGGGTTGTACCCCTTATGGACTACCCCACTATAGCCTACACAAACGTAAGAACTATAACATTCTGACAGTAAGCACAGACGCTGTACTCTCAAACTAGGTGTCAAACATATATGCTATAGTCTTTCTAGGCTGTAGTGGGGTAGCTCATATAGGGTACAACACTTTTAGGTTTCCTACTTGTACCCACCTGCTTGCTAGTTCAGTCATTCCTTCCTTCACTATTTTGACATGGTATTCTGAGCAGGTTCCCTAGTGGGAACGTTATTTTTTAGGGCCCACCACGATCATTTTTTTTTTCCTGCCCTGCCCGAAGCGCGCTTCGCGCCTGCCTCACTTGCGCCGTCGCGCGCCCTGCCCTAGAACCGCCCGTCGCGGCCCTGCCTTCTCGGCCCGTCGCGGCCCTGCCCCAACGGCCCGTCGCGGCCCCTACCGTCGCGGCCCTGCCGTCGCGGCCCCTACCGTCGCAGCCCCTGCCAACGCAGCCCCTACTGTCGCGGCCCCTGTCGTCGAGGCCCCTGCTGCCGTCAAGGCCCCTGCTGCCATCGCAGCCCCTACTGCCGTCGCAGCCCCTTCTGCCGTCGCGGCCCCTGCCGTCGAGGCCCCTGTTGCCGTCGCAGCCCCTGCTGCTGTCGCGGCCCCTGCAGTCGCGGCCCCTGCTATTGCGGCCCCTGCAGTCACGGCCCCTGCCGTCGCGGCCCTCGCCGTCGCGGCCCCTGCTATCGCGGCCCCTGCAGTCGCGGCCCCTGCCCTGCTGCTGCCCCAGTCGCGGCCCTGCCCTGCTGCCGCCCCAGTCGCGGCCCTGACCTAATCGCCAGCTGCAGCCCTGCCTTGCACCCGCCCCTGGTAAACACCCGCGCCGCCCAGCCGAGCCACGCCGCCCAGCCGAGCCGCGCCGCCCTGCCGCGCCGCGCCGCGCCGCCCAGCCGAGCCGCGCCGCCCTACCGAGCCGCGCCGCCCTGCCGAGCCGCGCCGCCCTACTAGGCCACACTGCCCTGCCCGCGCTGCTCTTGCTGCTACTGCTGTTTCTGCTGCCACTACTGCTGCTGCTGCTACTACTGCTACTGCCGCTATGGCTAGCCCTAATGTTCTTACCTTTGATGCTGAGGGACGTGCAGTTGACTTTGACGTGTGGGTTGACGACCTACAACTCTTTCTTCAGTGTGACTCTAAGGACGGAGTGTCCCTTTTCGATCACACGTCCGGTGTCTCTCCTGCACCTGCTGACACTGCTGACAGTACGGTTCGCTCGCAGTCGACCACTCGTGACGCTGTTGCTCGCCTTGCTGTTCGTAGTCACCTACCGTCCTCTGAGCACGCGCACTTTGGCCAGTACAAGACTGCTAAGTCTTTGTATGACGCTGTAGTAGCACGCTAATCCTCCCCTGCCACTGCTGCCCTCAGCCGCCTCATGCTGCCGTACCTGTTCCCTAACCTTGCCGCCTTTGCCACAGTCGCTGACCTCATTACTCACCTCCGCACTAGTGACGCCCGCTACCGCTCTGCGCTTCCCACTGAGTTCTGTGCCAAGAACCCTCCCCCCATATACATCACCCTTTTACTACCTAGTCACCCGCCTTCATGACTCTCTTGCTTCAGTCAGGGACCACTTTCTCTCCCTTTGCCCCACCGAGCTCACCGTCGACCTGCTAGAGGAGCGCCTCACTGCAGCTGAGAAGAGTATCGTTGCTGTAGGTGCTTCTCGCGGCGACCCTTGCGCCCCATTCTTTGAGGGGTGTTCCCCTGTCCCCCTACTCCCTTCTGTTGCCTCTGCTGCTGCTGACAACCTCGTTGGCGCGGAGGTCGGGGCTGCGTCTGCTCCTAGTGGGAGACACCGCAACAGCAAGGGCAAGGGGGGCAAGGGTGGTGGAGGGGATGGTGGGGGCGGCGGTGGAGGAGGCGGAGGGGGTGGTGGTGGAGGTGGGGGTGGTGGCGGGAGTGGGGCCTCGGTGGCGGCAGTGGGGGTGGTGGAGGCAGCGGCAGCGGCTGTGGAGGCAGCGGCAGCGGTGGTGGAGGTGGCGGCGGCGGTGGTGCTGGTCGAGGTGGAGCCGCGCAGCGTGGAGGCTTTGGTGGTAGCCAGCGCCAGCAGCAGCCGCGTTCCCGTGACACCCCGTCGGCCCAGCAGCTTCGTGAGTGGTACGCTGGGCGTGGGAGGTCTGGGGGTGTTGGTCCCTGCACTTACGTTCTTCGCACCGGCGGGCGCCGTGGGGAGACGTGCGGGCTGCCACACACTGCGCAGCGCTGCTTCGGTCGCCTGGGTGATGCCTGGCGCACCCAGTTTCCTGACGCTGTTGAGCTCCCTCGCTGGGGTGATCTGCTTAGGCCGAATGTTGCTATCTTTGATCTTAATTTTGATGCTATCCTTGCTGCCATGTATGCTGTGACTGATAGTACTGAGGGTGACTACTGCCTATGTGTTCCGCCCGACCCCGGCATTGAGGCTGCTGCTCTAGGTGCTAGTGCGTCTGCTGCTCCAGGTACTAGTGAGTCTGCTGCTCCAGGTGCTGGTGAGTCTGCTCTCTCTGGTACTGCACCTACTGAGGCCTTGCACACTTGACTCTGGTGCTTCGCGCTCCTTCTTTCGCGACAGCACCATACTCACGCCGCTCAGTCGGCCTGTCGCAGTCTCCCTGGCTGACCCCTCTGGGGGCCCAGTCCTTGCGCACTCTTCCACGGTTCTACAATGTCCTACGGCCCTGTCGGGCTTGCTGTCAGGACTCCACCTCCCCTCGTTCTCTACGAACTTGGTGAGTGGAGCTGACCTTCAGGACTTGTGGGTTGACCAGAGTCACACGCTGACCTCCAGGGGTGAACTCGAGCAGACTCACCAGAGTCACACGCTGACTCGCCACACTTGCTCTCGGACGGGCCGCCACCTGGCCACGTTCACCCGTCGGCCTGGGTTGAGCCTGTACACACTGACTACTGCGCCTCCTCCGGTTACTGTGTCTGGTCAGGTAGCTGCGTCTAGTCAGGTGTTTGCTGCCGCGTCCAGGTCTAGTCCTGTCTCTGTCCCCTGCTCGTGTCGTCCTCTGTCATACGAGACTCTCCTTTGGCACCACCGCCTTGGTCACCCCTCCCTGCCTCGTCTTCGAAGCATGGCCTCCCGTACCCTTGTCTCTGGTCTCCCCCGGTCCCTCCCTCCCCTTCCTCCGGGGCCTGCCCCTTCCTGTGTTCCTTGTGTCGAGGGCCGGCAACTCGCCGCTCCTCACTCCTGCGAGTTCCCTCCGACAGAGGCTCCCCTGCAGACTCTCCACATGGACGTGTGGGGCCCAGCCCGCGTCTATGGACAGGGTCACGAGCGTTACTTCTTGCTGGTCGTTGACGATTACTCGCGTTACACCACAGTCTTCCCCTTGCGCCGCAAGGGTGAGGTCACTGAGTTGTTGATCGACTGGACCCACGATGCCCGTCGCCAGCTCAGCGAGAGTTTCGGCTCGGACCTTCCTGTTCTGCGTCTGCACTCAGACAGAGGTGGTGAGTTCTCCTCCGACCCTCTGAGGGCTTTCTGTCGTGCGGAGGGCATCCGCCAGACGTTCACGCTTCCGGCCTCCCCACAGCAAAATGGGATTGCTGAGCACCGCATTAGCATGGTCATGGACGTCGCTCGTACGTCCATGATCCATGCGGCTGCTCCCCATTTTCTGTGGCCGTTTGCGGTTCAGTACGCTGCGCATCAAATCAAACTTCAGCCTCGTGTCTCCTTGCCGGAGACCACACCTACTCTGCGGTGGATGGGGAAGGTTGGCGATGCGTCTGTGTTCCGTGTCTGAGGATCTCGAGCTTTTGTCCGCAATACTTCCACGGACAAGCTGTCCTCCCGTGCCGTTCCCTGCGTCTTCCTTGGCTTCCCCCCTGACGCACCCGGGTGGCAGTTTTACCACCCTACCTCGCGTCGTGTTCTGTCCTCTCAGGACGTCACGTTTGACGATTCGGTATCCTACTACCGTCTCTTTCCCTACCGCACTGCCTCTCTCCCCCCCCCGCCCCTCTTCCTAGTACCAGGTGCACCTCCGGTTGACCCCCTCCCCCATCAGGGTCCTGCCCCCTCAGGTGTGTCCCAGGTAGACCCTGTCGAGCCTGTCGATGTAGCTGTCGACTCTGGTGCTGCTAGGGGTGCTGAGCCTGCGGGTGCGGGGCCTGGGGGTGCTGTGCGTGGGGTTGCTGAGTCTGAGGGTGCGGAGCCTAGGGGTGCTGAGCCTGAGTATGTGGAGCCTGGGGGTGCTGAGCCTGAGCGTGCTGAGCCTGGGGGTGGTGAGCCTGAGCGTGCTTAGTCTGGACGTCCTCCGGGTGTCCCGTCATGGCGGGAGACACTCTCTCCGCAGCGGCTACGTGAGTGGTACGCTAGGCACTGTAGCCGTGCTGCTGGAGCTACGAGGCCTGCTGCTGGAGATGCTTATGGAGTTGGAGCTTCTGGAGGTGCTGCTGGTGCTGGAGCTGCTGGAGCCGCTGGTCTTGGAGGTGCAGGTGCTGGAGGTCCTGGCGGTGTTGGAGGTCCTCCTGGTGTTGGAGCTGCTGGAGGTGCTGCTGGTGCTGGAGCTGCTGGAGGTGCTGCTGGTACTAGAGCTGCTGGAGCCGCTGGTGCTGGAGGTACTGGCGCTGTTGGAGGCGCTGCTCGTGTTGGAGCTGCTTGAGGTGCTGGAGCAGCTGGTCCCGGAGGTGCTTGTACTGGAGGTACTGGAGCTGCTGGGGCTGGTGGTGCTGCAGGAGTTGGAGCTGTAGGTGCTGGAGCTGTTGCTACTGGAGATGCTGCTGGAGCTGGAGGTGCTGGAGGTGCTGGAGCTGGTGGTGCTGCGGGATTTGTAGCTGGAGACCCTGGAGCTGAGGGTATTGGTGCTGTCTCTGCTGTTTCTGGAGGCGCTGCGCGGCCGCGGCCGTACTACGTTCCGCTCCTTCAGCAGGTTCTTGGTCTCCCGCCTTCTACTGTTCCTACTCCTCCCTTACTGAGTCCACCGCCTGTCCAGTCACAGTCGCAGTTACAGCCAGTTTCTCCACTGCCTGGTCCTTCTCCTTACTCTGGACCGACTAGAGGTCTTACGGAGCGTCGTGAGCCTGAGTCTCGTCCTGCGTCGCCCGAGTCTCATCCTGCGTCACCTGAGTCTCGTCCCGAGTCGCCTGTTCGCGCTGTTTGCACTGGTCGCCGTGTTCCACGTCAGCGTCCTCCTCCTGTCCCCGGCACTCACTCTATGACTTTGCGCCCTTCTACTGCTCCACAGCGTGTCCCTCTGCCTTCTCCTCCTGCGTCCTCTCTTCCTGACGGTCCGGACCCGGAGTCTGACTCCCTTCGTGCTGCTAGTCCTTCTGTCACGCGTTTTCTGTCCACTGTTGTCACTGACCCTTCGTTTGAGTCCACTGCTGCGTCTGCTCTAGTTGCTGAGCTTGTTGACTTTGCGGCCGCCTGTCGTCTAGACTACGCCACTAGTCTTTTTGCTGAGTCTGAGTCTGCGTCTGTCTGTCCTCCGTCCGTCGGGGGTGAGTGTGCACTTGGCACAGACGTCCTTGAGGACCGACAAGAGGAGTTACATGTGGATTTTCAGGGTGAAGCGGCCGCCGGGTTCTCCGCCTGTCTTCAAGGCGCGTTACGTGGCTCGAGGCTTCAGTTAGCGGCAGGGAGTTGACTGCTTTCAGACCTTCTCTCCCACCCCGAAGATGACCACTCTTCGGGTACTGCTGCACGTCGCTGCTCAGCGTGACTACAAGCTTCTCTCTCTTGACTTCAGCACAGCCTTCCTACAGGGCAGCCTGCACGAGGAGATCTGGCTGTGCCGCCCACCTGGCTTCACTAGGTCGTTTCCTCCTGGTACCCAGTGGAGCCTCCGGCGGCCAGTCTACGGTCTCCGCCATGCACCCCGTGAGTGGCACGACACACTGAGGATGACTCTTGCTGCTCTTGGGTTTGCTCCTTCCATTGCTGACCCATCGCTGTTTCTTCGCACTGACACCACTCTGCCACCGTTCTACGTTCTCGTGTACGTAGACGACTTGGTCTTTGCTACTGCTCACACAGAGGCACTCGCCCACGTGAAGTCCGAGCTGCAGAAGAAACACACGTGCACACACCTAGGTGAGCTAACAAGTTATCTTGGCTTGCGGATCACCCGTGACAGAGCACAGCGCACCATTACCTTGACTCAATCACACATGGTGCAGCAGGTCCTTCAGCGCTTCGGCTTCCCGTACTCCTCGCCACAGTCCACTCCTCTACCTACTGGTCACTCGCTCTCAGCTCCACCTTCGGACGAGTCCGTAGAGCCGAGTGGCCCGTATCCAGAGATTGTGGGCTGCCTCATGTACCTGATGACCTGCACTCGACCTGACCTTGCCTACCCTCTTAGCATTCTAGCACGCTATGTCGCTCCTGGCAGACACAGGAAGCAGCTATGAGGGTGTTGCGCTACTTGTGCAGTACGTCGGGCATGGGGCTCGTGCTTGGAGGACGGGCTCGAGTTGTCCTCACTGGTCACGCAGACGCTTCCTGGGTTGACGACTTGGCTACGCAGCGGTCGTCACAGGGTTACACCTTCAGCCTTGGCTCCGGCTCTGTCTCTTGGCGGTCTACCCGCTCGTCTTCTGTTCTTAGCTACATTTGTGAGGCTGAGATCTACGCTGGGGCCATGGCTGCACAGGAGTTACGCTGGCTCACCTACCTGCTGACCGACTTGGGAGAGGTGCCTCGTTCTCCTCCAGTTCTGTACGTCGACAACAAGGCCATGCTTGCCTTGTGTCAGGAGCACAGACTGGAGCACAGAACGAAGCACATTGCTCTGCGCTACTTCCTTGCTCGAGAGTTGCAGCAGCGTGGTCAGCTTCGTCTTGTTTACATGGCCACTCAGGCCAACACTGCTGATATCTTTACCAAGGCACTTTAGCCTTGTGATCATCAGCGCTTTTGTACCATGCTAGGTCTTGTGCCTACTTGGCCTCACTTGCTCACCTCTTGACTCCACTTGTACTGTGATCTTTATACATATACATGCATGCTTACACTTGCTAGGTTGTGTTCACTGTATTGCTTGTTCTCCTTTATATAACTCTGCATGTGAACTGGCCTTGTGGCCATTTGCTTGTGCTCAGAATGCGTGGTGACGTCGTGATCCACCCTGCGCTTGCTTTGCCTTTCTTGACCGGTCTTGTGACCTATTGTTTTCCCCCACTTTGCCTATGTTAGAGACTAAGGACGGAGTCTATGAAGATTAGGGGCTGAAATATCTCAAAATCGTCTACTACAATTCTCGACAGAAAAGTCGTCGTCACAAGAAACGTCGTCGACGATTAACGCACAATTATAATTCTCTCAAACTCGATTATGCTGTAGCTCTTTACCGTGGCTATCTTTCCCAATTTGAATAGTATCAAAATATGGAGTATCACTTGAGTTATGAACTTCGGCGCACTAGGGGGTATGCTGTCATAGAAAACGTAACTCAATCACAATTATCTCACAAGTTCACACAAGAAAGTTAGAGTAGCAATAGAACCAGGTAGGAGGGGATGAGGAGGACGAGAGGGAAGGTCCCAAGGGAGTCCCCAACCAAGGACACCCCATACCACACAATTCCCCTCTCTATAGGCACCCCAACTTTGACATTTGTCACTTTCCCAACTCATGCCATCCACCTCACCCAACTTGGCCACACTTGCCAACCTGGTTTGGCACCTCCCAACCACTTGGCAGCATCTACAGTGATGTTGACGAATTTCCGAACCCCCAAGAGTCTGTACTCCTTATGGAGTCTACACCACAACTTCCCATAGTCACCACAACCAAATATCAAAAGCATACGAACTTCCAACGTTCGTAACTTTCTTGTTCGTGCTCCGATTGAAGCGATACTTGGTTCGTCCGAAAGCTCTTGAGCAGAGGAGTCACTTCAGATATCTGCTCAAGCCAAATAACATTCACACACACCCAGAAAAACCAAAACAACACCAAACACACATTCTTACACACGCTCACACCACGCATGCAACACACGAACATATGATGGGAGGCAGACAGACGTGAATGCAAATGATAGCATCACATAACAAACTCCCCCTCTGGCTGCCTACCATCATCCCATATGCCATAGCACAAGCATGCACCCTCAATTCACACTCATTCCAGCAAGTTTCATTCCCTTCCAATGCTCATCTTCAGCCAGGCGCTTGGTGAGAATGTCTGCCGCCTGCTGATGGGTCTTCACAATCTCCAGCCGCACCTCCTTGTCCAGGAGCCTCCTCACCCAGTGCCACTTTGGCCTGATATGCTTCGTCAGCCCATGAAGGCAAGCGTTCTTAGCAAGCTTCACAGCCGACTCGTTGTCACAGAAAATCACAGTTGGCTCCTTCTGGCACACTCCGATCTCCTCCAACAAACGCCTCAGCCACACCACCTCCTTTGCCCCATGATGCAGAGCCATGTACTCTGTCTCACACGAGGACTGCCCCACCTCGTTCTGCTTCTTGCTGCGCCAGCTCACTGCACCACCTCCAAACAGGCACACATAGCCTCCAATGCTGGTGCCATCCGCCTTCACAGAGTTGAAGCTAGCGTCGGTGTAGCAGGTCAGGAGCATCTCCCCCTTGCCCAAATCAGCTGCACCCCTCTGCAGCCTCTGTCGCACAGCACTGTACTCCAAGCCCAATGATGCCGTAGCGCTCACATAGCGGACCAACCTCTTGGCCGCTTCCAGCTGCTCATGACTTAGGCGTGAAACCACACTTGCAAGCCTGGATGTAGCAAAGGCAATGTCAGGCCGCGTGTGGTTAGCCGCATAATTGAGTGCCCCCACCATGGAATGAAACAGCTTCCTGTCACTCTCACCCACCACCTCCTCATCAGCACAGGGCTCCACAGTGAACCCCGAAGGCAGTGGGGTGGCTGGCTTTCCTCCATCTTGCAGCCCATACTTCTCAGCCAGCCCCTCACAATAATTTCTCTGGTGCAACCTCAACACTCCCTTGTCAAGGTCCCTCTCCACATGCATGCCCAAATAGTACTTCACATCTCCCATCTTGGAGCACTTCAACTGCATCTCCAGCATCTCCTCCACACGCTCAATCATTGCAGACGACTTAGAGAAGAGCAGGATGTCGTCCACATAGATCAGGAGCATGAGAAACTGCTCCTTCTCTTGCAGCAGGAACAAGCTGTGATCACACTCACTCTTCTTGAAACCCCCAGCCAGCAGTGTCTCCTCCAACTTGTGGTACCATGCGCGAGGAGCCTGCTTAAGGCCATAGATGGCCTTCTTGAGCCTGCACACCCTGCCGCTCCCATCATCCAACCCCTCAGGCTGCAGCATGTACAGCTCCTCTAGGATGATCCCATTGAGGAAAGCAGTTGTGATGTCCATCTGCTTGATCCTCCATCCACGGTTTGCAGCCATTCCCAACATCACCCTTAGTGTAGTCCCTTTCCCCACAGGAGCAAAGATCTCGTCAAAGTCCTTCCCCTTTGTCTGGTGAAACCCCTTTTCCACAAGCCTTGACTTGTAGCGGGTCAGCTCCCCATCAGGTCCGTACTTGTGCCTGAAGATCAGCTTGGAAGAAATGGCCTTCTTCCCAGGAGGCAGCTCACACAGCTCCCACGTTTCATTCTCCAGCAGAGAGTCATACTCCTCCTTTACACTCTGCTTCCACTTCTCAGCATCGGGCCCACTCAATGCCTCAGCTAGCGTCTTGGGCTCAGGGACGGCTGCCCAGTAGCAGTGTGCTATCTCTTCCTCATCACACTGCTCAGCCACACTCCCAGCCCGTACCACCTTTGGCTTGTCAAAGCTCGGATAGGTCAGCCGGTTAGGAGGGCGCACATCCCTCCTAGGACGGTCAGCCGGACGTGCGGCACCTTGTGGAGCATCTTGCTGCTGCTGCTGCTGCTGCTGCTGCTGCTGCTGCTCCTCCACCTCAGGTTCTCCCCCATCCTCAGTCACCCCAGAAATCTCCTACTCTGAGACAGTGACCTGCACTTGCCTCGAAGGCCGCTGCACCTCATCGGCCTCAATGATCAGCGGTGTAATAGGAAGCTTCTGCTGCTACTGCTTCCACTCCTTGTAGTACAAGGACTCAAGGAACTTCACATCCCTTGACACAGTCAGCTGCTGGCTGGTCAAGTCCCATATCAACCAGCCCTTATGATCCTTAGCAAGCCCCAAGTGTACTCCCCATCTCCCACTAGCCTCCAACTTTCCCCTCTTCTCCTTAGGCACATGAAACACCACCATGCAGCCGTAGGCTCTCAGCATGTTGACTGCTGGTGCACTCCCATACCACTTGGTGTAGGGGACCCACTGCTTGTCCCCCACAGTCGCCAACACCCTGTTCTTCACAAGGGCGACCTGCCGCAGTGCAGTCACCCAAAACGGATCCGGCAGCCCTGCACGCCCAAGGAGAGTGCGAGCACCTTCCTGCAGGGTCCGGTTGAAGCGCTCAGCCACGCCGTTCTGCTGAGGGTTGTAGGGCACTGTGAGCTGATGCTGGATCCCCTTCTTCTTCAGCACCGACTCAAAATCAGCACCAATGAACTCTCCCCCATTGTCGGTGCGGATCACCTTCACCTTGTGTCCGCTCTCCCTTTGAGCTCTCGGCATCCACTCCTTGAGAACAGCCGCTGCCACTTCCCCCTTAGTCTTGAGAGGGTACACCCACACCGCACGCGTGTGGTCGTCCACAATGGTTAAGAAGTAGCGGCTGCTCGAGAGAGAAGGGGCCCTCATGGGGCCCACCACGTCCATGTGCACAAGTGCAAGTGGAGCCTTGGCTGGTCCCGTGCTGCTGCTGAAGGGAAACTTCATGAACTTGGTCTCAAGGCATGTAGGGCAGCTCCCAATCTCCTTTGCTGCCCCCTTCACCTCCAACCCCTTCAAGCTCCCATCCTTCACTAACTTCTGCAGCATAGGAATGTTGATGTGACACAACCTCTCGTGCCACGTCTCCCAATCGGCATCACCATTCCCAGATGAAGCCTTTGCCCATGCAGCTGTCGCATCCACACCAGCAAGCACCTCACCATGTGGCTGCTGTGGCTGCTGCACCTTCTTGACTGCATCCAGGGCCCCATCTGTTGGTGCAGTCTCCTCTCCTCCCGTCGTTGCTTTAGCCGTTGCCGCTGCCGCTGCCGTTGCTGGTGGTTTCCCATTCCAAGGGATGATGGGCAGCTGCCACAGGTCCTTGATGCAGCTGCTCTTCTCCTCCAAATCCCACAGCAGCAACTTCCCAAGTTTTGGACGGCAGCTGGTTGTGCCGAAGGTCACTTTGGCCTTGCTTTTCTGCAGCCGGCGCACAGAGAGGAGGTTAGCGGACAAACCTTCAACCAGCAGTACATTCCCCAGCCCCACAAGGCCCCCATTGGCTCCCATTACCTTGGCATTCCCAACACCAATCACAGGGAGCAAAGCACCTGAAGCAGCAGCCACAAACTTGATCTTCCCAGGGGGCTTTACCTCGTCAAGCAAATCTGCCCGTGGGGTCATGTGACTTGTGCAACCTGAATCTATCACCCAGTGAGTGAGGGGGTGCATCACAACCTTCCCAACTGAGCCCACATCACCCTCACTCCCTTTCACATCCTCAACCATGAGGAACATCCCAGGGTTGGCTTTACCTTGTGCACCTGAACCTTGTGCACCTGAACCTTGCACAGCGCCACCTCGTGCACGTTCACCACTTGGAGGCTTCATGCCTGGAGGCGCCCATCCCTCAGGCCGGCTGAAACACTTGAACCACGGGTGTCCAGCCTTCTTGCAGTACCAGCAAGCACCCTCCATTCAAGTGCTCCCCCTGCCACCAGAGCTCCCATGCCCCTCATCGTAGTCACCTCCGCCTCTCCCTCTGCCAAAGCCTCTCCCACGGCCTCGGCCTCTCCTTCCCCCTCTTCCTCTGCTGCCTCCTGCAGCTCCATACCCCTCAGCAGTTTTGTTGGCAGCACCACCACCCGTGTGGCGCCTGCGGAAGTCCTCCTGCAGAATCTGCTGCCGTAGCCACTCAGGTGTCCACTGGTCCTGCTGAGTGTTGAGGGTGGGGATGAGGTTGTCCCACGAGTTGTCGAGCACCGAGATGATCTTGGTGCACTGCTGCATCTGCGACACCTTGCTGCCCGCTGCTGCCATCCTCGCATAGGTATCCTTGATCTTGTCAAGGACCGGCTTCACATCATCGCCCGGTCGCATGGAGAGGGCAGCCAGCTCCTTCTCCAACACAATCACCATCGGCAGCGTGTTGGGCTGAATCACGTCGCGCAGTAGCTTCCACGCCTTTAATCCGGAATCATCCAACTCCACCAAATCCTTGATGTGTTGGAACATGTCGTTGTTGACCGATTGAAGGATTAGGTCGTACAGCACCGCGCTTTTCTCAATCCACCGATCGCGGGCGTCGCCTTCCTCCGGCATCTTCTCTTCCCCCATCGCAAGTTTTAGCAGCTTGTAGCGCTTAAATGCACTCCGCATCCGCCCGCTCCATTCCTCATAGTTGGAGCCATCCAATGCCTCGATCTTGGATGGTGGCGGCTCATTTCTCTTCTCAGCTGCATTTCCACTCCCTTGACTCATTTCCTCTGCTCCCAAGCACAGTTTCCAGCTCCCCCCTTGCTGTCCACACCGAAGTCTCACTCAATTTCCACAAGTGTCGGCGCCAACGAAATTTCGGCAGAGTTTCCCCTTAGCGGAAGTCACATGCAACCTCCAGAACTCCACTTAGGCACGCCCACAGGCCATGGTGGGTCTAGGAGGGTCTTCACACTTCAGTAGACTCTCCACAAAGTCCTTAATTAGCTCTGATACCACTTGTTAGAGACTAAGGACGGAGTCTATGAAGATTAAGGGCCGGAATATCTTAAAATCGTCAACTATAATTCAGAACAGAAAAGTCGTCGTCACAAGAAACGTCGTCGACGATTAATGCACAATTAGAATTCTCTCAAACTCGAGTATGTTGTAGCCGTTCACCGTGGCAATCTTTTCCAATTTGAATAGTATCAAAATATGGAGTATAACTTGAGTTATGAACTTCGGCGCACTAGGGGGTATGCTGCCATAGAAAACGTAACTCAATAACAATAATCTCACAAGTTCACACAAGAAAGTTAGAGTAGCAATAGAACCAGGTAGGAGGGGATGAGGAGGACGAGAGGGAAGGTCCCAAGGGAGTCCCCAACCAAGGACACCCCATACCACACAATTCCCCTCTCTATAGGCACCCCAACTTTGACATTTGTCACTTTCCCAACTCATGCCATCCACCTCACCCAACTTGGCCACACTTGCCAACCTGGTTTGGCACCTCCCAACCACTTGGCAGCATCTACAGTGATGTTGACGAATTTCCGAACCCCCAAGAGTCTGTACTCCTTATGGAGTCTACACCACAACTTCCCATAGTCACCACAACCAAATATCAAAAGCATACGAACTTCCAACGTTCGTAACTTTCTTGTTCGTGCTCCGATTGAAGCGATACTTGGTTCGTCCGAAAGCTCTTGAGCAGAGGAGTCACTTCAGATATCTGCTCAAGCCAAATAACATTCACACACACTCAGAAAAACCAAAACAACACCAAACACACATTCTTACACACGCTCACACCACGCATGCAACACACGAACATATGATGGGAGGCAGACAGACGTGAATGCAAATGATAGCATCACATAACAAACTCCCCCTCTGGCTGCCTACCATCATCCCATATGCCATAGCACAAGCATGCACCCTCAATTCACACTCATTCCAGCAAGTTTCATTCCCTTCCAATGCTCATCTTCAGCCAGGCGCTTGGTGAGAATGTCTGCCGCCTGCTGATGGGTCTTCACAATCTCCAGCCGCACCTCCTTGTCCAGGAGCCTCCTCACCCAGTGCCACTTTGGCCTGATATGCTTCGTCAGCCCATGAAGGCAAGCGTTCTTAGCAAGCTTCACAGCCGACTCGTTGTCACAGAAAATCACAGTTGGCTCCTTCTGGCACACTCCGATCTCCTCCAACAAACGCCTCAGCCACACCACCTCCTTTGCCCCATGATGCAGAGCCATGTACTCTGTCTCACACGAGGACTGCCCCACCTCGTTCTGCTTCTTGCTGCGCCAGCTCACTGCACCACCTCCAAACAGGCACACATAGCCTCCAATGCTGGTGCCATCCGCCTTCACAGAGTTGAAGCTAGCGTCGGTGTAGCAGGTCAGGAGCATCTCCCCCTTGCCCAAATCAGCTGCACCCCTCTGCAGCCTCTGTCGCACAGCACTGTACTCCAAGCCCAATGATGCCGTAGCGCTCACATAGCGGACCAACCTCTTGGCCGCTTCCAGCTGCTCATGACTTAGGCGTGAAACCACACTTGCAAGCCTGGATGTAGCAAAGGCAATGTCAGGCCGCGTGTGGTTAGCCGCATAATCGAGTGCCCCCACCATGGAATGAAACAGCTTCCTGTCACTCTCACCCACCACCTCCTCATCAGCACAGGGCTCCACAGTGAACCCCGAAGGCAGTGGGGTGGCTGGCTTTCCTCCATCTTGCAGCCCATACTTCTCAGCCAGCCCCTCACAATAATTTCTCTGGTGCAACCTCAACACTCCCTTGTCAAGGTCCCTCTCTACATGCATGCCCAAATAGTACTTCACATCTCCCATCTTGGAGCACTTCAACTGCATCTCCAGCATCTCCTCCACACGCTCAATCATTGCAGACGACTTAGAGAAGAGCAGGATGTCGTCCACATAGATCAGGAGCATGAGAAACTGCTCCTTCTCTTGCAGCAGGAACAAGCTGTGATCACACTCACTCTTCTTGAAACCCCCAGCCAGCAGTGTCTCCTCCAACTTGTGGTACCATGCGCGAGGAGCCTGCTTAAGGCCATAGATGGCCTTCTTGAGCCTGCACACCCTGCCGCTCCCATCATCCAACCCCTCAGGCTGCAGCATGTACAGCTCCTCTAGGATGATCCCATTGAGGAAAGCA
The DNA here is from genome assembly GCA_947471745.1 of Closterium sp. Naga37s-1. Taxonomy (NCBI): domain Eukaryota; kingdom Viridiplantae; phylum Streptophyta; class Zygnematophyceae; order Desmidiales; family Closteriaceae; genus Closterium; species Closterium sp. Naga37s-1. The sequence goes on from CANJKZ010000264.1 coordinate 1,528,793, forward strand.
GTTGTGATGTCCATCTGCTTGATCCTCCATCCACGGTTTGCAGCCATTCCCAACATCACCCTTAGTGTAGTCCCTTTCCCCACAGGAGCAAAGATCTCGTCAAAGTCCTTCCCATTTGTCTGCTGAAACCCCTTTTCCACAAGCCTTGACTTGTAGCGGGTCAGCTCCCCATCAGGTCCGTACTTGTGCCTGAAGATTAGCTTGGAAGAAATGGCCTTCTTCCCAGGAGGCAGCTCACACAGCTCCCACGTTTCATTCTCCAGCAGAGAGTCATACTCCTCCTTTACACTCTGCTTCCACTTCTCAGCATCGGGCCCACTCAAGGCCTCAGCTAGCGTCTTGGGCTCAGGGACGGCTGCCCAGTAGCAGTGTGCTATCTCTTCCTCATCACACTGCTCAGCCACACTCCCAGCCCGTACCACCTTTGGCTTGTCAAAGCTCGGATAGGTCAGCCGGTTAGGAGGGCGCACATCCCTCCTAGGACGGTCAGCCGGACGTGCGGGACCTTGTGGAGCATCTTGCTGCTGCTGCTGCTGCTGCTGCTGCTGCTCCTCCACCTCAGGTTCTCCCCCATCCTCAGTCACCCCAGAAATCTCCTACTCTGAGACAGTGACCTGCACTTGCCTCGAAGGCCGCTGCACCTCATCGGCCTCAATGATCAGCGGTGTAGTAGGAAGCTTCTGCTGCTACTGCTTCCACTCCTTGTAGTACAAGGACTCAAGGAACTTCACATCCCTTGACACAGTCAGCTGCTGGCTGGTCAAGTCCCATATCAACCAGCCCTTATGATCCTTAGCAAGCCCCAAGTGTACTCCCCATCTCCCACTAGCCTCCAACTTTCCCCTCTTCTCCTTAGGCACATGAAACACCACCATGCAGCCGTAGGCTCTCAGCATGTTGACTGCTGGTGCACTCCCATACCACTTGGTGTAGGGGACCCACTGCTTGTCCCCCACAGTCGCCAACACCCTGTTCTTCACAAGGGCGACCTGCCGCAGTGCAGTCACCCAAAACGGATCCGGCAGCCCTGCACGCCCAAGGAGAGTGCGAGCACCTTCCTGCAGGGTCCGGTTGAAGCGCTCAGCCACGCCGTTCTGCTGAGGGTTGTAGGGCACTGTGAGCTGATGCTGGATCCCCTTCTTCTTCAGCACCGACTCAAAATCAGCACCAATGAACTCTCCCCCATTGTCGGTGCGGATCACCTTCACCTTGTGTCCGCTCTCCCTTTGAGCTCTCGGCATCCACTCCTTGAGAACAGCCGCTGCCACTTCCCCCTTAGTCTTGAGAGGGTACACCCACACCGCACGCGTGTGGTCGTCCACAATGGTTAAGAAGTAGCGGCTGCTCGAGAGAGAAGGGGCCCTCGTGGGGCCCACCACGTCCATGTGCACAAGTGCAAGTGGAGCCTTGGCTGGTCCCGTGCTGCTGCTGAAGGGAAACTTCATGAACTTGGTCTCAAGGCATGTAGGGCAGCTCCCAATCTCCTTTGCTGCCCCCTTCACCTCCAACCCCTTCAAGCTCCCATCCTTCACTAACTTCTGCAGCATAGGAATGTTGATGTGACACAACCTCTCGTGCCACGTCTCCCAATCGGCATCACCATTCCCAGATGAAGCCTTTGCCCATGCAGCTGTCGCATCCACACCAGCAAGCACCTCACCATGTGGCTGCTGTGGCTGCTGCACCTTCTTGACTGCATCCAGGGCCCCATCTGTTGGTGCAGTCTCCTCCCGTCGTTGCTTTAGCCGTTGCCGCTGCCGCTGCCGTTGCTGGTGGTTTCCCATTCCAAGGGATGATGGGCAGCTGCCACAGGTCCTTGATGCAGCTGCTCTTCTCCTCCAAATCCCACAGCAGCAACTTCCCAAGTTTTGGACGGCAGCTGGTTGTGCCGAAGGTCACTTTGGCCTTGCTTTTCTGCAGCCGGCGCACAGAGAGGAGGTTAGCGAACAAACCTTCAACCAGCAGTACATTCCCCAGCCCCACAAGGCCCCCATTGGCTCCCATTACCTTGGCATTCCCAACACCAATCACAGGGAGCAAAGCACCTGAAGCAGCAGCCACAAACTTGATCTTCCCAGGGGGCTTTACCTCGTCAAGCAAATCTGCCCGTGGGGTCATGTGACTTGTGCAACCTGAATCTATCACCCAGTGAGTGAGGGGGTGCATCACAACCTTCCCAACTGAGCCCACATCACCCTCACTCCCTTTCACATCCTCAACCATGAGGAACATCCCAGGGTTGGCTTTACCTTGTGCACCTGAACCTTGTGCACCTGAACCTTGCACAGCGCCACCTCGTGCACGTTCACCACTTGGAGGCTTCATGCCTGGAGGCGCCCATCCCTCAGGCCGGCTGAAACACTTGAACCACGGGTGTCCAGCCTTCTTGCAGTACCAGCAAGCACCCTCCATTCAAGTGCTCCCCCTGCCACCAGAGCTCCCATGCCCCTCATTGTAGTCACCTCCGCCTCTCCCTCTGCCAAAGCCTCTCCCACGGCCTCGGCCTCTCCCTCCCCCTCTTCCTCTGCTGCCTCCTGCAGCTCCATACCCCTCAGCAGTTTTGTTGGCAGCACCACCACCCGTGTGGCGCCTGCGGAAGTCCTCCTGCAGAATCTGCTGCCGTAGCCACTCAGGTGTCCACTGGTCCTGCTGAGTGTTGAGGGTGGGGATGAGGTTGTCCCACGAGTTGTCGAGCACCGAGATGATCTTGGTGCACTGCTGCATCTGCGACACCTTGCTGCCCGCTGCTGCCATCCTCGCATAGGTATCCTTGATCTTGTCAAGGACCGGCTTCACATCATCGCCCGGTCGCATGGAGAGGGCAGCCAGCTCCTTCTCCAACACAATCACCATCGGCAGCGTGTTGGGCTGAATCACGTCGCGCAGTAGCTTCCACGCCTTTGGTCCGGAATCATCCAACTCCACCAAATCCTTGATGTGAAGGAACATGTCGTTGTTGACCGATTGAAGGATTAGGTCGTACAGCACCGCGCTTTTCTCAATCCACCGATCGCGGGCGTCGCCTTCCTCCGGCATCTTCTCTTCTCCCATCGCAAGTTTTAGCAGCTTGTAGCGCTTAAATGCACTCCGCATCCGCCCGCTCCATTCCTCATAGTTGGAGCCATCCAATGCCTCGATCTTGGATGGTGGCGGCTCATTTCTCTTCTCAGCTGCATATCCACTCCCTTGACTCATTTCCTCTGCTCCCAAGCACAGTTTCCAGCTCTCCCCTTGCTGTCCACTCCGAAGTCTCACTCAATTTCCACAAGTGTCGGCGCCAACGAAATTTCGGCAGAGTTTCCCCTTAGCGGGAGTCACATGCAACCTCCAGAACTCCACTTAGGCACGCCCACAGGCCATGGTGGGTCTAGGAGGGTCTTCACACTTCAGTAGACTCTCCACAAAGTCCTTAATCAGCTCTGATACCACTTGTTAGAGACTAAGGACGGAGTCTATAAAGATTAGGGGCTGAAATATCTCAAAATCGTCAACTACAATTCTGGACAGAAAAGTCGTCGTCACAAGAAACGTCGTCGACGATTAACGCACAATTAGAATTCTCTCAAACTCGAGTATGTTGTAGCTCTTTACCGTGGCTATTTTTCCCAATTTGAATAGTATCAAAATATGGAGTATAACTTGAGTTATGAACTTCGGCGCACTAGGGGGTATGCTGCCATAGAAAACGTAACTCAATAACAATTATCTCACAAGTTCACACAAGAAAGTTAGAGTGGCAATAGAACCAGGTAGGAGGGGATGAGGAGGACGAGAGGGAAGGTCCCAAGGGAGTCCCCAACCAAGGAAACCCCATTCCACACAATTCCCCTCTCTATAGGCACCCCAACTTTGACATTTGTCACTTTCCCAACTCATGCCATCCACCTCACCCAACTTGGCCACAATTGCCAACCTGGTTTGGCTTCTCCCAACCATTTGGCATCATCTACAGTGATGGTGACGAATTTCTCAACCCCCAAAAGTCTGTACCCCATATTGAGTTAACACCACAACTTCCCATAGTCACCACAACCAAATATCAAAAGCATACGAACTTCCAACGTTCATAACTTTCTTGTTCGTGCTCCGATTGAAGCGATACTTGGTTTTTTCGGAAAGCTCTCGAGAAGAGGAGTCACTTCAGATATCTGCTCAAGCCAAATAACATTCACACACACTCATAAAAAACCAAACCGCACAAAACACAAATTCTTGCATACGCTCACACCACGCATGCAACGCAGGAACATATGATGGGAGGCAGACAGACGTGAATGCATATGATTGCATCACACAACAGCCTATGGGGGTGTGTCAAACATATATGCTATAGTCTTTCTAGGCTGTAGTGGGGTAGCTCATATAGGGTACAACACTTTTAGGTTTCCTACTCGTACCCACCTGCTTGCTAGTTCAGTCATTCCTTCCTTCACTATTCTGACACTAGGTACCACGAGATTATCCTTTTCTGCGGACGCGTGCCTGATATGGACCACATTTTTTAAAAGGGGGGGAAGGAGGAGGGGTAGTGTAAGGCATTTTCCTGATTCCTTAGTGAGTCATGCTACCATGCGTACGACTCCAACTTTTCAGAAGACTAGGTTCGGCCCGACGATCTCGCCTCCCGATCGTGACCCGCGTCGCCTTTGGACTTGGCAGCCCCGGCCCATCCTCGCCTTCCGAGGTCCCCGCCTAGCTTGGTCCCCTCCTATGTTATTGTTGGGCTTCGTTGTTTGCTGAGTAGTTGTATTCACACCCTAATTATTATCTTCTGCCCACTCTTTCATGGACAACTCATAACAATGAATGACAATGTTTTGACCTGATATGAGGATTTTTCTCGACATTCCTTACCGCGACCGTCAACATCGCGTACAGCAGCAGCCGTTGTTTGCCCGTTACTGCTAATGGGGCTTCGCCAACTTCGCGCGCGCTGTTTCACCAAACCTTGCACTGCCGGAGCAGCCGAGTCGGCCTACGCTTCGGGACTAGCCCGAACCTCCCGCCAGCGTAGCACTAGCTAGCTCGCACGCACTTCGTTACCGTTTGCACACATCGCGTATAAGTATTCGCTCATGCCTTCGCCCACACTGCTCATTGAACACTCTAGAGCAATCCTCGCTACCTCGATTCATTGCACCCGTAACACTTGGTTATTAGAGCCACTTTCTTTTCAGACCGCGCATCTCCGTACCCCAAGAAACCAACTTTTGTTTTTTTTTTCACTCGAAGGGACTCACACCCCTTAGCACCTAGGAGCCGTTGTCCTCGCGTTCTTTCATAAACCCGTGCAGCCACAACTGCACCTAGACTAAGCTGAGCCGACGCCCTTCGCCATGGCTGAACACATCGACGTCACTACGCTCACGCAGGACCGTTTGAACGAACTGCTGCGGCAACTGCACGAAAAATCTGAAGAAATTGCAGCGCTGACGGCAGAACGCACGTCCCTGCAAAATGACGCCGCACGAGCACAGCAAGCACAATCGCAAGCACCTAGCACTCCGGGACAACCCGCACCACAGACATCGCAGCACGGAAGTGTGGGGCAACCCGCAAGCGCGGCCAGTGATGGCATCGTGCGCAACGACGGAGACAACAACCACGGCACAACACACCTCGAAGCGACGAATGCGGCCAGGAGTCAACCCCGCGTCACAATTTCTGTGCCGGCCGGCGAATCTGCAGTCGCCGATGCCGCTGAAGCCGCAGCATCCGCCATGCTTTGACCCGAGTCAACAGGGTGGTCCTACGGTTTAGGTGTGGCTGTTCGACGCCAACTACGTCTCAGAGGATACAGCGAAAATTTGCTATGCCGTGTCGCTGCTGCGAGGACCCTCCATGGATTGGTGGCGTGTCATCGTCACGAAGCCGACAGACTACGCGACTCTACCGACACGGGAAGGGAAAACCGGACCCTGGGCGCCATCGTACTTCGTGGAGGTGCCCCAATATCGCACGTGGGACGCGTGGTGCGCAGGACTGCGCGCTCGATTTGAGCCAATCGCGGTTTCGATCGCGGCGCGTCAGAAGCTCCGCACTTGGCGCCAACTCGGTTCCGTCCAAGGATACACCAGCGGGTTTCTGGTGCTGTGTGAGCAGGTGGGCTACATGCACGAATCTTAGCGCATCGACTGCTACATCGGCGGCATGAAGCATGACATCGCTCAAGAAATCCAGCTCCGTAGCGTCACCGACTTTCAAGAGATTCTCGCTATGGCAGAGAAACTCGATTTCTTCCGCTGACCGAGACCGGGGTCCTACGGAAGTAGCAACAACTGGGGGCATCGGTCTCATGGGACGAACGAGGGCACTACGATACGTGCCGTCGCCGCGAATGCCGCTGCCGCACCGTTCAAAGGGCGCTGCTTCGCGTGCAATCGGCCGGGACACCGCAAAAGCAAATGCCCATAAAACGCTAAGGGAAAGGGGGAAGCTGAGCAGCAGAAACAGACCAAGCAGCAGGGAAACGCTGGGAGTCAGTAGCAGACGGACCCTCTACTGACAAGTCACGTCGCTTGCCCGACCCAACCGACCCTCACCGAGTGATTGTGCCAGTTCACGCAATCGACCATACCCGGCCGAATAAGGAGGGTACCACGATAGACATCCCCATACTGCTTAGTGGGGAAATTGGGACAAACTTACTTAAAATATTTGTAGACAGGGGAGCCAACCACAGCTTGATCAACACCGCCACAGCACGGAAGCTAAAACTGCCACTGGACAGAGGTTTACCTGAGATCAACACAAGACTGGTTGACGGCACGCCACTTGCGATACGGGAACGCGTGGACCGAGTTCGGATTCGATGCGGGGGTAACTTCACGTTTGGTCAAGAAATGCTCGCGACAACCCTCGACGGAACCGACATTTTACTCGGCCGTGATTGGCTGCGATGACACAATCCACAAATCGACTGGACGACGGGTGACTGCACCGTGCGAGTGAACGGTAACATCGCCTTAAATCGCTGGGGCTCGCCTGATTCTTCGTCGCTGCGTGTCAACGCAATCACGATGAAACGCGCCATAGCGGCAGGAGCTGACGTGTACGCGGTCAACATTCGGGAAGCTGAGGCAGCAGACAAAGGGGGGGATTTACAGAAACTGCTAGCTGACGTACCGGATGACCTGTCAGCGCTACTGAAGCAGTACAGTGGAGTTTTTAGGACACATTATTTTGTCTGAACATTATAGCTTATACATTTGTGTAGGCTGTAGTGGGGTAGCCCATAAGGGGTACAACCCAATTAGGGTTAGTACTTGTACCCAACTGATTGCTAGTTCATTCATTCTCATTTGTTATTCTCACATGGAATCAGAGTAGGTTACTTGGGCCCACCACCTGCTACACTGCGACTACCTCCCTAGGCCCATCGCCCCTAGCCCCGCGCCCGGCCTCGTTCCTAGCCACGCGACCAGCCCGTACCTAGCCCGCGCTCGGCCCCGTCTCTCGCCCGCGCCTGGCCCGTACCTAGCCCGCGATAGGCCCGTACCTAGCCCGCGCTCGGCCCTGTACCTCGCCCGCGCCTGGCCCGTACCTAGCCCGCGATAGGCCCGTACCTAGCCCGCGCTCGGCCCTGTCTCACGCCCGCGCCCGGCCCGTACCTAGCCCGCGATCGGTCCGTACCATAGCCCGCGCCCTGTCGACACCCGTGCCCGGCCCCGTACCTAGCCCACGCCCCGTCGACACCCGCGCCCGGCCCCGTACCTAGCCCGCGCTCGGCCCCGTTCCTAGCCCAGGGCCCGGCCCCGTACCTCGCCCGCGCCTGGCCCCGTACCTAGCCCGCGCCCGGCCCCGTCCCTAGCCAGCGCCAGGCTCTGTACCTAGCCCCGCGCCTGGCCCCTTCCCTAGCCCGCGCCCGTCGACGCCCGCGCCCGGCCCCGTCCCTCGCCCAGCGCCCGGCCCTGTACCTAGCCCGCGCCCGGCCCTGTACCTAGCCCCGGCCCGTCGACACCCGCGCCCGGCCCCGTCCCTCGCCCAGCGCCCGGCCCCGTACCTAGCCCGCGCCCTGCCCCCCTTGTTTGGCCCCTCGGCCCCGCCCCTCAGCCCCTTGGCCCCTAGCCTCGACCCCTAGGCTCGGCCTCCTCGGCCCTCGTGTTTGGCCCCTCGGCCCCCTAGGCCCCTCGACCCTCTCGTTTGGTCCCTTGGCCCCCTAGGCCTCTTGGCCCCCTAGGCCTCTCGGCCACCTAGGCCCCTCGGCCCCTCGGCCCTCTTGTTTGGCCCCTCGGCCCCCTAGGCCTCTCGGCCCCCTAGGCCCCTCGGCCCCTCGCCCCCCCCTTGTTTGGCCCCTCGGCCCCTAGGCCACTCGGCCCCTCGACCCTCTCGTTTCGACCCTTGGCCCCCTAGGCCTCTCGGCCCCCCCTAGGCCCCTTGGCCCCTCGGCCCTCGTGTTTGGCCCCTCGGCCCCCTAGGCCTCTCGGCCACTAGGCCCCTCGGCCCCTAGGCCCTCTTGTTTGGCCCCTCGGCCCCTAGGCCTCTCGGCCCCCTAGGCCCCTCGTCCCCTCGCCCCCCCCCCTTGTTTGGCCCCTCGGCCCCTAGGCCCCTCGGCCCCGCCCCTTGGCCCCTTAGCTACTATTACTTCTGCTCCTGCTACTACTGCTGCTCCTGCGTCCTGCGCCACTTTGGCTTCGCTTAGAGTTCTCGCGTTCGACCCGGAGGGCAGACCTGTAGCATTTGACACGTGGCACAACGATATGCAACTGTACCTATTGAGCGATCTTAAGGACAGTGTCTCACTGTTCGACCACGTGTCCGGTGCCGCTCCAGCCCCTCCCGCCACAGCTGACGTTTCGACTCGTTCCCAGTGGCTGTCTCGTGACGCTCATGCTCGCTTGGCCATTCGAAACCACATGCCCGCGACCAAATGTGCTCACTTTGGAGAGCACAGGACAGAAGAGGCCCTGTACGACGCTGTCGTTGCTCGCTACTCCTCCCCTGCCACTGCTGCTATTGGCAGGCTGCTACTGCCCTACCTGTTCCCTGAGCTGTCGGCTTTTGCCACAGTAGCGGACCTGGTTACCCACCTGCGCACTAGCGACGCTCGCTACCGCGCTGCCGTCCCTGCTGAGTTCCTTCCCACAAACCAGCCCCCCATGTTCATCACCCTCTACTTCATAGTCACTCGCCTCCCTGACTCCCTTCGCTCTGTCAGGGACCACTTCCTCACCCTAGACCCCACCTCCCTCACTGTTGACCTCCTCGAGCAGCATCTCCTCGCAGCTGAGACTAGTGCAGTTGCTGTAGGTGCTGCTCGTGGCACTCCGCGCTCGCCCTTCTTTGAGGGGTGCTCCCCCTCCCCCCTTTCCCCCTCTTTTGACTCTGCTGCTGTTACAGACGTCTCTGTTTCTGAGGACGTTGGTGCTGCTTCGACTAGTGCGAAGCGCCGCAACAGCAAGGGCAAGGGTGGCCGGGGTAGTGGAGGAGGAAGCGATGGTGCTGGAGGTAGCAGTGGGAGCGATAGTGGGGGCAGCGATAGAGGAGGTGGAGGCAGTGGAGGTGGTGGCGGCGGTGGGACTGGTGGCGGCGGTGGAGGCTCTGGTGGCGGCGGTGGAGGCAGCGGAGGGAGTGGCGGCAGTGGAGGCGGTGGGACCGGTGGTGGTCGGTCTGGACCTCGACGTGGAGGCCCTGCTGGTGGTCAGGGCCAGCAGCAGCAGCGTCGGAGCGAGACCCAGACGCCTCAGCAGCTCCGTGAGTGGTTGGTTCAGCGTGGGATGGGTGAGGGTAGTGAGACCTGCCCGTATGTCATTCGCACGGGTGTCCGTGCGGGCCAGACATGCGGGAGGTTTCACACTGAGCACCACTGCTTTGCCCGCCTTGACAACGCCTGGCGTGCTGAGTTTGGTGACGACGTCGAGCGCCCTCGCTCGGTGCTTTGCTTCAGTCAGGAGTTGCTATCTTTGACCTAGAATTTGATGTTATTATCTCTGCCATGTATGCTTTGTCTTTTAGTGCTGAGGGTGACTGTTACCGGTGTGTGCCACCTGACCCAGGTATAGCGGCTGCTGCTCTAGGTGCTAGTGCGTCTAGTACTCTCCCTGGCACTGCGCCTGCTGAGGCCTTGCACACTTTCACGTTGGACTCTGGCGCCTCGTGCTGTTTCTTTTGTGACAGCATCACTCTCACTCCTCTCCCTGCACCTGTCCCGGTCAGACTGGCTGACCCCTTTGGGGGCCCGGTCGTTGCCCGTTCCTCCACTGTCCTCCCGTGTCCGGCGGTTCCGTCCGGCTCACTGTCAGGTCTTCACCTCCCCTCGTTCTCTACGAAATTGGTGAGTACCGCTGCCCTTCAGGATGCGATGGTCACTACCACCACTCCTGGGGGTCAGCGTGTGTCGATCTGCACGTGCACACGGACGGGGCGTCACCTGGCTACGTTCACTCGTCGGCCAGGGTCGAGTCTGTACACTCTGGCTACCGAGCCTCCTCAGGTAGCTGCGTCTGCTCAGGTGTCCGCGTCAGGTCAGGTAGCCGCCTCTTGCTCGTGTCGCCTCCTGTCGCACCAGACTCTTCTTTGGCACCACCGCCTGGGTCACCCCTCCCTGCCACGCCTTCGTGGCATGCACTCCCGTCTCCTTGTCTCTGGTCTCCCCAGGTCTCTGCCTCCCTTACCGTCCTCACCAGCCCCGCCTTGTCTTCCTTGCGTCGAAGGGCGGCAGCGCGCCGCTCCTCACTCCTCCTCGTTTCCCCCGACGACTGCTCCCCTGCAGACTCTCCACATGGACGTGTGGGGCCCAGCCCGCGTCAGTGGACAGGGCCGCGAGTGCTACTTTCTGCTGGTAGTTGACGACTACACGCCGTACACCACGGTCTCCCCCTGCGCAGCAAGGGTCAGGTCGTTGATGTCTTGATCCCTTGGATTCGCACAGCCCATCTCCAGCTACGCGAGCGGTTCGGTTAGGACCTCCCTGTCCTGCGTCTGCACTCTGACAGATGTGGTGAGTTCTCCTCCGACCTCTTGCGGGACTTTTGTCATGGGGAGGGCATCACCCAGTCGTTCACGCTTCCGGACTCCCCTCAGCAAAATGGGATTGCTGAGCGCCGCATTGATTCATGCGGCCGCTCCCCATTTTCTGTGGCCGTTTGCGGTCCGGTACGCTGCGCATCAGCTCAACCTCTGGCCCCATGTCTCCTTGCCGGAGACCTCGCCCACACTACGTTGGACGGGGAAGGTTGGCGATGTATCGGTGTTCCGGGTCTGGGGTTCTCGTGCCTTTGTTCGCAATACGTCCGTGGACAAGCGCTCCGCCCGCGCCATTCCCTGCGTCTTCCTTGGCTTTGTCCCTAACGCGCCTGGCTGGCAGTTTTACCACCCCACCTCGCGTCGTGTCCTCCCATCTCAGGACGTCACGTTCGATGAGTCGGTTCCCTTGTACCGTCTCTTCCCCTACCGCTCTGCCCCTCCCCCGCCCCCGCCGCTCTTCCTTGCTCCCGGTCCACCTCCGGTAGACCCCCTCCCGCCCCAGGGTCCTGCTCCCTCGGGAGTGTCTCAGGTAGACCCTCTCCCTGGTACTGCGCCTGTTCAGGTAGCTGTCGTCTCAGGTGCTGCTCCAGGTGCTGCGTCTAGGGGTGCTGCGTCTGGAGGTGCTGCGTCTAATGGTGCGGAGCCGGGGGGTGCGGGGTCTGAGGGTGCTTGGTCTGGGGGTGCTCAGACTGAGGGTGTTGAGCCTGGGGGTGCTGAGTCAGAGGGTGCGGAGTCTGGGGGTGCTGCTTCGTCTGGAGGTCCTGCTGGTGCTTCGCCGCGACTGTCCTCGCAGCAGCTGCGTGAGTGGCTTGTTTGGCGACCGCACCGTCGGAGTGGGGCTCCCGGAGCTGGAGGGGCTGGAGACACTAGAGTTGGAGGTGCTGCTGTTCCTACTGGAGCTGTCGGGGTTGGTGGTGTTGGGTGCGCTGGAGCTGGAGACCCTACGGAGCCTGGAGCAGCTAGCGCTGTAGGCGCTGGAGCTGGAGTAGCTAGAGTTGGGGGCCCTCGTGCAGGAGACGCTGGGGCTGCAGGAGCTGGAGTTGGAGGCACTGGCGCCGGATGCGCTGGAGTTGCACGAGCTGGAGCTGTTGACCTTGGAGTTGGAGGTGCTGGAGACAGTGTGCGACGGCGACCGTACTTCGTTCCCCTGCTTCATCAGGTTCTTGGTGTCCCATCTACTGGTCTTCCTCCTCCCTTCCTGTGTCCACCGCCTAACCAGTCGCAGCCGCCATTACAGCCAGCCTCCCCACTGCCTGCTCCCTCTCCTTACACTGAGCAGTCCGGAGGTCTTACAGAGCCTCGTGAGCCTGCGTCTCGTCTTGTCTCGCCTGTTCGCATTGCTCGTCATGCTCCTCGTTCGCGTCCTCCTCCTGTCCCCAGCACGCACGCTATAGCACTCTGTCCTTCCTCGGTGCCACTGCGTGTTCCTCAGCCTGCTCCTCCTGAGTCCTCTCTTCCTGAGGTCCCTAACCCTGAGTCTGACCGAGCGCGTGCTGCCAGTCCCACTGTCACTCGTCTCCTTGCCACTGCTATCACTGACCCGTACTTTGAGTCTGCTGCTGCGTCTGCTCTCGTTGCTGAGCTGCTTGACTTTGCTGCTGCTTGCCGTCTCGACTACATCACTGCTCTCGTTGCTGAGTCTGTGTCTGCCAGTCCTCTGTCCGTCGGGGGTGAGTGTGCTCTTGGCACGGACGTCCTTGAGGACAGGCAGGAGGACTTTGAGTGTCTTGCAGCTGCTGTACCTCGTTTCGCTTCCATGCTGCTTGCCCCTGAGGGAGACCCGGATGCTCCAGACATCCCGAACCTGCGCTCTTACGCAGAGGCGATTACGGGTCCTTACTCCTCTCAGTGGCAGGCAGCTATGGATGCCGAGATGGCATCCTGGAAGTCCACAGGCACCTACGTCAATGAGGTTCCCCCACCTGGGGCGAACATAGTCGATGGCATGTGGATTTTCAGGGTGAAGCGGCGGCCAGGTTCTCCGCCTGCCTTCAAGGCGCGTTACGTTGCTCGAGGCTTTAGCCAGCGACAGGGAGTTGACTACTTCCAGACCTTCTCCTCCACCCCGAAGATGACTACTCTTCGGGTGTTGCTGCACATCGCTGCTCAGCGTGACTACGAGTTGCACTCCCTGGACTTCAGTACGGCCTTCGTGCAAAGCAGCCTGCACGAGGAGATCTGGCTGCGCCGACCACCTGCATTCACTGGGACGTTTCCTGCAGGTACTCAGTGGAGCCTCCGCCGGCCAGTCTACGGTCTCCGCCAGGCGCCTCGCGAGTGGCATGACACACTGAGGACTACACTTGCGGCTCTTGGGTTTGCTCCTTCTACAGCAGACCCGTCGTTGTTTCTACGCACCGACACCTCGCTGACGCCGTTCTACGTCCTAGTGTACGTCCATGACCTCGTCTTTGCCACTGCTGACACTGAGGCACTGACCCTTGTGAAGTCCAAGCTGCAGAAGAGACACACCTGCACTGACCTGGGTGAACTGCGCAGCTATCTTAAACGCCTAAACGCCTGCAGATCACCCGGGACAGAGCACAGCGCACCATCACACTGACTCAGTCACACATGGTGCACCAGGTCCTTCAGCGCTTCGGCTTCCAGTACTCCTCGCCACAGCTCACTCCTCTGTCTACCAGCCACTCGCCTGCAGCTCCACCTTCGAACGAGTCCGTAGAGCCGAGTGGTCCGTACCCAGAGCTTGTGGGTTGCCTCATGTACCTGATGACTTGCACACGACCTGACCTCGCGTACCCTTTCAGCCTTCTGGCTCGCTACGTGGCTCCCGGTAGGCACCGAAAGGTGCACTGGGATGCTGCGAAGAGGGTACTGCGTTACCTCTGCAGTACGTCGGGCATGGGGCTTGTGCTTGGAGGACGGGGTCCAGTTGTCCTCACTGGTCACGCAGACGCCTCCTGGGTTGACGACTCAGCTACGCAGCGGTCGTCACAGGGTTACACCTTCAGCCTTGGGTCCGGCTCTGTTTCTTGGCGGTCTACCCGCTCGTCTTCGGTTCTCAGCTCCAGTTGTGAGGCTGAGATCTACGCCGGAGCCATGGCTGCTCAGGAGCTACGCTGGCTCACCTACTTGCTGACCGTCTTGGGAGAGCAGCCTCGTTCGCCTCCAGTCCTATACGTAGACAACAAGGCCATGATTGCCTTGTGTCAGGAGCACAGACTGGAGCATAGAATGAAGCACATCGCTCTGCGATACTTCCTTGCGCGAGAGTTGCAGCAGCGTGGCCAGCTTCGTCTTGCTTACGTGGCCACTCGGGCCAACACTGCTGATGTCTTCACCAAGGCACTTCCGCGTGGTGATCATCAGCGCTTTGCTACTGTGTTAGGCCTTGTGCCCACTTTACCTCACTTGCTCAGTGCTTGACCCTGTTTGTACTGTGATCTCTATATATACCTGCATGCTTGCACTTGCTACGGTATGATCACTGTATTGTTTGTTCCCTTTATATAACTCTGCATGTGAACTGGCCTTGTGGCCCTTTGCTTGTGCTCGGACTGCGTGGTGACGTTGTGATGCACCCTGAGCTTGCTTGCTTTTCTTGACTGGTCTTGTGACCACTTTTTCTCCCCCACTTTGCCTATGGGGGTGTGTCAGAACATTATAGCTTATACATTTGTGTAGGCTGTAGTGGGGTAGCCCGTAAGGGGTACAACCCAATTAGGGTTAGTACTTGTACCCAACTGATTGCTAGTTCATTCATTCTCGTTTGTTATTCTCACACATTTCAGCCGACGGGATGGAAATAGACCCGAAGAAGATCGCGACAATTCAAGCATGGCACGCGCCGAAAAAAATTGAATGAGCTGCAGAGTTTTTTGGGGTTCGTCAACTACGTGCACCGGTTCGTCCCCGACATGGTGAAGTTGACTGATCCGTTGACCGACCTGCTAAGGAAGGGGGTTGAGTACACATGGGGGGAGAAAGAGCAAGCTACCTTCTCGGCCCTCTAGAAAATTTTGTGCTCGCTGCCCGTGCTTCACATCGCAGATCCGCGCCGTCCGTTCGAGCTCGTCACCGACGCAAGTGACATCGCCGTGGGAGCAATACTGTTGCAGGACTTCCGGAACGGCCTCCAGCCAATCACGTACGAGTCCCGCAAGTTTCACCCGCCTGAACGCAACTACCCGATAAACGAACGCGAGATACTGGTGATCGTGCACGCGTTCAAAGTGTGGCGAGGTTACCTGACCGGCGCCGACGTGACAGTACGGACAGACAACTGATCACTACAGTACCTCGTGTCAAAGTTACAAACGAAAACGAATGGATTGAACAGAAACTTGGTACAAGTACTAACCCTAATTGTGTTGTACCCCTTATGGGCTACCCCACTACAGACTACACAATGTGCAGCATATAAGTTTGACACACCCCCATAGGCAAAGTGGGGAAGAACAAGTGGTCACAAGACCAGTCAAGAAAAGCAAAGCAAGCTCTGGGTGGATCACAAAGTCACCACACAGTCCGAGCACAAGCAAAGGGCCACAAGGCCAGTTCACATGCATAGTTATATAAAGGGAACAAACAATACAGTGATCATACCCTAGCAAGTGCAAGCATGCAGGTATATATATAGATCAGAGTACAAGCAGAGTCAAGCAGTAAGCAAGTGAGGCAAATTCGGCACAAGGCCTAACACAGTAGCAAAGCGCTGATGATCACCAGGCGGAAGTGCCTTGGTGAAGACATCAACAGTGTTGGCCCAAGTGGCCACGTACGCAAGACGAAGCTGGCCACGCTGCTGCAACTCTCGAGCAAGGAAGTATCGCAGAGCGATGTGCTTCGTTCGGTGCTCCAGTCTGTGCTCCTGACACAAGGCAATCATGGCCTTGTTGTCTACGTACAGAACTGGAGGCGAACGAGGCTGCTCTCCCAAGTCGGTCAGCAAATAGGTGAGCCAGCGTAGCTCCTGTGCAGCCACGGCCCCGGCGTAGATCTCATTCTCACAACTGGAGCTGAGAACCGAAGACGAGCGGGTAGACCGCCAAGAAACAGAGCCGGAACCAAGGCTGAAGGTATAACCCTGTAACGACCGCTGCGTAGCTGAGTCATCAACCCAGGAGGCGTCTGCGTGACCAATGAAAAGAACTGGACCCCGTCCTCCAAGCACAAGCCCCATGCCCGACGTACTGCAGAGGTAACGCAGTACCCTCTTCGCAGCATCCCAGTGCACCTTTCGGTGCCTACCGGGAGCAACGTAGCGAGCCAGAAGGCTGAGAGGGTACACGAGGTCAGGTCGTGTGCAAGTCATCAGGTACATGAGGCAACCCACAAGCTCTGGGTACGGACCACTCGGCTCTACGGACTCGTCCGAAGGTGGAGCTGAGAGTGAGTGGCTGGTAGACAGAGGAGTGAGCTGTGGCGAGGAGTACTGGAAGCCGAAGCGCTGAAGGACCTGGTGCACCATGTGTGACTAAGTCAGTGTGATGGTGCGCCGTGCTCTGTCTCGGGTGATCTGCAGGCCAAGATAGCTGCGCGGTTCACCCAGGTCAGTGCAGGTGTGTCTCTTCTGCAGCTCGGACTTCACAAGGGTCAGTGCCTCAGTGTCAGCAGTGGCAAAGACGAGGTCGTCGACGTACACGAGGACGTAGAACGGCGGCAGCGACGTGTCGGTGCGTAGAAACAGCGACGGGTCCGCAGTAGAATGAGCAAACCCAAGAGCCGCAAGTGTAGTCCTTAGAGTGTCGTGCCACTCGCGAGGCGCCTGGCAGAGACCGTAGACTGGGCGCCGGAGGCTCCACTGCGTTCCTGCAGGAAACGTCCCAGTGAAACCAGATGGTCAGCGCAGCCAGATTTCCTCGTGAAGGCTGCCCTGCAGGAAAGCTGTGCTGAAGTCCAGAGAGTGTAACTCGTAGTCACGCTGAGCAGCGACGTGCAGCAACACCCGAAGAATAGTCATCTTCGGGGTGGGGGAGTTGTCAACTCCCTTTCGCTGACTGAAGCCTCGAGCAACGTAACGCGCCTTGAAGGCAGGCGGAGAACCTGGCCGCCGCTTCACCCTGAAAATCCACATGCCATCGACTATGTTTGCCCGAGACGGGGGAACTTCATTGACGTAGGTGCCTGTGGACTTCCAGGATGCCATCTCGGCATCCATAGCTGCCTGCCACTGAGAGGAGTAAGGACACGTAATCGCCTCTGCGTAAGAGCGCGGGGTCGGGATATCTGGAGCATCCGGGTCTCCTTCAAGGGCAAGCAGCATGGAAGCAAAACAAGGTACAGCAGCTGCAAGACACTCAAAGTCCTCCTGCCTGTCCTCAAGGACTTTCGTGCCGAGAGCACACTCACCCCCGACGGACGGAGGACTAGCAGACATAGACCCAGCAACTAGAGCAGTGGCGTAGTCGAGACGGCAGGCAGCAGCAAAGTCAAGCAGCTCAGCAACGAGAGCAGACACAGCAGCAGACTCAAAGGAAGGGTCTGTGACAGCAGTGGCGAGGAGACGAGAGGCAGTGGGACTGGCAGCACGAGCGCGGACAGACGCAGGGTCAGGGACCTCAGGAAGAGAGGACTCAGGAGGAACAGGCAGAGGAACACGCAGTGGAATAGAGGAAGGACAAAGTGCCATTGCGTGCGTGCCGGGGACAGGAGGAGGACGCGAACGAGGAGCGCGACGAGCAGTGCGAACAGGAGAGACAGGACGAGACGCAGGCTCACGACGCTCTGAAAGACCGCCGGACAGCTCAGTGTAAGGAGAGGGAGCAGGCAGTGGGGAGGCTGGCTGTAACGGCGGCTGCGACTGGTCAGGCGGTGGACACAGCAAGGGAGGAGGAAGAACGGTAGAAGACGGGACACCAAGAACCTGCCGAAGCAGGGTAACAAAGTACGGTCGCGGCCGCACAGTGCCTCCAGCACCTCCAGCGCCAGGGTCAACAGCTCCAGCTCCTGCAGGTCTAGCGCCTCCGGCGCATGTGCCTCCAACTCCAGCTCTGGTAGCACTAGCGCCTTTTGTGCTAGGGCCTCCAACTCCAGCTCCTCCAGCTCCAGCACCTCAAGCACCAGCTGCTCCAGGCTTCGTAGGGTGTCCAACTCCAGCGCACCGAACACCACCAGTCCCGGCAGCTCCAGCACCACTGGTACGAGCACCTCCAGGACCAGTAGCCGCAGCACCTCCAGTACCGCCAGCTCCAACAGGAACAGCAGCACCTCCAGCTCCAGTGTCTCCAGCGCTTTCAGCTCCAAGAGCTCCACTCCTACGGTGTGCGCGCCGAACAAGCCACTCACGCGGATGCTGCAAAGACAGTCGCGGCGAAGCACCAGCAGGACCTCCAGACGAAGCAGCACCCCGAGGCTCAGCAGCCTCAGACTCCGCACCCTCCGACTCAGCACCCCCAGGCTCCACACCCTCAGGCTCAGCACCCCCAGGCTCAGCACCCCTAGGCTCAGCATCCCCAGACCCAGTACCCTCAGACCCCGCACCCCCCGCCTCCGCACCCCCAGACGCAACACCCCCAGACGAAGCACCTGGAGCAGCACCTGTGCCGACAGCTACGTGAACAGGCGCAGTACTTGGGAGAGGGTCTACCTGAGACACACCTGAGGGAACAGGACCCTGGGGCGCGTCAGTGACAAAGCCAATGAAGAAGCAGGGAATGGCGCAGGCGGAGATCTTGTCCGCGGACGTATCGCGAACAAAGGCACCAAAACCCCAGACGCGGAACACCGACGCATCGCCAACCTTCCCCGTCCAACGCAGTGTGGGCGAGGTCTCTGGCAAGGAGACACGGGGCCAGAGGTTGAGCTGATGCGCAGCGTACCGGACCGCAAACGGCCACAGAAAATGGGGAGCGGCCGCATGGATCATGGAGGTACGAGCGACTTCCATGACTAAGCCAATGTGGTGCTCAGCAATCCCATTTTGCTGAGGGGATTCCGAAAGCGTAAACGACTGGAGAATGCCCTCCCCACGACAAAAGTCCCGCAAGAGGTCGGAGGAGAACTCACCACCTCTGTCAGAGTGAACACGTAGGACTGGAAGGTCCGTACCGAAGCGCTCGCGGAGCTAGAGACGGACTGTGCGGATCCAAGGGATCATGACATCAGGGACCTCACCCTTGCTGCGCAAGGGGAAGACCGTGGTGTACCGCGTGTAGTCGTCAACAACCAGCAGAAAGTAGCGCTCGCGGCCCTGTCCACTGACGCGGGCTGGGCCCCACATGTCCATGTGGAGAGTCTGCAGGGGAGCAGTCGTCAGGGGAAACGAGGAGGAGTGAGGAGCGGCGCGCTGCCGCCCCTCAACGCAAGGAAAGCAGGGCGGGGCAGGCGAGGGCGGGAGGGGAGGCAGAGATCTGGGTTGACCAGAGACGAGAAACCGGGAGTGCATGCCACAAATGCGTGGCAGAGACGGATGACCCAGGCGGTGGTGCCAAAGAAGAGTCTGGTGCGACAGGAGGCGACACCAGCAAGAGGCGGCTACCTGACCTGACGCGGACACCTGAGCAGACGCAGCGACCTGAGGAGGCTCAGTAGCCAGCGTGTATAGACTCGACCCTGGCCGACGAGTGAACGTAGCCAGGTGACGCACGTCCGTGTGCACGTGCAGATCGACACACGCTGACCCCCAGGAGTGGTGGTAGTGACCATCGCATCCTGAAGGGCAGCGGTACTCACCAAGTTCGTAGAGAACGAGGGGAGGTGAAGACCTGACAGTGAGCCGGACGGAACCACCGGACACGGGAGGACAGTGGAGGAACGGGCAACGACCGGGCCCCCAGAGGGGTCAGCCAATCTGACCGGGACAAGTGCAGGGAGAGGAGTGAGAGTGGTGCTGTCACGAAAGAAACAGCGCGAGGCGCCTGAGTCCAACGTGAAGCTGTGCAAGGCCTCAGTAGGCGCAGTACCAGGGGGAATACCATACGCACTAGCACCTAGAGCAGCAGCCGCTATACCTGGGTCAGGTGGCACACACCGGTAACAGTCACCCTCAGCACTAAAAGACAAAGCATACATGGCAGAGAGAATAGCATCATAGTCTAGGTCAAAGATAGCAACTCCCGACCTAAGCAAATCCGTCCAGCGAGGGCGCTCGACGTCGTCACCAAACTCAGCACGCCAGGCGTCGTCAAGGCGGGAGAAGCAGCGGTGCTCAGTGTGAAACTTCCCGCATGTCTGGCCCACACGGACACCCGTTTGAATGACATGCGGGCAGGTCTCACTACCCCCACCCGTCCCACGCTGAACCAACCAGTCACGGAGTTGCTTGGGAGACTGGGTCTCGCTCCGACGCTGCTGCTGCTGTCGCTGACCACCACCAGGGCCTCCACGCCGAGGTCCAGACCTGCCACCACCAGTTCCACCGCCTCCACTGCCGCCACTCCCTCCGCTGCCTCCACCGCCGCCACTAGAGCCCCCACTGCCGCCACCAGTCCCACTGCCGCCACCACCTCCACTGCCTCCACCACCTCCACCGCTGCCCCCACCACTGCTCCCACTGTCACCTCCACCACCACCGTTGCCACCTCCACCACCCCAGCCACCCTTGCCCTTGCTGCTGCGGCGCTTCGCACTAGTCGAAGCAGCACCGACGTCCTCAGTAACAGAGATGTCTGCAGCAGCAGCAGCAGCAAAGGCAAAGGAGGCGGAAAGGGGGGAGGGGGAGCACCCCTCAAAGAAGGGCGGGCGCGGAGTGCCACGAGCAGCACCTACAGCAACTGCACTAGTCTCAGCTGCGAGGAGATGCTGCTCGAGGAGATCAACATTGAGGGAGGTGGTGTCAAGGGAGAGAAAGTGGTCCCTGACAAAGCGAAGAGAGTCAGGGAGGCGAGAGACTATGAAGTAGAGGGTGATGAACATGGGGGGCTGGTTTGTGGCAAGGAACTCAGCAGGGACGGTAGCACGGTAGCGAGTGTCGCTAGTGCGCAGGTGGGTAACCAGGTCCGCTACGGTGGCAAAAGCCGACAGCTCAGGGAACATGTAGGGCAGTAGCAATTGGCCTAGAGCACCAGTGGCAGGGGAGGAGTAGCGAGCAACGACAGCGTCGTACAGGGCCTGTGCTGTCCTGTGCTGTCCAAAGTGAGTACATTCGGCCACCGGCAGGTGGTTGTGAATGGCTAAGTGGGCAGTAGCGTCACGAGACAGCCACTGGGAACGAGTCGCAACGTCAGCTGTGGCGGGAGGGGCCGGAGCTACACCGGACACGTGGTCAAACAGCGAGACACTGTCCTTAATATCGTTCAGTAGGTACAGTTGCAGATCGTCGTGCCACGTGTCAAATGCAACCGGTCAGCCCTCGCGATCGAACGCTAGGACTCGAAGCGAAGCCATAGTGGCACAGTACTCAGGAGCAGCAGTAGCAAAGGGGGCCAAGGGGCGGAGCCGAGGGGCCAAACATGAGGGTGGCGGGGCCGAGGGGCCAAGGGTCCTAGGGGCCGAGGGGCCAAGGGGCGGGGCCGAGGGGCCAAACACGAGGCCTAGGGACCAAACACTAGGTCGAGGGGCCAAGGGGCTTAGGGGCCGAGGGGCCAAGGGGCCAAACACGAGGCCGAGGGGCCGAGGGGACTAGGGGCTGAGGGGCCAAGGGGCGGGGCCGAGGGGCCAAACACGAGGCCGAGGGGCCGAGGCTAGGTGCCGAGGGTCCGAGGTGCCTGGGGGCCAAGGGGCCAAGGGGCCGAGGGGCCGGGCCTAGGGGCCGAGGGGCCGAGGAGCCAAACATGAGGCCGAGGGGGGGCCTAGGCTAGGGGCCGAGGGGCTTGGGGGCCGAGGGGTGCGACGGGCCAAGGGGTCGGGGCCTAGGGGCGAAGGGGCCGTGTGGTGGCGCGACGGGCCTAAGGGGCGCGACGGGCCTAGGGGCGCGACGGGCCAAGGGGCCGGGGCCTAGGGGCGAAGGGGCCGAGGGGCGCGACGGGGGAAAAGGGGGCCGGGCCCTGGGGTCGAAGGGGCCAATGGGCGCGACGGGCCAAGGGGCCGTGGGTCGCGGGAGGGGCCGTGGGTCGCGAGGGGCCTAGGGGCCGCGAGGGGCCTAAGGGCCGTGGGTCATGCGTCGAGGGTCGCGAGAGGGGCCGGGGGTCGCGAGGGGCCTAGGGGCCGTGGGTCGTGAGAGGGGGCTGTGAGGCGCGAGGGGCCAAGGGGCCGCGGGTCGCTAGAGGGGGGGGTGCCGTGGGTCGCGAGGGGCCTATGTGGCGACGGGCGACGGGACGGGGGCGACGGGCCTAGGGCGACGGGCCGAGGGTCGACGGGCTAGGGGCGATGGGCCGGGGGTCGACGGGCCTACGGGGTGCCGGGCTAGGTGGTGACGGGCGACGGGCCGCGGGGCGACGTGCCTAGGTGGCGACGGGCGAGGGGCCGGGGGCGACGGGCCTAGGGCGACGGGCCGGGGGTCGACGAGCTAGGGGCGATGGGCCGGGGGTTGACGGGCCTACGGGGCGCCGGGCTAGGTGACGACGAGCGACGGGCCGCGGGGCGACGTGCCTAGGTGGCAACGGGCGACTAGCCGGGGGCGACGGGCCTAGGGCGATGGGCTGGGGGTCGACGGGCTAGGGGCGATGGGCCGGGGGTCGACGGGCCTACGGGGCGCCAGGCTAGGGGCGAAGGGGCCAATGAGCGTGACGGGCCAAGGGGCCGTGGGGTGGCGCGACGAGCCTAAGGGGCGCGACGGGCCTAGGGGCGCGACGGGTCAGGGAAACGGGGTACTAGCAGCGCAGCAGGTGGTGGGCCCAAGGAACCTGCTCTGATTCCATGTCAAAGTTACAAACGAGAATGAATGCATTGAACAAAAAGTTGGTACAAGTACTAACCCTAATTGGGCTGTACCCCTTATGGGCTACCCCACTACAGACTACACAATGTGCAGCATATAAGTTTGACACCTCCGCGCCCAACCGAATCTCAATCCGCAACAGATCCGCTGGTTGGACTATCTAGAGTCCAACTTCCACTACACCATCACGTACAAAAAAGGCGCATCCAATATTGCCGACGCACTCACTCGCCCTACCGCTCAACTCCACGCCATCCTACTCGCCCAGACCAACCCACTGTTAATAGGACTATTCACCCACGGATATCGCACCGGCCCATTCTTTACGACAGGAAATTCACAGCAACTAGCAGTAGCCAAGGGAGTCTATTACGTAAAAACAGGCACCAACCGCATTTGGGTACCCGCGTACTCACTACTTAGGTAATTGCTACTGCAGGAGGCACACGATGGGGTTACCTCGGGTCACTTCGGGGTAGAAAATATGCGACAGCAACTGCTGCGGTATTACTATTGGCCGGGGCTGTTGATAGACGTACAGCACCACGTGGGCCCGTGTCCTACGTGTCAGGTGATGAAGAGCTCGCAAAAAAGAAAGGCAGGTCAGTTGCAGCCGATTCCACCGCCCGAGCACGCCTGGCAGTAGATTACCATGGATTTCGTCACAGGGTTACCTTCGAACCTTGGGGGTAACGACACGGTAATGTTCGTCGTTGACAGATTGACGAAAATAGCTCACTTCGCTGCGTGCAGGAAATCGATCTCAGCCGAAGAAACCGCTCGCCTGTTCATCACAACTGTCATTCGACTGCACGTGATACCAGCCGCAATCATCAGCGACCGCGACACGAAGTTTACCAGCAACTTCTGGAAGAACCTCTAGGAGCAGTTTGGGACCAGGCTACAGTTCAGCTCGTCGTACCACCCCGAGACCGACGGTCAAACGGAGCGGACAAATCAGACAATGGAGCAGTAGATTCGTGCCACGTGCGACGACCTGACACATGGGAGCAGCAGCTGCCGCTGATCGAGTTCGCCTACAACAACGCCACGTCAGTGACGACGCACCAGTCCCCGTTTTACCTGAACTATGGGCAAAATCCAACAGTGCCCATGACGCCGAGTCTGGACAACCCAACGCCACGTGCACAACAATTCGCCGAGATTCTGCAAGCTGCCTGCACCAGAGCTGCAGAAGCAATTAAAAAAGCCAACGTCATCGCAAAACGAAACGCTGACCGCCACCGCCGCCCAGTCACGTACCAGTCAGGGGATTACGTACTGCTCGACACACAGAACTTAAGACGGCCCGTTGTACCGAAACTTCGACCGTGATACTGTGGACCGTTCCATATCAGCCACATGATCACCCCAGTTACCGCCCATTTACTGTTACCGACAGACTGGTACATCAGCCCATCGTTCCACTTCAGCCTGCTTCGCCCTTACATCCCAACCACGAGCCAACTGCCTTGTCACCGCCCGCCATCCATGACTCGCCCTACATCGGAGCCGATCGTTGAGCTCGAGAAGATTCTAAGCCATCGGATTCGACACCCCACGGGCATGAAGAGGATCGAGTTCCTCGTTCGCTGGAAGGACCGCATGCCAACTGAGGATAGTTGGGTGCCCCTGGCCAACATCGAAAACCACCCTGCCCTGCAAGTGTGTTGGGCTGAGAAAAGCCCTTAGGATCTTTTCAAGGCTAAGACCCTTTTGAGTAGAAATGTTGTAATTGCGGAAGCGTAATAATAAGATTACTTGAACCACCTTGCACTAGTATGTGAGAGCAAGATAGATTGATTAAAGCAAAGAGATACAAGAAATATATATATGATTACAAGGAATACGTGTCAAACTTATATATAGCTTACATTGTGTAGGCGGTAGTAGGGTAGCCCATAAGGGGTACAACCCAATTAGGGTTAGTACTTGTACCCAACTCTTTGCTAGTTCATTCATTCTCGTTCTTTATTTTGACATGGTTTCAGAGCAGGTCCGCTAGGACCGTTTTTTTTTCCTGGGCCCACCACACCGCTACCCCGCTAGCAGCCCTCTGCAGCCCTCGTGTTGCCCCTCCTTCAGGTCGCGACCCGTAGGCCCCTAGGCCCCGGCCCGTCGCCACCCCTAGCCCGGCTCGTTGCTC
Source organism: Closterium sp. Naga37s-1 (assembly GCA_947471745.1). NCBI lineage: Eukaryota > Viridiplantae > Streptophyta > Zygnematophyceae > Desmidiales > Closteriaceae > Closterium > Closterium sp. Naga37s-1. The sequence goes on from CANJKZ010000264.1 coordinate 1,553,623, forward strand.
CTAGGCCCGTCGCCCCTTGGCGTCGCTCGTCGCCCCTAGCACGGCCCCTCGTCGCCCGTCGCCCCTAGCACGGCCCCGCCCCCCCCCCCCCCCCCCCCCCCCCCCCCCCCCCCCCCCCCCCCACCCCCCCCCCCCGTCGTCCGTCGCCCCTAGCACGGCCCCGCGGCTCCCCGTCGCCCACGACCTAGGCCCTCGGCCCCCGGCCCGCCCCCGCGGCCTTGTCGCCCTAGGCTCACGGCCCCTTGGCCCCCCCCCTCCGACCCCAGTCGCCCGTCGCGACCCGTCGCCCCTAGCCTAGGCTCACGCCCCGCGGCCCGTCGCCCCTAGCTTAGGCCCCTCGGCCCCACGGCCCCTCGCGACCCGTCGCCCCTAGCCTAGGCCCAGGCCCCGCGGCCCGTTGCCCCAAGCCTACGCCCCTCGAGACCCGTCGCCCCTAGCCTAGGCCACGCGGCCCCCGTCGACCTAGGCCCACAGCCCCTCGGCCCCTTTGCTCCTGGCCCTGCGGCCCCGTCGTCCTAGGCCCACGCCCCCCCCCCCCCCCTCGGCCCCTTCTCACTAGGCCCCGCGGCCTGAAGCCCCTAGGCCCCCGGCCCCTCGGCCTCTTCTCTCCTGCCCCTCGTGTCAGAGGTCCACTGGTGATCCCCGATTGATCCTAGGGAAGGGTTACAGGCTCGTTGTCCTGGGGGGTTATGGGCGCACTGACCCGCTACTTAAAAAGCCCTTTTATCCCAATGGTCTAGTGGTTGGGATTCTGACATGGTATCAGAGCGAAGGTCTCGGGTTCGAATCCCAGTGTGTGCACTTCGGGCATCCCAGTGCGGGGGGGTGTCAGAGGTCCACTGGTGATCCCCGATTGATCCTAGGGAAGGGTTACAGGCTCGTTGTCCTGGGGGGTTATGGGCGCACTGACCCGCTACTTAAAAAGCCCTTTTATCCCAATGGTCTAGTGGTTGGGATTCTGACACCTCGGCCCCTCTGCTGCTACTACTACTGCTACTGCTGCTACTGCTGCTCCTACTACTACTACTGCTACTGCTGCAACTGCTACTGCTACTGCTGCTACTCCTGCTCCTGCGTGCTGCGCCACTATGGCTTCGATTCGAGTTCTCGCGTTCGATCATGAGGGCAGACCGGTTCAGTTTGACACGTGGCTCGACGACCTGCAGCTGTACCTACTGAGCGATTCTAAGGATAGTGTGTCGCTGTTTGACCTCGCGTCAGGTGCCGCTACCGCCCCTCCCGCCACAGGTGACAGTTTGACTCGCTCACAGTGGCTTACGCGCGACGCTGCTGCTCGCTTAGCCATTCGCAACCACCTGCCGTTAGCCGAATGTGCTCACTTCGGACAGCATAGGACAGCACAGGCCCTGTACGACGCTGTAGTCGCTCGCTACTCCTCGCCTGCCACTGCTGCGCTAGGCCGACTGCTACTGCCCTACCTGTTCCCCAAGCTGTCAGCGTTTGCCACAATGGAGGACCTGGTTTCCCACCTGCGCACTAGCGACGCTCGCTACCGCGCTACCGTCCGTGCTGAGTTCCTTGAGAGGAACCAGCCCCCGATGTTCATCACCCTCTACTTCATAGTCACTCGCCTCCCTGACTCTCTTCGCTCAGTCTGGGACCACTTTCTCTCCCTTGACCCCACCTCCCTCACTGTTGACCTCCTCGAGCAGCATCTCCTCGCAGCTGGGACTAGTGTAGTTGCTGTAGGTGCTGCTCGTGGCACTCCGCGCACGCCCTTCTTTGAGGGGTGCTCCCCCTCCCCCTTTGCCCCCTCCTACGCCTCTGTTGCTACTGCAGACGTCTCTATTGCTGAGGACGTCAGGGCTGCTTCTGCTAGTGCGAAGCGCCGCAACAGCAAGGGCAAGGGTGGCACGGGTGGTGGAGGTGGCAACGGTGGTGGTGGAGGTGGCAGCGGGAGTGGTGGTGGGGACAGCAGTGGAGGTGGTGGCGGCAGTGGGACTGGTGGCGGAAGTGGGGGCTCTGGTGGCTGCAGTGGAGGCAGCGGTGGGAGTGGCGGCAGTGGAGGCGGTGGGACTAGTGGCGGTAGGACTGTTAGAATCTGGAAAGAACGAATGACTGAACTAGCAAGCAGATGGGTACAAGTAGGAAACCTAAAAGTGTTGTACCCTATATGAACTACCCCACTACAGCCTAGATAGACTATAGCATATAAGTTTGACACACCCCTATAGGCAAAGTGGGGGAGAACAAGATGTCACAAGACCAGTCAAGAAAGGCAAAGCAAGCTCAGGGTGGATCAGAAAGTCACCACGCAGTCCGAGCACAAGCAAATGGCCACAAGGCCAGTTCACATGCAGAGTTATATAAAGGAGAGCAAACAATACAGTGAACACAACCTAGCAAGTGTAAGCATGCAGATGTATAGAGAGTACAGTACAAGCAGAGTCAAGAAGTAAGCAAGTGAGGTACAGTAGGTACAAGGCCTAGAACAGTACAGAAACGCTGATGATCACAAGGCTGAAGTGCCTTGGTGAAAACATCAGCAATGTTGGCCTGAGAGGCCACGTAAGCAAGACGAAGCTGACCACGCCGTTGCAACTCTCGAGCAAGGAAGTAGCGCAGAGCAATGTGCTTCGTTCTGTGCTTCAGTCTGTGCTCCTGACACAAGGCAAGCATGGCCTTGTTGTCGACGTACAGAACTGGAGGAGAACGAGGCGCCTCTCCCAAGTCGGTCAGCAGGTAGGTGAGCCAGCGTAACTCTTGTGCAGCCATGGCCCCAGCGTAGATCTCAGCCTCACAACTGGAGCTGAGAACAGAAGAAGAGCGGGTAGACCGCCAAGAGACAGAACCGGAGCCAAGACAGAAGGTGTAACCTTGTGACGACCGCTGCTTAGCCAAGTTGTCAACCCAGGAAGCGTCTGCGTGACCAGTGAGGACAACTCGAGCCCGTCCTCCAAGCACGAGCCCCATGCCTGACGTACTGCACAAGTAGCGCAACACCCTCTTCTCAGCATCCCAGTGCACCTTTCGGTGCCTACCGGGAGCCACGTAGCGAGCCAGAAGGCTGAGAGGGTATGCAAGGTCAGGTCGTGTGCAAGTCATCAGGTACATGAGGCAGCCCACAAGCTCTGGATACGGGCCACTCGGCTCTACGGACTCGTCCGAAGGTGGAGCTGAGAGCGAGTGACTGGTAGGCAGAGGAGTGGACTGTGGCGAGGAGTACGTGAAGCCGAAGTGCTGAAGGACCTGCTGCACCATGTGTGACTGAGTCAAGGTAATGGTGCGCTGTGCTCTGTCCCGGGTGATCCGCAAGCCAAGATAGCTTGTCAGCTCACCCAGGTCTGTGCACGTGTATCTCTTATGCAGCTCGAACTTCACGTGGGCGAGTGCCTCAGTGTTAACAGTAGCAAAGACCAAGTCGTCTACGTACACGAGAACGTAGAACGGCGACAGAGTGGTGTCAGTGCGTGAAAACAGCGACGGGTCAGCAGTGGAAGGAGCAAAACCAAGAGCAGCAAGAGTCGTCCTCAGTGTGTCGTGCCACTCACGGGGTGCGTGGCGGAGACCGTAGACTGGCCGCCGGAGGCTCCACTGGGTACAAGCACGAAACGACCCAGTGAAGCCAGGTGGGTGGCGCAGCCAGATCTCCTCGTGCAGGCTGCCCTGTAGGAAGGCTGTGCTAAAGTCAAGCGAGTGTAGCTCGTAGTCACGCTGAGCGGCGACGTGCAGTAGAACCCGAAGAGTAGTCATCTTCGGGGTAGGGGAGAAGGTCTGGAAGAAGTCAACTCCCTGTCGCTGACTGAAGCCACGTGCAACGTAACGCGCCTTGAAGACAGGCGGAGAACCCGGCGGCCGCTTCACCCTGAAGATCCACATGCCACTAACGACGTTCACCCCAGGCGGGGGAACCTCGTCGACGTAGGTGCCTGTGGACTTCCAGGAAGCCATCTTGGCGTCCATGGCTGCCTGCCACTGAGAGGAGTAGGGACCCTCTATCGCCTCTGCGTAAGAGCGCGGGGTCGGGATGTCAGACTCAAGGTCCGGACCGTCACGAAGAGAGGACGCAGGAGGAGACTGCAAAGGGACACGCTGTGGAGCAGTGGAAGGACGCAGTGTCATAGAGTGAGTGCCAGGGACAGGAGGAGGACACGGACACGAAACACGACGACCAGCGCAAACAGTGCGAACAGGCGACGCAGAACGAGAGTCAGGTGATGCAGGACGAGACTCGGGCGACACAGGACGCGACTCAGGCTCACGACGCTCCGTAAGACCTCTAGTCGGTCTAGAGTAAGGAGAAGGACCAGGCAGTGGAGAGGCCGGCTCTAACTGCGACTGGGACTGGACAGGCTGTGGACTTAGTAAAGGAGGAGTAGGACCAGGAGAAGGCGGGAGACCAAGAACCTGCTGAAGGAGCGGAACGTAGTACGGCCGCGGCCGCACAGCGCCTCCAGAAACAGCAGAGACAGCACCGGCACCCTCAGCCCCAGGGTCTCCAGCCACAACTCCTGCAGCACCACCAGTCCCAGCAGCTCCAGTACCTCTAGTACGAGCACCTCCAGGACCAGCTGCTCCAGAACCTCCAGTAGCTCCAGCACCAGCAGCACCTCCAGCAGCTCCAACACCTGCAGCACCTCCAGCAGCTCCAGAAGTACCTCCAGCAGCTCTAGTACCAGGAGCACCTCCACCAGCTCCAGCAGCACCTCAAGCAGCTCCAGTAGCTCCAGCACCAGCAGCACCTCCAGCAGGTCCAGCACCAGCAGCACCCCTAGCAGCTCCAGCAGCACCTCCAGCAGCTCCAGCAGCACCTCCAGCACCAGTAGCACCAGCAGCACCGCGACAGCGCCGAGCGTACCACTCACGAAGCTGCTGCGGAGAGAGGGGCTCCTGCCGCGACGGGACACCCGGAGAACCTCCAGACTCAGTACGCGCAGGCTCAGCACCCCCAGACGCAGTACCCCCAGGCTCCACACGCTCAGGCGCAGCACCCCCAGGCTCAGCACGCCTAGACTCAGCACCCCCAGACTCAGCACCCCCAGGCTCCACACGCTCAAGCTCAGCACCCCCAGGCTCCGCACCCCCAGTCCCCGCACCCGCAGGCTCAGCACCCCTAGAAGCACCTGAGTCGACAGCTACCTCGACCGGCTCGGCAGGGTCTACCTGGGACACACCTGAGGAGGCAGGACCCTCAGGGGGGAGGGGGTCTACCGGAGGAGTACCTGGTGCTAGGAAGAGTGGCGAGGGGGGGAGAGAGGCAGTGCGGTAGGGAAAGAGACGGTAGTAAGACACCGACTCGTCAAACGTGACGTCCTGAGGGGACAGAACACGATGCGAGGTGGGGTAGTAGAACTGCCACCCAGGTGCGTCAGGGGGGAAGCCAAGGAAGACGCAGGGAACGGCACGGGAGGACAGCTTGTCCGCTGAAGTATTGCGGACAAAAGCTCGAGATCCCCAGACACGGAACACAGACGCATCGCCAACCTTCCCCGTCCACCGCAGAGTAGGTGTGGTCTCCGGCAAGGAGACACGAGGCTGAAGGTTGATCTGATGCGCAGCATACTGAACCGCGAACGACCACAGAAAATGGGGAGCAACCGCATGGATCATGGACGTACGAGCGATGTCCATGACCATGCTGTCAAACATATATGCTATAATCTGTTTAGGCTGTAGTGGGGTAGTTGTTACAGGGTACAACATTTTTAGGTTTCCTATATGTACCCACCTGCTTTCTAGTTCATCCATTCCTCTCATTATTCTCACATGGTATAGAGCGGGTTCCCTTGTGGGACCGTTTTTTTTTAAGGGCCCACCACTACGAATTTTTTTTTTACCTGCCCGAAGCGCGCTTCGCGCTTGTCCTAGCTGCGCCCCGTGCGCCTGCCCTCCCGTCGCGCGCTCTGCCCTTAGCGGCCCGCCCTTAGGGCCCTCCCCTTCGCGGCCCGTCGCGCCCCTAACGGCCCCTTCGCGGCCCCTTTTGCGGCCCTTCGCGGCCCCTTCGCGGCCCTTCACGGCCCCTCTTGCGGCCCTTCGCGGCCCCTTTGCGGCCCTTCGTGGCCCCCCCTCACGGCCCTTCGCGGCCCTCTCCGCAGCTCTTCGCGGCCCCTTAGTGGCCCTTCGCGGCCCCTTCGCGGCCCTCTCTGCGGCTCTTCGCGGCCCCTTTGCGGCCCCCTTCGCTGCTCTAAGCTGCCCCTGCAGCAGCTGCCGTCGCCCCTGCCGGCCCCTGCTGGCACGCCCCTTCCGGCCCCTGCTGGCGCGCCCCTGCCGGCCCCTGCGTGCCCCTGCTGACGCGCCCCTACTGGCGCGCCCCTACCGGCCTCTGCTAACGCGCCCCTGCTGGCGCGCCTCTGCCGGCCCCTGCTGACGCGCCTCTGCCGGCCCCTGCTGACGCGCCCCTACTGGCGCGCCCCTGCCGGCCCCTGCTGACGCGCCCCTGCCGGCCCCTGCTGGCGCGGCCCCTGCTGGCGCCCCCCCCCCCCCTTACTGGCGCGGCCCCTGCAGTCACGGCCCGCCCCTACACCCGTCTCTGGTAAGCCGAGCCACGCCGCCCAGCCGCGCCGCGCCACCCAGCCGAGCCGCGCCGCCCGGCCGAGCCGCGCAGCTCAGCCGAGCCGCGCCACCCTACCAAGCCGCACTGCCCTACCGAGCCCCACTGCCTTGCACTGCCCTACTGCCTCTGCTATTACTGCTACTGCTGCTACTCTTGCTACTGCTCCTACTGCTGCTATGGCGAGTCCTACCGTTCTCACCTTTGATGCTGAGGGACGTGCAGTTGACTTTGACGTGTGGGTTGACGACCTACAGCTCTTTCTTCAGTGTGATTCTAGGGATGGGGTATCCCTTTTCGATCACACGTCCGGTGTTTCCACTGCACCTGCTGCCACTGCTGACAGTACGGTTCGCTCGCAGTGGACCACTCGTGACGTTGTTGCTCGTCTTGCTGTTCGTAGTCACCTGCCGCCTGCTGAGCGCGCGCATTTTGGCCAGTACAAGACTGCTCAGTCTTTGTACGACGCTGTAGTTGCACGCTACTCCTCCCCTGCCACTGCTGCCCTCAGTCGCCTCATACTGCCGTACCTTTTCCCTGACCTTGCCGCCTTTGCCACAGTTGCTGACCTAGTTGCTCACCTTCGCACTAGTGACGCCCGCTACCGCGCTGCCCTTCCCACTGATTTCTGTGCCAAGAACCCCCCCCCCATGTACATCACCCTTTACTACCTAGTCACCTGCCTCCCTGACTCTCTTTCTTCAGTCAGGGACCACTTTCTCTCCCTCTGCCCCACTGAGCTGACTGTAGACCTGCTAGAGGAGCGCCTTGCTGCAGCTGAGAAGAGTATCTTAGCTGTAGGTGCTTCTCGCGGCGACCGTCGCATCCCCTTCTTTGAGGGGTGTTCCCCTGTCCCCCTTCTCCCCTCTGTTGCTTCTGCTGCTGCTGTCGACCTCGTTGGCACTGAGGAGGTCGGAGCTGCGACTGCCCCTAGTGGGAGACGCCGCAACAGCAAGGGCAAGGGGAGCAAGGGTGGTGGAGGGGGCGGCGGGGGAAGCAATGGAGGAGGTGGAGGAGGCGGAGGAGGTGGCGGTGGAGGTGGGGGTGGTACCGGGAGTGGGGGCGTCAGTGGCGGCGGTGGGGGTAGTGGCGGCAGTGGCGGAGGTGGCGGCGGCGGTGGTGCTGGTCGAGGTGCAGCCGCGCAGCGTGGAGGCTTTGGTGGCAGCCAGCGCCAGCAGCAGCTGCGCTCCCGTGAGACCCCGTCGGTCCAGAAGCTTCGTGAGTGGTACGCTTGGCGTGGGAGGTCTGGGGGTGCAGGTCCCTGCACTTACATTTTTCGCACCGTCAGTCGTCGTGGGGAGGCGTGTGGGCTGCCACGCACAACGCAGCGCTGCTTCGGTAGCTTGACTGACGCCTGGCGTGCCCAGTTTCCTGACGCTCTTGAGCTCCCTCGCTGGCATGATCTGCTTCTGCAGAATGTGCCTATCTTTGATCTTGATTTCGATGCTATCCTTGCTGCCATGTATGCTTTTGCTGATAGTGCTGAGGGTGACTGTTACGTGAGTGTCCCGCCCGACCCGGGCATTGCGGCTGCTGCTCTAGGTGCTAGTGCGTCTGCTGCTCCAGGTACTGTGAGTCTGCTGCTCCAAGTGCTGGTGCGTTTGCTCTCTCTGGTACTGCACCTACTGAGGCCTTGCACACTTTCACACTTGACTCTGGTGCTTCGAGCTCTTTCTTTAGAGACAGCACCACACTCACGCCGCTCAGTCGGCCTGTTGCAGTCTCCCTTGCTGACCCCTCTGGGGGCCCAGTCCTTGCGCACTCTTCCACGGTTCTACCGTGTCCTGCGGCCCCGTCGCGCTTGCTGTCGGGACTCCACCTCCCCTCGTTCTCTACGAACTTGGTGAGTGGAGCTGACCTCCAGGACGCGTGGGTTGACCAGTTCACCCTTGGAGGTCAGCGTGTGACCCACTGCACTTGCTCTCGGACGGGCCGCCACCTGGCCACGTTCACCCGTCGGCCAGGGTCGAGTCTGTACACACTGACTACTGCGCCTCCTCCGGTCTCTGCGTCTGGTCAGGTAGCTGCATCTAGTCAGGTGTTTGCTGCCGCGTCCAGGTCTAGTCCTGCGTCTGCCCCCTGCTCGTGTCGTCCTCTGTCGCACGAGACTCTCCTTTGGCACCACCGCCTTGGTCACCCCTCCCTGCCTCGTCTTCGAGGTATGGCCTCCCGTGCCCTTGTCTCGGGTCTACCCCGGTCCCTCCCTCCCCTTCCTCCGGGGCCTGCCCCCACCTGTGTTCCTTGTGTCGAGGGCCGGCAGCGCGCCGCTCCTCACTCCTCCTCGTTCCCTCTGACTGAGGCTCCCTTGCAGACTCTTCACATGGATGAGTGGGTCCCAGCCCGCGTCCGTGGACAGGGTCATGAGCGTTACTTCCTGCTGGTCGTTGACGACTACTCGCGTTACACCACAGTCTTCCCCTTGCGCAGCAAGGGTGAGGTCCCTGAGGTGCTGATCGACTGGATCCGCGGTGCTCGTCGCCAGCTCAGTGAGAGTTTCGGCTCGGACCTTCCTGTTCTGCGTCTGCACTCAGACAGGGGTGGGGAGTTTTCCTCCGACCTCCTGAGAGCCTTCTGTCGTTCGGAGGGCATCCGCCAGACGTTCACGCTTCCGGCCTCCCCGCAGCAAAATGGGATTGCTGAGCGCCGCATCGGCATGGTCATGGACGTCGCTCGTACGTCCATGATCCATGCGGCTGCTCCCCATTTTCTGTGGCCGTTCGCGGTTCAGTACGCTGCGCATCAGATCAACCTTCAGCCTCGTGTCTCCTTGCCGAAGACCACACCTACTCTGCGGTGGACGGGGAAGGTTGGCGATGCGTCTGCGTTCCGTGTCTGGGGATCTCGAGCTTTTGTCCGCGATACTTCAGCGGACAAGCTGTCCTCCCGTGCCGTTCCCTGTGTCTTCCTTGGCTTCCCTCCTTACGCACCCGGGTGGCAGTTCTACCACCCCACCTCGCGTCGTGTTCTGTCCTCTCAGGACGTCACGTTTGACGAGTCGGTTTCGTACTACCGTCTCTTTCCCTACCGCACTGCCTCTCTCCCCCCCCCCGCCGCTCTTCCTAGCACCAGGTACTCCCCCGGTAGACCCCCTCCCCCCCCAGGGTCCTGCCCCCTCAGGTGTGTCCCAGGTAGACCCTGCCGAGCCGGTCGAGGTAGCTGTCGACTCAGGTGCTGCTAGGGGTGCTGAGCCTGCTGGTGCGGGGACTGGGGGTGCGGGGACTAGGGGTGCTGAGCCTGAGCATGTGGAGCCTTGGGGTGCTGAGTCTGGGGGTGTTGAGCCTGGGGGTGCTGAGCCTGAGCGTGTGGAGCCTGAGGGTACTGTATCTGGAGGTGCTGAGCCTGCGCGTGCTGAGTCTGGAGGTGCTCTAGGTGTCCCGTTGCGGCGAGAGCCTCTCTCTCCATAGCAGCTTCGTGAGTGGTACTCTCGACGCTGTCGAGGTGCTGCTGGTGCTGGAGCTGCTGGAGGTGCTGCTGGAGCTGCTGGAGGTGCTGCGGGTGCTGGTTCTGCTGCTGCTGGAGCTGCTGGTGGAGCTGCTGGAGGTGCTGCTAGTGCTGGAGGTGCTGCTGGAGCTTCTGGAGGTGCTGCAGTGCTGGCGCTGCTGGGGGTGCTGCTGGTGCTGGAGGTGCTGCTGGTGCTGGAGGTGCTGGAGGTGCTGGAGGTGCTGCTGGTGCTGGAGCTGCTGGAGCTGCTGGAGGTACTGCTAGAGCTGCTGGCGGTGCTGCTGGTACTGGTGGTGCTGCTGGTGCTGGAGCTGCTGGAGGTGCTGCTGGTGCTGGAGCTGCTGGAGCTGCTGGAGGTGCTGCTAGGACTGGAGACCCTGAGGCTGAGGGTACCGGTTCTTTCTCTGCTGTTTCTGGAGGCACTGCGCGGCCGCGGCCGTACTACGTTCCGCTCCTTCAGCAGGTTCTTAGCTCCCCGCCTTCTCCTGGTCCTCCTCCTCCTTTCCTGAGACCACCGCCTGTCCAGTCCCAATCGCAGTTGCAGCCGGCCTCTCCTTACTCTGGACCGACTAGAGGTCTTACGGAGCGTTGTGAGCCTGAGTCTTGTCCTGTGTCGCCTGAGTCTCGTTCTGCGTCGCCTGTCCGTACTGTTCGCGCTGGTCGTGTTTCGCGTCCGCGTCCTCCTCCTGTCCCTGGCACTCACTCTATGACTCTACGTCCTTCCACTGCTCCACAGCGTGTCCCTTTGCCGTCTCCTCCTGCGTCCTCTCTTCCTGCCAGTCCGGACCCTGCGTCTGACTCCCTACGTGCTACTAGTCCAGCTGTCACGCGTTTTCTGGCCACTGCTTACACTGACCCTTTGTTTGAGTCCACTGCTGCGTCTGCTCTTATTACTGAGCTTGTTGACTTTCCTGCAGCCTGTCGCCTAGACTACGCCACTAGTCTTGTTGCTGAGTCTGCGTCTGCGTCTGTCTGTCCTCCGTCCGTCGGGGGTGAGTGTGCTCTTGGCACGGACGTTCTTGAGGACAGGCAGGAGGAGTTTGAGTGCTTTGCTGCTTCTATACCTCATCTCGTGTCCATGGTGATTGCCCCTGAGGGAGACCCGGATGCACCAGACATCCCGACCCCGCGCTCTTACGCAGAGGCGATAGAGGGTCCCTACTCCTCTCAGTGGCAGGCAGCCATGGACGCCGAGATGGCTTCCTGGAAGTCCACTGGCACCTACGTAGACGAGGTTCCCCCACCTGGGGCGAACATCGTCAGTGGCATGTGGATCTTCAGGGTGAAGCGGCCGCCGGGTTCTCCGCCTGCCTTCAAGGCGCGTTACGTTGCACGTGGCTTCAGTCAGCGACAGGGAGTTGACTTCTTCCAGACCTTCTACCCTACCCCGAAGATGACCACTCTTCGGGTACTGCTGCACGTAGCTGCTCAGCGTGACTACGAGCTCCACTCGATTGACTTCAGCACAGCCTTCCTCCAGCACAGCCTTCCTCCAGGGCAGCCTGCACGAGGAGATCTGGCTGCGCCGCCCACCAGGCTTCACTGGGTCGTTTCCTGCTGGTACCCAGTGGAGCCTCCGGCGACCAGTCTACGGTCTCCGCCAGGCGCCCCGTGAGTGGCACGACACGCTCAGGACGACTCTTGCTGCTCTTGGTTTTGCTCCTTCCACTGCTGACCCTTCTCTGTTTCTACACACTGACGCTACTCTGCCGCCGTTCTACGTTCTTGTGTACGTAGACGACCTTGTCTTTGCTACTGCTGACACGGAGGCACTCGCCCACGTGAAGTCCGAGCTGCAGAAGAGACACACGTGCACAGACCTGGGTGAGCTCACAAGCTATCTTGGCTTGCGGATCACCCGGGACAGAGCACAGCGCACCATTACCTTGACTCAGTCACACATGGTGCAGCAGGTCCTTCAGCACTTCGGCTTCACCTACTCCTCGCCACAGTCCACTCCTCTGCCTACCGGTCACTTGCTCTCAGCTCCACCTTCGGACGAGTCCGTAGAGCCGAGTGGCCCGTATCCAGAGCTTGTGGGCTGCCTCATGTACCTGATGACTTGCACACGACCTGACCTTGCATACCCTCTCAGCCTTCTGGCTCGCTACGTGGCTCCCGGTAGGCACCGAAAGGTGCACTGGGATGCTGCGAAGAGGGTGTTGCGATACTTGTGCAGTACATCGGGCATGGGGCTCGTGCTTGGAGGACGGGCTCGAGTTGTGCTCACTGGTCACGCTGACGCCTCCTGGGTTGACGACTTGGCTACGCAGCGGTCGTCACAGGGTTACACCTTCAGTCTTGGCTCCGGTTCTGTCTCTTGGCGGTCTACCCGCTCTTCTTCTGTTGTCAGCTCCAGTTGTGAGGCTGAGATCTACACTGGGGCCATGGCTGCACAGGAGCTACGCTGGCTCACCTACCTGCTGACCGGCTTGGGAGAGGCGCCTTGTTCTCCTCCAGTTCTGTACGTCGACAACAAGGCCATGCTGGCTTTGTGTCAGGAGCACAGACTGGAGCACAGAACGAAGCACATTGCTCTGCGCTACTTCCTTGCTCGAGAGTTGCAGCAGCGTGGCCAGCTTCGTCTTGCTTACGTGGCCTCTCAAGCCAACACTGCTGATGTTTTCACCAAGGCACTTCAGCCTTGTGATCATCAGCGTTTCTGTACTGTGTTAGGCCTTGTACCTACTGTGCCTCACTTGCTTTCTTCTTGACTCTGCTTGTACTGTACTCTTTATACATATACCTGCATGCCAATGCGGCGCTCAGCAATTCCATTTTTCTCATTATTCCTCTCATTATTCTCACACATGCCAATGCGGCGCTCAGCAATCCCATTTTTCTGTGGGGAGGCCGGAAGCGTGAACGTCTGGCGGATGCCCTCCGCACAACAGAAGGCCCTCAGAAGGTCGGAGGAAAACTCACCACCTCTGTCTGAGTGCAGACGCAGAACAGGAAGGTCCGAGCCGAAACTCTCGCTGAGATGGCAACGCGCACCGCGGATCCATTCGAAAGACACCTCAGTGACGTCACCCTTGCTGCGCAAGGGGAAGACTGTGGTGTAACGAGAGTAGTCATCAACGACCAGCAGGAAGTAACGCTCGTGACCCTGTCCACGGACGCGGGCTGGGCCCCACACGTCCATGTGAAGGGTCTGCAGGGGAGCCTCTGTCGGAGGGAACGTGGAGGAGTGAGGAGCGGTGCGCTGCCGGCCCTCGACACAAGGAACACAGGTAGGGGCAGCCCCGGAGGAAGGGGGGGGAGGCACTGGGGGAGACCCGAGACAAGGGTACGGGAGGCCATACCTCGAAGACGAGGCAGGGAGGGGTGACCAAGGCGGTGGTGCCAAAGGAGAGTCTCGTGCGAAAGAGGACGACACGGGCAGGGGGCAGACGCTGGACTGGACCTGGACGCAGTAGCAAACACCTGATTAGATGCGGCTACCTGACCAGACGCAGTGACCGGAGGAGATGCAGTAGTTAGTGTGTACAGACTCGACCCAGGCCAACAGGTGAACGTGGCCAGGTGGCGTCCCGTCCGAGAGCAAGTGCAGTGGGTCACACGCTGACCTCCAGGGGTGAACTGGTCAACCCACGCGTCCTGGAGGTCAGCTCCACTCACCAAGTTCGTAGAGAACAAGGGGAGGTGGAGTCCCGACAGCAAGCCCGACGGGGCCGCAGGACACGGTAGAACCGTTGAAGAGTGCGCAAGGACTGGGCCCCCAGAGGGGTCAGCCAGGGAGACTGTGACAGGCCGACTGAGCGGCGTGAGTGTGCTGCTGTCGCGAAAGAAAGAGTGCGAAGCACCAGAGTCAAGTGTGAAAGTGTGTAAGGCCTCAGTAGGTGCAGTACCAGAGAGAGCAGACTCACCAGCACCTGGAACAGCAAACTCACCAGCACCTGGAGCAGCAGACTCACCAGTACCTGGAGCGGCACACGCACTAGCACCTAGAGCAGCAGCCTCAATGCCCGGGTCGGGCAGAACACTCAGGTAACAGTCACCCTCAGCACTATCAGTCAGAGCATACATGGCAGCAAGGATAGCATCGAAATCAAGATCAAAGATAGCAACATTCTGCTTAAGCAGATCACCCAAGCGAGGGAGCTCAACAGCGTCAGGAAACTGGGCGCGCCAGGCGTCAGTCAGAAGACCGAAGCAGCGCTGCGCAATGTGTGGCAGCCCACACGTATCCCCACGACGCCCGCCGGTGCGAAGAACGTAAGTGCAGGGACCAGCACCCCCAGACCTCCCACGCCCAGCGTACCACTCACGAAGCTGCTAGGCCGACGGGGTCTCACGGGAACGCGGCTGCTGCTGGCGCTGGCTACCACCAAAGCCTCCACGCTGCGCGGCTGCACCTTGACCAGCACCACCCCCACTGCCGCCACCGAAGCCTCCACTCCTGCCACCACCCCCACCTCCACCGCCACCCCCTCGGCCTCTTCCACCGCCTCCACCGCCACCCCCTCGGCCTCCTCCACCGCCTCCACCGCCGCACCCACCGTCCCCTCCACCACCCTTGCCCCCCTTGCCCTTGCTGTTGCGGCGCCTCCCACTAGGAGCAGACGCAGCTCCGACCTCCTCAGTGCCAACGAGGTCGACAGCAGCAGCAGAAGCAATTGAGGGGAGAGGGGGGGCAGGGGAACACCCCTCAAAGAAAGGGGTGCGACAGTCGCCGCGAGAAGCACCTACAGCTAAGATACTCTTCTCTGCCGCAGTGAGGCGCTCCTCTAGCAGGTCGACAGTGAGCTCGGTGGGGCAAAGGGAGAGAAAGTGGTCCCTGACTGACGCAAGGGAGTCAGGGAGGCGAGTGACTAGGTAGTAAAGGGTGATGTACATGGGGGGGGGGGTTCTTGGCACAGAACTCAGTGGGAAGGGCAGCGCGGTAGCGGGCGTCACTAGTGCGGAGGTGGGTAATGAGGTCAGCGACTGTGGCAAAGGCGGCAAGGTCAGGGAAAAGGTACGGCAGCATGAGGCGGCTGAGGGCAGCAGTGGCAGGGAAGGAGTAGCGCGCTATGACAGCGTCGTACAAAGACTGAGCAGTCTTGTACTGGCCAAAGTGCGCGCGCCCAGCAGACGGCAGGTGACTACGAACAGCAAGGCGAGCAACAGCGTCACGAGTGGTCCACTGCGAGCGAACCGTACTGTCAGCAGTGGCAGAAGGTGCAGTAGAGACACCGGACGTGTGATCGAACAGGGATACCCCATCCCTAGAGTCACACTGAAGAAAAAGCTGCAGGTCGTCAACCCACACGTCAAAGTCAATTGCAGGCCCCTCAGCATCAAATGTGAGAACAGTAGGGCTAGCCATAGCAGCAGTAGCAGCAGGAGCAGTGCAAGCAGTAGGGCAGCGCGGCTCGCCAGTGCAGCGCGGCTCGGCTGGGCGGCGCGGCTCGGTGGGGCGGCGCGGCTCGGTTCCTGGCGGCGCGGCGCGGCAGCAGGCGGCGCGGCGCGGCAGGGCAGCGTGGGTGCTTACCAGGGGCGGGTGTAGGGCAGGGCCTCAGCTGGCGGTTTAGGTCAGGGCCACGACCGGTGCAGCAGCAGGGCAGAGGCCGCAATGGGCGGCGAAGGCAGGGCCGCTACTGGGGCGGCAACAGGACAGGGCCGCGACAGGGGGCGACTACAGGGCAGGGCCGCGACAGGCGGGGAACGGGCCGACGACGGGCGGCTGCAAGGCAAAGGCCGCGACGGGCGGCGAACGGGCCGACAACGGGCGGCGAACAGGCCGCGACGGGCGGCAACCGGGCCGACAACGAGCGGCGTCGGGCCGACGACGGGCGGCAAAGGGGCCGGGACGGGCCGAGACGGGCCGGGACGGGCCGGGTCGGGCCGATTCAGACCGGGACAGCCAGCGACGGGCTAGTGCGGGGCCGTAGTGGGCGGCTAAGGGAGGGCCGCGACGCGTGGCGACGGGCCAGCGACGGGTAGCTACGGGCCGGGACGGGCCGGCTGAGGCAGGGCCGCGACGGGCCAACTAGAGAAGGGCGCGCGACGGCGCAGGAAAGGCAGGCGCGAGGCGCGCTTCGGGCAGGGCAGGAAAAAAAATGTTCGTGGTGGGACCTAAAAAAACGTTCCCACGAGGGAACCTGCTGAGAATACCATGTTAGAATCTGGAACGAATGAATGACTGAACTAGCAAGCAGGTGGGTACAAGTAGGAAACCTGAAAGTGTTGTACCCTATATGAACTACAGCCTAGATAGACTATAGCATATATGTTTGACAAGGACTGGACCTCGGCGTGGAGGCCCTGGTGATGGCCATCGGCAGCAGCAGCTGCGTCGGAGCGAGACCTAGTCGCCCCAGCAGCTCCGTGAGTGGTTGTTTCAGCGTGGGACGTCTTGGGGTAGTGATAGCTGTCCGTATGTCATTCGTACGGGTGACCGTGCTGGTCAGACATGCGGGAAGCTTCACACTCAGCACCGCTGCTTCTCCCGCCTCGACGACGCCTGGCGTGCTGAGTTTGGTGACGAGGCCGAGCGCCCTCACTGGGCAGATTTTCTTAGGTCTGGTGTTGCTATCTTTGACCTAGACTTTGATGTTATCCTTTCTGCTATGTATGCTTTGTCTACTAGTGCTGAGGGTGACTGTTACCGGTGTGTGCCACCTGACCCAGGTATAGCGGCTGCTGCTCTAGGTGCTAGTGAGTCTGGTACTCTTCCTGGTGTTGCGCCTGCTGAGGCCTTGCACACCTTCACGTTGGACTCAGGCGCCTCGCGCTATTTCTTTCACGACAGCACCACCCTCACTCCTCTCCCTGCACCTGTCCCGGTCAGACAGGCTGACCCCTCTGGGGGCCCGGTCATTGCCCGTTCCTCCACTGTCCTCCCGTGTCCGGCGGTTCCGTCCGGCTCACTGTCAGGTCTTCACCTCCCCTCGTTCTCTACAAACTTGGTGAGTACTGCTGCCCTCCAGGATGCGATGGTCACTACCACCACTCCTGGGGGTCAGCGTGTGTCGATCTGCACGTGCACACGGACGGGGCGTCACCTGGCCACGTTCACTCGTCGGCCAGGGTCGAGTCTGTACACACTGGCTACTAAGCCTCCTCAGGTAAGTGCGTCTGTTCAGGTGTCCGCGTCAGGTCAGGTAGCCGCCTCTTGCTCGTGTCGCCTCCTGTCGCACCAGACTCTCCTGTGGCACCACCGCCTGGGTCACCCCTCCCTGCCCCGCCTTTGTGGCATGCACTCCCGTCTTCTTGTCTCTGGTCTACCCAGGTCTCTGCCTCCCCTCCCGCCCTCGCCTGCCCCGCCCTGCCTTCCTTGCGTCGAGTGGCGGCAGCGCGCCGCTCCTCACTCCTCCTCGTTTCCCCCAACGACTGCTCCCCTGCAGACTCTCCACATGGGCGTGTGGGGCCCAGCCCGCGTCAGTGGACAGGGCCGCGAGCGCTACTTTCCGCTGGTTGTTGACGACTACACACAGTACACCACGGTCTTCCTCTTGCGAAGCAAGGGTGAGGTCCCTGATGTCTTGATCACTTGGATCCGCGCAGTCCATCTCCAGCTTCGCGAGCGGTTCCACCAGGACCTTCCTATCCTGTGTCTGCACTTTGACAGAGGTGGTGAGTTCTCCTCCGACCTCTTGTGGGACTTTTGTCGTGGGGAGGGCATTCTCCTGTCGTTCACACTTCCGTCCTCCCCTCAGCAAAATGGGATTGCTGAGCACCGCATTGGCTTAGTCATGGAGGTCGCTCGTACCTCCATGATCCAAGCGGCTGCTCCCCATTTTCTGTGGTCGTTTGCGGTCCGGTACGCTGCGCATCAGCTCAACCTCTGTCCCCGTGTCTCCTTGCCGGAGACCTCGCCCACACTGCGTTGGACGGGGGAGGTTGGCAATGCGTCGGTGTTCTGGGTCTGGGGTTCTCGTGCCTTTGTTCGCGATACGTCCGCGGACAAGCTCTCCGCCCGTGCTATCCCCTGCGTCTTCCTTGGCTTTGTCCCTGACGCGCCTGGCTGCCAGTTTTACCACCCCACCTCGCGCCGTGTCCTGCCTTCTCAGGACGTCACGTTTGACGAGTCGGTTCCCTTTTACCGTCTCTTCCCCTACCGCTCTGCCCCTCCCCCGCCCCCGCCGCTCTTCCTTGCTCGAGGTCCCCCTCCGGTAGACCCCCTCCCGCCCCAGGGTCCTGCTCCCTTAGGTGTGTCTCAGGTAGACCCTCTCCCAGGTACTGCGCCTGTCGAGGTAGTTGTCGGCTCAGGTGCTGCTCGAGATGCTGCATGTGGGGGTGCTGTGTCTGGGGGTGCGGAGCTGGGGGGTGCGGAGTCAGAGGGTGCTGGGTCTGGGGGTGCTGAGCCTGGGGGTGAGGAGCCTGGGGGTGCTGAGCCTGCGGGTGTGGAGCCTGGGGGTGCTGAGCCTGAGGGTGTTGAGCCTGGGGTGCTGAGTCGGAGGGTGCGGAGTCTGGGGGTGCTGAGCCTTGGGGTGCTGCTTTGTCTGGAGGTCCTACTGGTGCTTCGCCGCGACTGTCTCCGCAGCAGCTGCGTAAGTGGCATGTTCGGCGCGCACGCCTTCGAAGTGGAGCTACCGGAGCTGGAGGCGCTGGAGACGCTGGAGCTGGAGGTGCTGGAGTTACTGCTGGAGCTGGTGGTCTTGGAGGTACTACGGCTGTTGGTCCTGGAGGTGCTCGTACCAGGGGTGCTGGAGCTGCCGGGACTGGTGGCGCTGGAAGCGCTGGAGCTGGAGGAGCTGCAGTTGGAGGCACTGGTGCGGGAAGCGCTGGAGCTATAGGAGGTGGAGCTGTTGACCCAGGAGCTGGAGGTGCTGGAGGCAATGTGCGGCCGCGACAGTACTTTGTTCCCCTGCTTCAGCAAGTTCTTGGTGTCCCGTCTTCTACTAGCCTTACTCCTCCCCTCCTGTGTCCACCGCCTGACCATTCACAGCCGCCGTTACTGTCAGCCTCCCCATTGCCTGCTCCTTCTCCTTACACTGAGCAGTTCGGCGGTCTTACAGAGCGTCGTGAGCCTGCGTCTCGTCCTGTCTCGCCTGTTCGCACTGCTCGTCGCGTTCCTCGTCCGCGCCCTCCTCCTGTCCCCAGCACGCACGATATGGCACTTTGTCCTTCCTCTGTTCCACTGCGTGTTCCTCTTCTTGCTCCTCCTGAGTCATCTCTTCCTGCCGTCCCTGACCCTGAGTCTGGTCGCGCTCGTGCCACAAGTCCCACGGTCTCTCGTCTCCTCGCCACTGCTGTCACTGACCCTTCTTTTGAGTCTGCTGCTGCGTCTGCCCTCGTTGTTGAGCTGCTTGACTTGGCTGCTGCGTGTCGTCTAGACTACGCCACTGCTCTTGTTGCTGAGTCTGCGTCTGCCAGTCCTCCGTCCATCGAGGGTGAGTGTGCTCCTGCCACGGACGTCCTTGAGGACAGGCAGGAGGACTTTGAGTGTCTTATAGCTGCTGTACCTCGTTTTGCTTCCATGCTACTTGCCCCTGAGGGAGACCCGGATGCACCAGACATCTCGACCCCGCGCTCTTACGCAGAGGCGATTAAGGGTCCTTACTCCTCTCAGTGGCAAGCAGCCATGCATGCCGAGATGGCATCCTGGAAGTCCACAGGCACCTACGTCGACGAGGTTCCCCCACCTCGGGCGAACATAGTCGATGGCATGTGGATTTTCAGGGTGAAGCGGCCGCCGGGTACTCCGCGTGCCTTCAAGGCGCGTTACGTTGCTCGAGGCTTCAGTCAGCGACAGGGGGTTGACTACTTCCAGACCTTCTCCCCCACCTCGAAGATGACTTATCTTCAGGTGTTGCTGCGCGTCGCTGCTCAGCGTGACTACGAGTTGCACTCTTTGGACTTCAGCACAGCTTTCCTGTAGGGCAGCCTGCACGAGGAGATCTGGCTGCGCCGCCCAGCTGGCTTCACTGGGTTGTTTCCTGCACGTACCTAGTGGAGCCTCTGGCGGCCAGTCCACTGTCTCCGCCAGGCGCCTCGCGAGTGGCACGACACACTGAGGACTACACTAGCGGTCTACCCGTTCGTCTTCGGTTCTCAGCTCCAGTTGTGAGGCTGAGATCTACACCGGGGCCATGGCTGCACAAGAGCTACGCTGGCTCACCTACCTTTTGACTGACTTGGGAGAGCAGCCTCGTTCGCCTCCACTTGTATACGTTGACAACAAGGCCATGATTGCCTTGTGTCAGGAGCACAGACTGGAGCACAGAACGAAGCACATCGCTGTGCGATACTTCCTTGCTCGAGAGTTGCAGCAGCGTGGCCAGCTTCGTCTTGCGTACGTGGCCACTAGGGCCAACACTGCTGATATATTCACCAAGGCACTTCCGCCTGGTGATCATCAGCACTTTGCTACTGTGTTAGGCCTTTTGCCTACTTTGCCTCACTTGCTTACTGCGTGATTTTGCTTGTACTGTGATATCTATATATACCTGCATGCTTGCACTTGCTGGGGTATGATCACTGTATTGTTTCTTCTCTTTTTTATAACTCTGCATATGAACTGGCCTTGTGGCCCTTTACTTGTGCTCGGACTGTGTGGTGACTTTGTGATCCACCCTGAGCTTGCTTTGTTTTTCTTGACTGGTCTTGTGACCACTTGTTCTCCCCCACATTGCCTATGGGGGTGTGTCAAATTTATATATAGCTTACATTGTGTAGGCTGTAGTGGGGTAGCCCATAATGGGTGCAATCCAATTAGGGTTAGTACTTGTACCCAACTCTTTGCTAGATCATTGATTCTCGTTCTTTATTTTGACAATACGAAGAGGTGCGGTTAACTGTTTTTGCTGTTGCGGCTCGATACAGTCTCGACTCGGGCAACTGCTCAATACCGAGTCAGCTGTTTGTCCTTGCTGTCGCGCTGTATTTTGTCGAGTCAAAGGTCAGCGACCTTTGACCTTCGCGTAACCTCCAGCTGTTACGCTTTAACCTCCTCGGTTGACTCGTGCATTGCTTCACTATAGGCTGCTTCGTTCGTGTTAAAACTTCGATACTTCAGAAGCGGCAACTATTTGTTTCCAACTAAGTTTACCTGAGGAGCCGGGGTTTCCGCGATATACATGCACTCGCGTAGCGGAGGGGGCTTCTTGAGGGGAGGGGGGGTAGTGTAAGGAATTTTATTGACATTCCTTACCGCGACCGTCAACATCGCGTACAGCAGCAGCCGTTGTTGGCCTGTTACTGCTAACGGGGCTTCGCCAACTTCGCGAACACTGTTTCACCAAACTTCGCACTGCTGGAGCAGCTGAGTCGGCCTACGATTCGGGACTAGCCCGAACCTCGTGCCAGCGTAGCACTAGCTACGGTAGCTCGCACGCACCGCGTTACCGTTTGCATGCTTTGCATATACTTTGTACTCATTGAACACTCTAGTGGAATCCTCGCTACTTCGATTCATTGCACCCGTAACACCTGACGATGTTTTTCAGCGCCTCCGTCCCAAATGCTGAGTCAATTTCCTGAACCCAGTTCAACCGCATCGAACCCCCGTCTCTCTCATGCTCTAGGCGTGGGTAGTTCTTCACCACTGCGACTCTATTGCCTAGACTAGGTATCAAGTCAAGACACACAGCCCTAGTAACTGCCGCTCCACGAGGCAGCCATTGGTTGTCGTAACACGTTTTTCCCACAGACTACCGCCTATCGTCTGGGTATTGTGGGCATCGCGTGTTCGGCCAATCAAAACGTTGGCTTCACGCCGTCTCCGTCGCCATGTTTCCCGCCGCTATTCGCGGTGCTCGCCGGCTCACTTCATGCCCCGTCAGCACCGTCTACGCGCGTGGCTTCGCGGCGTCGCAAAACAGTCTTCAAAGCAGTGCGTACTGAGATCGCTTTCTTGCAGTGCGTACTTAGCGATCGCTTTCTTGCATAGTCCGCGATTCGTACTTGACTAGAATCGAACTTTCAGTTCAAGCTTTTCATGCACTCCGTAGCGCTGCTGTGTTTACCCGAATCGCCTCTACGCCTGTATTTTTCTACATTACACGTCGGATACTGATTATAGGCGATTAGGGCAGTCCTGCGATGTGATCTGGGGAATAATAGAGTTCCCCACGACCTGCCTCTCATCACGTGATAACCATTTGAACTTAACAGAGAACCAACGGCTTTCGCTGTGCGATGTCTCTGTGATGTTTTAGAAGCCCCGGCATGTTGGCGGGGCCATATCGCTGTCACAACTCATCCATACCCATCACGGTCACTTAGTCAACCTACTTGGATTGTCTTCCCCGCATTTCCCTCGTGTCTTCTCTCATCTCTCTCGCCTCATCTCTCTTTCTTCTCCCTCCTCCGCCTCTCCCCGAACCCCATTCGAACCTCTCCCGAACCTGCCCCCGCGCATCAGCTCCGGAAGCCCCTCCGCCTTCATCCAAGCCCGACCCGCCTGCCGACCTCAATACAGGTGCGTGCGCGCATCCTAGTGATCCGAGTGGATCGAATACGACGCCAAGTATCCGACACTTGTGATACCTTTAGCATCCGACACTTGTGATGCCTTTAGTATCCGACACTTGTGATGCCTTTAGTTTTCGACACTTGTGATGCCTTTAGTATGCGACACTTGTGATGCCTTTAGTATAGACATGAGCAACGAGCGAACCGAACACGTTTGTCACGAACAGTTTTCGTAAATGTTAGTGTTCCCCGTTCGAGTATAGTGTCGAACAGTTATGAGGCATGGCCGAACACTAAGGTGTTTGGCACGAACTCGAACAGTTTGCCACGAACTCGAACAGTTTGCCATGGGGGGTACTTTCTGTTATAATCACATTCAGTGCATGTAAGAAACTCAGGGCGTGTGTTCTACAAGCAAAATCAGAATGTAAATAAAGGTAGCAGCGAAGATCCGCAATGTCTCGCACACATGGTCTAGTGAAATATGGATAAATAAGTCAACAGCTCAAAGTTCAGGGCAACGACAAGTCAAGGACATGCAAAACAAAGCCAGACAGCACCAAGTCCCCATGCAACTCCCTCACTCAACTCCACTTCCTCCCCCCACAGCAACAGCCTCCTCCTCATCCCCCTCATCTAGCCCCTCTCCCTCCAGCGCCAACTCTGGTGGTGCCTGCTGTCCGCTGCGGCCGGGTTCCTCACCAATACTCTTCCCAGGGTGTGACGTGTACCATGACCTGAGAGTCATGCTCGCGCTAACACGCTCAGTGTTCAGCCTGTGCCTGTGCAAGGAGATGAGGTTCCTCCCCATGGAGAAAGCTCGCTCGCTAGCTGCAGAGGTGGCGGGGATAGCGAGGTAATCCC
This sequence comes from Closterium sp. Naga37s-1, assembly GCA_947471745.1. NCBI lineage: Eukaryota > Viridiplantae > Streptophyta > Zygnematophyceae > Desmidiales > Closteriaceae > Closterium > Closterium sp. Naga37s-1. The sequence continues at coordinate 1,576,781 of CANJKZ010000264.1, forward strand.
GTGCCATCTGCCTCAACGTGTCCATGTTCCTCGCACGCTGCCAGTACTGCAGTGCTGGCACGTCCGAGACAGGCAGCTCCGCTAAGTACCGATCCACCTCATCCCCCACCGACGTCCCCCCTCCCCCCGCTCTCGCTGCTGCGCTAGCTGAAACACGCTTCTGCAGCTGTGCCCTAGAGAACACAAACTCGTCATCGTCGTCCTCGAACGGTGTCACCACTGCTGCTGCTGGTGCTGGTGGTGGGGTGGGAGCTTCACGTGCTGCTCGAGCTTGGTACTCCTCCACTCGGCGGCGCACCAAGCTCACCACCCTGTCCGCACTCATACGTGGCTTAAGCCGCCCACCGTCACGTGCCACTATGCCTGGATGCATCAGCTCCCAGTGTGTCATCCTGAAGTACTCGGCCTTCATGGACGGATCCAAGAAGGTCGCGATCCAGTACTCGTCCCCGATGGCAAACTCGTACTGCTTCAGGTGCCCCAGCGCGGCAGACATGAGTGGACGAACTAGTTCATGCGTCCCTGTGTGCAGCTTCTTCTCCAGGCTGTCGATGAGGGCGTAGAAGTAAGGCAGCACCATCGACACAGTGGGGTAGATCGACCCCTCGGCGGCCGTGGAGACTCTGGCAAAGGGACGGAGAAACCCCTCCAAAGCCCCCAAGGCCTCCCACTTGACATCGGTCACACGCAAACCTCGCCACTTCTCCTTCTCTTCCTTCGTGGTGCCCTGTTGATTAGGTGAGGGCGCAAGATTGGGTTGGATGACATTGAGTACATGTGCTTAGGCTTGGGGAACGGTTGGAACGTAGTGGATTCTGACAATCTTCAAAGCAACAGCTCTTACGCGTCCAATCAACACAGATTGCAATGGATACGAATGGAGCCGTACCTGCTCGCGGGCAAAGTGCATGTCGATGAAGGGCCTCAGCAGCAAGAAGCGCTTAACCATCTCGTGTGTGGACCCCCACCGCGTAGGACTGTCCTGAACGAGCTTGTGCGGCCCATTGGGCAGCACTCCATGCCGAACCTGCAGCGCAATGAAGGCGGCTCCTCGCTGGGGCGACATGCCCACCCACGTAGTAATCTCCCGCACCTTCTTCAGGGGCACCGTCATCGACTCCACACCCAGCCCAGACTACACTGCCAGGTTCACAATGTGCGACAGGCACCTGCGTTGGATCGGAGGGGTTTAGGGTTTCAAACCGGCGAACGAGGTTACAAGGGTGTTATGGTGCGGACAGAAGCAAAAGGGACCAGGTTTAGGAACTTGGAATCCAGCTACAAGACGGACCTGTAGTGCGCCTTCTCGCTGAAGTACCCCGAGAATTCACCCTCCTCCGCCAGGTGCCGAAGAGCAACTACGTTTGCAGATGCATTGTCGGTCGTGAGACCGAGGCAACGCGTCTGCAACTTCCACTGCACCACCACCTTCTCCACCGCCTTAGCAATTTCCTTCCCCCCATGCCTGCCAGGCATCTCGACGAAAGCAAGAATCACCTGGCGCAACTCCCACTGCACTGACATGAAGTGACCTGTCAGCACCATGTAGGCCTTGCCGTTCGGGCCTGTCCACATGTCGGTGCCGTACGACACGGCACAGGTTGTAGAGGCCAGCTCTGCAATCGCTGCCTCGAGCGCCAAGTCAGCAAGGACAACGGTGTCGCACGCCACCGTCCAGCGTGATGGGATAACGCCCTTTTCCCCACACTTTTCGTTCAGCAGGATCAGCAGCTCCTTGAACTGGTGTTATATATACAAGCACGAGGAGGGGCGAATAAGGTGGACATCAATTCATGATGCCATGATGGCTGGCTGTACTGCAATGAAGTAGCACGTGCGGCCAGCAATCTCAATCCATCAAAGCACAACGAATAGGAGGGGGGGTGAACGCTTTCTCACCGCATCCAGCTCGACGATGCGAAAGGGCAAGTTGCCGGTCACCACAAGCTTCGTGATCGCCGCACGAAGCTTCAGCTTACCCAGCCTCGCTGTAACAAAGCGCTCAATGCCGCCTGCCTCACCCTTCGCGCTCGGGGTCTGCACCACCGGCAACTTGGGCCACGAGGCCACGTGTGGCCAATTCACCACCTTCCTGTCGGGAACTCCATCGTAGCCACCCTCCGGGAAAGTCTCCCCCTTAGTCAGTAGGTGTGGTCTTAGGGACCTATACTGCCAAATGTCGTGGTGCGCCGTGTGCTTCGCAACCATGTGGCGCACCCCTGGAGTCGTAGTGCCCGTCGACCAACTGATACGGGTGTCGCACATCTTACACTTGCGTTTCTCATCCGCCCCCAATGGCCCGAACATCTGGACCTGCCAACCCGGGGCCTTCTTACACCCTTTCGTGGCCTTTAAAAGCCCATCATTCTCATCTACCGACGCGGCCATACCATCCTCTCCCCCCCCCTCCTCCTGAACTTCTATGCCTTTACCCTTGCCCTTTTTCTTCCCGTTCCCCTTGCCTTTGGCCTTCCCCTTGGCCTTCCCCTTGGCTTTCCCCTTGGCCTTCCCCTTGGCCTTCCTCTTAGCCTTCCCCGGCTGGGACACCCCCTCCTCCTCCTCCTCCTCAGCTATGTGGAGAAAGACGCGTCCAGCGTCCTGGACGCATGCGTGACGCTGGACGCTAGTTTAGGGCCCCCGAGACGCAGCAAAAGACGCAGGTCCGGGCAGCCAAAAAAACCCCCCCGGGCAGCCAAAAAAAAAGTTATAGGGCAGAGGGAAGAGGGGGTAAGAGGGGGGGGGGGGGGGGGGGGGGGGGGGGGAACACACTTTCATAGCAAAATTTCTCCTCAACAACAAAATTTCAGCCACAACAATAGAACATGAAGGTGAGCCCCAAATTTCCATAATCACAATTAGTCCAAGGGTTGTTTAGCATGCATGCATACTACCACTAACTAACATGCATCACTCATCCTCCTCGCTCTCCATCCCCTTCTCCTCCTCCTTCTCCAAATCCTCCTGCTCCTTGTACTCGTCGAAGGTGAGGTCATCCTCATCCACCTCCACCTCTCCATCCTCCTCAAGCTTGTACCCCTCGGGAAGGGGTCGGGGGGAATGTTCCCCTCCACTATTCCCGCCTTCTTGACTTCCCCACTCGGCCCCGCACCCGCCGCACCCTTGTGGTGGTTGTGCACAACGTTCCAGTTGTGCGCAACGAACACAAGGTCGCGAACACAAGGAGCTAGCCATAACGGTGGTGCGCGGAAAGGAGCTAAAACCACTAGGGTTTTTGAAAGAGAATTGGGTTGTGAGAAAAGGGAGCACAAATGAGAGGTTTCATGAACTAAATGGGCTTTGTGGGGGTGGTGGACCACAAAGGTTGGGTTTCCTAGTTGTGGAGTGGTGGAGAGGGGTTGGATTTCCAAATCAATTTTGCAAAAAGGGGAGGGGGTTAGGGGTGAATTAGATGGCTGGTTTTGGGGGTCGAATTTGCTTGGGGGGTGTCGAATTTCGGCGAAATTGACATTCGCGACGAAATCGCGAATGTCAATTTCGCGATCGCGAAAAAAAAAAAATCTCGGTCTGCCCGAAAAATTTTCCAGGGTGCGTCCTGCGTCCGGACGCGCATCCTGCGTCTTTGCGTCCGGACGCTGCGTCCGGACGCAGGACGCAGGGCTGCCCCAGCGTCTTTCTCCACATAGCTCCTCAGCCTCCTCACCACTACCCTCTCCCTCCCCCTCCTCCACCTCCTCCTCCTCCTCCTCCTCCTCCTCTTCCTCCTCCTCCTCCTCCTCCTCCTCCTCCTCCTCCTCCTCCTCCTCCTCACCCTTCTCCTCCTCCTCCTCGTCGTCATCCCTCAACCCCGCGCAATCCCCATCTTTCTTCGGATCATAATCCTTGTCGGTGCTATCGGATGGACTACGTTGGATGCGTGGGCGCTTCTTTTCCAGCCGCCACTCTCCAGCCAATCCCTTTGGCTTCCCCCCCTCCCCACCACCCTTGACCTCCCCCCCCCCCCCCTTCCGCATCCTCCTCGGCCTCCTCTGAAATCTCTTCGATCTCATCACGAGACTTCCCATACCGATGTGAGGGTGCAGCCAGCCCCCCGCCACTAAACCTGTAGCTTTTTGGTGACGTGGGGACTCCTAGGTATTGCCCCCCTATGAGCTCGAGAGGTGCGAGAGGGCTTGCGGTCCCAGTTGCAGTATCTAGTAGTGCGGATGGGCCAGGAATGGCCTTGTCTTGGCTGCTAACCAACCCTACATCAACCATTTCTGAATCCATCCGCCTTGCTAAACTCTTTGCTAAAACGAAATGCTCTTGATTTCTGTTTTTAAACGTTTCCTAACCTAATCTACCCTTATACTTAACGTTTCTAGCCTCAATGTGGACTTTAAACCGTGGGAGTGGTGCAGTTTAAATGGGTAGTGGGCGGAATGCTATCCTAACTGGAAATTGACGATTGAGCCCAAGAATGAGCTCAATCGTCGCTTTCCCCTTTTAGATCCAACCAGCGCGTCAATTTTTGACGCGCTGGATTTCGACGAACACCTCGGTGTTCGGCCGCGAACACAAAGTGTTCGCGAACACCTAGGTGTTCGTGCATTTTTTTGCACGAACTGCAACGAACACTCGAACATGTTCGTGAAGAACACCTAGGTGTTCATCACGAACATTTTTGGGCAAAAAAAAACCCCTGTTCGGTTCGAGTCGAACACGTTCGACTCGAACCGAACAGGGGTTCGGGAATTTGCTCATGTCTACTTTAGAATGCGACACTTGTGATGCCTTTAGTATCCGACACTTGTGATGCCTTTAGTATCCGACACTTGTGATGCCTTTAGTATCCGACACTTGTGATGCCTTTAGTATCTGACACTTGTGATGCCTTTAGTATCCGACACTTGTGATGCCTTTAGTATCCGACACTTGTGATGCCTTTAGTATCCGACACTTGTGATGCCTTTAGTATCCGACACTTGTGATGCCTTTAGTATCTGACACTTGTGATGCCTTTAGTATCCGACACTTGTGATGCCTTTAGTATCCGACACTTGTGATGCCTTTAGTATGCGACACTTGTGATGCCTTTAGTATCCGACACTTGTGATGCCTTTAGTATCTGACACTTGTGATGCCTTTAGTATCCGACAGTTGTGATGCCTTTAGTATCCGACACTTGTGATGCCTTTAGTATCTGACACTTGTGATGCCTTTAGTATCCGACAGTTGTGATGCCTTTAGTATCCGACACTTGTGATGCCTTTAGTATGCGACACTTGTGATGCCTTTAGTATCCGACACTTGTGATGCCTTTAGTATCTGACACTTGTGATGCCTTTAGTATCCGACAGTTGTGATGCCTTTAGTATCCGACACTTGTGATGCCTTTAGTATGCGACACTTGTGATGCCTTTAGTATCCGACACTTGTGATGCCTTTAGTATCCGACACTTGTGATGCCTTTAGTATGCGACACTTGTGATGCCTTTAGTATCCGACACTTGTGATGCCTTTAGTATCTGACACTTGTGATGCCTTTAGTATCCGACAGTTGTGATGCCTTTAGTATCCGACACTTGTGATGCCTTTAGTATGCGACACTTGTGATGCCTTTAGTATCCGACACTTGTGATGCCTTTAGTATCTGACACTTGTGATGCCTTTAGTATCCGACAGTTGTGATGCCTTTAGTATCCGACACTTGTGATGCCTTTAGTATGCGACACTTGTGATGCCTTTAGTATCCGACACTTGTGATGCCTTTAGTATCCGACACTTGTGATGCCTTTAGTATCCGACACTTGTGATGCCTTTAGTATCCGACACTTGTGATGCCTTTAGTATCTGACACTTGTGATGCCTTTAGTATCCGACACTTGTGATGCCTTTAGTATCCGACACTTGTGATGCCTTTAGTATGCGACACTTGTGATGCCTTTAGTATCCGACACTTGTGATGCCTTTAGTATCTGACACTTGTGATGCCTTTAGTATCCGACAGTTGTGATGCCTTTAGTATCCGACACTTGTGATGCCTTTAGTATGCGACACTTGTGATGCCTTTAGTATCCGACACTTGTGATGCCTTTAGTATCTGACACTTGTGATGCCTTTAGTATCCGACAGTTGTGATGCCTTTAGTATCCGACACTTGTGATGCCTTTAGTATGCGACACTTGTGATGCCTTTAGTATCCGACACTTGTGATGCCTTTAGTATCCGACACTTGTGATGCCTTTAGTATCCGACACTTGTGATGCCTTTCTCATCACCCGATGCCAATGACTTGGCATCAATGATTTGCAGTAATCGAACCGATTCAAAAGGGCCCATGTATTAAGGTACTGACACGCGCATGAGGATCCAGTCACTGCTGTTGGCCGTTTGACCTTCCCTCTCACCCCCACAGCCCATCATCAGTCCATCATTAAGGCGCTGCAGGCGACGGTCTCCATGATGCGAGGTGAGGCATTGCATTTGTTGCAACGGCCGTCAATCCTGCTCTGATTCCCACCGTGCCTCCCTCTCTGCGCGCCCCACTCCACGCCAGTGTTGGAGGCGAGCATGAACGCGCGCTGCTGACCACTGCTGCTGCTCCTATTCTCCTCGCCCCTGCCAAACGGTAATCTCGCCTGGCTCTCCCCTGCCTTGCACGTGGTCCCATCCATGCGTGTGCGTGTGTGCCCGCCCTTCCTCCCCACGCGTGGCAGTGCTGGAGAGGAACATGAACACGCTGCTGGTGACGGAGCTGGTGCGCGGCATGGGCCTCACTCTCAAGTACTTCTTCGATAAGAAACTCACTGTAAGGGGACTCGCGTGACGTGCCATGCCATGCCATGCTGTGTCGTGCCTCACTGCGAGCTGGTTAGAGCGCAGCTGCTGTGAGTGGGTGAGTATGCTTGTGTGGTTGACCGCATGAATGAGTGCGTGCGTCAGTGCATGCGTTCGTGCATGTGTGTCGTGGGGGTGGTTGTTGTCAGGTCTTTTGTTCAAATGAACCTGCCACTGGGAAATGCTGCTGGCAACTGTTGTCAGGAATTGCCGTGGGAGAGCCTTGCTTCAAAGCAACTCTTCTGCACAACAACTAGTCGTTCAGACCAAACAGCGCTCCTTGTAAAACTCTACTGCCCCTGGAACCGTTTCAGAGAATCCTCTCCTCCCCGTCTTCCCATGAGTCCCGTTCTTCTGCATCTCCTCCCTGTCGCGCCACGTCCTTTCACCCGGAGCATGGTAGATCAACTACCCATTCGAGAAGGGCCCTCTGAGTCCGCGCTTCAGGGGCGAGCACGCCTTGAGGCGCTACCCCACCGGGGAGGAGCGCTGCATCGCCTGCAAGCTCTGCGAGGCTGTGAGTGGCGCTGCTGCTTTCCTGCCATTCACCTCCCATCCGCCTCCCATCCGATCGTTTTATCTGTGTTCTCACTCATTCTCTTTCCTGGTAAATTGAGAGAGTTGTTTTTTGTGTGGCGTCGTCCAGTTTGGCAAAATGCCTTGCCCCGTCGCTCTCCCTATCTCCCTCTCTATTGCTCCTTCCTATTATCACTCATCCCTCTGTATCTCCCTCTCTCTTTCCCTCCGTATCTCCCACTCTTTCCCTCCGTATCTCCCTCTCTCTTTCCCTCCGTATCTCCCTCATCCCCGTGGCAACTGCATCCCTCTCCCTCTCTCTTTCCCTCCGTATCTCCCTATCTTTTCCTCCGTATCTCTCTCTTTCCCTCCGTATCTCCCACTCTTTCCCTCCGTATCTCCCTCTCTCTTTCCCTCCGTATCTCCCTCTCTCTTTCCCTCCGTATCTCCCTCATCCCCGTGGCAACTGCATCCCTCTCCCTCTCTCTTTCCTTCCGTATCTCCCTATCTTTTCCTCCGTATCTCTCTCTTTCCCTCCGTATCTCCCTCTCTCTTTCCCTCTGTATCTCCCACTCTTTCCCTCCATATCTCCCTCTCTCTTTCCCTCTGTATCTCCCTCTCTTTCCCTCTGTATCTCCCTCTCTCTCTCCCTCCGTATCTCCCTCTCTTTCCCTCCGTATCTCCCTCTCTCTCTCTCCCTCCGTATCTCCCTCTCTTTCCCTCCGTATGTCCCTCTCTCTTTCCCTCCGTATGTCCCTCTCTTTCCCTCCGTATCTCCCTCTCTTTCCCTCCGTATCTCCCTCTCTTTCCCTCCGTATCTCCCTCTCTTTCCCTCCGTATCTCCCTCTCTTTCCCTCCGTATCTCCCTCTCTTTCCCTCCGTATCTCCCTCTCTTTCCCTCCGTTTCAATCGTGTGCTGCTCTCTCCATGTCTGCTCGGTCCCCAGGTGTGCCCTGCCCAAGCCATCACGATCGAAGCAGAGGCTCGCGAGGATGGCAGCAGGCGAACCACGAGGTGAGGATGGCAACCATGCAACCATGCACCCATGCACCCATGCACCCATGCACCCATGCACCCATGCACCCATCCACCCATGCACCCATGCACCCTTGCACCCATGCACCCATGCACCCATGCACCCATGCACCCATGCACCCATGCACCCATGCATGCACCCATGCACCCATGGACCATGCACCCATGCACCCATGCACCCATGCTCCCTTGCACCCATGCACCCATGCACCCATGCATGCACCCATGCACCCATGCACCCGTGCATGCACCCATGCACCCATGCACCCATGCACCCATGCACCCTTGCACCCATGCACCCATGCACCCATGCACCCATGCACCCATGCACCCATGCACCCATGCATGCACCCATGCACCCATGGACCATGCACCCATGCACCCATGCACCCATGCTCCCTTGCACCCATGCACCCATGCACCCATGCATGCACCCATCCACCCATGCACCCATGCACCCATGCACCCATCCACCCATGCACCCATGCACCCTTGCACCCATGCACCCATGCACCCATGCACCCATGCACCCATGCACCCATGCACCCATGCATGCACCCATGCACCCATGGACCATGCACCCATGCACCCATGCACCCATGCTCCCTTGCACCCATGCACCCATGCACCCATGCATGCACCCATGCACCCATGCACCCGTGCATGCACCCATGCACCCATGCACCCATGCATGTACCCATGCACCCATGCACCCTTGCACGTAGACATGAGCAAAGTACCAAACCAAGACTTGGTTCGGGCCGAATATGTTCGTAACGAACATGTTTGGTCCATTTTTTTGTCAATAAAAGTTTGCCCGAACATGTTCGGGGTTCGTCCCGAACATTTTCGGGGTTCGGAAAGTTACAGTGACGATATCCCGAACACCAAACCTAAGTTGGAATAAACGCGTTTAGCGTTTTGTACGCTCTCGTATATACGCGAGAGTATATACGCTAGACGCTGGCCATGAGGGGTCTGGTACACACAAGAATACGCTTGCCTGGGCAGGGAAAAACTTTTTCCTGGGCAGATTTTTGGGGTAAGAGGTGGGGATGGGGGGGTGATGTCCGCTTATTAATATGAAAGTTACAGAAAAAAAACCCGTAAAACTAATTTACCACTACATCTTCCTCCACCACATTCATGCTACCACCCCTCCCCCTACTCTACATGTCCATCCTTAATCCCCCGCCTGCCGCTCATGCATGGAGCCTTCCGCTAGTACTCATCGGCCATCACATCATCCTCCCCCACCTCAGGTTCTTCCACCTCCTCCTCGACGTTGTAGCCAGCCGGAGTGGGGGGGTCCTCGATGTTTCCCTTCACCACCCGCTGCCCTTCAGGGACCTTGTGCCAGTTATGCACAACCTGCCAATTGTGCGTCACGTACACGAGGTCCCTAAGCTTCTCCGCGCCGAGCCGGTTCCGGCGTGCCGTATGCACGGCATCAAACTTCGCCCAGTTCCGCTCGCATGGTGACGCGGACACCGGCTGCGTGAGGGCGCGGCAAGCCATGGTGGTGAGCTCCGGATGTTCGGTCCCGTGCCACGACCACCAGGCCACCGCGGTCATCTTGCCCTCCTTCACTGCCTCACGGTCGGCAAGAGCGGTGGGCATGCCGAAGCTGCCTTGGAGGTTGAGGAAGGCATTGAGGCCTTCCTGGATGACGAGAGAGGCGCGGCGCTCGACCCCGTCCTTCCTGGTGACCGTCTGGTCGTCGTAGTGCTTGGACACGTATTGTTTGAAGACCCTCGTGCACTCCAGGTCGGTGCGGAAGATGCCCTCTTCCTGGTTGGTCGGGTTGAGGATGCGGCCAACCACGTGCATGTTGCACGCCAGCCCATTGTCCCAGCGGGCCTGCACGATCTTCCGAATCTCCCCCACCTCTCCCCTTGACAGGACCCCTTCCGCATGCTCGTCAAGGAAGTCGCGGATGCCCTCGGTGAGCTGGAGCATAAGGTCGTAGAGACGACCCATCATGCCCTTCGCATCCGAGTCAGTCTTGCGCATGACGACGAACGGGAGCTTCATCAGCTTCGCGAAGAACTCGGCGCGCGTCCACGACGTGGCATCGAGGATGTTGTCTTTGAAGGTATCTGCCCCAACCCTCTTTGCACCCGTTGTCCACTCGCGCCACTCATCGCCGAGGACCATCTGCGTCAGTCCGGCGCGCACTTCACAGAGGCGGTTAATGGCGATGTAGTTGGTGCTGAATCGGGCGGGCTTGAGAACCTGCTTCCCCTTGCCGCCGTTCACGAGCTCGCTCCGCATGTATCCACGGGTGAAGTGATGGTTGCGGACGAACGAGATGAGGGTGTCCCCGCGCGTGACGATGTCCTTCGCCCATCCCATTTTCCCGATGTCCTCCATCAGGAGATCAAGGACATGGGTCGTGCAAGGGATGTGTTCGATGTGGGGATACTCCGTCATCAACTCCCTGCATGCCGCCGCGTAATTGGAGCCGCCGTCAAAACCAAGGTTCAAAAATACGACCGAATTTTTGAAAATTTACCGTAAAATACGGTATCGTATTTTACGGTCGTATTAAACGGTAAAATACGGCCAGACCTTGCATTTTTAGGTTCGTTCAAAAATACGGTCGTTTTTAACGGCCGAATTTTTTAAACGAGTTTTTGGAGTTTCCGTGGGGCTCAGGAACATCCCCACAGAAGCTCAGACAGGTTCCGTGGCCATCTGTAATAGTCTAGGGTTGGGCTGAGGCCAATGTCGAGATCTGTGAAAGTGTACGGGGGGTTGGGTCTTGTAGATCCAGTGCGGTGACAAGTGATAAGTGGCAACGAATTGGTTGGGACATTGAGTTCCAACAATTTTGACGGGGAGGAAGGGGTGCCTGACTTTGGGTTCTCAGTTCGTGGCGAATTCATTTTGACCAGCGAAATCGCCGATCTGTGCAGAGCTATGGGCGAAATCGCCGATCTGCGCAGATCGGCGGGCGAAATCGCCGGTATGCGCAGATCGGCGGGCGAAATCGCCGCACAAGCGGGGCCGCTTATAATAGTCTGAGTTTGGGGGGGGAGCGGCCTTTTAGGCCTGATCATTAGCAATTTCTTTGATGTTCACATCCCTAGAAGTGGATGGTAGCAAGTCTGAAGTTAGATTATTATTTTTTTGCGGAGAAAAAAACTCTATCAAAAAAACGGCCGAATTTTTTAAAATTGACCGTAAAATACGACCGTAAAAAACGGCCCGTATAATACGACAACCGTATTTTTAATCCTTGGTCAAAACACAAGGCGACGACGTTCTCGGGGCCAACTTTCTCGATGATGGGGCGCAAGATGCCCGCGATGTAGCCGCCGGTCTTCATCTCCATCTTGGTGTCGATCGACTCCACGAACACCGCTCCGCTATCGTTGATGAGGAGCACATTGGCTTGCGGGCGGCCGGCCTTGTCAGAGAACATGTCGCTTGCCACTGTGACACCATCACGGCGCCAGCTTGCTGAGATAGGAGCGAGAGCCGCCTCAATGCGCTGGCGACACTTTGCAAGACCGGCGCCACCGATGTAGCGTCTCTTCGGCGGGATGTAATTCTGCCCCGCGCGCTGGATGCTTGAGACTACATTCCGCCACAGTGGGTGGTCCGCGTGATGCTCCGGCAGATGAAGAGCGGCGAAGAAGAGGCATATGGACTCGTCCGCAGCTTGGTTCGCGCACGCGGCGTCGTCGCCGTAGAAGTCGGACATTCGACTCTTCTTCTTGTCCGAACCTCCGCCGTTGACTGCGCCGACCGCCGCAATTTCAGCCGCACGCTTCTCTTCACGGGCCTTCAACTTGGACTCGTAAAGCGCCTTCACGGTGTCACGTGCAGTCTTCGGCGCTGCAGTGGAGAGATGCACTTCGCGACGGCGCATGCCGTTCCAGCCGGTGATATGCTGCGCGCAGCGGTAAACCCCGCCAGCGAACTTGAAGTTGCAGTAGGCACACACCTTGGTGTCGTTCTCGCCAACGCTGTCGGCCGGCACTTTGAAGTGGCGGAACACAGCGTGCTTGCTGTCCATGCAGACCAAAGACGTAACAGAAGAGGTCCCTCCAGTGGAACTACCAGGAGCCTCTGAAGGTGTAGAACGAGAACTTGTTGCTGTAGGAGTAGCAGCCATGGTGGCTGGGGAGAAGAGGTAGCTAGAATAGGAAGCGAGAGAATGAATATCGAGTGAACAAATGCCACTCTTTATGCCTGGGAGATTGGGTTGGGTTGAGCTCCCAACCAATAAAGTAGTGGTTGAAGGGGGTGGTGGAATGCTGTGGTTTGAAGGGGTGTGAAACAGTGGAGGGGTCGGGTTGAGGAGGTTTGGAGCTCAAAATTCAAAATTCTAGTTCAGTTCGCGACATCTGCGACTCGAAATAGAGATCGCCACGTTGCGAGATTCAGATTGAAATTTTGCTTCTTTTTTTTCGGTCTGCCCGAAATTCTACTCGGCGAATTTTCAAATTATACGCAGCGTACGAATTCGTTAAGCGTATAAATGCAAAACGCAAAAGCTAAGTAGCGTATATTCCAACTTAGCACCAAACATGTTCGGGAAAATCCTTGTGAAAAACGAACATCAGATGTTCGCGCAAAAACCAGCGCGACATTTGTCGCGCTGGTTGGAAGTCAAAGCTACGGAAAAGGGGAGTCGAGGTCATTTCGACCTAGATGACCTCGATCCCCTAAGTTATGTTCAGCTGAAGCCAGTAAGGACTATTAGAGTCCTAAACATCATAAAGGCAACCAACTTAACGGTTTAAAACGGAAACTTAGGTAACTTAGTCGTTTTTTAGGGTTGCAATGGGAGGTTAGCAGGTTCCTGTACCATTTCAGATCTGAAATTGTACCTAGGCCAGGGTGATTTAGGGCGACGTATTTGTCCATAGACAGACTTGTTTAGGCCTACATGGCGAAGGGAGGGCTGGGAGGTGGAGTGGGGGAGGGGGGAGGCGATGGGGGTGAAGCTGGCCCCTCGGGGTTAGGCGAGGGTTACTCAAATTCGAACACCAAACATGTTCAGAATTATCGAACATGTCAATGTTTGGCGAACTATTAACATGTTCGCTCACAGAAACCAAACACCGAACATATAAAATGGGCAAAAAATGCTAGGGCACACCGAACATGTTCGGTTCGCCCAATTAAACTGTTCGGGGACGTTCGGGCGAACACGTTTGGTGTTCGCCCGTTGCTCATGTCTACTTGCACCCATGCACCCATGCACCCGTGGACCTCTTTCCTCCCTTCCCTTCTCCCAATCTTTCTAGATACAGAGTGTAAGTGCATTCACTTATGCGATCTAACCTCCCCCCACCCCCCCCCCCCCCCCCCCCACCCCCCCCCCCCCCCCCCCCCCTCGCCACCTCTCCAACCCCCCCCCAACCTCTCTCCATTCTCCCCCCCCCCCCACTCCCTCGTCCATCGTCCATGGGTGCAGGGTCGTCAGATATGACCTTGTCCTTCCACATTCTCAAACCCATCCTTCCTCCATCCCATCCACTCTCCCTCCCTCCCTCCCTCTCCCCCCCCCCTGTGCAGGTACGACATAGACATGACAAAGTGCATCTACTGCGGGCTGTGCCAGGAGGCGTGTCCGGTGGACGCCATCGTGGAGGGCCCCAACTTCGAGTTCGCCACCGAGACCCACGAGGTGGGGCGGGTCATGGCCTGTAGGGGGAGATTTTGTGCATGGGGGAGGGGAGAGGGCAATGGTGGGTGGGGGAGGGCGAGGGCGAGGGAGAGTGGAGGAGGCATGTCCCGTTGACGCTATTGTGGAGGGACCCAATTTATTTTTTGCCACTGAGACTCACGCAGTGGGGAAGCGGGGGAGGGGAGAGTGACAGAGGGTGGGAGAGGGTGAGGGCCCTATGTGTTATGAGAGTTGTGAGAGGAGGTGGTAGAGACTGATGAAAGTTTGGCCCCTTGGTCTCCCTGCTCCCTGCTCCCTGCTTCATATTCTCTTCCTGCCCATTCCCTGTTCCCTTCTCTCCCCCCTTCCCTACTGTCTTCCCTCCTCTCTTTCTGCGTCTCTTCCCTCTTCTCCCTACTCCTCCCTCCCCCCATCCTTACCTCCTCTTCTCATCTGCTATACGACAAGGAGAAGCCGCTGGAGAATGGTGACTGGTGGGCCCCACCTGTTCACCCTTTCTTACCGTTCACCCTTTCTTACCGTTCACCCTTTCTTACCGTTCACCCTTCCTTACCGTTCACCCTTTCTTACCGTTCACCCTTTCTTACCGTTCACCCTTTCTCACCGTTCACCCTTTCTCACCGTTCACCCTTTCTCACCGTTCATCCTTGTCTCACTGGTTACCCTGTCCCCCCCCCAGGAGCTGCTGTACGACAAGGAGAAGCTGCTGGAGAATGGGGACCGGTGGGAGACGGAGATTGCCAACAACATGCAGACCCAGTCCCTCTACCGCTGACTTCCTGCTTGCCCTGTAACAATGATGATTATGATGATGTGAGCGCTGTCCATTGTTACTAAGATGCGATACAATGCTTCTGCTTTGATGCTTGCATTCTGAAAGGGTGGAACGGAACTACGGTATTATATATTAAGCAAGAGCATGCAGTACCAGCACCATCTCGAGAAATGTGCACAACGGAATGGATGAACTAGAGAAACAAGGGATACAAACAACAACCCTAAAAGTGTTGTACTCCCTAGAGTGCTACTCAATGTAACCTAAGAACCTATACCGTAATAACATTTGACACACCCCCATAGGCTAAGTGAGGGGCATCAAAGCAAGCAGGGTGAACAAACGGTCACAAGACCAGTCAATGCAAGAAGCAAAGCAAGCTCAGGGTGGATCTCAAGGACACCACACAAATTCTGAGCACAAACAAGCGGCCACCAGGCCCCACGATATCAGGGTAAAACATCCTGATTACCCTGATTTCAGGATAGTGTCGGGTGTTTTCCCTGCAATTTCAGGATGATGGTATATTTTGTTAGAATTTGAAATGATTGAATAGGATTGTATTACTTAGGATGGTAGCTTCCTGTCGTAGCGGAAGTCTTGTATGAATTAAAGCCAGTTAAGGAGGCTTTATCTAGACTAGTGAAAGCCCAAGTAGTGATATGTTTCAGGATCAATGTCTCTGAAATCAAATATATTATAAAATGACAAGCATACATAATATATAGCTAGAGTAAAGTACCTTTTCGCCTATTGTACTGTGCTATTCTCGCTATTCCTGTTCTGAAACGGTACGTGACTATTCGCGAGGCCTATAGCTACGTGCTGACGTCATCCTAGGGCGCGTAGCGCTTTGCTGACGTCAGCCTATCGGTACTTTACTGTACTACACGAATTTCCTTGAAGTGCTTAAGTCTCGATATTATCTCAACACTCCCCTTCACTTCTAGGAGTTCGGTGTAGTTACCCAGTTGTCTCATAAGTTCCGCTGAGCTGGTTGCAGTGGTGGAATTTCTGTCGTGTCAGCTTCTTGGTAAGTGAGTCAGCTGCCATGTCACTAGTGGGGCAGTAGACAAGGCGCATTCTCCCCTTGTCGATCGCATCTTTGACGAAGAAGTAATGCAGTGAAATATGTTTCGTGCGATTGACGAAGCCGGGCTTGTTGGTGATGGTAATTGCACTCTGGTTGTCGCACTGCAGCGTAAACTGATTTGACGTGACAAATTTTTCTTCGTCGAGCAGTTCCTGTAAGTATAATCCTTCTCGGGTTGCAGCACACGCAGCAATGAATTCTGCTTCAGCCGAGGAAAGTGACACGAGTTCTTGTTTCGATGAGCTCCACGAGATCGGGCCAATTGGCTCGAGACGAAAAATGTAGCCTGTTCGTGACCGACGATCTGACGTGTCACCAGCGTGGTCTGCGTCAACATATCCGCTGAGGTACATTTTGTCGGTCGATTTTCCTGTGTTGAAAATCAGCCCGACTGTTGGTGTTGCGACAAAGTAGTGTAGAGCGCGTTGAAGATCGAGGTGATGTTCTTCTTTTGGGCAGCGTAAAAATTGTGCGAGATAGCTTGCGACGTAAGCAAGGTCGGGACGGCACGTGACTGCTGCGAAGAGAAGACACCCGAGTTGCTGCTGGTACAATTGTAGACCAGCTGCCGAAAGTTTGGTGTTGTTTAGGATGTGCCTGGTGGGTGTAGACCGATACGGTGTAGCGACGTAATCTGTAGAAATCTTGAAACGCTTAGCGAGTGACTCAGCATACTTCGATGCTGTGAGGTGAATGGCGGAGGAGGTTCGCGAAATGTTTAACCCAAGAAATTGGGTTACTTCGGTGGAGACGGTTAAGTCGAGAGATTTCTTCAGATCTGCTTCGATGCGATCACCCAAGGAAGCCGAAGAACTTACATAGAGAATATCATCCACGTATGCCACGAGTAGCGCGTAGCTCCCCTTGTCGTCTAGTCGATACATTCCGGGATCATGCGGCAGTTGTCGGAACCCAACTTCTGTAAGTTTCCTGTTCAAATGCTGCTGCCACAGTCGCGGTGCTTGTTTGATACCGTACAGTGACTTCTTGAGCTTGCAGACACTTGGCGGATTTGTCGGATAGGTATGTGGATATTCGACGTAGATTTCAGCATCGACGTCAGCGTACAGAAATGCGTTGGAAACGTCAGTTTGTCGAAGTGGAAAATTCTTCGCAGCTGCTTCGCAGATGACGAGACGAACACTTGTGTGTCGGCTGACCGGGGCGAAAGTTAGCGTGTAGTCTACCCCATGAGTTTGGTCAAAACCGCGAACAACCAACCTTGCCTTATGTTCTTCATAAGAGCCATCAGCTTTCGTCTTCACCCTGAAGACCCATTTTCCGGTAAGAATATTTTTATTTGTAGCTTTTTGGATGGGTATGAGATCCCAAGTCTCCCGTTTTTCCAGGGCAGCCAGTTCACGATCCATGGCTTCCAGATAATAATCGGCGTTAACGAAGAAAGATAACAGCAGCCGATGACCGTCAGTGTGAACATGATCTGTGACAGGCGGGATGAACCTGGTAAGGTTAGGTGGTGGAATTTTGATTTCAACGTCGATGTATTCGCCAGGTGAAAGAACTAACTCCCCGCTCTCTTGATCTGATGCTGCAGGTTTAGGCTCAACGCCGACGAGTTGTCCGGAGTCGAGGACTTCCATGTCAGCGACACGCTGCTCTGCTTCAGTGAGAAGACGTCGATCACGATCAGCCGGTGTTTCTCCCCAAGCGGTCTCGTCAGGTTCCTGCGCCCCACAAGTGCCTTCATCCGTGGGCATATTCGTCGTATCTCCCCAACCACCAACGTGAGCAAGATAATCTCGGGAGTTCTGGACGTCGTTCAAGCCTTGATTGTCGAAGGTCAGCATGATAGCGGCAGCCGTGGTTGAAGACGTGGGTACGACTCCTTCACGAGGAACGGTATCATTGGTGTAATCGATGTCATCACGATGTTCCCATGGGACGAGAGAGAGAATATTTTCGGAGTCGGCAGTGGTACGTTCAGGTACGAAGTTGAGAACGAATACACCGTTCTGTTCGATTGCCGTGCCGAGTTTCCTGTCGCCATATTTTAAAGTAAACTTGCCCGGTTCGCCAAGAAGAGTAATTCCATTCCTCATGAGCTGTGCAGATGACATCAGATTGAAGCCAAGTCGAGGAACGAGAAGTACATCGTTGAGGTGAAGACTGAAGACTTCTTCAACGGAATCAAGAATGATGTTACCCATCCAGTGTGCTGTATGACGTTGATTGTTGGCGACGGTTACAACGCATGGAGTCTGAAGACGACGCTGATTGATGACGAAGCGGTTTTCTGATGAACACATATGCTGGCCGCAACAACTGTCGAGATACCAAGTGTTGGGACCTTCCAAGGTATGTGCAAGGTTGGCGTAGACCTCGGGTGGTATGGGCGTATTGAGTTCATCATTGAAGTTATTGTGAATACGTTCTTCAGCGTCAGGATCGTAGACTGTAGAAACTGACGTCATGCAATTAATAACCTCTTTTGCTTGTGTCTTGGCAGGTGTAGTAGGCGGCTTCGCAGAGTTCGGCTTCGCAGTATTCTGCTTCGCAGTATTCTGCTTCGCAGCTTCCGGCTTCTCAGCTTCCAGCTTCCCAGCTTGACCTGAAGAATCTTTGGTATGTTTTGATGCAGACCGCTTCCAAGATGGTTCATCCTTCGACCAGCAGGTATCAATAGTATGACCTGCTTTGCGACAAAAGGAACAAACGGGCTTGTGACGTGAAGTAGAATAAAAACTGACTGTGTTGTTTACCACCTTTTTCCCTCCTCGAGCGTTGTGCAGGTCCATATCCTGCTGCTCGGCAATGAGAGCGGCACAGAGTGCCCCCTCGGACAACTGTGCTTGCATCCGAAGAATAGAGCGACACTGCCGCCATTCTGGTCCAAGACCCGCGAGTAGCACCGTGTGAAACATAGCGTCGGGGAAGTATTCTCCACACTTCTGAAGTTGGTCGCGCAGGTTTCGAGCGCGGTTGATATACTGCGTCACCTTCTCGCCGTTTATCATCTGTATATTTGACAGCTGCGTTAAAATTTTACTCTGGTTGACAGTGTCCTTTGCCATGTGAACCCCTTGCAGGTATAACCAAGCTGCTTCAGCGGGAGTGGCACTGGTACGAAAAGGACGAATACCAAGCTGTTCAGTCGGTGTCAGATTGCGAACGAGAACTGTGTATGCAGTCAGCGACGCTGATCGAAAAGTGGCCTGTTGAAGTGGTGACCCGTGTGATGGAAAGGGTGCTGTGCCGTCGAACAACTGCCAGAATCCCGCGGTCCGAACAAGAAGCTCGAATTCAAAACTCCAGGTATAGAAGTCTTGACCGTTAAAAGGCGTTGTCGTTTTAATTTTTGTTGGGTTTGCAGAAGCGGGAAGATAGTTTCCGGTGCTGTCAGCTGATTGTAACTGATAAAGGGATGGCATCTGTGACCCTTGTGGTGCTTGTTGTCCTTGTCCAGCAGGAACGAAAGAAAAGGAGTTATTCGACCCGTCGCTTCCATGTGGCATCTGCCCATACTGATAACTGGAGCCATCAAGGCTCATAGGAGTTGGAAACATTTGGTTAAGTGACAAGACGGCAGCATTGACACGTTGTTGAAGATTTGTTGGCTGGTAAGCACCTTGATATTGATAAGGTCCAGTCGGTACGAAACTAGACTGTTGTCCTGGTTGATTAGTAGAATCAGTTACTGCAGCTGCAGCTGTTGTGGCTTCTGATGCCGCTGTTGCTGCGGCTGCTGCCGATGATGCCGCTGCTGCGGTTGTGTGTACGGGCTGATTGCTCAGTGGCATGCCGTACATCGGTTGTTGCTGATATTGTTGTTGCTGATGTTGTTGCTGCAGATAAGAATTGTCAGCAGCTGGAGACGCTGTTGGGCGTGATGGGCTCGTAACAGAAGAGCCGTTGTTGGATCATGGAGAGCCAGACATAGTTGCAGAGTATGTAGTTTGAAGCTTATAGAATCCTAAGACGCTCGCAATACCATGTTAGAATTTGAAATGATTGAATAGGATCGTATTACTTAGGATGGTAGCTTCCTGTCGTAGCGGAAGTCTTGTATGAATTAAAGCCAGTTAAGGAGGCTTTGTCTGGACTAGTGAAAGCCCATGTAGTGATATGTTTCAGGATCAATGTCTCTGAAATCAAATATATTATAAAATGACAAGCATACAGAATATATAGCTAGAGTAAAGTACCTTTTCGCCTACTGTACTGTGCTATTCTCGCTATTCCTGTTCTGAAACGGTACGTGACTATTCGCGAGGCCTATAGCTACGTGCTGACGTCATCCTAGGGCGCGTAGCGCTTTGCTGACGTCAGCCTATCGGTACTTTACTGTACTACACGAATTTCCTTGAAGTGCTTAAGTCTCGATATTGTCTCGATATTTTGCCACTTCCTCGTCGTACCGTACCATGCACGCACCGGGCTTCCCAGTCATATCGTGCCTTCCCCTCCACCTCTCTCATGTCTTGTGATTTTGTTGCCCTTAAAGATCAGGATGAACTCATGTAGGTGCCCTGAATGTTCAGGATAGCCATAAAATTTTGCCATGGAAAATCAGGGCATTCTTGAGAATTTTTAAAATTTGCTCTGAGGGCTCAGGATGCCCGAAATCCTAGCACAGGCCCTGGCGGCCACAAGGCCAGTTCAAGAGTTTACTAGGATATATATAGCAAAGCACAACAAGTACAGCAAACAGTAAGTCTACAACAATCGAGGGCCTACTTCAACAAGCACCAACCGCACACAGAACCTGTGGTGATCACTAAGCGCCAAGGCCTTGGTGAAGACGTCGGCAGTGTTGGCCTCTGAGCAGGGTTTTTTTTTTGTGTTTTTGTTTGTTTGTTTTTTTTATTTTCACTACTCGGATTTTCAGAGTTGTTTTTTTGGGAACTCCGAAAATCGGGGTTGATCATGAGCGTTACCCTGATTTGTCAGAGAAAACTTAACTTCTGAAAGAAAATACTATGGACAGTCAGTGTACATATATTTCCAACTCCAAGCTTCCTTTCAAGTATTGAACCCACGCCTTCCGCGCTCCAACAAAAATATTTATTGTTATGCTATCCGCTCACCGCAGAGGGGGCCGCATTATATATATAGATATTTTTGTCTGCTTGCCATTTTCCACCAATTCAGCGGGGGGCTCGGTCGAAATGCCTATACCCTGTATAGAGAAAAATGCATTCGCCAGAAATTTACACAGGTATGTCAGAGTAGCTAAAATCAAAGCCCTGGCAAATCAGAGAAAACTTATCTTCCAAAAAAAAAACCCAGAAACATCAGAGTGACCCCCCAAAAATCACTCTGATTTTCAGAGAAACAGAGTAATTTACTCTCATAAAATAAGCCCTGCCTCTGAGGCCACAAAGTCCAAGCGTGCCTGGTCGCTTCGCTGCAACTCTCGCAGCACGGAGTACCTCACGTCAATATGCTTAACTCTGCTCTCCAGTCGAGGCTCTAGAGACAGGAGGATCATGGCATTGTTGTCAGCGTACAAGGTCGGTGCAGAGCGAGGCCGCTCACCAAGGTCGGCGAGCAAGAAGGTCAACCAGCGAAGCTCCAGTGCAGGGTCATCCCTAGGTTTTGAGCCTGCCTGATGCATCAGATGGGGTGGTTGTCAGGATGTTATAGTGCTTACATTTGTGTAGGCTATAATGGGGTAGCCCATAAGGGGTACAACTCAATTAGGGTTAGTACTTGTACCAAACTCTTTCATAGTTAATCCATTCTCGTTCATTACTTTCAACATGGCTTCAGAGCAAGTCCCTCGCTAGGACCGCTTTTCTTTCCTTGGGCCCACCACCTGCTGCCCTGCGAGTAGCCCCTTGGCCCCGGCCCGTAGCCTCGGCCCCTTCGCCCCTAGGCCCCGGCCCCTTGGCCCGTCGCGCCCCTAGGCCCGTCACGCCCCACGGCCCCGTTTTCTGGCTCGTCGCGCTTCTAGGCCCGTCGCGCCCCTCGGCCCCTTCGCCCCTAGGCCCCGGCCCCTTGGCCCGTCGCGCCCCTAGGCCAGTCGCGCCCCTAGGCCCGTCGCGCCCCACGGCCCCGTTTCCTAGGCCCGTCGCGCCCCTCGACCCCTTTGCCCCTAGGCCCCGGCCCCTTGGCCCGTTGCGCCCCTAGGCCAGTCGCGCCCCTAGGCCCGTCGCGCCCCTAGGCCTGTCGCGCCCCACGGCCCCGTTCCTACCCATCGCGCTTCTAGGCCCGTCGCGCCCCCCCTCAGGCCCTGGTTCCTGCCCGTCGCGCCCCTTGGCCCATTGCACCCCAGGGCCCCGTTCCCTGCCCGTCGCGCCCCTAGGCCTCGGTCCTGGCCCTTCGCTCTCCTAGGCCCGTCGCACCCCCCAGGCCCTGGTTCCTGCCCGTCGCGCCCCTCGGCCTCGGTTCCTGCCCATCGCGCCCCTAGGCCCGTCACGTCCCAAGGCCCCGGTTCCGGCCCGTCGCGCTCCTAGGCCCATCACGCCCCTAGGCCCCGGTCCTGGCCCGTCGCTCTCCTATGCCCGTCGCGCCCCTAGGCCCGGGTCCCGGCTCGTCGCTCCCCTAGGCCCGTCACGCCCCCAGGCCCCGCGACACGCGCCCCGTGACCCGCGACCCAGGCCCCTCAGCCCCTAGGCCCCTCGGCCCCTAGGCCCCTCGGCCCCTAGCCTTGGCCCCTCAGACTCCACCCTACGTGTTTGGCCCCTCGCCCCCCCCCCCCCCAAGCTCCTCGGCCCCCAGGCCCCTCGGCCCCTAGCCTCGGCCCCTCGGCCCCCACTCTTCGTGTTTGGCCTCTCGGCCCCTAGGCCCCTCGGCCCCTACTGCTACTACGGATACTGCTGCTACTGCGGCTACTGCTACTGCTGCTACTGCTGCTCCTGCATACTGTGCCACTATGGCCTTGCTTCGAGTTCTCGCATTCGATCATGAGGGTAGACTGGTTCAGTCTTACACGTGGCTCGACGACCTTCAGCTGTACCTACTGAACGATATTAAGGACGGTGTTTCCCTGTTTGACCACGTGTCCGGTACCGCTACTGCCCCTCCCGCCACAGCTGACAGTGCGACTCGCTCACAGTGGCTTTCTCGCGACGCTGCTGCCCACTTAGCCATTCGCAACCACCTGCCGATAGCCGAATGCGCTCACTTCGGACAGCACAGGACCGCACAGGCACTGTACGATGCTGTAGTCGCTCGCTACTCCTCGCCTGCCACTGCTGCTCTAGGCCGCCTGCTTCTGCCCTACCTGTTCCCCGAGCTGTCTGCCTTTGCCACAGTCGAGGACCTGGTTTCCCACCTTCGCGCTAGCGACGCTCGCTACCGCGCTGCCGCCCCTACTGAGTTCCTTGACAGGAACCAGCCCCCGAAGTTCATCACCCTCTACTTCATAGTCACTCACCTCCCTGACTCTCTTCGCTCTATCAGGGACCACTTTCTCTCTCTTGACCCCACCTCCCTCACTGTTGACCTCCTCGAGCAGCATCTCCTCGCAGCTGAGACTAGTGCAGTTGCTGTAGGTGCTGCTCGTGGCACTCCGCGCCCGCCCTTCTTTGAGGGGTGCTCCCCCTCCCCCCTTGCCCCCTCCTACGCCTCTGCTGCTCCTGCAGACGTCTCTGTTGCTGAGGACGTCGGGGCAGCTTCTGCTAGTGCGAAGCGCCGCAGCAGCAAGGGCAAGGGTGGCAAGGGTGGTGGACGTGGCAGCTGCGGTGGTGGAGGTGGCAGCGGGAGTAGTGGTGGGGGCAGCAGTGGAGGTGGTGGCGGCGGTGGGACTGGTGGAGGAAGTGGGGGCTCTGGTGGCGGCGGTGGAGGCAGCGGTGGGAGTGGCGGCAGTGGCGGAAGTGGGACTGGTGGCGGTGGGACTGGAGCTCGGCGTGTTGGTTCTGGAGGTGGCCAGCGTCAGCAGCAGCAGCGTCAGAGCGAGACCCAGTCGCCCCAACAGCTCCGTGAGTGGTTGTTTCAGCGTGGGACGTCTGGGGGTAGTGATAGCTGCCCGTATGTCATTCGCACGGGTAACCATGCTGGTCAGACATGCGGGAAGCTTCACACTCAGCACCGCAGCTTCTCCCGCCTCGACGACGCCTGGCGTGCTGAGTTTGGTGACGAGGCCGAGCGCCCTCGCTGGGCAGATTTGCTTAGGTCTGGTGTTGCTATCTTTGACCTAGACTTTGATGTTATCCTTTCTGCTATGTATGCTTTGTCTACTAGTGCTGAGGGTGACTGTTATCGGTGTGTCCCACCTGACCCAGGTATAGCGGCTGCTGCTCTAGGTGCTAGTGAGTCTGGTACTCTTCCTGGTGCTGCGCCTGCTAAGGCCTTGCACACCTTCACGCTGGACTCAGGCGCCTCGCGCTGTTTCTTTCGTGACAGCACCACCCTCACTCCTCTCCCTGCACCTGTCCCGGTCAGACTGGCTGACCCCTCTGGGGGCCCGGTCGTTGCCCGTTCCTCCACTGTCCTCGCGTGTCTGGCGGTTCCGTCCAGCTCACTGTCAGGTCTTCACCTCCCCTCGTTCTCTACCAACTTGGTGAGTACAGCTGCCCTCCAGGATGCGATGGTCACTACCACCACTCCTGGGGGTCAGCGTGTGTCGATCTGCACGTGCACACGGACGGGGCGTCACCTGGCCACGTTCACTCGTCGGCCAGGGTCGAGTCTGTACACACTGGCTACTGAGCCTCCTCAGGTAAGTGCGTCTACTCAGGTGTCCGTGTCAGGTCAGGTAGCCGCCTCTTGCTCGTGTCGCCTCCTGTCACACCAGACTCTTCTGTGGCACCACCGCCTGGGTTACCCCTCCCTGCCACGCCTTCGTGGCATGCACTCTCGTCTCTGGTCTTCCCAGGTCTCTGCCTTCCCTGCCGCCCTCGCTTGCCCCGCCCTGCCTTCCTTGCGTCGAGGGGCGGCAGCGCACCGCTCCTCACTCCTCGTTTCCCCCAACGATTGCTCCCCTGCAGACTCTCCACATGGACGTGTGGGGCCCAGCCCGCGTCAGTGGACAGAGCCGCAAGCGCTACTTTCTTCTGGTGGTTGGTGACTACACGCGGTAGACCACGGTTTTCCCCTTGCGCAGCAAGGGTCAGGTCGTTGATGTCTTGATCCCTTGGATCCGCACCGTCCGTCTCCAGCTCCGCGAGCGTTTTGGCCAGGACCTTCCTGTCCTGCGTCTGCACTCTGACAGAGGTGGTGAGTTCTCCTCCAACCTCTTGCGGAACTTTTGTCGTGGGGAGGGCATTCTCCTCGCCCACACTGCGTTGGACGGGGGAGGTTGGCGATGCGTCGGTGTTCCGGGTCAGGGGATCTTGTTCCTTTGTTCACGATACGTCCGCGGACAAGCTCTCCGCCCGTGCTATCCCCTGCGTCTTCCTTGGCTTTGTCCCTGACGCGCCTTGCTGGCGGTTTTACCACCCCACCTTGCGCCGTGTCTTCCCTTCTCAGGACGTCACGTTTGACGAGTCGGTTCCCTTTTACCGTCTCTTCCCCTACCGCTCTGCCCCTCCCCCGCCCCCGCCGCTCTTCCTTGCTCTAGGTCCCCCTCCGGAAAACCCCCTCCCGCCCCAGGGTCCTGCTCCCTCAGGTGTGTATCAGGTAGACCCTCTCTCTGGTCCTGCGCCTGTTCAGGTAGCTGTCGGCGCAGGTGCTGCTCGAGGTGCTGCATCTGGGGGTGCTGCGTCTGGGGGTTCAGAGCCTGGGGGTGCGGAGTCTGAGGGTGCTGAGACTGGGGGTGCTGAGCCTGAGGGTGTTGAGCCTAGGGGTGCTGCGTCGGAGGGTGCGGAGTCTGGAGGTGCTGAGCCTCAGGGTGCTGCTTCGTTTGGAGGTTCTGCTGGTGCTTTGCCGAGACTGTCTTTGCAGCAGCTGCGTGAGTGGTTTGTTCGGCGCACACGCCTTCGGAGTGGAGCTACCGGAGCTGGAGGTGCTGGAGCTGCTGGAGCTGGAGGTGCTGGAGTTGCTGCTGAAGCTGGTGTTACTGGAGGTATTGCGGCCACTGGTCTTGGAGGTCCTTGTACCAGGGGTACTGGAGCTGCCGGGACTAGTGCTGTTGAGGGTGCTGGAGCTGGAGACCCTACGGAGTCTGGAGCTTTTGGCGCTGGTGGCGCTGGAGCTGGAGGAGCTGGAGTTGGAGGCGCTGGCGCAGGAGGCGCTGGAGTTGGAGGCACTGGCGCGGGAGGTGCAGGAGCTGGAGGAGCAGGAGCTGTTGACCCTGGTGGCGCAGTGCGGCAGCGACCGCACTTCGTTCCCTTGCTTCACCAGGTTCTTGGTACCCCGCCTTCTACTAGCCTTACTCCTCCCCTCCCGTGTCCACCGCCTGACCAATCGCAGCTGCCGTTGCAGCCGGCCTCTCCACTGCTTGCTCCTTCTCCTTACACTGAGAAGTCCGGCAGTCTTACAGTGCGTCGTGAGCCTGCGTCTCGTCCTGTCTCGCCTGTTCGCACTGCTCGTCCCGTTCCTCGTTCGTGTCCTCCTCCTGTCCCTCGCACGCACGCTATGACCCTTCGTCCTTCCTCTATTCCACTGCGTGATCTTCTCCCTGCTCCTCCTGAGTCCTCTCTTCCGGAGGTTCCTGACCCTGAGTCTGACTGCGCTTGTGCTGCCAGTCCCTTTATCTCTCGTCTCCTCGCCACTGCTGTCACTGACCCTTCTTTTGAGTCTGCTGCTGCGTTTGCTCTCGTTGCTGAGCTGCTTGACTTTGCTGCTGCCTGCCATCTAGTCTACGACACTGCTCTTGTTGCTGAGTCTGCGTCTGCCAGTCCTCTGTCCGTCGAGGGTGAGTGTGCTCTTGGCACGGACGTCCTTGAGGACAGGTAGGAGGACTTTGAGTGTCTTGCAGCTGCTGTACCTCGTTTCGCTTCCATGCTACTCGCCCTTGAGGGAGACCCGGATGCTCCAGACATCCCGACCCCGCGCTCTTACGCAGATGCGATAACGGGTCCTTACTCCTCTCAGTGGAAGGTAGCCATGGATACAGAGATGGCATCTTGGAAGTCCACAGGCACCTACGTCGACGAGGTTCCCCCACCTGGGGTGAACATAGTCGATGACATGTGGATTTTCAGGGTGAAGCGGCCGCCGGATACTCCGCGTGCCTTCAAGACGCATTATGTTGCTCGCGGCTTCAGTCAGCGACAGGGGGTTGACTACTTCCAGACCTTTTCCCCCACCACGAAGATGACTACTCTTTGGGTGTTGCTCCACGTCGCTGCTCAGCGTGACTACGAGTTGCACTCTCTGGACTTCAGCACAGCTTTCCTGCAGGGCAGCCCGCACGAGGAGATCTGGCTGCGCTGCCCACCTGGCTTCACTGGGTCGTTTCCTGCAGGTTCCCACAGGAGGCTCCGGCGGCCAGTCTACAGTCTCCGCCAGGCGCCTCGCAAGTGGCACGACACACATACAACTACACTTGCGGCTCTTGGGTTTGCTCCTTCTACTGCAAACCCGTCGCTGCTTCTACGCACCGACACCTCGCTGCCGCCGTTCTACGTCCTCGTGTACGTCGATGACCTCGTTTTTGCCACTGCTGACACTGAGGTACTGACCCTTGTGAAGTCGGAGCTGCAGAAGAGACACACCTGCAGCTATCTTGGCCTGCAGATCACCCGGGACAGAGCACGATGCACCATCACCTTGACCCAGTCACACATGGTGCACCAGGTCCTTCAGCGTTTCGGCTTCCAGTTCTCCTCGCCACAGCCCACTCCTCCGTCTACTAGCCACTCGCTCTCAGCTCCACCTTCGGACGAGTCCGTAGAGCCGACTGGTCCGTACCCAGAGCTTGTGGGTTGCCTCATGTACGTGATGACGTGCACACGACCTGACCTCGCATACCCTCTCAGCCTTCTGGCTCGCTACGTGGCTCCCGGTAGGCAACGAAAGGTGCACTGGGATGCTGCGAAGAGGGTACTGCGCTACTTGTGCAGTACGTCAGGCATGGGGCTCCTTCTTGGAGGATGAGGTCCAGTTGTCCTCACTGATATCGCAGACGCCTCCTGGGTTGATGACTCAGCTACGCAGCGGTCGTCACAGGGTTACACCTTCAGCCTTGGTTCCGGCTCTGTTTCTTGGCGATCTACTCGCTTGTCTTCGGTTCTCAGCTCCACTTGTGAGGCTGAGACCTACACCGGGGCTTTGGCTGCACAGGAGCTACGCTGGCTTACCTACCCGCTGTTTGACTTGGGAGAGCAGCCTCGTTTGCCTCCAGTTGTGTACATAGACGACAAGGCCATGATTGCCTTGTGTCAGGAGCACAGACTGGAGCACAGAACGAAGCACATCGCTCTGCGATACTTTCTTGCTCGAGAGTTGCAGCAGCGTGGCCAGCTTCCTATTGCGTACGTGGCCACTAGGGCCAACACTGCTGATATATTCACCAAGGCACTTTCGATTGGTGATCATCGGCGCTTCTCTACTGTGTTAGGCCTTGTGCCTACTTTGCCTCAGTTGCTCACTGCGTGACTTTGCTTGTACTGTGATCTGTATATATACTCTTGCATGCTTACACTTGCTAGGGTATGATCACTTGTTTATTTTCTTTTACATAACTCTGCATGTGAATTGGCCTTGTGGCCCTTTGCTTGTGCTCGGACTGTGTGGTGACTTTGTGATCCACCCTGAGCTTGCTTTGCTTTTCTTGACTGGTCTTGTGACCACTTGTTCTCCCCCACTTTGCCTATGGGGGTGTGTCAGAATGTTATAGTGCTTACATTTGTGTAGGCTATAGTGGGGTAGGGTAGCCCATAAGGGGTACAACTCAATTAGGGTTAATACTTGTACCCAACACTTTCATAGTTCATCCATTCTCGTTCATTACTTTCAACAGTGGTTATTTCTGTCTGATGCATAAGAATTTCCTTCAAAACATTTCTGCTGAATCAGGAAATTTTAAAATTCAATGTCTGATTGATTTTCTTAGAGCCCTCCTCATTTCACAGTGTTCTGTACCTTACGAAAGAATTGCAAAGATTATCGCGCGATTTTGGGACTCGATCTCGAATGCTCACCATTGTGAAGCCAATCGCAACTAACTAGACTTCTATATACGGAGATAGAGATAGATATTCTTTGACTCAACCGGCGAAACACCCTTCTACATTGGAACTTGGTATGAGATGAATTCAAAAGACATTTCTTATTAATAAGAAATTTCAGAAATTCATTTGCTAGCGACGACCCTGCTCTTGTGCCGCCATGGCACCAGTGTAGATCTCTGCCTCTGCACTGGACGAAGCCACAGACAACGACCATGTGGACCTCCACGACACAGCCCCAACCCAGACTGAAGAAGTTGTTAGAATGTGAGAGAATGGAATGAAACAGAGAAGAGAGGGTTTTCACCAGCAAGCAGTTGAGTACATATAGGAAACCCTAGATTGGGCTGTACTCACTATTGAGTACCCCACTGCAGGCTAGACAAATATAACATTCTTACACACCTCCATAGTCAAAGTGGGGTATGATCAGCACAACAAGCAAAGCAAAGCAAGCTCAGGGTGGATCACGACGTCACCACACAATCTGAGCACAAGTACAAGGAGCAGCAGTTTATAGTTCACAAATATAAGCAAAGCTAGAGGCAGTCACAGACGGTAAGTGAGGAGGGGGAGGGACTGTGAGAGGAGAGGAGATAGGAGACGACGGGTGAAGCAGTAGATACACAGGCAACAGGAGCGGCGCGCACTCTGGCTACCGGAGATTGTAGCCTCCGGACTACTGGAGTAACTGGCTCTGCGGCTACTGGAGTAACTGCCCCTTCTGTCACCCCTTCTGGAGTAACTAACTCTGAGCGGCAGGAGGAACGGACCCACGGGCGACTGGCGCAGCAGGCTCGCTGGGCTACCGGAGATTGTAGCCTCCGGACTACTGGCGCTGCTGACGACACAACGGCTACCTCCCTTCAACCTCCCCCACTGTCGCACCCCCCTTTCACACACCCCCTGCTGCACCTCTAGCACTACTCACACTCCACCCCCTAGTACCACTCCGTCGGCTCCCACATACCCACCCCCCTCAGCGGCAGCTGCAGCAGTGGGAGACGGAGGAGGAGGAGGAGCAGGGGAGGCCGAACACACCCTTCACCCCCATACTCGCCACCCCCAAACCCCAACACAGGGCAGGGCCGCAGCAGGGGCGGCAGCAGGGCAGGGCCGCAACGAAGACGGGGGGCAGGGCCGCGACTGAGCAGGGCCGGGCAGGGCAGGGCAGGGCCACAACGAAGACGGGAGGGGCCGACGCGCGGCCCCCCAGGGCACCGTGACGGGCGACAGAAGGGGCGACGCGCGGCCCCCCCCAGGTCGCGCCCCCCCAGGGCAGCAGCGGAAGATATCGGTGGGCCCATGCACAGGATCGTGTGAGAATGATAGACGAAAGAAAGAATGAACTAGAAATGAGATGGGTACAAATAGGAAACACATAAGTGTTGTACCCTCTAAGAGCTTCCCCACTACAGCCTAAATAGACCATAGCAGATATAAGTTTGACACACCCCCATAGGCAAAGTGGGGGAGAACAAGAGGTCACAAGACTTGTCAAGAAAAAACAAAGCAAGCTCAGGGTGGATCACAAAGTCACCACACAGTCTGAGCACAAGCAAAGGGCCATAAGGCCAGTTCACATGCAGAGTTATATGTATATAGAGTACAGTACAAGCAGAGTCAAGAAGTCAACAAGTGAGGCACAGTAGGTACAAGGCCTAACACAGTACAGAAACGCTGATGATCACAAGGATGAAGTGCCTTGGTGAAAACATCAGCAGTATTGGCCTGAGAGGCCACGTACGCAAGACGAAGCTGGCCACGCTGCTGCAACTCTCGAGCAAGGAAGTAGCGCAGAGCAATGTGCTTCGTTCTGTGCTCCAGTCTGTGCTCTTGACACAAGGCCAGCATGGCCTTGTTGTCGACGTACAGAACTGGAGGAGAACGAGGCGCCTCTCCCAAGTCGGTCAGCAGGTAGGTGAGCCAGCGAAGCTCCTGTGCAGCCATGGCCCCAGCGTAGATCTCAGCCTCACAACTGGAGCTGAGAACAGAAGAAGAGCGGGTAGACCGCCAGGAGACAGAACCGGAGCCAAGGCTGAAGGTGTAACCCTGTGACGACCGCTGCGTAGCCAAGTCGTCAACCCAGGAGGCGTCAGCGTGACCAGTGAGGACAACTCGAGCCCGTCCTCCAAGCACGAGCCCCATGCCCGATGTACTGCACAAGTATCGCAACACCCTCTTCGCAGCATCCCAGTGCACCTTTCGGTGCCTGCCGGGAGCCACGTAGCGAGCCAGAAGGCTGAGAGGGTATGCGAGGTCAGGTCGTGTGCAAGTCATCAGGTACATGAGGCGGCCCACAAGATCTGGATACAGGCCACTCGGCTCTACGGACTCGTCCGAAGGTGGAGCTGAGAGTGAGTGACCGGTAGGCAGAGGAGTGGACTGTGGCGAGGAGTAGGTGAAGCCGAAGCGCTGAAGGACCTGCTGCACCATGTGTGACTGAGTCAAGGTAATGGTGCGCTGTGCTCTGTCCCGGGTGATCCGCAAGCCAAGATAGCTTGTGAGCTCACCCAGGTCTGTGCACGTGTGTCTCTTCTGCAGCTCGGACTTCACGTGGGCGAGTGCCTCCGTGTCAGCAGTAGCAAAGACAAGGTCGTCTACGTACACAAGAACGTAGAACGGCGGTAGAGTAGCGTCAGTGCGTAGAAACAGAGAAGGGTCAGCAGTGGAAGGAGCAAAACCAAGAGCAGCAAGAGTCGTCCTGAGCGTGTCGTGCCACTCACGGGGCGCCTGGCGGAGACCGTAGACTGGCCGCCGGAGGCTATACTGGGTACCAGCAGGAAACGACCCAGTGAAGCCAGGTGGGCGGCGCAGCCAGATCTCCTCGTGCAGGCTGCCCTGTAGGAAGGCTGTGCTGAAGTCAAGCGAGTGGAGCTCGTAGTCACGCTGAGCAGCAACGTGCAGCAGTACCCGAAGAGTGGTCATCTTCGGGGTAGGGGAGAAGGTCTGAAAGAAGTCAACTCCCTGTCGCTGACTGAAGCCACGTGCAACGTAACGCGCCTTGAAGGCAGGCGGAGAACCCGGCGGCCGCTTCACCCTGAAGATCCACATGCCACTGACGATGTTCGCCCCAGGTGGGGGAACCTCTTCTACGTAGGTGCCTGTGGACTTCCAGGAAGCCATCTCTGCGTCCATGGCTGCCTGCCACTGAGAGGAGTAGGGACCCTCTATTGCCTCTGCGTAAGAGCGCGGGGTCGGGATGTCTAGTGCATCCGGGTCTCCCTCAGGGGCAAGCAGCATGGACACGAGATGAGGTGAAGCAGCGGCAAAGCACTCAAGGTCCTCCTGTCTGTCCTCAAGAACGTCCGTGCCAAGAGCACACTCACCCCCGACGGACGGAGGACAGACAGACGCAGACGCAGCAACAAGACTAGTGGTGTAATCTAGGCGACAGGCTGCAGCAAAGTCAACAAGCTCAGCAACAAGAGCAGACGCAGCAGAGGACTCAAACAGAGGGTCAGTGACAGCAGTGGCCAGAAAGCGCGTGACAGTAGGACTAGCAGCACGAAGGGAGTCAGACTCCGGGTCCGGACTGTCAGGAAGAGAGGACGCAGGAGGAGAGGGCAGAGGGACACGCTGTGAAGCAGTAGAAGGACGCAGTGTCATAGAGTGAGTGCCTGGGACAGGTGGAAGACGTGGACGCGAAACACGACCAGCGCGAACAGTGCGGAGAGGCGACGCAGAACGAGATGCAGGCGACACAGGACGCGACTCAGGCTCACGACGCTCCGTAAGACCTCTAGTCGGACCAGAGTAAGGAGAAGGACCAGGCAGGGGAGGGGCCGGCTGCAACTGCGACTGAGACTGGACAGGCGGTGGACTTAGGAAAGGAGGAGGAGGACCAGGAGAAGGCGGGGAGCCAAGAACCTGCTGAAGGAGGGGAACGTAGTACGGCCGCGGCCGCGCAGCGCCTCGAGAAACAGCAGAGACAGAACCGGTACCCTCAGCCCCAGGGTCTCCAGTCCCAGCAGCACCTCCAGCAGCTCCAGCACCAGCACCAGCAGCACCTCCAGCAGCTCCAGCACCAGCACCACCTCCAGCAGCACCAGCACCTCCAGTAGCTCCAGCACCAGCAGCACCTCCAGTGGCTCCAGCACCAGCACCACCTCCAGCAGCGCCAGCACCTCCAGTAGCTCCAGGAGCACCTCCAGCACCTACAGCACCAGCAGCACCTCCAGCAGCTCCAGCACCAGCAGCACCTCCAGCAGCTCCAGCACCAGCACCACCTCCAGCAGCGCCAGCACCTCCAGTAGCTCCTGTCGCACCTCCAGTACCTCCAGCAGCTCCAGCACCAGCAGCACCTCGACAGCGCCGAGAGTACCACTCACGAAGCCGCTGTGGAGAGAGGGGCTCCCGCCGCGACGGGACACCCAGAGCACCTCCAGACTCAGCACCCCCAGTCTCAGCACCCCCAAGCTCAGCACCCCCAGTCTCAGCACCCCCAGGCTCAGCACCCCCAGTCTCAGCACCCCTAGCAGCACCTGAGTCGACAGCTACCTCGACCGGCTCGGCAGGGTCTACCTGGGACACACCTGAGGGGGCAGGACCCTTGGGGGGGAGGGGGTCTACCAGGGGAGTACCTGGTGCGAGGAAGAGCGGCGGGGGGGGGGGGGGAGGCAGTGCGGTAGGGAAAGAGACGGTAGTACGACACCGACTCGTCGAACGTGACGTCCTGAGAGGACAGAACACGAAGCGAGGTGGGGTGGTAGAACTGCCACCCGGGTGCGTCAGGAGGGAAGCCAAGGAAGACACAGGGAACGGCACGGGAGGACAGCTTGTCCGCAGTAGTATCGCGGACAAAAGCTCGAGATCCCCAGACACGAAACGCAGACGCATCGCCAATCTTCCCCGTCCACCGCAGAGTAGGTGTGGTCTCCGGCAAGGAGACACGAGGCTGAAGGTTGATCTGATGCGCCGCGTACTGAACCGCGAACGGCCACAGAAAATGGGGAGCAGCCGCATGGATCATGGACGTACGAGCGACGTCCATGACCATGCCAATGCGGCGCTCAGCAATCCCATTTTGCTGCGGGGAGGCCGGAAGCGTGAACGTCTGGCGGATGCCCTCCGAACGACAGAAGGCCCTCAGGAGGTCGGAGGAAAACTCCCCGCCTCTGTCCGAGTGCAGGCGCAGAACAGGAAGGTATGAGCCGAAACTCTCACTGAGCTGGCGACGAGCACCGCAGATCCAGTCGATCAACACCTCAGTGACCTCACCCTTGCGGCGCAAGGGGAAGACTGTGGTGAAACGCGAGTAGTCGTCAACGACCAGGAGGAAGTAGCGCTCGTGACCCTGTCCACGGACGCGGGCTGGGCCCCACACGTCCATGTGAAGAGTCTGCAGAGGGGCCTCAGTCGGAGGAAACGAGGAGGAGTGAGGGGCGGCGCGCTGCCGGCCCTCGACACAAGGAACACAGGTGGGGGCAGGCCCCGGAGGAAGGGGAGGGAGGGACCTGGGTAGGCCCGAGACAAGGGCACGGGAGGCCATACCTCGAAGACGAGGCAGGGAGGGGTGACCAAGGCGGTGGTGCCAAAGGAGAGTCTCGTGTGCCAAAGGACGACACGAGCAGGGGGCAGACGCAGGACTAGACCTGGACGCGGCAGCAAACACCTGACTGGACGCAGCTACCTGACCAGACGCAGAGACCGGAGGAGGCGCAGTAGTCAGTGTGTACAGACTCGACCCTGGCCGACGGGTGAACGTGGCCAGGTGACGGCCCGTCCGAGAGCAAGTGCAGTGGGTCACACGCTGACCTCCAGGGGTGAACTGGTCAACCCACGCGTCCTGGAGGTCAGCTCCACTCACCAGGTTCGTAGAGAACGAGGGGAGGTGGAGTCCCGACAGCAAGCCCGACGGGGCCGCAGGACACGGTAGGACAGTGGAGGAGTGTGCAAGGACTGGGCCCCCTGAGGGGTCAGCAAGGGAGACCGCAACAGGCCGACGGAGCGGCGTGAGCGTGGTGCTGTCTCTAAAGAAAGAGCGCGAAGCACCAGAGTCAAGTGTGAAGGTGTGCAAGGACTCAGTAGGTGCAGTACCTGAGAGAGGAGACGTACCAGCACCTGGAGCAGCAGACGCACTAGCACCTAGAGCAGCAGCCGCACTAGCACCTAGAGCAGCAGCCATAGTGCCCGGGTCGGGCGGGACACGCAGGTAACAGTCACCTTCAGTAATATCAGCAAGAGCATACATGGTAGCAAGGATAGCATCAAAGTCTAGATCAAAGATAGGCACATTCTGCAGAAGCAGATCATGCCAACGAGGAAGCTCAACAGCGTCAGGAAACTGGGTACGCCAAGTGTTAGTCAGGCGGCCGAAGCAGCGCTGCGTGGTGTGTGGGAGACCACACACCTCCCCACTACGAGTGCCTGTGCGAAGAACGTACGCGCAGGGACCTGCACCCCCAGACCTCCCACGCCCAGCGTACCACTCACGAAGCTGCTGAACAGACGGGGTCTCACGGGTGCGCAGCTGCTGCTGACGCTGGCCGCCACCAAGGCCTCCACGCTGCGTGGCTGCACCGCGACCAGCACCACCTCCTCCGCTACCTCCACCACCACTGCCGCCGCCTCCACCGCCTCCGCCACCGCCTCCACGGCCTCCACCGCCGCCACCGACGCCCCCACCCCCGGGACCACCCCCACCACCACCTCCACCTCCTCCACCGCTTCCTCCACCGCCCCCTCCACCACCCTTGCTTCCCTTGCCCTTGCCAG
This sequence comes from Closterium sp. Naga37s-1, assembly GCA_947471745.1. Taxonomy (NCBI): domain Eukaryota; kingdom Viridiplantae; phylum Streptophyta; class Zygnematophyceae; order Desmidiales; family Closteriaceae; genus Closterium; species Closterium sp. Naga37s-1. The sequence continues at coordinate 1,612,294 of CANJKZ010000264.1, forward strand.
TGCGGCGTCGCCCACTAGGGGCAGACGCAGCGCCGACCTCCTCAGTGCCAACGAGGTCGACAGCAGCAGCAGAGGCAACAGAGGGGAGAAGGGGGACAGGGGAACACCCCTCAAAGAAGGGGGTGCGACGGTCGCCGCGAGAAGCCCCAACAGCTAAGATACTCTTCTCAGCTGCAGCAAGGCGCTCCTCTAGCAGGTCGACAGTCAGCGCGGTAGGGCAAAGGGAGAGAAAGTGATCCCTGACTGAGGAGAGAGAGTCAGGGAGGCGGGTGACTAGGTAGTAAAGGGTGATGTACATGGGGGGGGAGTTCGTGGGAAGAAACTCAGTGGGAAGGGCAGCGCGGTAGCGAGCGTCACTAGTGCGGAGGTGAGCAACTAGATCAGCAACTGTGGCAAAGGCGGCAAGGTCAGGAAAAAGGTACGGCAGCATGAGGCGGCTGAGGGCAGCAGTGGTAGGGGAGGAGTAGCGTGCAACTACAGCGTCGTAAAGAGCCCTAGCACTCTTGTACTGACTAAAGTGCGCGCGCTCAGTAGACGGCAGGTGATTGCGCACAGCAAGACGAGCAGCAGCATCGCGCGTGAGCCACTGCGAGCGAACAGTACTGTCAGCATCAGCAGTAGGGGCAGTAGAGGCGCCAGACGTGAGATCGAACAGTGAAAGACCATCCTTGCTATCGCACTGTAGGAAAAGCTGCAGATCATCTAGCCAGACCTCAAAGTCAACAGCTCGACCCTCAGCATCAAAGGTAAGAACATTGAGACTAGCCATGACAGGAGAAGCAGCTGGCTAGCAGCAGCAGCAGTGCAACTCGGCTAAGCAGGCTAGGCAGGGCGGCGCAGCTCGGCAGGGCGGTGTGGCTCAGCAGCGCGGCTCTCTTACCAGGGGAGAGGCTGGGGCAGGGCCGGGGTAGGTCCGGGGCAGTTCAGGAGCAGGGCCGGGGCAGGGCCGGGGCAGTTCAGGAGCAGGGCCGGGGGAGGGCCGGGGCAGGGCCGGGGCAGAGCCGGGGCAGGGCCGGGGCAGGTCAGGAGCAGGGCCGGGGCAGGGCCGGGGCAGAGTCGGGCCAGGGCCGGGGCAGTTCAGGGGCAGGGCCGGGGCAGGGCTGGGGCAGGGCCGGGGCAGAGCCGGGGCAGGGCCGGGGCAGGGCCGGGGCAGAGCAGGGCCAGGGCCGGGGCAGTTCAGGGGCAGTTCAGGAGCAGGGCCGGGGCAGTTCAGAAGCAGGGCCGGGGCAGGGCCGGGGCAGAGCCGGGGCAGGGTGCAGGGCCGGGGCAGGGCCTGGGCAGGGCCGGGGCAGGGTCGGAGCAGGGCCGGGACAGGGCCGGGGCGAGGCCGCGACAGGTCCGGGGCAGGGCCGGGGCCGGGCCGCGGCAGTGCAGGAGCAGGGCCGGGGCAGAGCTGCGACAGGGCTGCAGCAGGGCCGGCGCAGGGCCTGACGGGGCCTGACGGGGCCGAGAACTGGGCCTGACGGGGCCGTACGGGGCCTCTAACGGGGCCTGACGGGGCCTTACGGGGCCTTGCGGGGCCTTATGGGGCCGAACGGGGCCTTAAACGGGGCCTGACGGGGCCTTACGGGGCCTTACGGGGCCTTAAATGGGGCCTGACTGGGCCTTACGGGGCCTTACGGGGCCTTACTGGGGCCATAAACGGGGCCATACGGGGCCTTACGGGGCCTTGAGGGGCCTTACGGGGCCTTAAGGGGCCTTACAGGGCCTTACGGGGCCTTAAACGGGGCCTTACGGGGCCTTAAACGGGGCCGTACGGGGCCGTAAACGGGGCCTTACGGGGCCTTACGGGGCCTTACGGGGCCTTAAACGGGGCCTTACGGAGCCTTAAACGGGGCCTTATTGGCCCGTAAACGGGGCCCTACGGGGCCTTACGGAGCCTTACGGGGCCTTACGGGGCCTTACGGGGCCTTACGGGGCCTTACGGGGCCTTGAACGGGGCCGTAAAAGGGGCCTTACAGGGCCTTACGGGACCTTACGGGGCCTTACGGGGCCTTAAACGGGGCCGTAAACGGGGCCTTAAGGGGCCTTACGGGGCCTAACGGGGCCTTACGGGGCCTTACGGGGCCTTACTGGGCCGGAAAAGGGGGGCCTTACGGGGCCTTACAGGGCGGGCGCTGGCTCTAAGGGCAGGCGCAGGGGCCGCGATGGGCTTCGAAGGGAAGGCGCGACGCGCGCGTTAAGCAGGCAGTGAAGAATTTCAGTGGTGGGCCCTTTTAAAAAAATCTCGAAACTAGCTCTATACCATGTGAGAATGATAGACGAAAGAAAGAATGAACTAGAAATGAGATGGGTACAAATAGGAAACACATAAGTGTTGTACCCTCTAAGAGCTTCCCCACTACAGCCTAAATAGACCATAGTAGATATAAGTTTGACAGATCGACCCAGAAGGGTCGACCTGCTCTGATAGCATGTTAGAATCAGGAACGGAATGAAACAGAGAAGAGAGGGTTTTCACTAGCAAGCAGTTGAGTACATATAGGAAACCCGAGATTGGGCTGTACTCACTATTGAGTACCCCACTGCAGGCTAGACAAATATAACATTCTGACAGAAGTAACCCTGAGTCGATCCCCGAGTCTCCACGTCGTCAGCGTAGGAAGAGTCGCACTAACCAGTCAACACAACTGGCTGTGTCCCTCCAAGCATAAGCCCCATGCCTGATGTAGTCGTCAGGTACTTCGCCACCCTCACAGCAGCTGTCCAGTGAACAGGAAGGTGTCTCCCAGTTGCAACAAAGCGAGAGAGGACGCTGAGGCGAAAGGCGAGGTCCGGCCGAGTACAAGTCATCAGGCACATGAGGCAGCCCACAAGCTCTGCGTAAGGGCCACTGGACTCAAAGGGCTCGTTAGGAAAGGGGCCAGTGAGTCGGTGGTCAATGGCAAGAGGAGTGGGATGTGTGGTGGAGAAATGAAACCCGAACCGCCGAAGGACCTGCTGCACCATGTGTGGCTGAGCGAGTGTGATGGTGCGTGTGACTCTGTCCCTGGTGATTTGCAGGCCCAGGTAGCGCTGCAGTTGACCGAGGTCAGTGCACGTGTGTCTCTTCTGCAGTTCGGATTTCACCTCAGTCAGAGCTGTCCTATCTGTTGTAGAAAAGACCAAGTCGTCGACATACACTAGTATAAAGAAAGGAGTGGAACCAGTGCGAACAAACAGCGACGGGTCGGCAGAGGAAGGACAAAATCCAAGGTCACGAAGCGTGGAGCGAAGAGTGTCGTGCCACTTACGGGGCGACTGGCGGAGACCGTAGACTGGCCACCTCAGGCTCCACTGGGTCCCAGGTGGGAAGGTGTCAGTCAAGCCAAGAGGACGGCGCAGCCAGATCTTCTCGTATAGACGACCCTGGAGAAACGCAGTGGAGAACTCAAGGGAGTGCAGCTTGTAGTCTCGCTGTGCTGCTACGTGCATTAACACCCGAAGAGTAGTCATCTTCGGGGTCGGGGCGAAGGTCTGGAAGAAGTCAACTCCCTCACGCTGACTGAAACCCCTAGCCACGTAGCGCGCCTTGAACACAGACGGTGAACCAGGCGGCCGCTTCACCTTGAAGAGCCACATGCCATCGACAACATTCGCCCTGGGAGGGGGAACTGCGTCGACGTAAGTGCATGTGGATCTCCAAGACGCTAGCTCTGCATCCATAGCCACTTTCCACTGAGAGTCCCACGGCCCTGACACTGCCTCACGGTACGTGCGAGGTGTCGGTATGTCAAGGGCGTCTAGGTCTCCGTCAAGGGAAAGCAGCATGGCACAGAGAGAGGGGGAAGCGGCTGTTAAGAACTCCAGCCCAAACTACCTGTCCTTTAGGACGTCACAGCCAAGGGCAGACTCACCCCCGACGGACAGAGGACAGGGAGGTGGAGCAAACACCACAAATGTGGCGTACTCAAGATGGCGGGTGGAAGCAAAGTCAGCGACAGCTGCAATAAGAGCCGAGATGGACGGCGGAGAGGCATGAGGATCGGTGACTAGAGAGGCGAGAACACCAGAGACAACAGGGCGAGCAACACGGTAGTAGTCAAAGATAGGGTGAGAGGAAACGGTGAGAGACGACTCCGGAGGTGAGGGGAGAACAGACACAGGCGGAGAACGACAAGGAGGAGAACGAAACAAGACGGTGCGGAGGTCGGCAAGAGGAGACGAGGGCCAAGCACTTGGAGGACAACGACTGGTCTAGTCGTGCCAGACAACAGGAGGAGGCGATTGCGACTGAGGAGGAGAGAAAACAGGTGGAGTCGATTCCGGAGGAGGAAACGTAGGACCGTACGCGGTAGGAGACTGTGAGTGAACAGGAGGAGAGGAAGGTAGACCAAGGGCCCGAAGGCCACTCACTGGAGGGAAAAGCTGCTGCAAAAGTGGCGGCCGCGGCGGCTGCTGCTGCTCCTGCTGCTGCTGCTGCTGCTGCTGCTGCTAGTCCAACTGCTGCAACTCCTGCCTCTCCTGCTCCAACTGCTCCTGCTCCATGCGCTCAAGCCAGCAAAGGGCCTGGAAACGGGTGTCGTGGCAGTGGAGAGGCGCAGTGGGCGAGCCTCTAGCTTCCGTCTCCTCAGTACCTGCAGAGATTCACTCTACAACGGTAGTGAGCTAGACTACGGGGGTTCGCACGAACTACTAGGAATGATCGTAGCTTTGCCTAGTTCCTTAGTGCTTGCACAATCACGAGAGAAATCGGCAAGAGTTTCCACCAGTAAGGCTGGAATTAAAGAAAAAAATTGAACAAGCAATGGCAATAATGACTACATCAGGCACCTAGCAACTCTGCAGCTAGCCTGGTCGATCGACAGCACAGCATGATCGACCGCCTGCCAGCGTTGCATAGCGGAGCCGCGCCAGCACTGCAGAAAGGCGACCTGCCAACACAGCAGGTCGACGGTGTGCCAACGCTGCAGCAGAGCGGCTGTCCTGCGTTGCCCCGTAGAAGACAGCAGTGCGCACGCTCGCAGGTGCGCGCAGATGATTGGCCCGACTTGCAGCGTTGTGCATCCGTCGGCTGTTGTCTGCGCCTCATGAGCCACATCAACTTCGGGATACCAACCCGAAGTCACCTTCGCCATCGCGACCTCGACGACGTTTGCGTGCCTCCGCAGAACTCGCCGAGCAGGTTACCCGGTCGACCTGGACAATCCCAGGTGCTCTGGTCGACCACCAAGTGCCTCTGGTCGACCGCCGGGTCCCTCTGGTCGACCACCAGGTGCCTCTGGTCGACCACAGCTCCCGTAGAGCTACCCCCTGGTCGACGGACCCCTTCCGTCAACCAGAACTGACAGCTGTTGTCGCCAAGCTCCCCTCGTCGACCGCTGCTCACTTGTCAGGTCGACGAACTGCTCCGTCGATCTCCCGGTCGAACTGCCACTCCAGGTCGACGGCCCACCTGTTGCCCTGACTAGTCTGTTGCAGCTGTCAAGCTCCCTGGTCAATAGCAACACCACAGTGGTCCCCTGCAGCTCGACAAAGCATGTCGTCACCGCACCAGCCGTGCAGAAGGGCACAGCACCTACTGCTGCACATCATCGTCGCCGTCGCCGACGTCGGCCAGACGAACTTGGCCGATGGCGACAGAGCACCGGTTGAAAGCCGGAAAATGCAGCGCCTTTGTCAGGAAGTCTGTCGGCTGCTCGGTGGTCGGGATGTACTTCAGTACGAACTTCCCGCGCCTCACCATGTGCTGCAGCCAGGCATAGCGTCGCTCCATGTGCTTGAGGTTGCCCGTCAGCCCCAAGCCCTCAGCGACCGTAATCGCCGACTTGTTGTTGACGCGGAGGATGGTCGGCTTCCCAGCGTAGAGTAGCTTGAATTCCGCAAGAAGGAAACGAAGTCGGCGTCCCTCCTTGCCTGCATCCGTGGCTGCCACGTACTCCGACTTTGTCGACGACAATGTCGCGCCCTTGATGCGCGAGCTCGACCAGGAGACGGCGGCCCCTCCGTAGACAGACACGTAGCTGCTCGTGCTCGTCTGCTTCTGCTTGTTGCCCGCGTCGTCGGCGTCCACGTAGCCGATCAGCTCCAGCGACTCTGGTCCACCGCCGAACTCCAAGGTGGTGTCGCGGGTGTCAGCAAGGTAGGCGAGGCAGCGGTCAACCTCGCGCCAATGCTGGTCGCTCCTCGCCGTGAGGCCGCTCCCCAGCTTGCTGCAGGCGAACGTGATGTCTGGCCTCGTTGTCGTCGCTGCGAACTGCAACGAGCCAACCTTCTACCAGTACTCCTCCTCGCGCTCCTGCGCCTCATCGTCGTCGAATGTCAGCTCGGCGTAGGCATCGACCGAGACCGGCGTCTTCGGGATTCGACCACCCTGCTCTTCGTCGATGAAGTGCCTGCGCAGCTTGTCGGCGTAGCCCTGCTGGTGAAGCCACAGCTTCTTCGCTGGTCTGTCGCGCACGATCTCCAGCCCGCGGTACTTGACGACCGGCGAAATCTTGTGCAGCTCGAAGGCAGCCTCCAGCAGCTTCTTTAGCTCCTTCAGCATCGCGGGGCTGCTGCTGGCGGCGAGCAGGTCGTCGACGTAGACCAGCACCCAGCAGGTCACTTCGTTGTTGCCGGTCTTGAAGTAGAGCGCCTCGTCGACGTGGCTCTTCTTCCAGCCAGTGCCCAGCAGCACACCGTCGAGTGCCCTGTACCACAGCAGCGGCGACTGCTTCAGCCCGTAGAGGCTCTTCAGCAGCTTACACACCCGGCCAGTCCCATCGTCGAAGTAGTCCGGCTGGTACATTAGAGCACCCTGTCGAGCTTGCTCTGCGGGAAAGTGTTCTTCATGTCGAGATGCATCAGGTTGAGATCGAGGACAGCGACGATGCTGAGGAAGATCCTCAACGTGATGTAGCTGCTCACCGGCAAGTACGTCTCGTCGTAGTCGACACCGCACACCTGCGTGAAGCCCTTTACGACCAGCCTCGCCTTCTCGCGCTCGACTGTGTCGTCGATGCGGTACTTGGTCGTCAGCACTTATCGGTTCTTCATGATGTTCGCCCCGCGTGGGCGTTCGACCAGCTCCCAAGTGCCCATGCCAATGAGGCTGCGGATCTCTTCTTCCATGGCGGCGTTCACCGCCTCGCCCTTCTAGCTCGCCATCGCTCCTTCACTGTCATCGTGGCGATGTCCCAGCGGTGTTTGGGGTCAGCATGCACGTTGGGGTCGAGCTCCGGCCGTTCTTCATCCTCCTCGGCGTTGTCGTACAACAGGTCGTCGTCGTACGCAGTGGTGAAGGCAGCTGGCGGTAGGCAGGCGTGGAAGCTCAGCCGCTCCGATGGCCGTCGAGCTCGACCTGTGCGTCGCAGCTCAGGCTTCGTGATCGGCACCTCCACCACGTCGCTGTCGGAGGACTCTTCTCCTGCCGACAGCTCCTTTTCTTCGTCGACGGCCAAGTCGTTGACCAGCTGCTTCGAACCTTCGACCAGCTGCTCACCTCCTGCTGACTTCGACAGCTCCCCTGTCGACTGCACCCTTGCTGCTGCCTCTTGTTCGACTGGCTCCCCTGTCTGCTGCTCCCTTGTCGTCGACGGCTTCCCATCCTCATCAACGAGCTTGTCGCCTTGTCGACCGCTGGCGATGCCACTGGCCAGCGCCACAGGCGACGCCTCAAGGCTCCCCTCATCGCCGGTGGCCGACATAGGTGTTGACGTAGGCCGATCTGCGATGGGGAAGGGAGGAGCAAGAACAGGGGGAGGTGGAAGAACCTCCACAACATCCTCATCAGCAGGCTCATTGACTTTGGCGAGCAAGGGAATCGTTGCCATCGAGGTGTCCGTCGGCGGGTGTGCCTGCGTCCGCCCCGACGCCGGCCCAAACTTCGCCTTCCACACCTCCAGCGACAGCGTCTCGTAGAAGATCACCTCGACCGACGTGACCACCTTGTTGTTGGTCAGGTCGAGCACCTCCTAGCCCTTACTCTCCGACGACACGGCTAGGTAAACCCCCCAGCGAGCTTTCGGCGCCAGCTTCCCCCTGCGCTGCTGCTCAGGGACCATGAACTGCACCATGCAGCCCCACACCCGCGCCAGCGTGAGGTCGGGCTTCTTCCCGGTCAGCAGCTGGTACGGAGTCGTCTCCGGTGGCGTCGTCGACCGCTCCAAGCAGATGCACACCCAGACAGCTTGTCGTAGAGCGAGGTGCGACCAGTGGTGCTGCACGCCCATGTGCAGCAACATCGTCCTCACGGACTCGACGGCCGTGCGCATCTCTTGCTCAGCCATGCCGTTCTGCTGCGGAGTGTAAGGGCACGTCAGGTCGTGGACGATGCCCTTGCCGTCGACGGAGTTGGTGAACTCCTTCCCGAGGAACTCCCCTCCCCGGTCTGAGCGGAGCATCAGCACCGACTTCTTCGCCTGCCATTCCACCAGCACCAGCCACTTCTGGAACTCCCGCAGCACGTCGCTCTTCTTGGCAGCAACCGGCATCACCCACAGAAATCGAGTGTGGCGATCCTTCAGCAGTAGGTAGTACAAGCTGCCATCCTTGGCAGCAACCAGAAATGGCCCGCACAAGTCAATGTGCACGACAGCCAGCGCCTCCTCAGCGTCCGAGCCTTTGTCGGGGAAGGTGTGCCGCGCCAGCTTTCCTCCGACGCACGAGACACATGGCGGGTCTGCTCCGGTCGACGGAGTGATGTCAAGCCCAGTAGCAACTTCATGTTTCGCCGAGCTCTTGATCTTGTCGATGCTGACGTGCGCGAGCCTCGCATGCAACCGGTCAAGGGTCGACTTCGTCGCCGGGACGATCGTCCGCAGAGCCACTACCTCGGTGGATTGCGACCGAGTCGAGCAGGGGCGAAGGTCGGTGCAGAGGACTCGTCCGTTGTAGCGTGCTCAACCGAGCACCCCCCCTGTTGCGGCGACGAGCAACATCTCGTCGCCGTTGCCCTTCAGCTGCACCCCGCTCTCCTTTAGTTGGCCAGCAGATAGCAGGTTCGCCTGTATGCTCGGAACGTATAGTACGTCGTGGATGAGGACCCGCTTCCCGGTCTCCCCTTGCAGAGCGACGGTTCTGCGACCCTTAACAGGCTGTAGTGCCCCGTTTAATCCACGAACGTGCTTCACGCCGTCGCTTGGCGCCATGTCGACGAAGATCGCCTTCGTCCCCATCAGGTGGTGGGAGCAGTCGCTGTCGAGCAGCACCGCCATTGGGTTAGCTTGCACAGCTGCCGCCACCGCCCGGAAGTCCTCACCAGCCTCTGGCGCTAGCGAGACCGTCGGCTCCGCTTCGCCGACCATAGAGCACGACGCCTCTCCGTTGCCTCGGCTCTTGCCGCTGGAGTTGTCGACGTCCTTCCTCGACGTCTGCTTCTCCTTGTGCGGCTTCGCATCTCGAAGTGGGCGACGGCTGGTTGATTGACCGCAGCCTCCCTTGATGTCGTCCTCGTCGCTCTCATCGCGGTCGGGACACTTGTAGGAAAGGTGGTCGGGGTCGTGGCAGATCCAGCACTCCCGCCGTCGACCACCACCTCCTCTGCCCTTGTCCTGGGTCGACCTCTTCTCATCGACGTCCTTCGTCGACCACCCACCTCCGCTACCACCTCTGCCCGGCTTGCCGAGCTCCCCTCGTCGACCGCTGCTCACTTGTCAGGTCGACGGACTGCTCCGTCGACCTCCCAGTCGAACTGCCCCTCTTGGTCGACGGCCCACCCGTTGCCCAGACCAGTCAGTTGCAACTGTCGAGCTCCTTGGTCGACAGCAACACCACAACGGTCCCCTGCAGCTCGACGAAGCATGTCGAGCAGCTCTCTTACTGTGAACGGTCAGTTGCTACTCTCCCACTGTCAAGTCGTCGGCGTTGCCCAGGCGAGGGCGGGGCCAACACTCCACTGCCGTTAACAGTACCAACTCCTACAGTGCCAGCACCTCCTCCTCCAGCACCCCCAGAACTAGCACTACCAACGCCAGCAACTCCAGCTCCAGCACCCCCAGAACTAGCACCTCCATTGCCAGTACCTCCAGCACCATCCCCCCCAGAACTAGAACCTCCACTGCCAGCAACTCCAGCTCCAGCACCCCCAGAGCTAGCGCCACCTGCACCAGCACCTCCAGCACCAGCACCCCTCGAACGAGCACCCACAGACCGCGTACCGCTAGTGGCTGCACCTCCATCTCCAACACCAACCGAGTCCACAGTAACCTGTCGCGGAAGTGCCGAAGGCTGCTGAGGAGACTGTGAGGAGAACAACGGGGAGGGAGACGCTACCTGACGCGTGACCTGTTAGTGCAACCCTACGGTTTGCATTCGGCTTGTTGTCCGTGTGCGTGCATGCGTGTGTGCATGGAATGAAATGAGATCATGAGATAATATATATTTCATGCTTGCAATAGTGTGTGAATGATGAGGCACGATTTTGAATGTGTGTGTCGAGTCAATAGCGAGTTATCGCTAGTCGTGTGTCACGTCGTCGTTTGCGTGTTGTGTGCGGTTTTCTATTTTGTCGTATGTGGAACGTTCGGCGTGTCGCAGGTGTGCGCAACAGACTTCCAAGAACTCAAGGAAGAATTTATCTTGAAGAACCAGAGCATTGGTTTCAAGATTCAAGTGATTTTGAAGCTCTCCAAAAGGGTAAACTTTAAGATAGTGAGAAAAGTTGCATTACTTCGTGTAGTGTAACATATCTCTTGGTGGTTGGGGACAGTGTGGCACTGTTCCACATCACTGTACCTCGGCTCTTGGGGTTTGTAGGAGCTGGGAGTCATTCCCAACTCGTAAATCTTCCTATCTTGTGTTCTAAGACAATAGTGGCTGCTATAGTACCGTTCGTTCAAACCGACGCTGTCTCATCAATTCTTAATGAAATCGTGCAACCTAAATTGCTTATTGTAGGCGACATTAAGACGCTCCAGATCCAAGTTGCAGGTCATTTGCAGATGTTACCAGAATGCTATCAACGTTTGAAGCCGCTGTGCAGAAATCCGTCTGTGCACTCTATTTTTCGTTTTAGGCACATGCAAGCCTATTGTGACTATAACATGTGGTATCAGAGCCCCTTGGAGCAGTTTCGACAATGGCTGGACCAAAGGAAAGGGGTGGCAGAGGTGCTGGTGGCAGTGGAGAAGCCCAAGCTCAAGGCCAACCCCGTGATTCAGCCATGGCGCCCGTGCAACCAAGTCTTGGCCCACCTAGGGATGAGCCTAGGGTGTTTGGGCTTGACAAGTTCAATGGCGACAACTTCGCTGAATGGTCCTTCAGAATGGAGAATGTATTTGACCACTATGACCTGCTGGAGGTGATGGAAGGGACGGAGAAGCGCCCTGAGAACAACCCGGAGAAGAGCCCGTGGGTGGGGAAGAGCGCACAATCCTACTTGGGCAAGCGTTGGGGAGCAGCCAGATCCGTCACATCAAGCCATTCCAGCGTGAACCAGAGAAGGGACCAAAGGCATGGGCTGCTCTCAAGGGTGTACACGCTCCTGCAACAGCGGCGGTAGCGGTGGTGTTGGAACGGCAAATGGCGGCACGTGGGAATTGGTGGAGCTACCGGAGGGGCGTAAGGCGATTACGTCCAAGTGGCTCTTCAAGATCAAGTCCGAAGCCGACGGCAAAATCGAGCGCTACAAGTCTAGGCTTGTGGCCAAGGGGTACCAGCAGAAGGAGAAGGTGGACTATAAGGAGTTGTTTGCTCCTGTGGTGAAGCCGACGACGCTGCGAACCCTACTCGCGGGAGCTACCATCAAAGGATGGGTGGTGAAACAAATGGATGTGACAACAGCATTCCTCAACGGCGTCCTAGAGGAGGAGATCTTCATGGCGCAGCCAGAGGGGTTTGATGATGGTAGTGGCAGAGTGTGGAAGCTAAAGAAGGTGCTCTATGGGCTCAAGCAAGCCCCTCGGCAGTGGTACTTGAAGCTGCGTGAAGTCTTGGAGGAGATCGGGTTCACTCCCTCATCCGCCGATCATTCCTTGTTCATGTTTGGCGAGGGGGAGCAGAGGAGTTTCATGGTGGTTTATGTGGATGACATCCTCATTTTCTCACCCTCCTCTGACCTTGTGAAGGAGGTGATGCTTAAGCTTCAAGATAAGTTCAAGTGCAAGGCCCTTGGTGACGTGAGCTTCTACCTCGGGCTCCACATCGAACGAGATGTGAAGAAGCGGTGCATGCGGGTGCATCAACGGAAGTACCTGGAGGCATTGGCTGCCAACCTTGGGCAGAGTGAAGGCCATGTGGCTACACCCTTTCCCTCTGGGTTCAAGTGTGTGAAGGGACAAGAGGAGGAGAGCGTTGGTGAAGAGGAGAGGCGCCGTTTTCACTCGTTGGTGGGCAGCCTCCTGTATGCGGCGGTAAACACTCGACCGGACGTCGCGTTTGCTAGCGAACTGTTGGCTAGGGTTGTTCAATGCCCTAATGAGGAGCAGGTAGCAGCTGGAATGAGGGTGGCCAAGTATCTTGGCCAAACACTGACTGTTGGGCCGCAATACTCGGCGGCGGCGCAAAGGCGCCAAAAGGGCACAGATGGTGTTGAACCCGGGCGTTTGTTCCGCACCGCATTCTCGGATGCTTCTTATGCTTCGGAACCAGAGGACATGACAAGTGTTGGAGGGTTCATTTGCTGTGTTGGTGGAGGCCCAACTACTTGTTGTCCGTGTGCGTGCATGCGTGTGTGCATGGAATGATATGAGAGCATGAGATAATATATATTTCATGCTTGCAATAGCGTGTGAATGATGAGGCATGATTTTGAATGTGTGTGTTCAGTCAATAGCGAGTTATCGCTAGTCGCGTGTCACGTCGTCGTTTGCGTGTTGTGTGCGGTTGTCATTTTTTGTCGTGTGTGGAACATTCGGTGTGTCGCAGGTGTGCGCAGCAGACTTCCAAGAACTCAAGGAAGAATTTATCTTGAAGAATCAGAGCCTTGGTTTCAAGATTCAAGTGATTTCGAAGCTCTCCAAAAGGGTAAACTTTAAGATAGTGAGAATAGTTGCATTACTTTGTGTAGTGTAACATTTCTCTTGGTGTAGGCCCTTGTGGAGGGTAGTTTCGAGACCCTTCGTGGTTGGGGACAGTGTGGCACTGTTCCACATCACTGTACCTCGGCTCTTGGGGTTTGTAGGAGCTGGGAGTCATTCCCAACTCGTAACTCTTCCTATCTTGTGTTCTAAGACAATAGTGGCTGCTATAGTACCGTTCGTTCAAACCGACGCTGTGTCGTCAATTCTTAATGAAATCGTGCAATCTAAATTGCTTATTGTAGGCGACGTTAAGTCGCTCCAGATCCAAGTTGAATCAGGTCATTTGCAGCTGTGAACGGGACGCTATCAACGTTGCCGCCGTGCAGAAATCCGTCTGTGCACCCTATCTTTCGTTTTAGGCACATTCAAGCCCATTGTGACTATAACATGACCGAGGGTAGAGGGGTAGTGTGAGACACACCTAAAGGGGCAGGACCAGGGGGGGGTGGGGGTACTGGAGGAGCGGGAGCAGGGGGAAGAGAGGGTGCGAGGAAGAGGGGAAGAGGGGGAACCAGGAGACCTTGACAGGGGTACCGGGTGTAGTAGGACACTGACTCGTCAAACCGGACGTCACGAGAGTCTAGAAACTGGTGGAGGGGCAGGTGGTAAAAGGAGTAGTTGGGAGAGCCCACCGGGAAACCAAGGAAGACACAGGGGATGGCGCGAGCCGAGAGCTTGTCCGCAGAGGTGTCGCGGACAAGCGCAAGGCAGCCCCAGACGTGAAAGGCCGACCCAACACCAGGGGACCCAGTCCAAAGACTGGTCGGTGAAACCTCTGGCCGCAAGATACGCGGCTGGAGGTTCAGCTGGTGCGCGGCGTAGCGCAGCGCGTAGGGCCACAGAAAATGGGGCGCACAGGCATGGATCATGGACGTGCGGGCGATGTCCATGACCAAGCCAATGCGGCGCTCATCAACCCTATTCTGCAGTGGGGACTCCGGCAGCGTCCAGGACTATCTGATGCCCTGCTCGCCGTAGAACCTGCCAAGGACGCCGGAGCAAAACTCACCCCCACGGTCGGAGTGGAGATAACAGACATGACTACCACAAGTGCCCTTAGTGGCCAGAAGCCACCGGATCAGCGTAGAATTCACATCGGACTTCTTAGCGAGAGGAAACACCATGGTGCACCTGGAGTAGTCGTCTATGACCTCTAGAAAGTAGCGCTCCCTCTCAGGTCCCAGCGTAGGGGCAGGGCCCCAGACGTCCAGGTGGAGAGTTTGGAAGGGAGCAGAGGCCGGACAAAGGGATGAGGAGTGCGGAGTGGCGCGCAGGCGGCCGGCGACGCAAGGAGTGCAGGGTGGGGCAAGCGAGGGAGGGAGTGACAAAAAGACGCGCGGGAGACCTGAGACAAGACTGTGACTGGCCATGCTGCGGAGGCGGGGGAGCGACAGGTGGCCAAGGCGGTAGTGCCGCAAGATGGTCGGGTGTGCTAGGGACCGACAGGGGCAAGACGCAGCAACCTGACCAGACACCTTTATCTGACCAGACACTGCAACCGGACTAGACACTGGGACCCGAGGGGACGTAGCGACCTGAGCGGAGAAAGCAACCGGGGAGCACTCAGTGTGGAGAACGTAGAGACTAGAGCGGGACTCCCTGGTGAACGTGGCCAGAACAGCACCTGTAGCGGCATCTGTATAGACCGCAGTCCTCCCACTCCCCACAAAGGTAACGGTGATCCCCTTGTCCGGGAGGTATCCAACACCCACCAAGTTCCCAGTGAACGAGGGGATGTGGAGGCCGCGCAGGACACCAGAGGGAACCACAGGGCACGGGAGGGTGGTGGAGCTGCGCGCAATGGCTGGTCCTGATGAAGGATCAGCCAGAGCTACCGGAACCGGAGCAAGGAGTGGTGTGAGGGTCGTGTGGTCGCGGAAGAAACACTGCGACCCGCCAGAGTCCAGCGTGAACGACAGAGACGCCTCAGCCGGAGGTGTGTCAGGTCCGGAGGCTACATTAGCACCTCGAGCAGAAACACAAGCACCTAGACTAGAGAGGCATAGGTCTACACTAATAGGAGGCAAGCATCCTAGACTACAAACACGCGAGCACACAGATCCATCAGCACTATAGTCAACATCAGCATACAAAGCATACTGACGAGCATCGTCAATAGACAGTTTAAATACAGGAATCTTACGGGCTAGCAGGCGAGCCCAGCGCGGGGTGGTCGCCTCAGGACCCCAGCGCGGGGTGGTTGCCTCAGGACCCCAGCGCGCACGGTAGAGGTCGTCGAGGCGGCGGAAGCACCGCGCTGCAGAGTGGTCGTTGCGGCTGTAGATGCAAGGACTGCCTGGTCCGGTGACACACCAGTGGTCGCAGGGGCCGGTGTCGCGCTGCGGGGGACGAGGGGCCCAGCTGGTAGTGCTGCTGCTGCGGCCAGTGCTCCCGGGTCCTCCATGTCCCCACTGTGGTGGAGGGCCCCAGTGCTGCTGCGGACCCCGATGCAGTGGAGGTCCCCACGACTGAAACTGCTGTGGTGCCTGCCACTGCTGCTGTCCCTGCTGCTGCTGCTGTCTCTGCTGTGGCTGCTGCTGCTATGGCCCCGCACCACCGCTGGTCGAACCTCCTCCAGCAGGCGGGTCAGCACCTCCTCCAGAGCTCCCTCCGCCTGGGGCACCACCGCCACCACCACCAATGCTGCCCCCAGGGCCGCCTCCACCACCGCCACCTCCTCTACCGCCGCCACACCCCTTCCCCCCTTTCTTGCCTCCCTTGCCCCGTTTCTGCCTGTCAGCGGCAGAAACAACTGCAGTGTCCTCAGAGACTGACACAGCAGCAGAGGCAGGAGTAGTAGTGAAGGTAGGAAGCTGGGGGACATCACACCCCTCAAATAGACGAGGGGCAACTGCGTTAGTGGCTAAGGCAACAGAGAGGAGGTTACTTTCAATCTTCCCGAGAGTGGTCTCGAGAAGACCAATCGTAAGCTCACTGGGGTGCTGCTGGAGAAGTGCGTCACGGGTAGTGGAGAGGCAGTCAGGGAGACGAGTGACTACCGAGTGGATGGTGAGCCAAATAGGAGGAGGGGAAACAAGAAGTTGAGCCTCGATGCAAGCTGCTCGGTAGCTAGCGACAAGGGAGTGCAAGTGTGTCGGAGACAGCCGCAAACGAGTCGAGGTCGGGAAACTTGAACGGCATGAGGATGCGGCTGAGGGAGGCAGAGGAAGGGGTGGATTAGCGTGCAGAAATAGCATCATACATCTCCTTCGTAGTCTCTACCAGATCGAAGTGAGAAGCCTCAGTTGGTGGAAGGAGCTCGGTCAGCGCGAGTGTAGCCGCAGCGTCACGGGAGTCCCAAACGTCCCGCGCCAAGACAAGACGAGCGTAGTCCGCCTGCACCTCCGGAGTCAGGGGGGGGGGGGGGGGGGGGGGGGGGGGGGGCACAGCAGGGAGGGGCTCAGGACGCTGGGGTGCTTGGAGGGCGCCGGACGCGTGGGCGTATAGGGTGGCGCCGTCCTGGCGCTGACTGGAGAGGTAGCGCTGAGTCTAGCGGAGCCAGGTGCCGAACTCTATGGGGCGTACCTCCGCATCGAATCGAAGGCGTCGGGAGTCCATACTGAAGGCTAGGCTAGAGGCAGCTGGAGCATGGAGCAGGCGGAGCTAGAGGCGAGAAGGGAGACTAGAGACAACTAGAGACGCCAGCTGAACATAGACTAGAGACAGTCGGAGGAAACTAGTCTAGTTTCCTCCGACTGGCAGCCGGTGGGAAGAGCGACTAGAGACAGTCGGAGGAAAATAGCTGCACCCTGCCCTGAGCCGCGCTCAGGACTCGGGTGCGGCTGTCGCTTCCCAGAGGCTCAGGACAGCTAAACAGGCAGCCGCTCTTCCCACCGGTAGCGCGACCTAGGACCAGTTAGATCCCCACTAGGGCAGAGCGCGGCTCAGGGCAGGGTGCGGCCTAGGGCTAGGGCACTACTGAGGGCGAGGGCGCGGGCTGGGGCTAGGGCGAGGGCGCGGGTTAGGTCGCGGGCTGGGGCGACGGGCTGGGGCGCAGGCTGGGGCGACTGGTTAGGGCGCGGGCTGGGGCGACGGGCTAGGGCGCAGGCTGGGGCGATGGGCTAGGGCTCGGGCGCTGGCGAAGGAGCAGGCTAGGCGCGGAGGGCGCGGAGGGCGCTAGGGCGCTGAGGGCGCAGAGGGCGCGAGAGCGCGGAGAGCGTGGATGGATCTAGGGCACGGAGGGCACGGAGGGTGCTAGGGCGCGGATGGATCTAGGGCGCGGAAGGCACGGAGCGCGCAGAGGGCGCGGAGAGAACTAGGGCGCGGAAGGCGCGAACACGGGCTAGGCTAGGCTTGGAAACAAACCTAACTGATTCCATCTCGAGAAATGTGCACAACGGAATGGATGAACTAGAGAAACAAGGGATACAAATAACAACCCTAAAAGTGTTGTACTCCCTAGAGTGCTACTCACTGTAGCCTAAGAACATATAATAACATTTGACACACGACTATTACTTGGTTGTGCAATCTTGATGTTTTTCAGGTTATAATATAAATAGCTTCACTATTAGCATGCGCTGTGGATGGCATCACCTCACAGCTTTTCCAGACAACCTACCAGTAATAATCGCCACAGAAATGCCACCGAACGAGGGTGTCACACCAGTGCCAATTCTCCTTTAATTTTTGCTCTAAGTGAGTAGGAGATGCTACGTGTAAGAGATATAATAGTCTTTCTAGGCATATTCTTTTAGAAATACTATAAATATATTTGTATAGATGTAGATGTAGTTGTAATTGATGTAGATGTAGTTGTAGTTGATGATTGTGTAGGTGGTTGTGATATTTTGCTCTAGCTGGTTGTGGGTGTTGGAATGAATCCTGTAGTGAATGACTAAGTGTCAAAACATATTTGTATGTTCTTAGTTCTGCTAGGCTACAGTGAGGTGCTCAGTATAGAGTACAACCCTAGTTAGGGTTTCATACTTGTATCTCTCTGTTGCTAGTCATTCACCATTCCTGCACAGATACTTCTGACATGGTTTCAGAGCAGGATACCTGTTAGGTTTTTTATGGCCCACCGATAGTTCTGCTCGTTCCTGCCCGAAACGCCCTTGCGTTGTCCTGCCCTGCCTGAAAAGCGTCGCGTTGCCCTATTGCCACGCATGTTGCCTGCCCTAGCGCGCTGCCTGCTGCAGGCCCGCTGCCTGTTGCCCTCAAGCGTCGTGCTGCCCTGCTCGCGCTGCCTGCAAGCGCGCTGCCCATGCTTGCTGTGCGCCCTGCCTGCACGCTGCGCCCGCTGCTCGCGCGCTGCCCCTGCTGCTCGCGCGCTGCATTTGCTGCCCGCGCGCTGCTCGCCCCGCCTGCGAACTTCCAGCGCGCTGCTGCGCCTGAGCTGCTGCTGCCGCACGTGCTGCTGCGCTGTGCCCTGCCAACCGCGCTGCTGCGCGCTGTTGCTTCTGCTGCATACGCTGCTGCTACTGCGCAGCTACTGCCAACTACGCTGCTGCTGCTGCTGCTGCTGCTGCTGCTGTTGCTGCTGCTGCTGCTGCTGCTGCTGCTGCTGCTGCTGCTGCTGTGCCAGAGCTGCTGCTGCCGCTCATGCTGCACTGCTGCTGCTGTTGTGCCTGAGCTGCTGCTGCCGCACACGTTACTGCGCTGTGCCCTGCCGCGCCGCGCCGTGCCGCCCTGCCCGAGCTGCGCCGCCCTGCCCGAGCCGCGCTGCCCTGCCCCTACCGAGCCGCACTGCCCTACTGCTGCTGCTGCTGCTGGTGCTAGTGCTGGTGCTGCTGCTGCTGCTGCTTCTGCTACTGCTACTGCTGGCACCACTACTGATGCTACTGCTCCTGCCACTGTGGCCACCATCTCAGTTCTTAGCTTTGATGCGAAGGGTCGCGCGATTAGCTTTAACATTTGGCTCGACGATCTCCAGCTGTTCCTACAGAGCGAGGCTAGGGATGGAGTTTCACTGATAGATCATACGTCCGGATCCCTCCTCGTCCCACCTGCTACAGCCGACCGCTCAGATCAGTCGAAGTGGTTCACACGTGACGCTACTGCCCGCCGTGCTGTCCGCAATCACCTCCCGCTAGGTGAGAGAGCCCATTTTGGCCAACATAAGACACTGAAAGACCTCAATGACGCAGTTGTCACTCGTTACTCCTCCCCAGCTACTGCTGCCGTAGGCCGCCTCATTCTGTCATACCTCTTTCCTGAGCTCTCGGATTTCCGCACTATTGCTGACCTCATGACTCACCTCTGCTCTAGTTAGAGTCGCTACCGCGCCGCTCTCAAGTCGGCCTTCCTCAAAGAGAACCCCCCCCTGCTTTATATCACCCTGTACTTCCTTGTCACCTGCCTCCCGGACTCCCTCCGCACATTTAGGAACCACTTTCTCGCCCTTGACCCTACTGAGCTCACGCTTGCCTCGCTGGAGAAGTACCTTCTTGAGGCTGAGACTAGTACTGTCGCTGTCGCTGCCTCTCGTGGCACTCCCCGCTCCCCCTTCTTTGAAGGGTATGCTCCCTCCCCTCTCATACCCTCAGTTGCCACTGCTGCTGATGTCGACCTCCTTGTTGCTGAGGAAGTCGACGCTGCGTCTGCTCCTAGTGATAGGCGCCGCAGCGGCAAGGGCAAGGGGGGTAAGGGGGGTGGGGTTGGCGCTAGTGGTGGTGGTAGTGGGGGTGGTGGTGGCGGGGGTGGAGGCGGTGGAGGTGGCACCAGAGGTGGAGGTGGTGGAGGTGGCCGGGGTGGTGGAGGCGGCGGGGGTGGTGGAGGCGGTCGGGGTGGAGCCGACAGGGGTGGAGGCTATGGGGGCTCAGCTCGTGGCGCTAGAGGCTATGGGAGTGGTCTGCAGCTGCCACGCCTCCTGGACAACCCCACCCCTCAGCAGCTTCGTGAGTGGGTTGTCCAAAGTGGTTCCCCCGGGGGCTCTGCTCGATGCTCCTATGTCAGGCGCACCGGCCTCCAGAAGGGTGAGACCTGCGGGAAGACTGGGCACACGGAGTACAGCTCCTTCGGCCGTCTCAAGGATGCCTGGGTGGCAGAGTATGGTGATGAGCAGGCTGTCCCCAACTGGCTGGGATTGATAGCGAAGGGAGTAGATGTGTTTGCTCTTGAATTTGCTGCTATCAAAAAGGGACTCTATGCTATGTATGTGGATGTTATTAGTGCTGGCGATGCCTATTACTCGTGTGTGCCTTGCGCTGCTAGTGAGCCTGCTGCCACTCTAGGTGCTAGTGAGTCTGAAGCCACTCTAGGTCTCCACCTCCCCTCGTTCTCGACGAACTTGGTGAGAAATGCGGTCCTTCAGGATGTATGGGTTGATACCTTTACTCATGGAGGGCAGCGTGTGGCGATCAGTACGTGCTCCCGAACTGGCCGTCACCTTGCTATGTTCACTCGCCAGCCTGGTTCTAGTCTGAACACCTTGACCACTACGTCTGCACAGGTGGCTGCGTCAGGTCAGGTGGCTGCGTCGGGTCAGGTGTCAGCGTCTGGTCAGCTCGCTGCGTCGTGCTCGTGTCGGATACTCTCCCACCAGACTCTCTTTTGGCACCACCGCCTCGATCACCCCTCTCTGCCACGTCTACGCAACATGCACTCTCGTCTCGTTGTCTCTGGCCTTCCTAGGTCCCTGCCCTCCCTCCCACGCTCGCTTGCCCCGCCGTGCCTTCCCTGCGTCGAGGGGCAGCAGCGCGCCGCTCCTCACTCCTCCTCGTTTCCTCCGACCAGTGCTCCTCTGCAGACTCTCCACATGGACGTGTGGGGCCCGGCCCCCATCCGTGGGACGACTAGGAGCGCTAATTCCTGCTGGTCGTTGACGACTACACGCGCTACACCACAGTCTTCCCCTTCTGCAGGAAGGCGGACGTCCGCGGTGTTTTGTTCCCCTGGATCCGTGCTACTCGTCACCAGCTGCGCGAGCGGTTTTGGCGGGACCTTCCAATCCTACGTCTGCACTCCGACAAGGGCGGTGAGTTCTATTCCGGTCTCCTTGCGGAGTTCTGTTGAGACGAGGGCATCGTCCAGTCATTCACGCTTCCGGCCTCTCCGCAGCAAAATGGGATTGCTGAGCGTCAATATTGGCTTGATCATGGAGGTTGCTCGTACCTCCATGATTCATGCGGCTGCTCCCAATTTTCTGTGGCCGTTTGCGGTCCAATACGTTGCGCATCAGCTCAACCTCTGGCCCCGTGTCTCTTTGCTAGAGACCTCGCCCACACTCCGTTAAACGGGAGGGTTTGGCGATGCGTCGGCATTTTGGGTCTGGGGCGCGCTCTCCCTTGTCCGCGATACCACCGCGAGCAAGCTCTCTCCTCACACTGTGCTGCGCCTTCCTGGGCTTCCCCACCGACGCCCCGCCGTGGCAGTTTTAACACCCTCGCTTGCGTCGAGTCCTGTCCTCCCAGGACGTCAACTTTGACAAGTCTGTCTGTTTCTACAGGCTCCACCCGCATGCGTCCCACCCGGTCCCGCTGGTGCCTCTCTTCCTGGTACAAGTTCCCCCCCCGGTAGACCCCTTCCCCCCACAAGGTCCTGCTCCCTCAGGTGTGTCTCAGGTAGACCCACCCCCTGTGGTTGAGCCTTTGGGGGTTCTCACTCGGGGGGTGCTGCGAGTCCTAGTGGTGGTGGGGCTGTGGGTGCTCCTGCTGCAGGTCCTGGCGTAGGACAGAAGCAGCCTCCCAGTTGACTCGAGACGCCCTCACCGCAACAGCTTCGTGATTGGGTCGTTCGGCGAGGCCGCTCTGGTGCTGGAGCTTGGAGTTTTACAGCTCCTCGAGCTGCTGGTACAGGAAGAGCTGGGGGTGCTGGAGCTGCCGGAGCTGGAGGTGCTGGTGCTGCTGGAGGTACTGGAGGTACTAGAGGTGCTGGAGCTGCTGGAGCTGCTGGCATTGGAGGTGCTGGTGTTGTTGGTGCTGGAGGTGCTTGAGGTGTTGCTGGCACTGGAGGTGCTGGAGTAGGAGATAATGGAGGTGCAAGGGGTGCTGGAGCTGCCGGAGCTGGAGGTGCTGGTGCTGTTGGTACTGGAGGTACAGGAGGTGCTGGAGCTGCTGGCGTTGGAGGTGTTGGTGCTGCTGGTGCTGGAGGTGCTCGTACTAGAGGTGCTGGAGCTGTAGGAGTTGGAGCTGCTGGTGCTGCTGGTGCTCGAGGTGCTGGAGCTGCTGGCACTGGAGGTGCTGGTGCTGCTGGTGCTGGAGGTGATGGAGGTGCTACTGGTGCTGGAGGCGCTGGGGCTGGAGGTACTGGAGGTGCTGGAGCTGCTGGCACTGGAGGTGCTAGTGCTGGAGGTACTGGAGCTGCTGACGGCACGGGTACTGCACCGCGCCGCCCGTTTTTCTACCCGCAGCCGCAGCCGTCCCTGCCACCGCCTGCCTCGGCCCTTCGCCAAGTTCTTAGTCTCCTGTCTTCCACTGGCCTCACTCCACCTCTCTTGTGTCTACCGACAGACCAGTCTCAGCCACAGCTACTGCCTGGCTCCCCCCTCCCTGCTCCTGCTCCTCACACCGAGGTGACTGAGTCCCTCACTGAGCGTCATGAGCCTGAGACTCGTGCTTCCACGCCTTTTCGTGCTTGTCCTGTCGCCCGTCCTCGTCCTCCTGCTGTCCCAGGCACTCACGTTATGGCACTTCGTCCTTCCTCTGTTCCACAACACGTTGGCCTACCGTCTCCTCCTGCGTCCTCTCTTCCTGACGTTCTTGGCCCAGAGTCCAACCTTGCTCGTGCCGCCAGTCCCACTGTCACTCGTCTCCTCGCTACTGTCATCACTGACCCTGACTTGGAGTCTACAGCTGCGTTTGCCCTCGTTGCTGAGCTAGTCGAATTTGCTGCTAGACGCCGTCTTGACTACGTCGCGAGTCTTGTCAGTGAGTCTGTGTCTGTCTGTCCTCCGTTCGTCGGGGGTGAGCGTGCCCTTGGCAGTGACATCCTTGAGGACAGGCAGTTTGAGCTTGAGTGTCTTGCGGCCGCTTTACCTCGTTCCGCATCCATGCTGCTTTGCCCTGAGGGAGACCCGAATGCAATTGACATCCCTACCCCGCGCTCTCGCGCTGAGGCGATCGCGGGTGAGTACTCCTCTCAGTGGCAGACAGCCATGGATGCCGAGATGGCATCCTGGAAGTCCATAGGGACCTACGTCGACGAGGTTCCTCCTCCTGGGGCGAACATAGTCGATGGCATGTGGATTTTCAGAGTGAAGCAGCCGCCGGGTTCTCCGCCTGCCTTCAAGGCGCGTTACGTTGCTCGACGCTTGAGTCAGCGACACGGGGTCAACTTCTTCCAGACCTTCTCCCCCATCCCGAAGATGACTACTCTTCGAGTGTTGCTGCACGTGGCAGCACAGCGTGACTACGAGCTGCACTCCCTCAACTTCTCCACAGCTTTCTTGCAGGGCAGCCTTCACGAGGAGATCTGGCTGCGCCACCCACCTGGCTTCACTGGGTCGTTTCCTACGCGTACCCAGTGGAGCCTCCGGCGGCCAGTCTACGGACTCCACCAAGCGCCCCGCGAATGGCACGACACACTGAGGATGACACTTGCGGCTCTCGGGTTTGCTCCTTCTACTGCTGACCCGTCGTTGTTTCTACGCATCGACACCTCTTGGCTGCCGTTCTACGTTCTCGTATACGTCGACGACTTGGTTTTTGCTTCTGCTGACACTGAGGCGCTGGCCCTGTTATGTGATGCTATCATTTGCATTCACGTCTATCTGCCTCCCATCATATGTTCGTGCGTTGCATGCGTGGTGTGTGCAAGAATCTGTGTTTGGTGTGGTTTGGATTTTCTGATTGTGTGTGTGAATGTTATTTGGCTTGGGCAGATATCTGAAGTGACTTCTCTGCTCAAGAGCTTTTCGACGAACCAAGAATCATCGCGATCGAAGCAAGAACAAGAAAGATATGATCGTTCGAAGTTTTTTTTATTGTGACACAGCGACTATGGGAATTTGCGGGCTGACTCAATATGGAGTACAGACTTTTGGGGGTTGGGAAATTCGTCACCATCACAGTAGATGATGCCAAGTGGTTGGGAGAAGCCAAACCAGGTTGGCAAGTGTGGCCAAGTTGGATGAGGTGGATGGCATGAGTTGGGAAAGTGACAAATGTCAAAGTTGGGGTGTCTATAGAGGGGGGAATTGTGTGGTATGGGGTTTCCTTGGTTGGGGAATCCCTTGGGACCTTCCCTCTCGTCCTCCTCATCCCCTCCTACTTGGTTTAATTGCATCTCTAACTTTCTTGTGGAACTTGTCAGTAAATTGTGATTGAGTTAAGTGTCTATGGCAGCATACCCCCTAGTGCGCCGAAATTCATAGCTCAAGCTATAATCCATATTTTGATACTATTCAAATTTTGAAACATAGCCACGGTCAAGGGCTACAACATACTCGAGTTTGAGAGAATTCTAACAGTGCGTGTTTGGGCGACGACGTTTCTTGTGACGACGCCATTTTCTGTCCAGAATTATAGTTGACGATTTTGAGATATTTCGTCCTTTAATATTCATAGAATCCGTCCTTAGTCTCTATCAG
Organism: Closterium sp. Naga37s-1; assembly: GCA_947471745.1. Lineage (NCBI taxonomy): Eukaryota > Viridiplantae > Streptophyta > Zygnematophyceae > Desmidiales > Closteriaceae > Closterium > Closterium sp. Naga37s-1. The sequence continues at coordinate 1,636,684 of CANJKZ010000264.1, forward strand.
GCCCTAGTGAAGGAGGAGCTGCAGGAGAGATACACCTGCACTGACCTAGGTGAGCTGCGGAGCTATCTTGGCTTGCAGATCACCCGGGACAGAGCACAGCGCACCATCACTCTGACTCAGTCACACATGGTGCACCAGGTCCTTCAGCGCTTCGGCTTCCAGTACTCCTCGCGACAGCCCACTTCTCTGCCTACTGGCCACTCACTCTCAGCTCCACCTTTGGACGAGTCCATAGAGCCAAGTGGTCCATATCCAGAGCTTGTGGGTTGCCTCATGTACCTGATGACGTGCACACGACCTGACCTCGCGTACCCTCTCAGCCTCTTGGCTCGCTACGTGGCTCCCGGTAGACACCGAAAGGTGCACTGGGATGCTGCAAAGAGGGTACTGCTTTACTTGTGCAGTACATTGGGCATGGGGCTCATGCTTGGAGGACGGGGTTCAATGGTACCCATAGGACACTCCGACGCTTCTTGGGCCGACGACAAGGGGACTCAGCGTTCGTCCCAGGGTTACACCTTCAGTCTTGGCTCTGGTTTTGTCTTGTGGAGGTCCACTCGTTCTCCTTCTGTGCTTGGTTCCAGCTGTGAGGCGGAGATCTACGCTGGGGCTATGGCTGCACAGGAGCTACACTTTCTGACCTACCTGGTGACGGACTTGGGGGAGCGGCCTCGTTCTCTTCCAGTTCTGTATGTTGACAGTGAAGCCATACTTGCCTTGTGTCACGAGCAGAGACTGGAGCACAGAACGAAGCACACTGCTCTTCGCTACTTTCTTGCTCGAGAGCTGTAGCAGCGTGGTAAGCTTCGCTTTTCCTTCGTGGCCTCTCAGGCCAACAGTGCTGATGTCTTCACCAAGGCCCTGGGGTCTGGTGATCATCAGCGTTTTTGCACTGCTCTTGGGCTTCTGCCCACTCTGCCTCACCTGCTTGTCGTGATCTTGCACTTGTTGTACACTGATATCTATATTTATACCTGCATGTTTACTCTTGCTAGGTTGTGATCACTGTAGTGCCTTGCTATTACAACTGTGCATGTGAACTGGCCTTGTGGCCGCTTGCTTGTGCTCAGAATGAGTGGTGATATTGAGATCTACACTGGGCTTTGTTTTGCTTTGTTCTCTTGCCTGACTGGTCTTGTGACCGTTTGTTGTGTTGTCTATCCCTCAGTTTGCCTAGGAGGGTGTGTCAAAACATATTTGTATGTTCTTAGTTCTGCTAGGCTACAGTGAGTTGCTCAGTATAGAGTACAACCCCAGTTAGGGTTTCATACTTGTATCTCCTTGTTATTCATTCACCATTCTTGCACAGATACTTATGACACTAAGGACCGTAACACTCTTGGATAAATAGACTTGTATGCGTAGCTGAAGTTGTAATAAAGTAGATTGATTGAATAATAGATTGATAATAGAAACATAAGCTCATGCAAGGCGTTTCCAGATCTCTCTTGTTGAAGACCAAATGATTTTCAGTTGAAGTCATGTGCTGACCACATCAGGTGTCAAGAAACCATGTAGAAAAAGGTGAGTCTTCTTTTACTGTGTAAGTCTTTGAAACTGAACGGTTCACTGTTGCCAAGCAATTAAGCACATTTCTTAATGCTGGTGCCTTTGCAGGAACTGTTGAAGCTCGAGCTTGTGCTGTTGAAACATTTGTTGAAGCTTCTATAGTTGTTGTTGAACATGTAGCAGCTGTTGTTGAAAATCTGGTGGCTGTTGTTGTTGAGTCTGGTGCTGTTGTTGTTCCTACTGATGAGTCTCTTGCTTGTATTGAGCTTGTTGATGCTGATGATTTTGCTACTTGTAACACATCTCAGTAGTGTGTCCATATTTGTTGCCTTTTTTTGCAGAAATTCTTGGACTTGGTGTAAAAACTAAGAACATTTTGCTATTGCTCTTCATCATGTGTAGTTAAACTTCTTTGCTTTCTTCATGTAGGTCCATATCTTGCTGCTCCGCCAATAGTGCAGCACAGAGAACATCTTTAGATAAGCGTGCGTGTGTGCGTAGAATTGCTAGGCACTGTCTTCATTCTGGTCCAAGTCCCACAAGCAGAGTTGTCACAAACATCTCATGAGGGAACTGCCCTCCGCACTTTGGAAGTTGATCCCATAGATCTCTGCTTCTGTTGATGTAGTTTGAAGCTTTCTCTCTTGTCATCATCTGTATTGTTGTGAGTTGCCGTAAAATCTGCTCAGTGTTACTGCGTCTTTCCCCATATATAGGCTCTACAGGTAGGTCCAAGCGGCTTCTGCCGGTGCGTTGCAGTTGTCGTACGAACGGATGCCAAGCTGCTCCATCGGTGTAAGATCTTGAATCAGTACTGTGGAAGCAGTCAGTGACCCACTGTTGTGTTTTTGTTTTTGTGCTGGTATGCGTGCTGCAGGAAATAGCGTTTGAAGAGGTGCCAGATGCCAGCTCAATTGACAAGAAGCTCAAATTCAAAACTCCAGGTATAGAAATCCTTGCCATCGAGCGGCATACTTGTCTTGATCTTAGTCACCTTGCTCATGCTAGTCAAGGGTCTTATCACGAATCCGTCTTCCTGCTGTTGCACTCCTTGGTGTGCAGGTGCGTTAATTGATGAAGAACCTGCTGCTTTTCTAAGAGGTGGCTGAGTCATAGTTGTTGTAGTTGTAGTTCAGAGGTCTAGGTAATCCAAGTAGCAGTCATACCATGTTGGAATGAATCCTGTAGAAAATGACCAAGGACCGTAACACTCTTGGATAGATAGACTTGTATGCATAGCGGAAGTTCTAATAAAGTATATTGATTGAATATAAGATTGATAATGGAAAGCATTGCAAGAGAATTTATAGCTAGGCGAAAGTACCTATTTGCAAATGTATCTGTTCAACGATGTAAACGGATTGTACCATTTGGCTACAGTAGCTAAGGACTTAGTATTTTCTTGGAAAGTAAAACACGATTTTTCCTCCAACATGTTACGTGATGCTATCATTTGCATTCACGTTTGTCTGCCTCCCATCATATTTTCGTGTGTTGCATGCGTGGTGTGAGCGTATGCAAGAATTTGTGTTTGGTGTTGTTTGGATTTTCTGAGTAGTTGTGAGTGTTATTTGCCTTGTGCAGATATCTGAAGTGACTCCTCTGATTGAGAGCTTTCCGACGAACCGAGAATCGCCGCGATCGGAGCAAGAACGAGAAAGATATGATCGTTCGAAGTTTTGATTGAGATGCGGCGACTATAGGAATTTGCGGGTTGACTCAATATGGGGTACAGAATTTTGGGGGTTGGGAAATTCGTCACCATCACTGTCGATGATGCCAAGTGGTTGGGAGAAGCCAAACCAGGTTGGCAAGTGTGGCCAAGTTGGGTGAGGTGGATGGCATGAGTTGGGAAAGTGACAAATGTCAAAGTTGGGGTGCTTATAGAGAGGAGAATTGTGTGGTATGGGGTTTCCTTGGTTGGGGACTCCCTTGGGACCTTCCCTCTCGTCCTCCTCATCCCCTCCTACCTGGTTCAATTGCTACGCCAACTTTCTTGAGTGAGCTTGTGAGACAACTTTGTGATTGAGTTAAGTCTCTATGGCAGCATACCCCCTAGTGCGCCGAAATTCATAACTCAAGCTACAATCCATATTTTGATACTATTCAAATTGGGAAAGATAGCCACAGTCAAGGGCTACAAAATACTTGAGTTTGAGAGAATTTTGACGGAGCGTGTTTTTTGTCAACGATGTTTCTTGTGACGAGGACGTTCCTGTCCAGAATTGTAGTTGACGATTTTGAGATATTTCGGTCCTTAATCTTCATAGGCTCCGTCCTTACTCTCTAACACAACAGTGGGCTAAGCTTGGGCAAAATTTGATTATTAGACTTGTGGGCTGGAATTGAACTCAAAAAAAACAAGCACCAACAAACCTTTGTTATTCACTACAACACCTTTGGTGTTGCTATTTTTGCACTTCGGGTGGTTGCGGATTGTTTTAGGGCGAGGGTTGGGATGGTAGGGTTTGTCAAACTCCTCACTTTTCAGATCTCAACTCTTGATAAAGACATTCCTAGATATAATCCATGGCTTCCAAGGAATTCCAGTAATATAGGGACGCGTGACGTCAGCACATGCCGCCCCACGGGTCCTGGCACAAAGGGATTTCGGGGCAAATCTGAAAACCCTCCGAATCTTTCGAGTCACCCCGAAAATCCCTCTTGGCTAGACAAAAAATCCCTCTGAATCCCTCAATCTCAATGTCGTATTCTTATGCGCATATATATGTCAGCCGTACAGTTGCAAATTCGGGACATTTCGACGAGAAGGGTAGTTCAGCTCATCACTTTCCGCTGAGAAGGTATTTTTTGTTGAGATAATCTCGACACGTAAAGCACTTCAAGAAAATTTGTGTAGTACAGTAAAGTACCGATATGCTGACATCAGCAAAGCGCTACGCGACCTAGGATGACGTCAGCACGTAGCTATAGACTTCGCGAAAAGTTACGTACCGTTTCAAGATAAGAATAGCACAGTACAGTAGGCGAACAGGTACTTTACTCTAGCTATATATTTTGTATGTTTGTCATTTTATAATATATCTGATTTCAGAGACATTTCGATCCTGAAACATATCACTACATAGACTTTATTAAGTCTAGACAAAGCCTTCACAACTGGCTTAACTCATATAAGACTTCCGCTACGAATTTCACAACTGGAAGTTACCATCCTAAGTAGTACGATCCTACAAACTCACTTCAAATTCTAACATGGTATTGCGAGCGTCTTAGGATACTACAAACTTTCAACTACATACTCTACAACTATGTCTGGATCTCCACGGTCCAACAACGGCTCTTCTGTTACGAGCCCATCACGCCCAACAGCGTCTCCAACTGCTGATAATTCACATCTGCAGCAACAACAACAACAACAACAACAATATCAGCAACAACCGATGTACGGCATGCCACTGAGCAATCAGTCTGTACACACAACTACACCAGCGGCATCATCGACAGCAGCCACAGCAACAGCAGCAACAGCAGCTACAACAGCTGCAATTGCAGTCACTGGTTCTTCTAGTCAACCAGGACAACAGTCCAGTTTCGTACCAACTGGACCTTATCAATATCAAGGGGCTTACCAGCCAACGAATCTTCAACAACGTGTCAATGCTGCCGTTCTTGTCACTTAACCAAATGTTTCCAACTCCTATGAGCCTTGATGGTTCCAGTTATCAGCATGGACAGATGCCACAAGGAAGCGACGGGTTGCCTATCAATCCCATGCCCTCGGCGACTATGATGGCCAACTTGTTGTCCACCCGAAGGACAGTCGGCGTCCCGGTGTCCAGCTGCCGGAATTTTGCAAGGAGGAAGCGAAGGCGACGTCCCTCCTTTCCTGCTTCGGTTGCCGCCATGTACTCCGACTCGGTCGACGACAGCGTCGCGCACTTGATGCGCTGGCTCGACCAAGAGACGGCGGCCCCTCCAAAGACAAACACGTAGCCGCCCGTGCTCGTCCGGTGCTGCTTGTCGCCGGCGTCGTCGGCGTCCACGTAGCCGATCAGCTTCAGCGACTCTGCTCCACCGCCAAACTCCAGGGCGGTGTCACGGGTGTTGGCGAGGTAGGCAAGGCAGCGGTCGACCTCGCGCGTGCTGGTCGCTCCTCACAGTGAGGCCGCACCCCAGCTTGCTGCAGGCGAAGGCGATGTCCGGCCTCGTCGTCGTCGCCGCGAACTGCAGCGAGCCGACCTTCTGCCGGTACTCCTCCTCCTGGCGTTCTTGCGCCTCCTCGTCGTCGAAGGTGAGCTCGGCGTAGGGGTCGACCGAGACCGGCATCTTTGGGGTGCGCTCGGTCTGCTCCTTGTCGAGGAACCACCTACGGAGCTCGTCGGCGTAGCCATGCAGGTGCAGCCGCAGCTTCCTCGCCGACTTGTCGCGAATGATCTCCAGCCCGAGGTACTTCTGCACCCGCAAGAACTAGCGCAGCTCGAAGGCGGCCTCCAACAGCTCCTTCAGCATCTCGGTGCTGCTGCTGGCGGTGAGCAGGTCGTCAACGTAGACCAGTACCCAGCAGGCCACCTTGTCGGCGCCGACCTTGAAGTAGAGAGCCGTGTCGACATGGCTCTTCTTTTAGCCGGCGTCGATCAACACGTCGTTGAGAGCCTTATACCATAGCAGCGGCGACTGCTTCAGCCCGTAGAGGCTCTTCAGCAGCTTGCACACCCGGCCGGTCCCGTCGTTGAAGTAGTCCGGCTGGTACATGTACAGCACTCGGTCGAGCTTGCTCTGCAGGAAGGCGTTCTTCATGTCGAGCTGCATCAGGTTTAGGTTGAGGACGGCGACGATGCTGAGGAAGATCCTCAGCGTGACGTAGCTGCTCACCGGCGCGTACGTCTTGTCATAGTCGGCGCCATACACCCGCGTGAAGCCCTTCGCGACCAGCCTTGCCTTCTCGCGCTCGACGGTGTTGTCGATGTGGTATTTCATCGTCAACACCCACCGGTTCTTCATGATGTTCACCCCCGGTGGGCATTTGACCAGCTCCCACGTCCCCATGCCAATGAGTCTGCGGATCTCCTCTTCCATGGCGGCCTTCACCGCCACGCCATTCCAGCTCGCCAGCGCCTCCTTCACCGTCATCGTCGAGATGTCCCAACGGTGCTCAGGGTCGGCGTGCATGTCGGGGTCGAGCTCTGGCAGCTCGTCACCGTCCTCAGTGTTGTTGTACACCAGATCATTGGCATCTACATCGTAGACCGAGGTGAAGGCAGCGGGGACGAAGAAGTCAGGCGGCCTCCGAAGTCGGCCCGTACGCCGTGGTCCACCCTGGACTTCCACCACGTCGCTGTCGGTAGACTCCTCGACCTCCCCTCCATCGTCACTGTCATCGCTGCCCTCCCCTAAAGTCAGCTCCCCTGCCGAATGCCCAGTCACCGACTGCTCCGTGGTCGGCTTCGTCGCTGCCTGCTCCCCTGTCGGCTGCTGCCGTGCCGCTGCCCCCTTTGCCGACTTCACCATCGTCGGCTGCACTTCCTCGGTATGCTCCTCCCCTGCCGGCATCGACATCACTCTCATGTCGACTTGCTGGACGTCAGGATGGCCACCGACGATGCTCTTGGTCGGCGCCTTAGGTGACGCCCCACTGCTCCCCTCATCGCCGGAGGCCGACGCCGGAGTCAGCCTACGCAGGTCGGCTACAAGGGGAGGGACAGGAGGGGCAGGGGAGGGAGAGGGGGAGGGAGAGGGGACATCCCCGACGTCCTCAGCAGCAGGCTCACCGACCTCGGCGAGCAGAGGGAGAGTCGCCATCGAGGTGTCCGTCGGCGGGGTGGTCGGGGTCGGCCCCAACGCCGGCCCGTGCTCCGACTTCCACACCTTTAGCGACATGTTCTCGTAGAACACCACGTCCGATGTGGTGACTACCCGGTTGTCCGCGATGTCAAGGAGCTCCCAGCCCTTGCTCTCCTCCAATACACCAAGGTGAAGGCCCCACCTGGCCTTCGACTTCAGCTTTCCACCACGCTGCTACTCGGGGACCAAGAAATGCGCCATGCAGCCCCATACCAGTGCCAGCGACAAGTCAGGCTTCTTCCCAGTCAGCAGCTGGTACGGCGTCGTCCCCGACTGCAGCGTCGACCGCTCCAGGTGGTTGCGGACCCAGACGGCCTGCCGCAGAGCGAGGTGCCACTAGTGGTGCTGCACGCCCATGTGCAGCAGCATCGTTCGCGCTCCGCCATGCCGTTCTGCTGCAGGGTGTAGGGGCAGGTCAGGTCGTGGACGATTCCCTTGCCGTTCACGAAGTCGGTGAACTGCTTCCCGAGGAACTCCCCTCCCCGGTCAGAGCGCAGCATCAATACCGACTTCTTCGTCTGCCGCTCAGTCACCGCCAGCCACTTCACGAACTCCTGCAGCGCATCCGACTTCTTGGCGACCGGCCTCACCCACACGTAGCGGGTCTTGCGGTCTTTGAGTAGCAAGAAGTACAGGCTGCCATCCTTGGCAGCCACCCGCAATGGCCCGCACAGGTCGACGTGCACGACGGCCAGCATGTCGTAGGCGTCGGAGCCCTGGTCGGGGAAGGTGTGCCGCGCCAGCTTCCTGTCGACGCACGAGACATACGGCAAGTCGGCGCCAGACGCCGGGTAACCTGGTCAACCAGGCAACCATGTTGACCAGGTGTGTCATCCCAGGCTCATCAACCGCCCTGGTCGGCGACCACCATATGTCGACCTCTCCAGGTCGACCACTCCCCTGGTCGACCAACTCCAAGTCGACAACCCACCTTGTCGACCAACTCCAGGTCAACCAGTACATCTATCAGCCGACCATACCCAGTCGGCCTCCCCTGGTCGGCGTCAACCAAGTCGACGCCCTCCACTGGTCAACCTCCCAAGTCGACCAGCCGAAGCTGGCGCCCTCCCGAAGTCGGCGCCCTTGCAGTGGCCCTTGTGCAGGTCGACAAGGCCCGTAGACTAGCTCGCCCACTGCTTTAGGTCGGCTGCACTCCTCACACCCGACCCCGAGGTCAGCTCCGCTCAAGCGAGGACGGGGCCAACAACAACTCCCGTTGACACCAACCACATAGGTAAATAATGGAATTACTCTTAATACCATCCACATACGTAAGTAACGTACATAATCTTGGTACCAACCATATAAGTAAGTAACGCACTTAATCTTAGTACAAACCATAGGGAGTGTAATGCACTCACTCTTAGTACCAACCATCAGGGAAAGAAATGCACTTACTCTTATTACTTTCCATATGGGTAATAAACGCATATACACTTCGAACCATCCATATGGGTACGTAAAGCACTTATTCTACGAACCAACCATACAGGAAACTAATGTACTTACTCATAGAACAATCTATATGGGAAAGTAACGCACTTACACATAATACCCACCATATGGGAAAGTAACGCGCTTACTCTTAGTACTAACCATATAGGTAAGTACCACAATTACTCTTCGTACCAGCCATATGGGTAAGTAACGCTCTCACTCTTACTACCAACCATACTGGTGAGTAACTCACTTACTCTTAAAGCATAAGATTACGCAGCTCTTGCCAAATCCTTTCCCGTCATAGCTACCTATATCGAGTATCGCTATAACGCAGCTCTGATACCAGCTTGTTGGTGTAAGGGCCTAATGAACTCAAACCTTTTTAGACGTTATCCAGCTTTAAACCTCTCCTCGCGATCACCTCCAAGGGTTCTTGGGTGCTTAGTACAAGACCAGCCCCTATCCCCAGGTCCGAGTATGTAGAGATAGGGATTAAGAGGGACTTAGTAAAAACAGCAAGAGTAGTTTGAACGTCGCACAGTGTGCCATGGAGACCGTCGATCGGGTTAAGCTGAGAATTTGCTATATCGAAGCTCACTCTAAGAGCTTTCAAAAAATCCAAGTTGCCTCTCAAAACGTTCTCCCATTACAAAGTTATGGCTCGGACAGCGTTTGCCTAGCGTCGTAGTGCTAGCGTACTAGTGTTGACTCGGTAGCATTCTGCCGTCGCACCGCGTAGATGTCAGAACATTATAGCTTTTACATTTGTGTAGGCTATAGTAGGGTAGCCCATAAGGGGTACAACCCAATAAGGGTTATTACTTGTACCCAACTCTTTGCTAGTTCATTCATTGTCGTTCGTTATTTTGACATGGAATCAGAGCAGGTTCCTTGGGCCCACCACCTGCTACGCTGCTAGTACCCCACCTAGGCACATCGACCCTAGCCTACGCGCTCGGCCCGTCGACCCTAGCCTACGCGCGCCCGGCCCGTCGCCCCTAGTCTATGCGCTCAGCCCCGTCCCTAGCCCGCGCCCGGCCCCGTCGGCCCTTAGACCCACGCCTGGCCTCGTCCCTAGCCTAGCGCCCGGCCCCGTTCCAAGCCCCGCGCCCGGCCCCATCCCTAGCCCAGCGCCCGGCTGCGTCCCTAGCCCGCGCCCGGCCCCGTCGGCCCCTAGCCCCGCGCCCGGCCCCGTCCCTAGCCCGCGCCCGGCCCCGTCGGCCCTTAGCCCCGCGCCCGGCCTCGTCCCTAGCCCAGCGCCTGGCCCCGTACCTAGTCCGCGCCCGGCCCCGTCCCTAGCCCGCGCCCGGCCCCGTACCTAGCCCGCGCCCGGCCCCGTCCCTAGCCCAGCGCCCGGCCCCGTACCTAGCCCGCGCCCGGCCCCGTCCCTAGCCCGCGCCCGGCCCCGTACCTAGCCCGCGCCCGGCCCCGTACCTAGCCCAGCGCCCGGCCCCTTACCTAGCCCACGCCCGGCCCCGTACCTAGCCCGCGCCCGGCCCCGTACCTAGTCCGCGCCCGGCCCCATCTTTAGCCCGCGCCCGGCCCCGTACCTAACCCGCGCCCGGCTCCGTTCCTAGCCCAGCGCCCGGCCCCGTACCTAGCCCACGCCCGGCCCTGTCCCTAGCCTGCGCCCGATCCGGTACCTAGCCCGCGCCCGGCCCCGTACCTAGCCCAGCGCCCGGCCCCGTACCTAGCCCGCGCCCGGCCCCGTCCCTAGCCCGCGCCCGGCCCTGTACCTATCCCGCGCCCGGCCCCGTCCCTAGCCCGCGCCCAGCGCCCGGCCCTTTACTTAGCCCCGCGCCCGGCTCCGTCCCTAGCCCAGCGCCCGGCCCCGTACCTAGCCCGCGCCCGGCCCCGTATCTAGCCCGCGCCCGGCCCCGTCCCTAGCCCGCGCCCGGCCCCCACGACGACCCCTAGCCCGCGCCCGGCCCCACACGTCGGCCCCTAGCCTCGCACCCGGCCCCTTCCCTAGCTTGGGCCTGGCCCCCGCGACGACCCCTAGCCCGCGCCCGGCCCCCTGTCGGCCCCTAGCCCAGCGCCCGGCCCTGTCCCAAGCCCACGCCCGGCCCTGTCCCAAGCCCACGCCCGGCCCCCTGTCGACCCTTAGCCCCGCGCCCGGCCTCGTCGGCCCCTTGCCCAACTGTCCCTGCTGCTACTGCTACAGCTGCTACTACTACTGCTATAGTTGCTACTGCTATCCTGCGTACAGCACAGCTATGGCTTCGCTTCGGGTTCTCGCGTTTGATCATGAGGGCAGACCGGTTCAGTTTGACACGTGGCTAGACGGCCTGCAGCTGTACCTACTAAGCGATTCTAAGGACAGTGTCTCGCTGTTTGACCTAGCGTCAGGCGCTGCTACTGCTCCTCCCGCCACAGCTGACAGTTCGACTCGCTCACAGTGGCTTACTCGTGGCGCTGCTGCCCGCTTAGCCATTCGCAAGCACCTGCTATTAGCTGAATGCGCTCACCTTGGACAGCACAGGACAGCTGTAGTCGCTCGCTACTCCTCCCCTGCCACTGCTGCTCTAGGTCGCCTCCTTCTGCCCTACCTGTTCCCCGAGCTGTCCGCCTTTACCACAGTCGAGGACCTGGTTTCCCACCTTCACGCTAGTGACGCTCGCTACCGCACTGCCGTTCCTACTGAGTTCCTTGACAGGAACCCGCCCCCGATGTACATCACTCTCTACTTCATAGTCACCCGCCTCCCTGACTCTCTTCGGGTGACCCCAGGTATAGCCGCTACTGCTCTAGGTGCTAGTGAGTCTGGTACGCTCCCTGGTATTGCGCCTGCTGAGGCCTTGCACACTTTCACGTTGGACTCCGACACCTCGCGCTGTTTCTTTCGTGACATCACCACCCTCACTCCTCTTCCTGCACTTGTCCCGGTCAGACTGGCTGACCCCTCCGGGGGACCGGTCGTGGCCCGTTCCTCCACTGTCCTCCCGTGTCCGGCGGTTCTGTCCGGCTCACTGTCAGGACTTCACCTCCCCTTGTTGTCTACGAACTTGGTGAGTACCGCTGCCCTCCAGGATGCGATGGTCACTACCACCACTCCTGGGGGTCAGCGTGTGTCGATCTGCACGTGCACACGGACGGGGCGTCACCTGGCCACGTTCACTCGTCGGCCAGGGTCGAGTCTGTACACACTCGCTACCGAGCCTCCTCAGGTAGCTGCGTCTGCTCAGGTGTCCGCGTAAGGTCAGGTAGCCGCCTCTTGCTGGTGTTGCCTCCTGTCGCACCAGACTCTTCTGTGGCACCACCGCCTGGGTAACCCCTCCCTGCCTCGCCTTCGTGGCAGGCACTCTCGTCTCCTTATCTCTGGTCTCCCTAGGTCTCTGCCTCCCATGCCGCCCTTGCCTGCCCCGCCCTGCCTCCCTTGCGTCGAGGGGCGGCAGCGCGCCGCTCCTCACTCCTCGTTTCCCCCGACGATTGCTCCCTTGCAGACTCTCCACATGGACGTGTGGGGCCCAGCCCGCGTCACTGGACACGGCCGCGAGCGCTACTTTCAGCTAGTATTGACGACTACACGCGGTACACCACGATCTTCTCCTTGCGAAGCAAGGGTCAGGTCGTTGATTTCTTGATCCCTTGGATCCGCACAGTCCATCTCTAGCTCCGCGAGCGGTTCCGCCAGGACCTTCCTGTCCTGCGTTTGCTTTCTGACAGAGGTGGTGAGTTCTCCTCCAACCTTTTGCGGGATTTTTGTCGTGGGGAGGGCATTCTCCAGTCGTTCACGCTTCCGGACTCCCCTCAGCAAAATGGGATTGCTGAGCGCCGCATTGGCTTAGTCATGGAGGTCGCTCGTACCTCCATGATTCATGCGGCCGCTCCCCATTTTCTGTGGCCGTTTGCAGTCCGGTACGCTGCGCATCAGCTCAACCTCTGGCCCCGTCTCTCCTTGCCGGAGACCTCGCCGACACTGCGTTGGACGGGGAAGGTTGGCGATGCGTCGGTGTTCCGGGTCTAGGGATCTTGTGCATTTGTTCGCGATACTTCAGCGGACAAGCTGTCCCCCCGTGCTATCCCCTGCGTCTTCCTTGGCTTTGTCCCCGATGCGCCTGGCTGGCAGTTTTACCACCCAAACTTGCGCCGTGTCTTCCCTTCTCAGGACGTCACGTTTGACGAGTCGTTTCCCTTTTACCGCCTCTTCCCCTACCGCTCTGCCCCTCCCCCGCCCCCACCGCTCTTCCTTGCTCCCGGTCCCCCTCCGGTAGACCCCCTCCCGCCCCAGGGTCCTGCTCCCTCAGGTGTGTCTCAGGTAGACCCTCTCCATGGTCCTGCGCCTGTTCAGGTAGGTGTCGACTCAGGTGCTGCTCGAGGTACTGCGTCTGGGGGTGCGGAGCCTAGGGGTGCGGAGTCTGAGGGTGCTGAGACTGGGGGTGCTGAGCCTGGGGGTGTTGCGACTAGGGGTGATGTGCTTGGGGGTGCTGAGCCTGAGGGTGTTGAGCCTGGGGGTGCTGCGTCGGAGGGTGCGGTGTCTGGAGGTGCGGAGCCTCAGGATGCTGCTTGGTCTGGAGGTTCTGCTGGTGCTTCGCCGAGACTGTCTCCACAGCAGTTCCTTGAGTGGTTTGTTTGGCGTACGCGCCTTCTGACTGGGGCTTCTGAAACTGGAGGTGCTGGAACTGCTGGAGTTGGAGGTACTGGAGTTGCTGCAGGAGCTGGTGTTACTGGAAGTACTGCGACCACTGGTCCTGGAGGTGCTCGTACCCGGGGTATTGGAGCTGCTGGGACTGGTGGTGTTGAGGGTGCTAGAGCTGGAGACCTTACGGAGTCTGGTACTACTGGCGCTGGTGGCGCTGGAGCTGGAGGAGCTGAAGTTGGTGGCCCTGGCGGAGGAGGCGCTGGAGTTGGAGGCCCTGATGTTGGAGGTGCTGGAGCTGGAGGAGCTGGAGTTGTTGACCTTGGTGGCACTGTGCGGCCTCGACCGTACTTCGTTCCCCTGCTCCAGAAGGTTCTTGGTACCCTGCCTTCTACTGCCCTTACTCCTCCCCTCCTGTGTCCCCCGCCTGACTAGTCGCTGCCACTGTTACAGCCGGCCTCTCCACTGCTTGCTCATTCTCCTTACACTGAGCAGTCCGGCGGTCTTACAGTGCATCGTGAGCCTGCGTCTCGTCTTGTCTCGCCCGTTCGCACTGCTCGTCGCGTTCCTCATTCGCGTCCTCCTCCTGTCCCCGGCACGCACGCTATGACACGTCGTCCTTCCTCTGTTCCTCTACGTGTTCCTCTGCCTGCTCCTCCTGAGTCCTCTCTTCTTTAGGTCCCTGCGTTACTTGTGCAGTACGACGGGCATGGGGCTCGTGCTTGAAGGACGGGGTCCATTTGTCCTCATCGGTCACGCAGACGCCTCCTGGGTTGTCAAACATATATATGATATAGTCTGTCTAGGCTGTAGTGGGGTAGTTCATATAGGGTACAACACTTTTAGGTTTCTTACTTGTACCCACCTGCTTTCTAATTCAGTCATTCCTTTCTTCACTATTCTGACACACTCGACCCGACCTCGCGTACCCTCTCAGCCTCCTGGCTCGCTACGTGGCTCCCGACAGGCACCGAAAGGTGCACTAGGATGCTGCGAAGAGGGTACTGCGTTGCTTGTGCAGTACGTCGGGCATGGGGCTCGTGCTTGGAGGACGGGGTCCAGTTGTCCTCACCGGTCACGCAGACGCCTCCTGGGTTGACAGCTCATCTATGCAGCGGTCATCACAGGGTTACACCTTCAGCCTTGGTTCTGGCTCTGTTTCTTGGCGGTCTATCCAGTCGTCTTCAGTTCTCAGCTCCAGTTCAGAGGCTGAGATCTATGCCGGGGCCATGGCGGCTCAGGAGCTACACTAGCTCACCTACCTGCTGAACAACTTGGGCGAGCAGCCTCGTTCGCCTCTAGTTCTGTACGTAGACAACAAGGCCATGGTTGCCTTGTGTCAGGAGAACAGACTGGAGCACCGAACGAAGCACATCGCTCTGCAATACTTCCTTGCTCGAGAGTTGTAGCAGCGTGGCCAGCTTCGTCTTGCGTACGTGGCCACTCGGGCCAACACTGCTGATGTCTTCACCAAGGCACTTCCGCCTGGTGATCATCAGCGCTTTGCTACTATGCTAGGCCTTGTGCCAACTTTGCCTCACTTGCTTACTGCTTGACTCTGCTTGTACTGTGATCTATATATATACGTGCATGCTTGCACTTGTTAGGGTATGATCACTGTATTGTTTGTTCTCATTATATAACTCTGCATGTGAACTGGCCTTGTGGCCCTTTGCTTGTGCTCGGACTGTGTGGTGACTTTGTGATCCACCCTGAGCTTGCTGTGCTTTTTTGGACTGGTCTTGGGACCCTTTGTTCTCCCCCACTTTGCCTATGGGGGTGTGTCAGAACATTAGCTTTTACATTTGTGTAGGCTATACTGGGGTAGCCCACAAGGAAAACAACCCAATTAGGGTTAGTACTTGTACCCAACTCTTTGCTAGTTCATTCATTCTCGTTCGTTATTTTGAGAGTAGAAATGAAATTCAGAAAGGAAGGAATTCGCTTGAATCAAATTCACTCTATCCAGGTACAAACAGAGAAGGAATAAAAGGTTCTAGCTAGCAAGGACCATTGAAGAGTCACGAATTGGAGACCGCGTCCCTAGCGTCGTAAGCATACTAGCATTGACTCGGTAGCATATCGCCGTCGAACCGCATAGATACAAGATTCCAGCAAGTAAGGAATTCGCTTGATACAATTTGAGTATATCCAGAGTACAAACAAAGAAGAAATGAATAAGTAGAGCTAGCAGGGACCTTGGGAATCAACCTGGGAAGAACCAAGGATGATCCCAAATAATTCCAAGAAACAGAACCAACTTGGCTAGAAAAAACAGCAGGTGGTAGGTTAGTTAACAACCTCTGGTTCTCTTGATCCAACCTGGTATATCACCAACCAGGTTTAGGTTCTGAAAACACAACTTATTTCGTTCTAGTGCAACCAGACAAAAAGCTGGTTCCGCTGGTTTCCCCCGGCCGGTAGCATGAAGAAACAGTCAAAAACATCCAGCTCTCAACTAATTGTACCCCTACAGTTCCTCCCCTACTATACTATAGTTAACCAAACAAAACAGTACAACTTCGAACTGGATAGAACTGAATCTGTGTAATCAAATCAACCGAACTAAAAAGCTTCCATCTTAGGTTCCTTTGCGAGCTCGTCCTTTCTGCACGCACAGTTAATAGAGTGTACAATGTTGTGCCGAAGCGCACATTGCGCGAGTACTTGCAAATGCATAAAGTGAAAGTTGTGAAAGCAAACAAACACACGAACACATCATTCACACACAAATGCATTCGCATACCCATATTCGTACAATCACACGGCAGGATGTCGTGCAAAGTGAAATTGCACCCATCTACTTACCCATGTTGATGGTACTAACAGTAAGTGCGTTACTTACCCATATGGTTGGTACAAAGAGAAAGTGCGTTACTTACCCATATGGTAAGAGTAAGTGCGTTACTTACCCATATGGTTGTTACTAAGTGTAAGTGTATTACCTACCCGTGCGGTTGGTACTAAAAGTAAATGTGTTACCTACCCATATTGTTCGTACGAAGAGTAAGTGCGTTACATACCCATATGGTATGTACTAAGAGTAGTGTAAGTACGTTACTTAGTGTAAGTACGTTACTTACCCATGTGGTCAGTACTAAGAGTAAGTGTGTACTTACCCATGTGGTTGGTAGTTACAGTAAGTGTGTTACTTACCCATATGGTTGGTACGAAGAGTAGGTGTGTTACTTACCCATGTGGTTGGTACTAACATTAAGTGCGTTAATTACCCATATGCTTAATATGAAGAGTAAATGCATTACTTACCCACATAGTTGGTACAATGAGTAAGTGCGTTACTTACCCATATGGTTGGTACCTAGAGTATGTTAATTACGTACCCATGCGGTTGGTACTAACAGTAAGTGCGTTAATTACCCATACGGCTGGTACGAAGAGTAAGTGCGTTACTTACCCATATGGTCGATACAAAGATTAAGTGCTTTACTTACCTATATGGTCGGTACGAAGAGTACGTGTGTTACTTACCCACATGGTTGGTACGAAGAGTAAGTGTTTTACTTACCCATATGGTTGGTACTAAGATTAAGTGTATTACTTACCCATGCGGTTGGTACTAACAGTATATGCGTTACTTATCTATATGGTTGGTACGAAGAGTAAGTGCGTTACTTACCCTTGTGGTTGGTACTAACAGTAAGTGGGTTACTTACCCATATGGTTGGTACTATGTGTAAGTGTATTACCTACCCACGTGGTTCGTACTAACAGTAAGTCTCAGAATGTTATAGTGCTTACATTTGTGTAGGCCATAGTGGGGTAGCTCATAAGGGGTACAATCCAATTAGGGTGAGTACTTGTACCAAACATTTTGATAGTTCATTCATTCTCGTTCATTCCTTTGACATGGTTTCGGAGCAGGTCCTTCGTTAGGGCTGATATTTTTAGGGCCCACCATAGCGCTGCCCCACTAGCCGCCTTGCTGGCTCACGGGCCGCCCTCTGTAGCCCTCGTGCCACACCTGCTGCCCCGCGCGCCGCCCTCTCGCGGCCCGCCCGTCGACCCTAGGCCCCGCGCGCCCGCCCCTTGCGGCCCGATCGTCGAGCCTAGGCCCCGCACGCCCGTCGACCCTAGGCCCCGGCCCACCCGTCAACCTTAGGCCCAGGCCCGCCCGTTGCCTCTGCTGACCCGCACGCCCGTCGACCCTAGGCCCCAGCCCGCCCGTCGACCCTAGGCCCGGCCCGCCCGTCGACATTAGGCCCCGCCCGCCCGTCGGCCCTAGGCCCCGGCCCGCCGGTCGACCCTAGGCCCAGGCCCACCCATCGCCCCTGCTGCCCCGCGCGCCCGTCGACCCTAGGCCCCGGCCCGCCCATCGACCCTAGGCCCGGCCCGCCCGTCGATCCTAGGCCCGGCCCGTCCGTCGGCCCTAGGCCCCGGCCCGCCCGTCGCCCCTGCTGCCCCGCGCGCCCGCCCGTCGACCCTAGGCCCGGCCCGCCCGTCAACCCTAGGCCCGGCCCGCCCGTCGACATTAGGCCCAGCCCGCCCGTCGGCCCTAGGCCCCGGCCCGCCGGTCGACCCTAGGCCTAGGCCCGCCTGTCGCCCCTGCTGCCCCGCGCGCCCGTCGACCCTAGGCCCCGGCCCGCCCATCGACCCTAGGCCCGGCCCGCCCGTCGACCCTAGGCCCGGCCCGTCCGTCCACCCTAGGCCTGGCCCGCCCGTCGACATTAGGCCCCGGCCCGCCCGTCGCATCTGCTGCCTCGCGCGCCGCCCCTTTCGGCCCCCCCGTCGACCCCAGGCCCCGCGCGCCCTGCCTTGCGTCCCGCCCCTCGCCCCTGCAGCCTGCGGGCCGCCCTTGCAGCCACGCGCGCCGCCCCTGGTGGCCCTCTAGTTGCCCTTGCTGCCCTGCTAGCCGCCCCATGAAGCCCTCTCGCAGCCACTGCAGCCCCTAGGTCAGCCGGCCGCCCCTAGACCCCCGAGCTCCCCCTCTTGCAGCCTCTGCACCGCCTCTTGCAGCCCGCTTGCCGCCCCTTGTTGCTGCCTGCCCTGTTCCCTGCGCTGCCCGGCTTCTGCCTGCCCTGAGTGCTGCGCCTCTATGGCTTCTCTCCGCGTTCTCGCGTTCGATCATGAGGGCCGCCCGATCCAGTTTGACTCGTGGCTCGATGACCTGCAGCTGTACCTACTGAGCGACTCTAGAGACAGCGTTTCGTTGTTTGACCACACGTCTGGCACATCTCCCGCCCATCCCGCCAAAGCTGACAGTGCGACTCGCTCACAGTGGCTTACTCGTGACGCTGCTGCTTGCTTAGCCATTCGCAACCACCTGCCGTTAGCCGAATGCGCTCACTTCGGACAGCACAGGACAGCACAGACACTGTACGACGCTGTAGTCGCCCGTTACTCCTCGCCTGCCACTGCTGCTCTAGGCCGTCTTCTACTGCCCTACATGTTTCCCGAGCTGTCCCCCTTTGTCACGGTAGAGAACCTGGTTACCCACCTCCGCACTAGCGATGCTCGCTACCGCGTTGCCGTCCCAGCAGAGTTCCTTAACAGGAACCAGCCTCCGATGTTCATCACTCTGTACTTTTTAGTCACCCGCCTCCTTGACTCTCTTCGCTCTGTCAGGGACCACTTTCTCGCACTTGGCCCCAGAGTCCTCACTGTTGACCTACTCGAGCAGCACCTCCTTGCAGCTAAGACTAGTGTAGTCGCTGTAGGTGATGCTCGTGGCACTCCTCGCACGCCCTTCTTTGAGGGGTGTTCCCCCTCCCCCCTTGCCCCCTCCTACGCCTCTGCTGCTGCTGTTGACGTCCTTGGTGCTGAGTATGTCGGGGCTGCTTCTGCTAGTGGGAAGAGCCACAGCAGCAAGGGCAAAAGTGGCAGGGGTGGGGGCGGTGGCAGCGGGGGTGGTGGTGGGGGCAGCAGTGGTGGTGGTGGAGGCAGTAGAGGTGGTGGCGGTAGTGGGAGTGGTGGCAGGAGTGGGGGCTTTGGTGGAGGCTGTGGTGGCAGCGATGGGGGTGGTGGTAGTGGCGGCAGTGGGAGTAGTGGCGGTCAGGCAGGAGCTACTCAGGATGGAGGTTCTGGAGGTGGCCAGCGGCAGCAATAGCAACGTCGGAGCAAGACCCTGTCGGCCCAGCAGCTTTGTGAGTGGTTTTCTCAGCGTGGGGCGTCTTGGGGTAGTGGTAGCTACCTGTATGTCATTCGCACGGGTGACCGTGCTGGCCAGACATGCGGGAAGCCTCACACTGAGCACCGCTGCTTCTCCCGCCTCGACGACGCTTCGCGCGCAGAGTTTGGTGACGAGGCCGAGCGCCCCCGCTAGGCAGAGCTGCTTAGGTCTGGAGTTGCTATCTTTGACCTAGACTATGATGCTATACTTGCTGCTATGTATGCCTTGTCAGTTAGTGCTGAGGGTGACTGTTACCTGTGTGTGCCGCCTGACCCAGGTATAGAGGCTGCTGCTCTAGGTGCTAGTGAGTCTGCTCTCCCTGGTACTGCGCCTGATGAGGCCTTGCACACCTTTACACTTGACTCAATTGCCTCACGCTGTTTCTTTCGTGACAGCACCACCCTCACTCCTCTCTCTGCATCTGTACTAGTCAGACTGACTGACCCCTCAGGGGGCCCAATCCTTGCCTGTTCCTCCAGTGTTTTCTTGTGTCCGGTGGTTCGGTCCAGCTCACTGTCAGGTCTTCACCTCCGCTCGTTCTCTACAAACTTGGTGAGTACAGCTGCCCTCCAGGATGCGATGGTCACTACCACCACTCCCCGGGGTCAGAGTGTGTCGATCTACACGTGTACACGGACGGGCCGTCACCTGGCCACGTTCACTCGTCACCCAGGGTCGAGTCTGTACACCCTGGCTACCGAGCCTCTTCAGGTAGCTACGTCTGCCCAGGTGTCCGCATCAGGTCCGGTAGCACCCGCTTGCTCGTGTCGCCTCCTGTCGCACTAGACTCTCCTGTAGCACCACCGCCTTGGTCACCCCTCCCTGCCACGCCTTAGTGGCAAGCACTCCCGCCTCCTTGTCTCTGGTCTTCCAAGGTCTCTGCCTCCTCTCCCGCCCTTGCCTGCCCCGCCCTGCCTTCGTTGCGTCGAGGGGGGGCAGTGCGCCGCTCCTCACTCCTCGTTTCCCCTGACGACTGCTCCCCTCCAGACTCTACACATGGATGTGTGGGGCCTAGCCGGCGTCAGTGGACAGGGCCGCCTGCGCTACTTTCTGCTGGTTGTTGACGACTACACGCGCTACACCACGGTCCTACTCTTGCGCACCAAGGGTGAGGTCCCTGATCTTTTGATCCCTTAGATCCGCACAGTCTGTCTCCAACTCCGCGAACGGTTCCGCCAGGACCTTCGTGTCCTGCGTCTGCACTCTGACAGAGGTGGTGAGTTCTCCTCCGACCTCTTGCGGGACTTTAGTCGTGGGGAGGGCATTCTCCAGTCGTTCACGCTTCCGGCCTCCCCTCAGCAAAATGGGATTGCTGAGCACTGCATTGGCTTAGTCATGGAGGTCGCTCGTACCTCCATGATCCATGCGGCTGCTCCCCATTTTCTGTGGCCTCGTCTCTCCTTGCCAGAGACCTCGCCGACACTGCGTTGGACGAAGGAGGTCGGCGATGTGTCGGTGTTCTGGGTCTCGGGCTCTTGTGCCTTTGTTCGCGATACGTTCACGGACAAGCTCTCTGCCCGCGCTATTCCCTGCATCTTCCTGGGCTTTCCCCCTGACGCGCCTGGCTGACAGTTCTTGTCAAAATAATGAACGAGAATGAATGAACTAGCAAAGAGTTGGGTACAAGTACTAACCCTAATTGGGTTGTACCCCTTATGGGCTACTTCACTATAACCTACACAAAGTAAGCAATATAACATTCTGACACACCCCTATAGGCAAAGTGGGGGAGAACAAGCGGTCACAAGACCAGTCAAGAAAAGCAAAGCAAGCTCAGGGTGGATCACAAAGTCACCACACAGTCCGAGCACAAGCAAAGGGCCACAAGGCCAGTTCACATGCAAAGTTATATAAAAAAGAACAAACAATACAGTGATCATACCCTAGCAAGTGTAATCACGCAAGTGTATATATCGATCACAGTACAAGCAAAGTCAAGCAGTGAGCAAGTGAGGCAAAGTAGGCACAAGGCCTAACACAGTAGAGAAGCGCTGATGATCACCAGGCGGAAGTGACTTGGTGAATATATCAGCAGTGTTGGCCCTAGTGGCCACGTACGCAAGACGAAGCTGGCAACGCTGCTGCAACTCGAGATCAAGTAAGTATCACAGAGCGATGTGCTTCGTTGTGTGCTCTAGTCTGTGCTCCCGACACAAGGCAATCATGGCCTTGTCAAACTTATATGCTATAGTCTGTTTAGGCTGTAGTGGGGTAGTTCTTACAGGGTACAACACTTTTAGGTTTCCTATATGTACCCACCTGCTTTCTAGTTCAGTCATTCATTCGCTCACATTCTAACATGGTATTCTAAGCAGGTTCCCTAGTGGGAACATTTTTATTTTAGGGCCCACCACGATTTTTTTTTTACTGCCCTGCCCGAAGCGCGCATCGCGCCCTGGCCAGTCGCGGCCCCTAGCCCTTGTGGCCCCTAGCCTATCGCGGCCCCTAGCCCGTCGCGGCCCATAGCCCGTCGCGGCCCCTTGCCCGTCGCGGACCCTAGCCCGTCGCGGCCCCTAGCCCGTCGCGGCCCCTTGCCTGTCGCGGCCCCTAGCCTGTCGCGGTCCCTAGCCCATCGCGGCCCCTAGCCCGTCGCGGCCCCTTGCTCGTCGCGGCCCCTAGCCCGTCGCGGCCCCTAGCCCGTCGCGGCCCCTAGCCTGTCGCGGCCCCTAGCCCGTCGCGGCCCCTAGCCCGTCGTGGCCCCTAGCCCGTCGCGGCCCCTAGCCTGTCGCGGCCCCTAGCCCGTTGCGGCCCCTACTGCCGACGCAGCCCCTACTGCCGTCGCGGCCCTAGCCCGTCGTGGCCCTTGCTGCTGGCGCGGCCCCCTGCTGACGCTGCCCCTACTGACGCGGCCCCCTGCAGTCGCGGCCCCTGCTGACGCGGCCCCTCCCCCTGCTGGCGCGGCCCCACTGCTGACGTGGCCCCTGCTGACGCGGGCCCCTGCTGACGCGGCCCCCTGCTGACGCGGCCCCTTGTTGGCGCGGCCCCTGCTGGCGCGACCCCTGCTGACGGGGCCCCCTGCTGGCGTGGCCCCCCCTGCTGGCGATGCCCCTGCTGTCGCGCCCCCCCTGCTGAAGCGGCCCTCTGCTAGCGCGCCCCCTGCTGGTAAGCACCCGCGCCGCCCAGCCGAGCCGCGCCGCCCAGCCGAGCCGCGCCGCCCAGCCGAGCCGCGCTGCCCAACCGAGCTGCGCCGCCCACTGAGCCGCACCGCCCTACCGAGCCGCGCCGCCCCACTGAGCCGCACTGCCCTGCACTGCCCCACTACCTCTGCTGCTACTGCTGCTACTGCTGCTACTACTGCTCCTACTGCTGCTATGGCTAGCCCTACTATTCTCACCTTTGATGCTGAGGGACGTGCAGTTGACTTTGACGTGTGGGTTGACGACCTGCAGCTTTTTCTTCAGTGTGGTTCTAGGGATGGGGTATCCCTTTTCGATCACACGTCCGGTGTTTCTAATGCTCCTGCTGCCACTGCTGACTGTACGGTTCGCTCGCAGTGGACCACTCGTGACGCTGTTGCTCCTCTTGCTGTTCGTAGTCACCTGCCGCCTGCTGAGCGCGCGCATTTTGGCCAGTACAAGACTGCTCAGTCTTTGTACGACGCTGTAGTTGCGCGCTACTCCTCCCCTGCCACTGCTGCCCTCAGCCGCCTCATGCTGCCGTACCTTTTCCCTGACCTTGCCGCCTTTGCCACAGTCGCTGACCTAGTTGCTCACCTCCGCACTAGTGACGCCCGCTACCGCGCTGCCCTTCCCACTGAATTCTGTGCCAAGAACCCCCCCTCCCATTTACCCTCTACTACCTAGTCACCCGCCTCCCTGACTCCCTTTCTTCAGTCAGGGACCACTTTCTCTCCCTTTGCCCCACCGAGCTGACTGTCGACCTGCTAGAGGAGCGCCTTGCTGCAGCTGAGAATAGTATCTTAGCTGTAGGTGCTTCTCGCGGCGACCGTCGCACCCCTTTCTTTGAGGGGTGTTCCCCTGTCCCCCTTCTCCCCTCTGTTGCTTCTGCTGCTGCTGTCGACCTCGTTGGCACTGAGGAGGTCGGAGCTGCGTCTGCCCCTAGTGGGAGACGCCGCAACAGCAAGGAAAAGCGGAGCAAGGGTGGTGGAGGAGGTGGAGGAGGTGGAGGAGGTGGAGGGGGTGGCGGTGGAGGTGGGGGTGGTACCGGGAGTGGGGGCTTCAGTGGAGGCAGCGGCGGGGGTGGTGGAGGCAGCGGCAGCGGTGGTGGAGGTGGCGGCGGCGGTGGTGCTGGTCGAGGTGCAGCCGCGCAGTGTGGAGGCTTTGGTGGTAGCCAGCGCCAGCAGCAGCTGCGCTCCCGTGAGACCCCGTCGGCCTAGCAGCTTCGTGAGTGGTACGCTGGGCGTGGGAGGTCTGGGGGTGCTGGTCCCTGCACTTACGTTCTTCGTACCGGCAGTCGTCGTCGAGAGGCGTGTGGGCTGCCACACACTACGCAGCGCTGCTTCGGTCACTTAACTGACGCCTGGCGTGCCCAGTTTCCTGACGCTGTTGAGCTCCCTCGCTGGCATGATCTGCTTCTGCAGAATGTGCCTATCTTTGATCTTGATTTCGATGCTACACTGAACGAAATAATTCTCCACATGTTCATGTTTCAAGACATGAACGGGCATTAGTGGCCATGGTGATTAAGCCTTAATAACAGGACCACATGAGGTTAAAGCCCGAAGGGTTGTACATCTAAACACGCTGCATGTTGGGCATAAACTCGGTTAAACAATCAGCGAATATTGTTTGTACATCTAAACACGCCTTGCTGGCATGTATGCTTTGTATGATAGTGCTGAGGGTGACTGTTACCTGAGTGTCCCGCCTGACCCGGGCATTGCGGCTGCTGCTCTAGGTGCTAGTGCGTCTGCTTCTCCAGGTACTGGTGAGCCTGCTCTCTCTGGTACTGCACCTACTGAGGCCTTGCACACTTTCACACTTGACTCTGGTGCTTTGCGCTCTTTCGTTAGAGACAGCACCACACTCACACCGCTCAGTCGGCCTGTCGCAGTCTCCCTTGCTGACCCCTCTGGGGGCCCAGTCCTTGCGCACTCTTCCACGGTTCTACCGTGTCCTGCGGCCCCGTCGGGCTTGCTGTCGGGACTCCACCTCCCCTGGTTCTCTACGAACTTGGTGAGTGGAGCTGACCTCCAGGACGCGTGGGTTGACCAGTTCGCCCCTGGAGGTCAGCGTGTGACCCACTGCACTTGCTCTCGGACGGGCCGCCACCTGGTCACGTTCACCCGTAGGCCAGGGTCGAGTCTGTACACACTGACTACTGCGCCTCCTCCGGTCTCTGCGTCTGGTCAGGTAGCTGCGTCTAATCAGGTGTTTGCTGCCGCGTCCAGGTCCAGTCCTGCGTCTGCCCCCTGCTCGTGTCGTCCTCTGTCGCACGAGACTCTCCTTTGGCACCACCGCCTTGGTCACCCCTCCCTGCCTCGTCTTCGAGGTATGGCCTCCCGTACCCTTGTCTCGGGTCTACCCCGGTCACTCCCTCCTCTTCCTCCGGGGCCTGCCCCTACCTGTGTTCCCTGTGTCGAGAGCCGGCAGCGCGCCGCTCCTCACTCCTTCACGTTCCCTCCGACTGAGGCTCCTCTGCAGACTCTTCACATGGACGTGTGGGGCCCAGCCCACGTCCGTGGACAGGGTCACGAGCGTTACTTCCTGCTGGTCGTTGACGACTACTCGCGTTACACCACAGTCTTCCCCTTGCGCAGCAAGGGTGAGGTCCCTGCGGTGTTGATCGACTGGATCCGCGGTACTCGTCGCCAGCTCCGCGAGAGTTTCGGCTCGGACCTTCCTGTTCTGCGTCTGCACTCAGACAGAGGTGGTGAGTTTTCCTCCGACCTCCTAAGAGCCTTTTGTCGTGCGGAGGGCATCCGCCAGACGTTCATGCTTCCGGCCTCCCCACAGAAAAATGGGATTGCTGAGCGCCGCATTGGCATGGTCATGGACGTCGCTCGTATGTCCATGATCCATGCGGCTGCTCCCCATTTTCTGTGGCCGTTCGCGGTTCAGTACGCTGCGCATCAGATCAACCTTCAGCCTCGTGTCTCCTTGCCGGAGACTACACCTACTCTGAGGTGGACGGGGAAGGTTGGCGATGCGTCCGCGTTCCGTGTCTGGGGATCTCGAGCTTTTGTCCGCGATACTTCAGCGGACAAGCTGTCCTCCCGTGCCGTTCCCTGTGTCTTCCTTGGCTTCCCTCCTGACGCTCCCGGGTGGCAGTTCTACCACCCCACCTCGCGTCGTGTTCTGTCCTCTCAGGACGTCACGTTTGACGAGTCGGTTTCGTACTACCGTCTCTTTCCCTACCGCATTGCCTCCCTCCCCCCCCCGCTGCTCTTCCTCGCACCAGATACTCCCCAGGTAGACCCCCTCCCCCCCCAGGATCCTGCCTCCTCAGGTGTGTCCCAGGTAGACCCTGCCGAGCCGGTCGAGGTGGCTGTCGACTCAGGTGCTGCTAGGGGTGCTGAGCCTGCGGGTGCGGGGACTGGGGGTGCGGGGACTGGGGGTGCTGAGCCTGAGCGTGTGGAGCCTGAGGGTACTGTGTCTGGAGGTACTGAGCCTGCGCGTGCTGAGTCTGGAGGTGCTCTAGGTGTCCCGTCGCGGCGGGAGCCCCTCTTTCCACAGCAGCTTTGTGAGTGGTACTCTCGGCTCTGTCGAGGTGCTGCTGGTGCTGGTGCTGCTGGAGCTGCTGGAGGTGCTACTAGAGCTGCAAGAGGTGCTGCGGGTGCTGGTGCTACTGAAGCTACTGTAGGTGCTGCTGCTGCTGGAGCTTCTGGTGGAGCTGCTGGAGCTGCTGGAGGTGCTACTGGTGCTGGAGGTGCTGCTGGTGCTGGAGGTGCTGCTGGAGCTTCTGGAGGTGTTGCTGGTACTGGCGCTGCTGGAGGTGCTGCTGGTGCTGGAGCTGCTGGAGGTGCTGCTGGTGCTGGAGCTGCTGGAGCTGCTGGAGGTGCTGCTGGGACTGGAGACCCTGGGGCTGAGGGTACCGGTTCTGTCTCTGCTGTTTCTGGAGGCGCTGTGCGGCCGCGGCCGTACTTCGTTCCGCTCCTTCCGCAAGTTCTTGGCTCCCCGCCTTCTCTTGGTCCTCCTCCTCCTTTCCTGAGTCCACCGCCTGTCAAGTCGCAGTCGCAGTTGCAGCCGGCCTCTCCACTGCCTGGTCCTTCTCCTTACTCTGGACCGACTAGAGGTCTTATGGAGCGTCGTGAGCCTGAGTCTCGTCCTGTGTCGCCTGAGTCTCGTTCTGCGTCGCCTGTCCGTACTGTTCGCGCTGGTCGTGTTTCGCGTCGGCGTCCTCCTCCTGTCCCTGGCACTCACTCTATGACTCTGCGTCCTTCCACTGCTCCACAGCGTGTCCCTCTGCCGTCTCCTCCTGCGTCCTCTCTTCCTGCCGGTCCGGACCCAGAGTCTGACTCCCTAGGTGCTGCTAGTCCAGCTGCCACGCGTTTTCTGGCCACTGCTTTCACTGACCCTTTGTTTGAGTCCACTGCTGCGTCTGCTCTTGTTACTGAGCTTGTTGACTTTGCTGCAGCCTGTCGCCTAGACTACGCCACCAGTGTTGTTGCTGAGTCTGCGTCTGCGTCTGTCTGTCCTCCGTCCGTCGGGAGTGAGTGTGCTCTTGGCACGGACGTTCTTGAGGACAGACAGGAGGAGTTTGAGTGCTTTGCTGCTTCTGTACCTCATCTCGTGTCCATGCTGATTGCCCCTGAGGGAGACCCGGATGCACCAGACATCCCGACCCCGCGCTCTTACGCAGAGGCGATAGAGGGTCCCTACTCCTCTCAGTGGCAGGCAGCCATGGACGCCGAGATGGCTTCCTGGAAGTCCACTGGCACCTACGTAGACGAGGTTCCCCCACCTGGGGCGAACATCGTCAGTGGCATGTGGATCTTCAGGGTGAAGCGGCCGCCGGGTTCTCCGCCTGCCTTCAAGGCG
Organism: Closterium sp. Naga37s-1; assembly: GCA_947471745.1. Taxonomy (NCBI): domain Eukaryota; kingdom Viridiplantae; phylum Streptophyta; class Zygnematophyceae; order Desmidiales; family Closteriaceae; genus Closterium; species Closterium sp. Naga37s-1. The sequence continues at coordinate 1,664,084 of CANJKZ010000264.1, forward strand.
CGTTACGTTGCACGTGGCTTCAGTCAGCGACAGGGAGTTGACTTCTTCCAGACCTTCTACCGTACCCCGAAGATGACCACTCTTCGGGTACTGCTGCACGTAGCTGCTCAGCGTGACTACGAGCTCCACTCGATTGACTTCAGCACAGCCTTCCTCCAGCACAGCCTTCCTCCAGGGCAGCCTGCACGAGGAGATCTGGCTGCGCCGCCCACCAGGCTTCACTGGGTCGTTTCCTGCTGGTACCCAGTGGAGCCTCCGGCGGCCAGTCTACGGTCTCCGCCAGGCACCCCGTGAGTGGCACCACACACTCAGGACAACTCTTGCTGCACTTGGTTTTGCTCCTTCCACTTCTGACCCTTCTCACTGACACTACTCTGTCGCCGTTCTACGTTCTCGTGTACGTAGACGACCTCGTCTTTGCTACTGCTGACACTGAGGCACTCGCCCACGTGAAGTCCGAGTAATAGAAGAGACACACGTGCACAGACCTGGGTGAACTGACAAGCTATCTTGGCTTGCGGATCACCCGGGACAGAGCACAGCGCACCATTACCTTGACTCAGTCACACATGGTGCACCAGGTCCTTCAGCGCTTCGGCTTCATGTACTCCTCGCCACAGTCCACTCCTGTGCCTACCGGTCACTCGCTCTCAGCTCCACCTTCGGACGAGTCCGTAGAGCCGAGTGGCCCGTATCCAGAGCTTGTGGGCTGCCTCATGTACCTGATGACTTGCACACGACCTGACCTCGCATACCCTCTCAGCCTTCTGGCTCGCTACGTGGCTCCCGGCAGGCACCGAAAGGTGCACTGGGATGCTGCGAAGAGGGTGTTGCGATACTTGTGCAGTACATCGGGCATGGGGCTCGTGCTTGGAGGACGGGCTCGAGTTGTCCTCGCTGGTCACGCTGACGCCTCCTGGGTTGACGACTTGGCTACCCAGCGGTCGTCACAGGGTTACACCTTCAGTCTTGGCTCCGGTTCTGTCTCTTGGCGGTCTACCCGCCCTTCTTCTGTTCTCAGCTCCAGTTGTGAGGCTGAGATCTACGCTGGGGCCATGGCTGCACAGGAGCTACGCTGGCTCACCTACCTGCTGACCGACTTGGGAGAGGCCCCTTGTTCTTCTCGAGTTCTGTACGTCGACAACAAGGCCATGCTGGCCTTGTGTCAGGAGCAATGACTGGAGCACAGAACGAAGCACATTGCTCTGCGCTACTTCCTTGCTCGAGAGTTGCAGCAGCGTGGCCAGCTTCGTCTTGCTTACGTGGCCTCTCAGGCCAACACTGCTGATGTTTTCACCAAGGCACTTCAGCCTTGTGATCATCAGCGTTTCTGTACTGTGTTAGGCCTTGTACCTACTGTGCCTCACTTGCTTTCTTCTTGACTCTGCTTGTACTGTAGTCTTTATACATATACCTGCATGCTTACACTTGCTAGGTTGTATTCACTGTATTGTCTGTTCTCCTTTATATAACTCTGCATGTGAACTGGCCTTGTGGCCATTTGCTTGTGCTCAGACTGCGTGGTGACTTTGTGATCCACCCTGAGCTTGCTTTGCCTTTCTTGACAGGTCTTGTGACCTCTTGGTCTACCCGCTCGTCTTTGGTTCTCAGCTCCAGTTGTGAGGCTGAGATCTACGCCGGGGCCATGGCTGCATAGGAGCTACGCTGGCTCACCTACGTGCTGACTGACTTGGGAGAGCAGCCTCGTTCGCCTCCAGTTCTGTACGTAGACAACAAGGCCATGATTGCCTTGTGTTAGGATCAGAGATTGGAGCACCGAACGAAACACATCGCTGTGCGATACTTCCTTGCTCGAGAGTTGCAGCAGCGTGGCCAGCTTCGTCTTGTCTACGTGGCCACTGAGGCCAACTCTGCTGATATATTCACCAAGGCACTTCTGCCTGGTGATCATCAGCGCTTCTCTACTGTGTTAGGCCTTGTGCCTACTTTGCCTCACTTGCTCACTACATGACTTTGCTTGTACTGTGATCTATATAAGTACCTGCATGCTTACACTTTATAGGGTATTATCACTGTATTGTTTGTTCTCTTTTATATAAATCTGTATGTGAACTGGCCTTGTTGCCCTTTGCTTGTGCTCGGACTGTGTGGTGACTTTGTGATCCACCCTGAGCTTGCTTTGCTTCTCTTGACTGGTCTTGTGACCATTTGTTCTCCCCCACTTTGCCTATGCGGGTGTGTCAGAAAGTTATAGTTCTGACATTTGTGTAGGCTATAGTGGGGTAGCCCATAAGGGGTACAACCCAATTAGGGTTAGTACTTGTACCCAACTCTTTCATAGCTCATTCATTCTCGTTCATTCCTTTGACATTAAGTGCGTTACCTACCCAATTTGTTAGTATGAAGAGTAAATGCGTTACTTACCCACATGGTTGGTACGAAAAGTAAGTGCGTTAGTTACCTATATGGTTGGTACGAAGAGTAACTGTATTACTTACCCATGAGGTTGGTACTAGCAGTAAGTGCATAACTTACCCATATGGTTGGTACTAAAAGTAAGTGCGTAACTTACCCACATGGTTGGTACAAAGAGTAAGTGCGTTACTTACCCATATGGTTGGTACCAAGAGTAAGTGTGTTACTTGCCCATATGGTTGGTACTAAGAGATCGTGCGTTACTTCCCCATATGGTTGGTAGTAAGTGTAAGTGCGTTACTTACCCATATGGTTGGTACGAAGAGCTCGTGCGTTACTTATCCATATGGTTGGTACGAAGAGTCATTGCGTTACTTACACATATGGTTGGTACGAAGATTAAGTGCGTTACGTACCCACATGGTTGATACGAAGAGTACGTTTGTTATTTACCCATATGGTTGATACTAAGAGTAAGTGTATTACTTACCCATGTGGTTGTAAGTAACAGTAAGTGTGTCACTGACTCACATGGTTGGTACGAAGAGTAAGTGTATTACTTACCCATGGAGTTGGTACTAACTATAAGTGCATTACTAACCCATATGGTTGGTACTAAGAGTACGTACGTTACTTACCCATGTGGTCAGTACAAAGAGTAAGTTCGTTACCTACCCACATGGTTGGTACGAAGACCATGTGCGTTACTTACCCATATGGTTGGTACTAAGAGTAAGTGCGTTACTTACCTGTATGGTTGGTACTAAGAGTAAGTGCGTTACCTACCCATATGGTTGTTACGAAGAGTAAGTGCGTTACTTTCCATGATGGTTGGTACAAAGAGTAAGTGCGTTACTTACCTACATGGTTGGTATGAAGATTAAGTGCGTTAATTACCCATGTTCTTGGTACAAAGAGTAAGTGCGTTACTTACCCATGTGGTTGGTACTAACAGTAATGTCAGAATAATCTGTGCAGGAATGATGAATGACTAGCAATAGGGAGATGCAAGTATGAAACCCTAACTAGGGTTGTACCCTATACTGAGCACCTTACTGTAGCCTAGAGGAACTAGGAACATACAAATATGTTTAGACACTCCCCTCTATGCAAACTTAGGGATAGCCAACACAACAAACGGTCACAAGACCACTCAGGCAAGAGAACAAAACAATGCAAAGCCTAGGGTGGATCTCAGGATCTGTTGGTGTAAGGGCCTAATAAACTCAGGCTATTAAGACGTTATCCAACTTAAAACCTCTCCTCGGGTTCACCTCCAAGGGTCCCTGGGTGCTTGGTACAAGACCAGCCCCTATCCTCGGGTCCGAGTTTGTAGAGAGAGGGATCAAGAGGGACTTAGTCAAAACAGCAAGAGTACCTTGAATGTCGCGCAGCGTGTCGTGCAGACCGTCGATCGGATTAAGCTGAGATCTTGCTATATCGAAGCTCACTCTAAGAGCTTTCAAAAGAGCCAAGTTGCCTCGCGAAAAGTTCTGCCATTGCAGAGTTACGAAATGGACAGCGTTTGCCTAGCGTTGAAGTGCTAGCGTACTAGCGTTGACTCGGTAGCATTCTGCCGTCGAACCGCGTGGATACGAAATTCCAGCAAGGAAGGAATTCGCTTGAATCAATTTGAATATCTTCAGGTACAAACAGAGAAGGAATATATAGTTCTAGCTAGCAAGGACCTTGGGAATCAACCTGGGAACAACCAGGGATGATCCCAAATAATTCCAAGCAACAGAACCAACCTGGCTGGACAAAACAGCAGGTGGTAGGTTGGTAAACAACCTCTGGTTCTGTTTTTCCAACCTGGGAAAACAACAACCAGGTTCAGGTCCTAAAAACAGAACCTGTTTTGTCTTTGCCCAACCAGCCAAATGCTAGTTCCGCTGGTTTCCCCTGGCCCTGTAGCATGCAGATACAGACAAACAACATCCAACCTTCACCTAAATTGTACCCCTATAGTGCCTGCCCTGCTACACTATAGTCAACCAAACAAAACAGTACAAGTTCGAGTTGGATAGAACTGAATCTGCGCACTCAATTAAACCGAACTGCAAAGCTTCCATCTTGGGTTCCTTTGCGAGCTCGTCCTTTCTGCTTGCACTGTTCATAGCGCGTACAATGTTGTGCCGAAGCGCATATTGCGCGAGTACCTGCAAATGCATCAAGCGAAAATTGTGAAAACAAACAAACACACGAACATTCCATTCACACCCAAATGCATTCGCACACGCATGCTCGTACAAACAGACGGCAGGATGTCGTGCAATGTGAATTTGCACCCAACACACTCCCCCTCAGCCTGCCGGCTGCATTCCACATCATTCCATGCTAGTTCATGCTCATTCCACTCATGCGCACACAACGCCAATGAGGCTCATCCGCAAGCCTCTTGGTGAGGAAGTCTGCTGGCTGCTGGTGAGTCTTGATATAGATTGGATTCACGGTCCCCCTCTTCACCTCCTTACGCAGCCAGTGCCACTTGATACGCATGTGCTTGTTCAACCCATGAAGCACAGCGTTCCTGGCCATCCCAAGAGCCCCCTTGCTATCACAAAACAGCGGCGTAGCAACCTTCTGCTCCTGGCCAATCTCCTCTAACAGCCTCCTCAACCAAATCACCTCCTTCACCCCATGGAACATCGCCATGTACTCTGATTCCACGGAAGAGAGCGCCGTCTCCGTCTGCTTCTTGGACCTCCAACTAACAGGTCCTCCCCCAACTACGCAGATATATCCTCCCACAGACGATGAATCGTCCTTCTCAGAAGCCCACGTAGCATCGGTAAAGCAAGTGAGAAACAGCTTGCCTTCTCCAAGCCGCTCCCCCTTCTCTTTCAGCACTTCAACCCCTTTCTGCTTCATCTGTGCAGATGCGGAGTATTGAACTCCAATGCTTGGGTGAGAGTTCAGGTACTTCACCACACGCTCAGCTGCATCCACCTGCTCCTCTGATGGATTCTTCACCACCCTAGCCAGCTGCCCAACCGAGAAAGAGATGTCGGGCCTTGTATGAACCGCGGCATACAAGAGGCTGCCCACCAAGGACTGAAATTGCTGCTGTTCCTCGGCTTCAACCCCTTCATCCTCTGCTGCCTTCACAAGCTTGAATTCTGCTGGCAGGGGAGTTGCAACCTTGCGCTCATTCTCAATCCCATACTTCTCCCCCAGCTCCTTGATGAACTTCTCCTGGTGCAGCTTCAACCACCTGTGATCCAGATCCCTCTCCACGTGCATCCCGAGGTAGTACTTTACCTCCCCAAGGGTCTTGCACTTGAAGTTCTTCATCAGCTGCTGCTGCACGTTCTGGATCTCCTTCATGCTGCTGCTGAAGAGAAGAATGTCGTCCACGTAGACCAGAAACAGCACCAGCTTCTCCCCCTCCCCCTTGAGAAAGATGCTCTCATCACAGCTGCTGGTCCTGAATCCCATCTCCTCTAAAACAGCTGCCAACTTCTGGTACCAGCAGCGTGGCGCCTGCTTCAAGCCGTAGATGGACTTTTTCAGCTTGCACACCCTGCCCGTACCATCCTCATACCCAGGTGGCTGCGTCATATAGACATCCTCCTCTAAAATCCCATTGAGGAATGCCGTTGATATATCCATCTGAATGATGGATTTCCCACTAACGGCTGCATCTGCCAACAAGACACGGAGGGTAGGGGGTTTGGCAGTGGGAGCAAAGATCTCATTGAAGTCCTGCTTCTCCTTCTGCATAAACCCCTTAGCCACCAGCCTACTCTTGTAGATGGTGACCTGTCTCTTGTCATCGGTCTTGATCCTTAGCACCCACTTGCACTGTACAGCTTTCTTCCCCTCAGGCAGTACCACCAGATCCCATGTCCCATTCTCTAGCAAGCTTTGGTACTCAGCATCCCTAGAAACCAGCCACTTCTCCCTATCTGGTCCAGCTAATGCCTCCTCCATGCTTGCTGGTTCCTCTGGTGCAGGGGCAAGAAAACAGTAGGCAGGTTCATCCTCCTCATCCGGGTCATAGCCATGCGGTAGAATCAGCAATGCCTCCTCATTCCCAAGCTGCTGCTCTGCAACATCAGCTCCTGCAGTCAGCTTCATAGTGGCCATACGGGTACGTCCTGGCCTGGAGACGGGTGTCTCCCATCCCCTCATAACGACACCCTTCGGCTTCCTCCTTGATGGTAGCGCAGGAACCTTAGCTTTTCCCAGCTGCTGTTCTCCTCCCTCAGATCCAGCAGCTTCCTTGGTGCTACCACTAGTCTCTACAATATCTCCTCCACCAGCAGGTGCCTCCTGCACCTTCTCTCCATCGCCACCCTCTGCAGCTGCCTCCTCTCCCTCCTCCCACACACTAGGAGTCAGGTCCAGCTGCATGGTGATCTGCTCCATCTGCTGGGACACCTTAGTCTCCGGCTGTTTCTTCCAGCCCCCATACATCATGCCCTCAACAAACTTCACATCCCTGCTGTCAAACAACACACCCTTGGATGGTTCCCACAGCAGCAATCCCTTGCTCTCAGCAGCCAGCCCCAAATGCACACACCAGATTGCACTCGCCCCCGACTTACTTCGATACTTCTTGGGGACGTGGGCGACTGCCATGCAACCAAACACCCTCAGCATGTCCACCGGCGGCTTCCTCCCAAGCCACCTCTCCAGCGGCACCCACGATTCATTACCAACCTTAGTGAGCACCCTGTTCCTAGCCACGGTAGCGTGCCGGACAGCATGGGGCCACATGGAATTGCCCATCCCTGATTCTATGAGCAGCGCCCTAGCTGTCTCCAGAATGGTCCGGTTCGCCCGTTCTGCTACACCGTTGGACTGCGGAGAGTAAGCCGTGGTCAGCTCCCTCTGAATGCCCTGCTTCTTGAGCCAGGCCGTCGTTTCAGCTCCAAGGAACTCACCACCCCGGTCTGTCCTAATCCGCTTCACTACACACTCCGCTTGCTTCTCAACGAATGGCAGCCAATCTTCCTTTATCGTAGAGGCGGCGTGGTCCTTTTGCTTCAGCGGATACGCCCAGATGAGTCTGCTCCAATCATCCACAATGGTTAGGAAATACTGCTCCCCCTTGTGCCCTTGCACCGGCAGCGGCCCCACCAGGTCCATGTGAACCAGCTCCAAAGGCTTCTTGCTCCTGCCAGTCATGCTATGAAAAGGGAAACGAGTGAATTTTGAGAGCAAACAGATTTCACAGTTGTCATCGGGTGGCTGTCCGTTCAGCTTCAAACCCTTGACTGCTCCATCCTTCTCTAGCTGCTTCAATAAGGGCATTGCCACATGCCCCAAGCGTCGGTGTGCCGTTGCCCAATCTGTCTCCCCAGATCTGGCCGACACCTTCACACCAACCCCTCCAACGGCGTTGCACTCCCCCTGGGATGCAGACCCCTCTCCAGCCTGCCCCCCACCGTGCCACGCCAACGCCGGCAGCTGCCACATGGATCTGTACACATCCTTGCTCTCGTGCAGATCCCAAAGCACCCGATTTCCCAGCTGCCCCTTGTACGTGCGTGCCCCATCCGTGCTAGTGCTCACCCCAGCCTTGGCAAGCTTACGGAGGGAGATGAGGTTGGCCTTGAGATCAGGAACAAGGAGAACGTCGTGCAGCACCACCGGCTTGCCATCCGCTCCCTTGAATGCAGCTCGTCCCGCACCAACCTTCAGCACGTGTCCAGAGGCAGAGCACACCTCATTGATCGGTGCAGCTCGTACGTCATCAAGCAGCTCCTTGCGCGGCGTCATCGTCCAAGCAGCGCCCGTGTCCAACACCCAATAGTCTAGGGGATGCAGCTCTGCTCCAACCTTGGCAGAGGCGTCTCCTTGCTCCCCCTGCTCTCCAATATGGAAGAACTGGCCTGCGGTGCGCTCCTTCTTCTTCTCTGCACCGCCGTTGCTCTTCGGGTTGTTGTCGGACGAATCGGCGACCATGTTCGCGCCGTTTTTCTGGTTCCTCCGCGCGCCGCCATCCTGGTGACGATTCTGGGGGGTCCATCCATCGGGTTTCTTATAACACAAAAACCAGGGGTGCCCCTCCTTCTCACAATACCAGCAACTCCCTTTCATTTTGCCACCAGCACCCGACTTGCCCCCACGTCCAGATTTCGCACCGGGACCCTTACCGGTACCTCCTTGTTGGTCGTTGGAGTCGTCGTCCTTCTTTGCACCGCGTCCAGCACCACCGAAGCCACGTCCTCTGCCACGTCGGCTCCCTTGCATCCCGTAGCCGCTGCTGCCGTCGTCTCCACCCCTCAGTTGGCGGCGACGGAAGTCCTCCTCCAGAATCTTCGTCCGCACCCACTCGAGCGTCCACAAGCTCTGGTTCTGCGGCAGGCTCAATCCGCTCGTGAATTGAAGCCACGATTCCGGCAGCAGCGATAGCATCTTCAAGCACTTGGTCTGCTCCGGGTAGGTGATTCCTGCGGTCGCCAACTTCGCGTAGAGGTCACGCATTTTGTCCAAAACAGGTTGCACCGGCTCTCCCTCGCTCAAGCGCAACGAGAACAGCTCCCTCTCCAGCATCAACGTTGCGACAACGGAGGTCGGGGCGTGCAGCTCCTTCAACACGGTCCACGCCTTCGGACCGCAATCAACCTCCGGCAGCAGGTGCATGACGTGGTGACGCTGGTTCAGCTCCAAACTCTGTGACATCAAGTAGTAGCCAGCCGAGGCGCGCTCGTCCCAATCTTCCTGCAGCGCGGGGTCACTCGGTCTAGGCTCCTCCCCAATCATTAGTTTCAACAAACCAATCTGACGGAAGTAAAGTTGCATTTTCCATGCCCAATCATCATAGCCCTCACCATTGAACTTCTCGACGGTGAAGTTCTTCAGCACCTCCTTGATCAACGAGCCCTGGTTTGTTCGCGCTCCCCTTGGCGCCGAAACACCAGAATCCTGGCTGCCGCTACGATCTTGGGCTGAAGATTCACCAGCTCCCGCCGAGGTATTTCCCGCCATAGCTACCTATAACGAGGATCACTATAACGCAGCTCTGATACCAGCTTGTTGGTGTAAGGGCCTAATAAACTCAGGCTATTAAGACGTTATCCAACTTAAAACCTCTCCTCGGGGTCACCTCCAAGGGTCCCTGGGTGCTTGGTACAAGACCAGCCCCTATCCTCGGGTCCGAGTTTGTAGAGAGAGGGATCAAGAGGGACTTAGTCAAAACAGCAAGAGTACCTTGAATGTCGCGCAGCGTGTCGTGCAGACCGTCGATCGGATTAAGCTGAGATCTTGCTATATCGAAGCTCACTCTAAGAGCTTTCAAAAGAGCCAAGTTGCCTCGCGAAAAGTTCTGCCATTGCAGAGTTACGAAATGGACAGCGTTGGCCTAGCGTTGAAGTGCTAGCGTACTAGCGTTGACTCGGTAGCATTCTGCCGTCGAACCGCGTGGATACGAAATTCCAGCAAGGAAGGAATTCGCTTGAATCAATTTGAATATCTTCAGGTACAAACAGAGAAGGAATATATAGTTCTAGCTAGCAAGGACCTTGGGAATCAACCTGGGAACAACAAGGGATGATCCCAAATAATTCCAAGCAACAGAACCAACCTGGCTGGACAAAACAGCAGGTGGTAGGTTGGTAAACAACCTCTGGTTCTGTTTTTCCAACCTGGGAAAACAACAACCAGGTTCAGGTCCTAAAAACAGAACCTGTTTTGTCTTTGCCCAACCAGCCAAATGCTAGTTCCGCTGGTTTCCCCTGGCCCTGTAGCATGCAGATACAGACAAACAACATCCAACCTTCACCTAAATTGTACCCCTATAGTGCCTGCCCTGCTACACTATAGTCAACCAAACAAAACAGTACAAGTTCGAGTTGGATAGAACTGAATCTGCGCACTCAATTAAACCGAACTGCAAAGCTTCCATCTTGGGTTCCTTTGCGAGCTCGTCCTTTCTGCTTGCACTGTTCATAGCGCGTACAATGTTGTGCCGAAGCGCACATTGCGCGAGTACCTGCAAATGTATCAAGCGAAAATTGCGAAAACAAACAAACACACGAACATTCCATCCACACCCAAATGCATTCGCACACGCATGCTCGTACAAACAGACGGCAGGATGTCGTGCAATGTGAATTTGCACCCAACAGGATCACCACTCATTCTAAGCACAAGTAAGCAGCCGCAAGGCCAATTCACATGTATAGTGATAATAGCAAGGCAAAACATTGATCACAACCTAGCAAGAGGAAACATGTAGGTATCAATATAGATATCAGTGTACAACAAGTGCAAGATCAAGAGACAAGCAGGTGAGGCAGAACGGGCAGAAGCCGAAGAGCAGTGCAAAAACGCTGAAGATCAACAGACTCGAGGGCCTTGGTGAAGACATCAGCAGTGTTGGCTTGAGAGGCCACGCAAGAAACCCGAAGCTGACCACGATGCTGCAGCTCTCGAGCAAGAAAGTAGCGAAGAGCAATGTGCTTCATTCTGTGCTCCAGTCTCTGCTCGTGACACAAGGCAAGCATGGCCTTGTTGTTGACATACAGAACTAGAGGAGAACGAGGCCGCTCCCCCAAGTCAGTCAGCAGGTAGGTCAGCCAGCGTAGCTCCTGTGCAGCCATAGCCCCGGCGTAGATCTCGGCCTCACAGCTGGAACCAAGCTCAGAAGAAGAACGAGTGGACCTCCATGAGACAGAACCAGAGCCAAGACTGAAGGTGTAACCGTGTGACGAACGCTGACTCACCTGGTCGTCGGCCCAAGATACGTTGGAGTGTCCCGTGAGTACCACAGAGCCCTGTCCTCCAAGCACGAGCCCCATGCCCGATGTATTGCACAAGTAACACAGTACCCTCTTCGCAGCATCCCATTGCACCTTTCGTTGTCTACCGGGAGCCACATAGTGAGCCAAGAACCACGTGTGCACTTCATCAGGTACATGAGGCAACCCACAAGCTCTGGGTACAGACCATTCGGCTCTACGGTCTTGTCCGAAGGTAGAGCTGAGAGCGAGTGGCCGGTAGACAGAGGAGTGGGCTGTGGCGAGGAGTACTGGAAGCCAAAGCGCAGAAGGACCTGGTGCACCATGTGTGACTGAGTCAGGGTGGTTGTGCTTCGTGCTCTGTCCCGGGTGATCTGCAAGCCAAGATAGCTACGTAGCTCACCCAGGTCAGTGCAGGTGTATCTGTCCTACAGCTCCGCCTTCACTAGGGCCAGCGCCTCCGTATCAGTAGTAGCAAAAACCAAGTCGTCGACGTACACTAGAACGTAGAACGGCGGCAGGGTAGTGTCGCTGCGTAGAAACAGCGACGGGTCAGCAGAGGAAGGAGCAATCCCAAGAGCCGCAAGTGTAGTCTTAGTGTGTCGTGCCACTCTCGGGGTGCCTGGTGGAGACCGTAGACTGGCCGCCGGAGGCTCCACTTAGTACCAACCATATCGGTAAGTAACGCACTTTCTCTTAGTACCAATCATATGGGTAAGTAACGCACTTTCTCTTAGTACCAACCATATGCGTAATTAACGCACTTACACTTTGTACCAACCGTATGGGTAAGTAACACACTTACTCTTTGTACCAACCATATGGGTAAGTAATACATTTACTCTTAGTACCAACCATATAGGAAAGTAACACACATACTCTTAGTACCAACCATATGGGTAAGTAACGCACCTTCTCTTAGTACCAACCATATGGGTAAGTAACGCACTTTCTCTTAGTACCAATCATATGGGTAAGTAACGCACTTACTCCTAGTACCAACCATATGGGTAAGTAACGCACGTACTCTTCGTACCAACCATATGGGTAAATAACGCATTTACTCTTACTACCAACCATATGGGTAAGTAACACACATACTCTTCGTACCAACCATATGGGTAAGTAACACACATACTCTTCGTACCAGCCATATAGGTAAGTAACGCATTTTCTCTACCAACCATATGTGTAAGTAACGCACTTTCTCTTAGTACCAACCATATAGGTAAGTAACGCACTTTCTCTTAGTACCAATCATATGGGTAAGTAACGCACTTTCTCTTAGTACCAACCATATGGGTAATTAACGCACTTACTCTTTGTACCAACCGTATGGGTAAGTAACACACTTACTCTTTGTACTAACCATATTTTATGTAACGCATTTACTCTTGGTACGAACCATATGGGTAACTAATGCACTTACTCTTTGTACCAACCATATAGGTAAGTAACGCACTTTCTCTTAGTACCAATCATATAGGTAAGTAACGCACATACTCTTAGTACCAACCATATGGGTTAGTAACGCACTTACTCTTTGTACCAACCATATGGGTAAGTAATACATTTACTCTTAGTACCAACCATATGGGTAAGTAACACACATACTCTTCGTACCAACCATATGGGTAAGTAACGCACCTTCTCTACCAACCATATGTGTAAGTAACGCACTTTCTCTTAGTACCAACCATATGTATAAGTAACGCACTTTCTCTTAGTACCAATCATATGGGTCAGTAACGCACTTTCTCTTAGTACCAACCATAGGGTAAGTAACGCACTTACTCTTAGTACCAACCATATGGGTAAGTAACCCACTTACTCTTTGTACCAACCATTTAGGTATGTAACGCATTTAGTCTTGGTACGAACCATATGGGTAAGTAACACACATACTCTTCGTACCAACCATATGGGTAAGTAACGCACTTTCTCTTAGTACCAACCATATGTATAAGTAAGGCACTTATTCTTAGTACCAACTCTATGGGTAGTAACGCACTTTCTCCTAGTACCAATTATATGGGTAAGTATCGCACTTACTCTTAATACCAACCATATGTGTAAGTAACGCACTTATTCTTTTTACCTACCATATAGGTATGTAACGCATTTACTCTTGGTACGAACCATATGGGTAAGTAAAACACTTACTCTTTGTACCAACCTTATGGGTAACTAACGCACATACTCTTCGTACTAACCATATTGGTAAGTAACGCACTTACTCTTAGTACCAACCATATGGGTAAGTAACGCACGTACTCTTCGTACCAACCATATGAGTAAGTAACGCACGTACTCTTTGTACCAACCATATGGATAAGTAATACACTTACTCTTCGTACCAACCATATGGGTAAGTAACACACATACTCTTCGTACCAACCATATGGGTAAGTAACGCACTTTCTCTTAGTACCAACCATATGTGTAAGTAATGCACTTACTTTTAGTACCAACCATATGGGTAAGTAACGCACTTTCTCTTAGTACCAATCATATGGGTAAGTAACGCACTTTCTCTTAGTACCAACCATATGCGTAAGTAATGCACTTACTCTTAGTACCAACCATATGGGTAAGTAACCCACTTACTCTTTGTACCAACCATATGGGTAACTAACGCACATACTCTTCGTACCAACCATATGGGTAAGTAACGCACGTACTCTTAGAACCAACCATATGGGTAAGTAACGCACGTACTCTTCGTACCAACCATATGGGTAAGTAATGCATTTACTCTTAGTACCAACGATATGGATAAGTAACATACATACTCTTCGTACCAACCATGTGAGTAAGTATACACTTACTCCTAGTACTAACCACATGGGTAAGTAAATCACCAACCCTATGAGTAAGTAACGCACTTACTCTTTATACCAACTATATGGGTAAATAACGCATTTACTCTTTATTCCAACCATATGGGTAAGTAACGCATTTACTCTTTATACCAACCATATGGGTAAGAAACGCATTTACTCGTAGTGTTAGAATCCTTAGGTGAGAATGATTGAGTAGGAAGCAAGGAAGGGTACAAGTAGAATTTCGAGAGAATTCTGTACCCCCTAAGGCTAAACCCACTATAGCCTAGACAAATGTAAACACATGAACTAAGCCTAGATATAACTAAGCATATATGTTTGACACACCCCCATAGGCGAAGTGGGGGATAGCCAGAACAAGTAATGGTCACAAGACCAGTCAAGAAAAGCAAAGCAAGCTCAGGGTGGATCACAAAGTCACCACACAGTCCGAGCACAAGCAAAGGGCCAAAAGGCCAGTTCACATGCAGAGTTATATACAGTGAACAAACAATACAGTGATCATACCCTAACAAGTGTAAGCATGCAGGTATATAGATAGATCACAGTACAGGCAGAGTCAGGCAGTAAGTAAGTGAGGCAAAGTAGGCACAAGGCCTAACACAGTAACAAAGCGCTGATGGTCACCAGGCGGAAGTGCCTTCGTGAAGACATTAGCAGTGTTGGCCCGAGTGGACACGTACGCTAGACGAAGCTGACCACGCTGCTGCAACTCTCGAGCAAGGCTATCATGGCCTTGTTGTCTACGTACAGGACTGGAGGCGAACGAGGCTGCTCTCCCAGGTCGGTCAACAAGTAGGTGAGCCAGCGTAGCTCCTGAGCAGCCATGGCTCCAGCGTAGATCTCAGCCTCACAGCTGGAGCTGAGAACTGAAGACGAGCGGGAAGACTGCCAAGAAACCGAGCCGGACCCAAGGCTGAAGGTGTAACCCTGCGACGACCGCTGCGTAGCTGAGTCGTCAACCCAGGAGGCGTCTGCGTGACCAGTGAGGACAACAGGACCCCGTCCTTCAAGCACAAGCCCCATGCCCGACGTACTGCACAGGTAACGACGTCCTCTTCGCAGCATCCCAGTGCACCTTTCGGTGCCTACCGGGAGCCACGTAGCGAGCCAGAAGGCTGAGAGGGTACGCGAGGTCAGGTCGTGTGCAAGTCATCAGGTACATGAGGCAACCTACAAGCTCTGGGTACGGACCACTCGGCTCTACGGACTTGTCCGAAGGTGGAGCTGAGAGCGAGTGGCTGGTAGACAGAGGAGTGAGCTGTGGCGAGGAGTACTGGAAGCCGAAGCGCTGAAGGACCTGGTGCACCATGTGTGACTGAGCCAGTGTGATGGTGCGCCGTGCTCTGTCCCGGGTGATCTGCAGGCCAAGGTAGCTGCGCAGTTCACCCAGGTCAGTGCAGGTATGTCTCTTCTGCAGCTCGGACTTCACTAGGGTCAGTGCCTCAGTGTCAGCCGTGGCAAAGACGAGGTCGTCGACGTACACTAGGACGTAGAAGGGCAGCAGCGAGGTGTCGTTGCGTAGAAACAGCGACGGGTCTGCTGTAGAAGGAACAAACCCAAGAGCCGCAAGCGTAGTCCTGAGTGTGTCGTGCCACTCGCGAGGCGCCTGGCCAAGACTGTAGAGTGGCCGGCGGAGGCTCCACTGGGTACCTGTAGGAAACGAGCCAGTGAAACCAGGTGGTCGGCGCAGCCAGATCTCCTCGTGCAGGCTGCCCTGCAGGAAGGCAGTACTGAAGTCCAGGGAGTGTAACTCGTAGTTACGCTGAGCAGCTACGTGCAGCAACACCCGAAGAGTAGTCATCTTCGGGGTGGGGGAGAAGGTCTGGAAGTAGTCAACTCCCTATCGCAGACTGAAACCTCGAGCAACGTAACGCGCCTTGAAGGCAGGCGGAGAACCCGGCGGCCGCTTCACCCTGAAGATCCACATGCCATCGACTATGTTCACCCCAGGTGGGGGAACCTCGTCGACGTAAGTACCTGTGGACTTCCAGGATGCCATCTCGGCATCCATAGCTACCTGCCACAGAGAGGAGTAAGGACCCGTAATCGCCTCTGCGTAAGAGCGCGGGGTCGGGATGTCAGGAGCATCCGGGTCTCCCTCAGGGGCAAGCAGCAAGGAGGCGAAACGAGGTACAGCAGCTGCAAGACACTCAAAGTCCTCCTGCTTGTCCTCAAGGACGTCTGTGCCAAGAGCACACTCACCCCCGACGGACGGAGGACTGGCAGGCACAGACTCAGCAACTAGAGCAGAGGCGTAGTCGAGACGGCAGGCAGCAGCAAAGTCAAGTAGCTCAGCAACGAGAGCAGAAGCAGCAGCAGACTCAAAGGACGGGTCAGTGACAGCAGTGGCAAGGAGACGAGCGACAGTGGGACTGGCAGCACGCGCTCGGTCAGACTCAGGGTCAGGGACCTCAGGAAGAGAGGACTCAGGAGGAGAAGGCAGAGGAACACGCAGAGGAACAGAGGAAGGACGGAGTGCCATGGTGTGCGTGCCTGGGACAGGGGGAGGACGCGAACGAGGAGCGCGACGAGCGGTGCGAACAGGTGAGACAGGACGAGACGCAGGCTCACGACGCTCTGTAAGACCTCCAGACTGCTCAGTGTAAGGAGAGGGAACAGGCAGTGGGGAGGCTGGCTGTAACGGCGGCTGCGACTGGTCAGGCGGTGGACACAGCAAGGGAGGAGGAAGACCAGTAGAAGACGGGACACCAAGAACCTGCTGAAGCAGGGGAACGAAGTACGGGCGCGGCCGCACAGGGCCGCACAGGGCCTCCAGCACCAGGGTCAACAGCTCCAGCTCCAGCGCCTCCTGCGCCAGGGCCTCCAACTCCAGCTACTCCAGCTCCAGCGCCTCGAGCGCCAGCTGCTCCAGGCTCCCTAGGGTCTCCAACTCCAGTAGTAACAGCAGCACCTCCAGCTCCAGTGCCTCCAGGCTCGCCAGCTCCGGGAGCCCCACTCCGACGGTGTGCGCGCTGAACAAGCCACTCACGCAGCTGCTGCGAGGACAGTCGCGGTGAAGCACCAGTAGGACCTCCAGACGAAGCAGCACCCCGAGGCTCAGCACCCCCAGACTCCACACCCTCCGACTCAGTACCCTCAGGCTCCGCACCCTCCGACTCAGCACCCCCAGGCTCAACACCCTCAGGCTCAGCAACC
Source organism: Closterium sp. Naga37s-1 (assembly GCA_947471745.1). Taxonomy (NCBI): domain Eukaryota; kingdom Viridiplantae; phylum Streptophyta; class Zygnematophyceae; order Desmidiales; family Closteriaceae; genus Closterium; species Closterium sp. Naga37s-1. The sequence continues at coordinate 1,681,152 of CANJKZ010000264.1, forward strand.
CCAGACCCAGCACCCTCAGACCCCGGACCCCCCGGCTCCGCACCCCCAGACGCAACACCCCCAGACGCAGCACCTGGAGCAGCACCTGAGACGACAGCTACCTGAACAGGCGCAGTACTTGGGAGAGGGTCTACCTGAGACACTCCCGAGGGAGCAGGACCCTGGGGTGGGAGGGGGTCTACCGGAGGTGGACCGGGAGCAAGGAAGAGCGGCGGGGGCGGGGAAGGGGCAGAGCGGTAGGGGAAGAGACGGTAGAAGGGAACCAACTCGTCGAACGTGACATCCTGAGAAGGGAGGACACGGCGCGAGGTGGGGTGGTAAAACTGCCAGCCAGGCGCATCAGGGACAAAGCCAAGGAAGACGCAGGGAATAGCGCGGGCGGAGAGCTTGTTCGCGGACGTATCGCGAACAAAGGCACGAGAACCTCAGACCCGGAACACCGACGCATCGCCAACCTTCCCCGTCCAACGCAGTGTGGGCGAGGTCTCCGGCAAGGAAACACGGGGCCAAAGGTTGAGCTGATGCGCAGCGTACCGGACCGCAAACGGCCACAGAAAATGGGGAGCTGCCGCATGAATCATGGAGGTACGAGCGACCTCCATGACTAAGCCAATGCGGCGCTCAGCAATCCCATTTTGCTGAGGGGAGTTCGGAAGCGTGAACGACTGGGTGATGCCCTCCCCACGACAAAAGTCCCGCAAGAGGTCGGAGGAGAACTCACCACCTCTGTCAGAGTGCAGACGCAGGACAGGAAGGTCCTGGCCGAAACGCGCACGCAGCTGGAGACGGACTGTGCGGATCCAAGGGATCAAGACAGCAGAGGCTTCACCCTTGCTGCGCAAGGGGAAGACTGTGGTGTATCGCGTGTAGTCGTCAACTACCAGCAGAAAGTAGCGCTCGCGGCCCTGTCCACTGACGCGGGCTGGGCCCCACACGTCCATGTGGAGGGTCTGCAGGGGAGCAGTCGTCGGGGGAAACGAGGAGGAGTGAGGAGCGGCGCGCTGCCGTCCCTCGACGCAAGGAAGACAGGGCGGGGCAGGCGAGGGCGGCAGGGGAGGCAGAGACCTGGGGAGACCAGAGACAAGGAGACGGGAGTGCATGCCACGAAGGCGTGGCAGGGAGGGGTGACCCAGGCGGTGGTGCCAAAGAAGAGTCTGGTGCGACAGGAGGCGACACGAGCAAGAGGCGGCTACCTGACCTGACGCGGACACCTGAGCAGACGCAGCGACCTGAGGAGGCTCGGTAGCCAGTGTGTACAGACTCGACCCTGGCCGACGAGTGAACGTATCCAGGTGACGCCCCGTCCGTGTGCACGTGCAGATCGACACACGCTGACCCCCAGGAGTGGTGGTAGTGACCATCGCATCCTGAAGGGCAGCCGTACTCACCAAGTTCGTAGAGAACGAGGGGAGGTGAAGACCTGACAGAGAGCCGGACGGAACCGTCGGACACGGGAGGACAGTGGAGGAACTGGCAACGACCGGGCCCCCAGAGGGATCAGCCAGTCTGACCGGAACAGGTGTAGGAAGAGGAGTGAGAGTGGTGCTGTCACGAAAGAAACAGCGCGAGGCGCCGGAGTCTAACGTGAAGGTGTGCAGGGCCTCAGCAGGCGCAATACCAGGGGGGGTACCAGACGCACTAGCAACTAGAGCAGCAGCGGCTATACCTGGGTCAGGCGGCACACACCAGTAACAGTCACCCTCAGAACTAAAAGACAAAGCATACATGGCAGAGATAATAACATCAAAGTCTAGGTCAAAGATGGCAACTCCCGACCTAAGCAACTCCGCCCAGCGAGGGCGCTCGACGTCATCACCGAACTCAGTGCGCCAGGCGTCGTCAAGGCGGGCAAAGCAGCGGCGCTCAGTGTGAAACCGCCCGCATGTCTTGCCCGCACGGGCACCCGTGCGAATGACATACGGGCAGGTCTCACTACCCTCGCCCGCCCCACGCTGAACCAACCACTCACGGAGCTGCTGAGGAGTCTGAGTCTCGCTCCGACGCTGCTGCTGCTGGCCCCGACTGCCACCAGGGCCGCCACGCTGAGGTCCAGACCGACTACCACTGGTCCCATCGCCTCCACTGCCGCCACCCCCTCCGCTGCCTCCACCGCCGCCACCAGAGCCTCCACCTCCGCCACCGGTCCCACCGCCGCCACCACCTCCACCGCCTCCGCCTCCTCTACCGCTGCCCCCACTGCCACGCCCACTGCCACCTCCACCACCACCGCTGCCTCCTCCACTACCCCGGCCACCCTTGCCCTTGCTGTTGCGGCGCTTCGTACTAGTCGAAGCAGCACCGACGTCCTCAGGAACAGAGACGTCTACAGCAGCAGCAGAGGCGAAGGAGGAGGAAAGGGGGGAGGGGGAGCACCCCTCAAAGAAGGGTGAGCGCGGAGTGCCACGAGCAGCACCCACAGCAACTGCACTAGTCTCAGCTGCGAGGAGATGCTGCTCAAGGAGGTCAACAGTGAGGGAAGTGGGGTCGAGGGTTAGGAAGTGGTCCCTGACAGCGCGAAGGGAGTCAGGGAGGCGAGTGACTATGAAGTAGAGGGTGATGAACATGGGGGGCTGGTTCGTGGGAAGGAACTCAGCAGGAACGGCAGCGCGGTAGCGGGCGTCGCTAGTGCGCAGGTGGGTAACCAGGTCCGGTACTGTGGCAAAAGCCGACAGCTCAGGGAACAGGTAGGGCAGTAGCAGTCTGCCAAGAGCAGCAGTGGCAGGGGAGGAGTAGCGAGCAACGACAGCGTCGTACAAGGCCTGTGCTGTCCTGTGCTCGCCAAAGTGAGCACATTCTGTTGCGGGCAGGTGGTTGCGAATGGCCAAGCGGGCAGTAGCATCACGAGAGAGCCACTGGGAACGAGTCAAAACGTCAGCTGTGGCGGGAAGGGCTGGAGCGGCACCGGACACGAGGTCAAACAGCGAGACACTGTCCCGACTGTCGCTCAGTAGGTACAGTTGCAGATCGTCGTGCCACGTGTCAAATGCTACAGGTCTGCCCTCCGGGTCGAACGGGAGAACCCGAAGCAACGCCATAGGGGCAGAGGAGCCTGGGGGGCCGCGGGGCCAAACAGGGGGCCGAGGGACCTAGGGGGCCAAGGGGCCAAACAAGGGGCCGGGGGTGCCGGGTGCCGGTCTCTGAGGTGGGGCCGAGTGGCCTAGGGGCCGCGGGGCCAAACAGGGGTCCGGGGGGCCTAGAGGGGGCCAAGGGGCCTAGGGGGCCGAGGGGCCAAACAAGAGGCCGGGGGGGGGGGGGGCCGGGTGCCGGTCTCTGAGAAGGGGCCGAGGGGCCTAGGGGCCGCGGGGCCAAACAAGGGGCCTGGGGGGCCTTAGGGGGGCCGAGGGGCCTAGGGGGCCGAGGGGCCAAACAGGGGGCCTTGGGGGCCGAGGGGCCAAAGTAGGGGCCGGGGGGCCTAGGGGGACGAGGGGCCAAAGTAGGGGCCGGGGGGGCCGGGCGCCAGGCTCTGAGTTGGGGCCGAGGGGCCTAGGGGCCGCGGGGCCAAACACGGGGCCGAGGGGGCCTTAGGGGGGCCGAGGGGCCTAGGGGGCCGAGGGGCCAAACAGAGAGCCTAGGGGGCCGAGGGGCCAAAGTAGGGGCCGGGGGGGGCCGGGCGCCAGGCTCTGAGGTGGGGCCGAGGGGCCTAGGGGCCGCGGGGCCAAACAAGGGGCCTGGGGGGGCCTTAGGTGGAGGCCGAGGGGCCTAGGGGGCCGAGGGGCAAAAGTAGGGGCCAGGGGGGCCTAGGGGGCCGAGGGGCCAAACAAGGGGCCTAGAGGGCCGAGGGGCCAAAGTAGGGGCCGGGGGGCCGGGCGCCAGGCTCTGAGGAGGGGCCGAGGGGCCTAGGGGCCGCGGGGCCAAACAAGGGGCCTGGGGGGCCTTAGGGGGGCCGAGGGGCCTAGGGGGCCGAGGGGCAAAAGTAGGGGCCGGGGGGGCCTAGGGGGCCGAAGGGCCAAACAAGAGGCTGTTGGGTGCAAATTCACATTGCACGACATCCTGCCGTCTGTTTGTACAAACATGCGTGTGCGAATGCATTTGGGTGTGAATGGAATGTTCGTGTGTTTGTTTGTTTTCGCAATTTTCGCTTGATGCATTTGCAGGTACTCGCGCAATGTGCGCTTCGGCACAACATTGTACGCGCTATGAACAGTGCAAGCAGAAAGGACGAGCTCGCAAAGGAACCCAAGATGGAAGCTTTGCAGTTCGGTTTAATTGAGTGCGCAGATTCAGTTCTATCCAACTCGAACTTGTACTGTTTTGTTTGGTTGACTATAGTGTAGCAGGGCAGGCACTATAGGGGTACAATTTAGGTGAAGGTTGGATGTTGTTTGTCTGTATCTGCATGCTACAGGGCCAGGGGAAACCAGCGGAACTAGCATTTGGCTGGTTGGGCAAAGACAAAACAGGTTCTGGTTTTAGGACCTGAACCTGGTTGTTGTTTTCCCAGGTTGGAAAAACAGAACCAGAGGTTGTTTACCAACCTACCACCTGCTGTTTTGTCCAGCCAGGTTGGTTCTGTTGCTTGGAATTATTTGGGATCATCCCTGGTTGTTGCCAGGTTGATTCCCAAGGTCCTTGCTAGATAAAACTATATATTCCTTCTCTGTTTGTACCTGAACATATTCAAATTGATTCAAGCGAATTCCTTCCTTGCTGGAATTTCGTATCCACGCGGTTCGACGGCAGAATGCTACCGAGTCAACGCTAGTACGCTAGCACTTCAACGCTAGGCCAACGCTGTCCATTTCGTAACTCTGCAATGGCAGAACTTTTCGCGAGGCAACTTGGCTCTTTTGAAAGCTCTTAGGGTGAGCTTCGATATAGCGAGTTCTCAGCTTAATCCGATCGACGGTCTGCACAACACGCTGCGCGACATTCAAGGTACTCTTGCTGTTTTGACTAAGTCCCTCTTGATCCCTCTCTCTACAAACTCGGACCCGAGGATAGGGGCTGGTCTTGTACCAAGCACCCAGGGACCCTTGGAGGTGACCCCAAGGAGAGGTTTTAAGTTGGATAACGTCTTAATAGCCTGAGTTTATTAGGCCCTTACATCAACAAGCTGGTATCAGAACTGCGTTATAGTGATCCTCGTTATAGGTAGCTATGGCGGGAAATACCTCGGCGGGAGCTGGTGAATCTTCAGCCCAAGATCGTAGCGGCAGCCAGGATTCTGGTGTTTCGGCGCCAAGGGGAGCGCGAACAAACCAGGGCTCGCTGATCAAGGAGGTGCTGAAGAACTTCACCGTCGAGAAGTTCAATGGTGAGGGCTATGATGATTGGGCATGGAAAATGCAACTTTACTTCCGTCAGATTGGTTTGTTGAAACTAATGATTGGGGAGGAGCCTAGACCGAGTGACCCCGCGCTGCAGGAAGATTTGGACGAGCGCGCCTCGGCTGGCTACTACTTGATGTCACAGAGTTTGGAGCTGAACCAGCGTCACCACGTCATGCACCTGCTGCCGGAGGTTGATTGCGGTCCGAAGGCGTGGACCGTGTTGAAGGAGCTGCACGCCCCGACCTCCGTTGTCGCAACGTTGATGCTGGAGAGGGAGCTGTCCTCGTTGCGCTTGAGCGAGGGAGAGCCGGTGCAACCTGTTTTGGACAAAATGCGTGACCTCTACGCGAAGTTGGCGACCGCAGGAATCACCTACCCGGAGCAGACCAAGTGCTTGAAGATGCTATCGCTGCTGCCGGAATCGTGGCTTCAATTCACGAGCGGATTGAGCCTGCCGCAGAACCAGAGCTTGTGGACGCTCGAGTGGGTGCGGACGAAGATTCTGGAGGAGGACTTCCGTCGCCGCCAACTGAGGGGTGGAGACGACGGCAGCAGCGGCTACGGGATGCAAGGGAGCCGACGTGGCAGAGGACGTGGCTTTGGTGGTGCTGGACGCGGTGCAAAGAAGGACGACGACTCCAACGACCAACAAGGAGGTACCGGTTGGGGTCGCGGTGCGAAATCTGGACGTGGGGGCAAGTTGGGTGCTGGTGGCAAAATAAAAGGGAGTTGCTGGTATTGTGAGAAGGAGGGGCACCCCTGGTTTTTGTGCTATAAGAAACCCGATGGATGGACCCCCCAGAATCGTCACCAGGATGGCGGCGCGCGGAGGAACCAGAAAAACGGCGCGAACATGGTCGCCGATTCGTCCGACAACAACCCGAAGAGCAACGGCGGTGCAGAGAAGAAGAAGGAGCGCACCGCAGGCCAGTTCTTCCATATTGGAGAGCAGGGGGAGCAAGGAGACGCCTCTGCCAAGGTTGGAGCAGAGCTGCATCCCCTAGACTATTGGGTGTTGGACACGGGCGCTGCTTGGACGATGACGCCGCGCAAGGAGCTGCTTGATGACGTACGAGCTGCACCGATCAATGAGGTGTGCTCTGCCTCTGGACACGCGCTGAAGGTGGCTGGTGCGGGACGAGCTGCATTCAAGGGAGCGGATGGCAAGCCGGTGGTGCTGCACGACGTTCTCCTCGTTCCTGATCTCAAGGCCAACCTCATCTCCCTCCGTAAGCTTGCCAAGGCTGGGGTGAGCACTAGCACGGATGGGGCACGCACGTACAAGGGGCAGCTGGGAAATCGGGTGCTTTGGGATCTGCACGAGAGCAAGGATGTGTACAGATCCATGTGGCAGCTGCCGGCATTGGCGTGGCACGGTGGGGGGCAGGCTGGAGAGGGGTCTGCATCCCAGGGGGAGTGCAACGCCGTTGGAGGGGTTGGTGTGAAGGTGTCGGCCAGATCTGGGGAGACAGATTGGGCAACGGCACACCGACGCTTGGGGCATGTGGCAATGCCCTTATTGAAGCAGTTAGAGAAGGATGGAGCAGTCAAGGGTTTGAAACTGAACGGACAGCCACCCGATGACAACTGTGAAATCTGTTTGCTCTCAAAATTCACTCGTTTCCCTTTTCATAGCGTGACTGGCAGGAGCAAGAAGCCTTTGGAGCTGGTTCACATGTACCTGGTGGGGCCGCTGCCGGTGCAAGGGCACAAGGGGGAGCGGTATTTCCTAACCATTGTGGATGATTGGAGCAGACTCATGTGGGCGTATCCGCTGAAGCAAAAGGACCACGCCGCCTCTACAATAAAGGAAGATTGGCTGCCATTCGTTGAGAAGCAAGCGGAGTGTGTAGTGAAGCGGATTAAGACAGACCGGGGTGGTGAGTTCCTTGGAGCTGAAACGACGGCCTGGCTCAAGAAGCAGGGCATTCAGAGGGAGCTGACCACAGCTTACTCTCCGCAGTCCAACGGTGTAGCAGAACGGGCGAACCGGACCATTCTGGAGACAGCTAGGGCGCTGCTCATAGAATCAGGGGTGGGCAATTCCATGTGGCCCCATGCTGTCCGGCATGCTACCGTGGCTAGGAACAGGGTGCTCACTAAGGTTGGTAATGAATCGTGGGTGCCGCTGGAGAGGTGGCTTGGGAGGAAGCCGCCGGTGGACATGCTGAGGGTGTTTGGTTGCATGGCAGTCGCCCACGTCCCCAAGAAGTATCGAAGTAAGTTGGGGGCGAGTGCAATCTGGTGTGTGCATTTGGGGCTGGCTGCTGAGAGCAAGGGATGGCTGCTGTGGGAACCATCCAAGGGTGTGTTGTTTGACAGCAGGGATGTGAAGTTTGTTGAGGGCATGATGTATGGGGGCTGGAAGAAACAGCCGGAGACTAAGGTGTCCCAGCAGATGGAGCAGATCACCATGCAGCTGGACCTGACTCCTAGTGTGTGGGAGGAGGGAGAGGAGGCAGCTGCAGAGGCTGGTGATGGAGAGAAGGTGCAGGAGGCACCTGGTGGTGGAGGAGATGATGTGGAGACTAGTGATAGCACCAAGGAAGCTGCTGGATCTGAGGGAGGAGAACAGCAGCTGGGAAAAGCTAAGGTTCCTGCGCTACCATCAAGGAGGAAGCCGAAGGGTGTCGTTATGAGGGGATGGGAGACACCCGTCTCCAGGCCAGGACGTACCCGTATGGCCACTATGAAGCTGACTGCAGGAGCTGATGTTGCAGAGCAGAAGCTTGGGAATGAGGAGGCATTGCTGATTCTACCGCATGGCTATGACCCGGATGAGGAGGATGAACCTGCCTACTGTTTTCTTGCCCCTGCACCAGAGGAACCAGCAAGCATGGAGGAGGCATTAGCTGGACCAGATAGGAAGAAGTGGCTGGTCTCTAGGGATGCTGAGTACCAAAGCTTGCTAGAGAATGGGACATGGGATCTGGTGGTGCTGCCTGAGGGGAAGAAAGCCGTACAGTGCAAGTGGGTGCTAAGGATCAAGACCGATGACAAGGGACAGGTCACCATCTACAAGAGTAGGCTGGTGGCTAAGGGGTTTATGCAGAAGGAGAAGCAGGACTTCAATGAGATCTTTGCTCCCACTGCCAAACCCCCTACCCTCCGTGTCTTGTTGGCAGATGCAGCCGTTAGTGGGAAATTCATCATTCAGATGGATATATCAACGGCATTCCTCAATGGGATTTTAGAGGAGGATGTGTACATGACGCAGCCGCCTGGGTATGAGGATGGTACGGGCAGGGTGTGCAAGCTGAAAAAGTCCATCTACGGCTTGAAGCAGGCGCCACGCTGCTGGTACCAGAAGTTGGCAGCTGTTTTAGAGGAGATGGGATTCAGGACCAGCAGCTGTGATGAGAGCCTCTTTCTCAAGGGGGAGGGGGAGAAGCTGGTGCTGTTTCTGGTCTACGTGGACGACATTCTTCTCTTCAGCAGCAGCATGAAGGAGATCCAGAACGTGCAGCAGCAGCTGATGAAGAACTTCAAGTGCAAGACCCTTGGGGAGGTAAAGTACTACCTCGGGATGCACGTGGAGAGGGATGTGGATCACAGGTGGTTGAAGCTGCACCAGGAGAAGTTCATCAAGGAGCTGGGGGAGAAGTATGGGATTGAGAATGAGCGCAAGGTTGCAACTCCCCTGCCAGCAGAATTCAAGCTTGTGAAAGCAGCAGAGGGTGAAGGGGTTGAAGCCGAGGAGCAGCAGCAATTTCAGTCCTTGGTGGGCAGCCACTTGTATGCCGCGGTTCATACAAGGCCCGACATCTCTTTCTCGGTTCGGCAGCTGGCTAGGGTGGTGCAGAATCCACCAGAGGAGCAGGTGGATGCAGCTGAGCGTGTGGTGAAGTACCTGAACTCTCACCCAAGCATTGGAGTTCAATACTCCGCATCTGCACAGGTGAAGCAGAAAGGGGTTGAGGTGCTGAAAGAGAAGGGGGAGCGGCTTGGAGAAGGCAAGCTGTTTCTCACTTGCTTTACCGATGCTACGTGGGCTTCTGAGAAGGACGATTCCTCATCTGTGGGAGGATACATCTGCGTAGTTGGGGGAGGACCTGTTAGTTGGAGGTCCAAGAAGCAGACGGAGACGGCGCTCTCTTCCGTGGAATCAGAGTACATGGCGATGTTCCATGGGGTGAAGGAGGTGATTTGGTTGAGGAGGCTGTTAGAGGAGATTGGCCAGGAGCAGAAGGTTGCTACGCCGCTATTTTGTGATAGCAAGGGGGCTCTTGGGATGGCCAGGAACGCTGTGCTTCATGGGTTGAACAAGCACATGCGTATCAAGTGACACTGGCTGCGTAAGGAGGTGAAGAGGGGGACCGTGAATCCAATCTATATCAAGACTCACCAGCAGCCAGCAGACTTCCTCACCAAGAGGCTTGCGGATGAGCCTCATTGGCGTTGTGTGCGCATGAGTGGAATGAGCATGAACTAGCATGGAATGATGTGGAATGCAGCCGGCAGGCTGAGGGGGAGTGTGTTGGGTGCAAATTCACATTGCACGACATCCTGCCGTCTGTTTGTACGAACATGCGGGTGCGAATGCATTTGGGTGTGAATGGAATGTTCGTGTGTTTGTTTGTTTGCGCAATTTTCGCTTGATGCATTTGCAGGTACTCGCGCAATGTGCGCTTCGGCACAACATTGTACGCGCTATGAACAGTGCAAGCAGAAAGGACGAGCTCGCAAAAGAACCCAAGATGGAAGCTTTGCAGTTCGGTTTAATTGAGTGCGCAGATTCAGTTCTATCCAACTCGAACTTGTACTGTTTTGTTTGGTTGACTATAGTGTAGCAGGGCAGGCACTATAGGGGTACAATTTAGGTGAAGGTTGGATGTTGTTTGTCTGTATCTGCATGCTACAGGGCCAGGGGAAACCAGCGGAACTAGCATTTGGCTGGTTGGGCAAAGACAAAAACAGGTTCTGTTTTTAGGACCTGAACCTGGTTGTTGTTTTCCCAGGTTGGAAAAACAGAACCAGAGGTTGTTTACCAGCCTACCACCTGCTGTTTTGTCCAGCCAGGTTGGTTCTGTTGCTTGGAATTATTTGGGATCATCCCTGGTTGTTCCCAGGTTGATTCCCAAGGTCCTTGCTAGATAGAACTATATATTCCTTCTCTGTTTGTACCTGAATATATTCAAATTGATTCAAGCGAATTCCTTCCTTGCTGGAATTTCGTATCCACGCGGTTCGACGGCAGAATGCTACCGAGTCAACGCTAGTACGCTAGCACTTCAACGCTAGGCCAACGCTGTCCATTTCGTAACTCTGCAATGGCAGAACTTTTCGCGAGGCAACTTGGCTCTTTTGAAAGCTCTTAGGGTGAGCTTCGATATAGCGAGTTCTCAGCTTAATCCGATCGATGGTCTGCACTGCACGCTGCGCGACGTTCAAGGTACTCTTGCTGTTTTGACTAAGTCCCTCTTGATCCCTCTCTCTACAAACTCGGACCCGAGGATAGGGGCTGGTCTTGTACCAAGCACCTAGGGACCCTTGGAGGTGACCCCGAGGAGAGGTTTTAAGTTGGATAACGTCTTAATAGCCTGAGTTTATTAGCCCTTAATGTACTTACTCTTCGTACCAACCGTATGGGTAGGTAACGCACGTACTCTTTGTACGAACCATATGGGAAAGTAACGCACGTACTCCCTCGTACCAACCATATGGGTAAGTAACGCATTTTTTCTTCGTACCATCCATATGGGAAAGAAACGCACGTTATCTTCGTACCAACCATATGGGTAAGTAACGCATTTTCTCTTAGTACGAACCATATGAGTAAGTATCGCACTTTCTCTTAGTACCAACCATATGGGTAAGTAATGCACTTACTCTTCGTACCAACCATATGGGTAAGTAACGCTCGTACTCTTTGTACCAACCATATGGGAAAGTAACGCACGTACTTTTTGTACCAACCATATGGGTAGGTAATGCACTTACTCTTCGTACCACCCATATGGGTAAGTAACGCATTTTCTCTTAGTACGAACCATATGTGTAAGTAACGCACTTTCTCTTAGTACCAACCATATGGGTAAGTAACGCACGTACTCTTAGTACCAACCATATGGGTAAGTAACGCATGTAGTCTTAGTACCAACCATATGGGTAAGTAACACACATACTTTTAGTACCAACCATATGTCTAAGTTACGCACTTTCTCTTAGTACCAACCATATGGGTAACTAATGCACTTAGTCTTCGTACCAACCATATGGGTAAGTAACGCACGTACTCTTCGTACCAACCATATGGGTAAGTAACGCACTTACTCTTAGTACGAACCATGTGTAAGTAAGGCATTTTCTCTTAGTACGAACAATATGTGTAAGTGAAGCACTTTCTCTTAGTACGAACCATATGTGTAAGTAACGCATTTTCTTATAGTACCAACCATATGGGTAAGTAACGCACTTACTCTGAGTACCAACCATATGTGTAAGTAACGCAGTTTATCTTAGTACCAACCATATGGGTATGTAACGCACTTACTCTTTGTACCAACCATATGGGTAAGTCACGCACTCTCTTTTAGTACCTACCATATGCGGAAGTAACGCACTTAGTCTAACTACCAACCATATGTATAAGTAACGCACATTCTCCTAGTACCAACCATATGGGTAAGTAATGCACTTACTCTTCGTACCAACCATATGGATAAGTAACGCGAGTACTCTTTGTACCAACCATATGGGACAGTAACGCACGTACTCCCTCGTACCAACCATATGGGAAAGTAACGCACGTACTCTTCGTACCACCCATATGGGTAAGTAACGCACTTTCTCTTAGTTCTAACCATATGGGTAAGTAACGCACTTTCTCTTAGTACCAACCATATGGGTAAGTAACGCACTTACTCTTCGTACCAACCATATGGGTAAGTAACGCACGTAGTCTTGGTACCAACCATATGGGTAAGTAACACACATACTCTTCGCACCAACCCGATGGATAACTAACACACTTTCTCTTAGTACCAACCATATGGGTAAGTAATGTACTTACTCTTCTTACCAACCATATGGGTAGGTAACGCACGTACTCTTTGTACGAACCATATAGGAAAGTAACAGGCGTACTCCCTCGTACCAACCATATGTGTAAGTAACGCATTTACTCTTCGTACCATACATATGGGAAAGTAACGCACGTTCTCTTCGTACCAACCATATGGGTAAGTAACGCATTTTCTCTTAGTACGAACCATATGTGTAAGTAACGCACTTTCTCTTAGTACCAACCATATGGGTAAGTAATACACTTACTCTCCGTACCAACCATATGGGTAAGTAACGCTCGTACTCTTTGTACCAACCATATGGGAAAGTAATGCACGTACTTTTTGTACCAACCATATGGGTAAGTAATGCACTTACTCTTCGTACCACCCATATGGGTAAGTAACGCACTTATCTTAGTACCAACCATATGGGTAAGTAACGCACGTAGTCTTGGTACCAACCATATGGGTAAGTAACACACATACTCTTAGTACCAACCATATGTCTAAGTTACGCACTTTCTCTAAGTACCAACCATATGGGTAAGTAATGCACTTACTCTTCGTACCAACCATATGGGTAAGTAACGCACGTACTCTTTGTACCAACCATATGGGTAAGTAACGCACATGCTCTTCGTACCAACCATATGGGAAAGTAACGCACGTACTCCCTCGTACCAACCATATGGGTAAGTAACGCACGTACTCTTTGTACCAACCATATGGGTAAGTAACGCACATGCTATTCGTACCAACCATATGGGTAAGTAACGCACGTTCTCTTCGTACCAACTATATGGGTAAGTAACGCATTTTCTCTTAGTACGAACCATATGTGTAAGTAACGCACTTTCTCTTAGTACCAACCATATGAAAGTAACGCACGTACTCTTCGTACCACCCATATGGGTAAGTAACGCACTTTCTCTTAGTTCTAACCATATGGGTAAGTAACGCACTTTCTCATAGTACCAACCATATGGGTAAGTAACGCACTTACTCTTAGTATCAACCATATGGGTAAGTAACGTACGTAGTCTTGGTACCAACCATATGGGTAAGTAACACACATACTCTTCGCACCAACCAGATGGATAACTAACACACTTTCTCTTAGTACCAACCATATGGGTAAGTAATATACTTACTCTTCGTACCAACCATATGGGTAGGTAACGCACGTACTCTTTGTATGAACCATATGGGAAAGTAACGCACGTACTCCCTCGTACCAACCATATGGGTAAGTAACGCATTTACTCTTTGTACCATCCATATGGGAAAGTAACGCACGTTCTCTTAGTACCAACCATATGTGTAAGTAACGCAATTTCTCTTAGTACGAACCATATGTGTAAGTAACGCACTTTCTCTTAGTACCAACCATATGGGTAAGTAATGCACGTACTCTTCGTACCAACCATATGGGTAAGTCACGCACGTACTCTAAGTACCAACCATATGGTTAAGTAACGCACGTACTCTTAGTACCAGCCAAATGGGTAAGTAACGCACTTTCGCTTAGTACCAACCATATGGGTAGGTAACGCACGTAGTCTTAGTACTAACCATATGGGTAAGTAACACACATACTCTTCGTACCAACAATATGGATAAGTAACGCACTTTCTCTTAGTACCAATCATATGTGTAAGTAATGCACGTTCTCTTCGTACCAACCATATGGGTAAGTAATGCACTTACTCTTCGTACCAACCATATGGGAAAGTAACGCACGTACTCTTCGTATCAACCATATGGGAAAGTAATAAACGTACTCTTCGTACCAACCATATGGATAAGTAACGCACTTTCTCTAAGTACCAACCATATGGTTAAGTAACGCACGTAGTCTTAGTACCAACCATATGGGTAAGTAACACACATACTCTTCGTACCAACAATATGGATAAGTAACGCACTTTCTCTTAGTACCAATCATATGTGTAAGTAACTCACTTTCTCTTAGTACCAACCATATGGGTAAGTAATGCACTTACTCTTCGTACCAACCATATGGGAAAGTGACGCACGTACTCTTCGTTTCAACCATATGGGAAAGTAATGAACGTACTCTTCGTACCAACCATATGGGTAAGTAACGCACTTACTCTTAGTACCAACCATATGTGTAAGTAACGCACTTACTCTTAGTACCAACCATATGCGTAAGTAACGTTCTTTCTCTTAGTACTAACCATATGGGTAAGTAATGCACTTACTCTTTGTACCAACAAATCGGTAAGTATCGCACGTACTCTTTGTACCAACCATATGGGAAAGTAACGCACGTACTCTTCGTACCAACCATATGGGTAAGTAACGCACTTACTCTTAGTACCAACCATATGGGTAAGTAACGCAAGTACTCTTTGTACCAACCATATGGGAAAGTAACGCACGTACTCCCTCGTACCAACCATATGGGAAAATAGCGCACGTACTCTTCGTACCAACCATATAGGTAAGTAACAAACTTTCTCTTAGTACCAACCATATGGTTAAGTAACGCACGTAGTCTTAGTACCAACCATATGGATAAGTAACGCACTTTCTCTTAGTACCAACCATATGGGTAAGTAACGCACTTACTCTTAGTACCAACCATATGTGTAAGTACCGCACTTTCTCTTAGTACCAACCATATGTGTAAGTAACGCTGTTTCTCTTAGTACCAATCATATGTGTAAGTAACTCACTTTCTCTTAGTACCAACCATATGGGTAAGTAATGCACTTACTCTTCGTACCAACCATATGGGAAAGTGACGCACGTACTCTTCGTATCAACCATATGGGAAAGTAATGAACGTACTCTTCGTACCAATCATATGGGTAAGTAACGCACTTACTCTTAGTACCAACCATATGTGTAAGTAACGCACTTACTCTTAGTACCAACCATATGCGTAAGTAACGTTCTTTCTCTTAGTACTAACCATATGGGTAAGTAATGCACTTACTCTTTGTACCAACAAATCGGTAAGTATCGCACGTACTCTTTGTACCAACCATATGGGAAAGTAACGCACGTACTCTTCGTACCAACCATATGGGTAAGTAACGCACTTACTCTTCGTACCAACAATATGGATAAGTAACGCACTTTCTCTTAGTACCAATCATATGTGTAAGTAATGCACGTTCTCTTCGTACCAACCATATGGGAAAGTAACGCACGTACTCTTCGTATCAACCATATGGGAAAGTAATAAACGTACTCTTCGTACCAACCATATGGATAAGTAACGCACTTTCTCTAAGTACCAACCATATGGTTAAGTAACGCACGTAGTCTTAGTACCAACCATATGGGTAAGTAACACACATACTCTTCGTACCAACAATATGGATAAGTAACGCACTTTCTCTTAGTACCAATCATATGTGTAAGTAACTCACTTTCTCTTAGTACCAACCATATGGGTAAGTAATGCACTTACTCTTCGTACCAACCATATGGGAAAGTGACGCACGTACTCTTCGTTTCAACCATATGGGAAAGTAATGAACGTACTCTTCGTACCAACCATATGGGTAAGTAACGCACTTACTCTTAGTACCAACCATATGTGTAAGTAACGCACTTACTCTTAGTACCAACCATATGCGTAAGTAACGTTCTTTCTCTTAGTACTAACCATATGGGTAAGTAATGCACTTACTCTTTGTACCAACAAATCGGTAAGTATCGCACGTACTCTTTGTACCAACCATATGGGAAAGTAACGCACGTACTCTTCGTACCAACCATATGGGTAAGTAACGCACTTACTCTTAGTACCAACCATATGGGTAAGTAACGCAAGTACTCTTTGTACCAACCATATGGGAAAGTAACGCACGTACTCCCTCGTACCAACCATATGGGAAAATAGCGCACGTACTCTTCGTACCAACCATATAGGTAAGTAACACACTTTCTCTTAGTACCAACCATATGGTTAAGTAACGCACGTAGTCTTAGTACCAACCATATGGATAAGTAACGCACTTTCTCTTAGTACCAACCATATGGGTAAGTAACGCACTTACTCTTAGTACCAACCATATGTGTAAGTACCGCACTTTCTCTTAGTACCAACCATATGTGTAAGTAACGCTGTTTCTCTTAGTACCAATCATATGTGTAAGTAACTCACTTTCTCTTAGTACCAACCATATGGGTAAGTAATGCACTTACTCTTCGTACCAACCATATGGGAAAGTGACGCACGTACTCTTCGTATCAACCATATGGGAAAGTAATGAACGTACTCTTCGTACCAATCATATGGGTAAGTAACGCACTTACTCTTAGTACCAACCATATGTGTAAGTAACGCACTTACTCT
Organism: Closterium sp. Naga37s-1; assembly: GCA_947471745.1. Classification (NCBI taxonomy): domain Eukaryota; kingdom Viridiplantae; phylum Streptophyta; class Zygnematophyceae; order Desmidiales; family Closteriaceae; genus Closterium; species Closterium sp. Naga37s-1. Next base: position 1,697,765 of record CANJKZ010000264.1, read on the forward strand.
TAGTACCAACCATATGCGTAAGTAACGTTCTTTCTCTTAGTACTAACCATATGGGTAAGTAATGCACTTACTCTTTGTACCAACAAATCGGTAAGTATCGCACGTACTCTTTGTACCAACCATATGGGAAAGTAACGCACGTACTCTTCGTACCAACCATATGGGTAAGTAACGCACTTACTCTTAGTACCAACCATATGGGTAAGTAACGCAAGTACTCTTTGTACCAACCATATGGGAAAGTAACGCACGTACTCCCTCGTACCAACCATATGGGAAAATAGCGCACGTACTCTTCGTACCAACCATATAGGTAAGTAACACACTTTCTCTTAGTACCAACCATATGGTTAAGTAACCCACGTAGTCTTAGTACCAACCATATGGATAAGTAACGCACTTTCTCTTAGTACCAACCATATGGGTAAGTAACGCACTTACTCTTAGTACCAACCATATGTGTAAGTACCGCACTTTCTCTTAGTACCAACCATATGTGTAAGTAACGCACTTTCTCTTAGTACGAACCATATGTGTAAGTAACGCACTTTCTCTTAGTACCAACCATATGGGTAAGTAATGCACGTACTCTTCGTACCAACCATATAGGTAAGTCACGCACGTACTCTAAGTACCAACCATATGGTTAAGTAACGCACGTACTCTTAGTACCAGCCAAATGGGTAAGTAACGCACTTTCGCTTAGTACCAACCATATGGGTAGGTAACGCACGTAGTCTTAGTACCAACCATATGGGTAAGTAACACACATACTCTTCGTACCAACCATATGGATAAGTAACGCACTTTCTCTTAGTACCAACCATATGCGTAAGTAACGCACTTTCTCTTAGTACTAACCATATGGGTAAGTAATGCACTTACTCTTGGTACCAACAAATTGGTAAGTATCGCACGTACTATTTGTACCAACCATATGGAAAAGTAACGCACGTACTCTTCGTACCAACCATATGGGTAAGTAACGCACTTACTCTTAGTACCAACCATATGGATAAGTAACGCACTTTCTCTTAGTACCAACCATATGGGTAAGTAACACACATACTCTTCGTACCAACAATATGGATAAGTAACGCACTTTCTCTTAGTACCAATCATATGTGTAAGTAATGCACGTTCTCTTCGTACCAACCATATGGGTAAGTAATGCACTTACTCTTCGTACCAACCATATGGGAAAGTAACGCACGTACTCTTCGTATCAACCATATGGGAAAGTAATGAACGTACTCTTCGTACCAACCATATGGATAAGTAACGCACTTTCTCTAAGTACCAACCATATGGTTAAGTAACGCACGTAGTCTTAGTACCAACCATATGGGTAAGTAACACACATACTCTTCGTACCAACAATATGGATAAGTAACGCACTTTCTCTTAGTACCAATCATATGTGTAAGTAACTCACTTTCTCTTAGTACCAACCATATGGGTAAGTAATGCACTTACTCTTCGTACCAACCATATGGGAAAGTGACGCACGTACTCTTCGTATCAACCATATGGGAAAGTAATGAACGTACTCTTCGTACCAACCATATGGGTAAGTAACGCATTTACTCTTTGTACCAACCATATGTGTAAGTACCGCACTTTCTCTTAGTACCAACTATATGTGTAAGTAACGCACTTTCTCTTAGTACGAACCATATGTGTAAGTAACGCACTTTCTCTTAGTACCAACCATATGGGTAAGTAATGCTCGTACTCTTTGTACCAACCATATGGGTAAGTAACGCACGTACTCTAAGTACCAACCATATGGTTAAGTAACGCACGTACTCTTAGTACCAGCCAAATGGGTAAGTAACGCACTTTCGCTTATTACCAACCATATGGGTAAGTAACGCACGTAGTCTTAGTACCAACCATATGGGTAAGTAACACACATAGTCTTCGTACCAACCATGTGGATAAGTAACGCACTTTCTCTTAGTACCAATTTTATGGGTAAGTAACGGACTTTCTCTTAGTACCAATCATATGTGTAAGTAACTCACTTTCTCTTAGTACCAACCATATGGGTAAGGAATGCACTTACTCTTCGTACCAACCATATGGGAAAGTGACGCACGTAGTCTTCGTATCAACCATATGGGAAAGTAATGAACGTACTCTTCGTACCAACCATATGGGTAAGTAACGCACGTACTCTTAGTACCAACCATATGTGTAAGTAACGCACTTTCTCTTAGTACCAACCATATGCGTAAGTAACGCACTTTCTCTTAGTACTAACCATATGGGTAAATAATGCATTTACTCTTGGTACCAACAAATCGGTAAGTATCGCACGAACTATTTGTACAAACCATATGGAAAAGTAACGCACGTACTCTTCGTACCAACCATATGGGTAAGTAACGCACTTACTCTTAGTACCAACCATATGGATAAGTAACGCACCTTCTCTTAGTACCAACCATATGGTTGAGTAACGCACGTAGTCTTAGTACCAACCATATGGGTAAGTAACACACATACTCTTCGTACCAACAATATGGATAAGTAACGCACTTTCTCTTAGTACCAATCATATGTGTAAGTAATGCACGTTCTCTTCGTACCAACCATATGGGTAAGTAATGCACTTACTCTTCGTACCAACCATATGGGAAAGTAACGCACGTACTCTTCGTATCAACCATATGGGAAAGTAATGAACGTACTCTTCATACCAACCATATGGATAAGTAACGCACTTTCTCTAAGTACCAACCATATGGTTAAGTAACGCACGTAGTCTTAGTACCAACCATATGGGTAAGTAACACACATACTCTTCGTACCAACAATATGGATAAGTAACGCACTTTCTCTTAGTACCAATCATATGTGTAAGTAACTCACTTTCTCTTAGTACCAACCATATGGGAAAGTGACGCACGTACTCTTCGTATCAACCATATGGGAAAGTAATGAACGTACTCTTCGTACCAACCATATGGGTAAGTAACGCACTTACTCTTAGTACCAACCATATGTGTAAGTACCGCACTTTCTCTTAGTACCAACTATATGTGTAAGTAACGCACTTTCTCTTAGTACGAACCATATGTGTAAGTAACGCACTTTCTCTTAGTACCAACCATATGGGTAAGTAATGCACGTACTCTTTGTACCAACCATATGGGTAAGTAACGCACGTACTCTAAGTACCAACCATATGGTTAAGTAACGCACGTACTCTTAGTACCAGCCAAATGGGTAAGTAACGCACTTTCGCTTATTACCAACCATATGGGTAAGTAACGCACATAGTCTTAGTACCAACCATATGGGTAAGTAACACACATAGTCTTCGTACCAACCATATGGATAAGTAACGCACTTTCTCTTAGTACCAATTTTATGGGTAAGTAACGCACTTTCTCTTAGTACCAATCATATGTGTAAGTAACTCACTTTCTCTTAGTACCAACCATATGGGTAAGGAATGCACTTACTCTTCGTACCAACCATATGGGAAAGTGACGCACGTAGTCTTCGTATCAACCATATGGGAAAGTAATGAACGTACTCTTCGTACCAACCATATGGGTAAGTAACGCACGTACTCTTAGTACCAACCATATGTGTAAGTAACGCACTTTCTCTTAGTACCAACCATATGCGTAAGTAACGCACTTTCTCTTAGTACTAACCATATGGGTAAGTAATGCATTTACTCTTGGTACCAACAAATCGGTAAGTATCGCACGAACTATTTGTACCAACCATATGGAAAAGTAACGCACGTACTCTTCGTACCAACCATATGGGTAAGTAACGCACTTAATCTTAGTACCAACCATATGGATAAGTAACGCACCTTCTCTTAGTACCAACCATATGGTTAAGTAACGCACGTAGTCTTAGTACCAACCATATGGGTAAGTAACACACATACTCTTCGTACAAACAATATGGATAAGTAACGCACTTTCTCTTAGTACCAATCATATGTGTAAGTAATGCACGTTCTCTTCGTACCAACCATATGGGTAAGTAATGCACTTGCTCTTAGTACCAACCATATGGGAAAGTAATGAACGTACTCTTCGTACCAACCATATGGGTAAGTAACGCACTTGCTCTTAGTACCAACCATATGTGTAAGTAACGCACTTTCTCTTAGTACCAACCATATGCGTAAGTAACGTTCTTTCTCTTAGTACTAACCATATGGGTAAGTAATGCACTTACTCTTTGTACCAACAAATCGGTAAGTATCGCACGTACTCTTTGTACCAACCATATGGGAAAGTAACGCACATACTCTTCGTACCAACCATATGCGAAAGTAACGCACGTAGTCTTCGTATCAACCATATGGGAAAGTAATGAACGTACTCTTCGTACCAACCATATGGGTAAGTAACGCACTTACTCTTAGTACCAACCATATGTGTAAGTAACGCACTTTCTCTTAGTACCAACCATATGCGTAAGTAACGCACTTTCTCTTAGTACTAACCATATGGGTAAGTAATGCACTTACTCTTGGTACCAACAAATCGGTAAGTATCGCACGTACTATTTGTACCAACCATATGGGAAAGTAACGCACGTACTCTTCGTACCAACCATATGGGTAAGTAACGTACTTACTCTTAGTACCAACCATATGGATAAGTAACGCACTTTCTCTTAGTACCAACCATATGGTTAAGTAACGCACGTAGTCTTAGTACCAACCATATGGGTAAGTAACACACATACTCTTCGTACCAACAATATGGATAAGTAACGCACTTTCTCTTAGTACCAATCATATGTGTAACTAATGCACTTTCTCTTAGTACCAACCATATGGGTAAGTAATGCACTTACTCTTCGTACCAACAATATGGGAAAGTAACGCACGTACTCTTCGTATCAACCATATGGGAAAGTAACGCACGTACTCTTCGTACCAACCATATGGGTAAGTAACGCACTTACTCTTAGTACCAACCATATGTGTAAGTAACGCACTTTCTCTTAGTACCAAACATATGTGTAAGTAACGCACTTTCTCTTAGTACCAACCATCTGGGTAAGTAATGCACTTACTCTTGGTACCAACCATATGGGTAAGTATCGCACGTACTCTTTGTACCAACCATATGGGAAAGTAACGCACGTACTCTTCGTACCAACCATATGGGTAAGTAACGCACGTTCTGTTAGTACCAACCATATGGTTAGGTAACGCACTTTCTCTTAGTACCAACCATCTGGGTAAGTAACGCACTTTCTCTTTGTACCAACCATATGGGAAAGTAACGCACGTACTCTTCGTACCAACCATATGGGTAAGTAACGCACGTTCTGTTAGTACCAACCATATGGGTAAGTAATGCATTTACTCTTAGTACCAACCATCTGGGTATGTAACACACATACTCTTTGTACCAACCATACGGGTAAGTACACAGTTACTCCTAGTACCAACCACATGGGTAAGTAAATCAGTTACTCTTATCACGAACCCTATGAGTAAGTAACACACGTACTCTTCTTACCAACCATATGGGTAAGTAACACACTTACTCTTAGTACCAACCATATGGGTAAGTAACGCATTTACTCTTAGTACCAACCATATGGATAAGTAACGCACTTACTTTTTATACCAACCATATGGGTAAGTAACGCACTTACTCTTAGTACCAACCATATGGGTAAGTAATGCATTTACTCTTAGTACCAACCATATGGGTAAGTAACGCATTTACTCTTAGTACCAACCATATCGATAAGTAACGCACTTACATTTTATACCAACCATATGGGTAAGTAACGCACTTACTCTTAGTACCAACCATATGGGTAAATAACACATTTACTCTTAGTACCAACCATATGGGTAAATAATACATTTACTCTTAGTACCAACCATATGGGTAAGTAACGCATTTACTCTTTATACCAACCATATGGGTAAGTAACGCACTTACTCTTAGTACCAACCATATGGGTAAATAATACATTTACTCTTAGTACCAACCATATGGGTAAAAAATACATTTACTCTTAGTACCAACCATATGGGTAAATAATACATTTAATCTTAGTACCAACCATATGGGTAAGTAACGCATTTACTCTTAGTACCAACCATATGGGTATGTAACGCACTTACTCTTTGTACCAACCATATGGTTAACTAAAGCACATACCCTTCGTACCAACCATATGGGTAAGTAACGCTCTTACTTATTATACCAACCATATGGGTAAGTAACGCACTTACCCCTAGTACCAACCATATGGGTAAATAATACATTTACTCTTAGTACCAACCATATGGGTAAATAATACATTTACTCTTAGTACAAACCATATGGGTAGGTAACGCATTTACTTTTAGTACCAACCATATGGGTAAGTAACGGACTTTCTCTTAGTACCAGTTATATGGGTAAGTAACGCACGTACTGTTAGTACCAACCATATGGGTAAGTAATGCATTTACTCTTAGTACCAACCATCTTGTTATGTAACACACATACTCTTTGTACCAACCATACGGGTAAGTACACAGTTACTCCTAGTACCAACCACATGGGTAAGTAAATCAGTTACTCTTATCACGAACCCTATGAGTAAGTAACACACGTACTCTTCTTACCAACCATATGGGTAAGTAACGCACTTACTCTTTATACCAACCATATGGGTAAGTAACGCATTTACTCTTAGTACCAACCATATGGGTAAGTAACGCACTTACTTTTTATACCAACCATATGGGTAAGTAACGCACTTACTCTTAGTACCAACCATATGGGTAAATAATACATTTACTCTTAGTACCAACCATATGGGTAAATAATACATTTACTCTTAGTACCAACCATATGGGTAAGTAACGCACTTACTTTTTATACCAACCATATGGGTAAGTAACGCACTTACTCTTAGTTCCAACCATATGGGTAAGTAATGCATTTACTCTTAGTACCAACCATATGGGTAAGTAACGCATTTACTCTTAGTACCAACCATATGGATAAGTAACGCACTTACTTTTTATACCAACCATATGGGTAAGTAACGCAATTACTCTTAGTACCAACCATATGGGTAAGTAATGCATTTACTCTTAGTACCAACCCTATGGGTAAGTAACGTATTTACTCTTAGTACCAACCATATGGATAAGTAACGCACTTACTTTTTATACCAACCATATGGGTAAGTAACGCACTTACTCTTAGTACCAACCATATGGGTAAATAATACATTTACTCTTAGTACCAACCATATGGGTAAATAATACATTTACTCTTAGTACCAACCATATGGGTAAGTAACGCATTTACTCTTTATACCAACCATATGGGTATGTAACGCACTTACTCTTTGTACCAACCATATGGTTAACTAAAGCACATACCCTTCGTACCAACCATATGGGTAAGTAACGCTCTTACTTTTTATACCAACCATATGGGTAAGTAACGCACTTACCCCTAGTACCAACCATATGGGTAAATAATACATTTACTCTTAGTACCAACCATATGGGTAAATAATACATTTACTCTTAGTACCAACCATATGGGTAGGTAACGCATTTACTTTTAGTACCAACCATATGGGTAAGTAACGGACTTTCTCTTAGTACCAACCATATGGGTATGTAACGCACTTACTCTTTGTACCAACCATATGGTTAACTAAAGCACATACTCTTCGTACCAACCATATGGGTAAGTAACGCTCTTACTCTTTGTTCCAACCATATGGGTAAGTAATACATTTTCTCTTAGTACCAACTATATGGGTAAGTAACACACATACTCTTCGTACCAACCATATGTGTAAGTAACGCACTTACTCTTAGTTGTGAGAAGGATTGACGAAAGAATGAAGTGAGAAAGGATGATTGCACTAGAAAGCATTGGGATACATATAGAAAACCCTAACAGGGTTGTACTCACTACAGAGTACCCCACTACAGACTAGAGAAACATAATGTTCTGACACACCCCCATAGTCAAAGTGGGGTATGATCAGCACAAGAAGCAAAGCAAGCTCAAGGTGGATCACAATGTCACCACACATTCTGAGCACAAGTACAAGAAGTAACAGTTTAAAGTTCACAATAAATAAGCAAAGCTAGAGGCTATCACAGAGGGCAAGTGAGGAGGAGGAGGCTGGACTAATAGGAGAGGAGAGAGGAGGCAACGGCGGAAGCTGCAGATACACGGGCAACAGGAGCGGCGCGCACTGTGGCTACCGGAGGCGCACCTCCGGACTACAGGAGTAACTGGCTCCGCGGCTAAGACGAGCGGCAGGAGCAACGGACCCACGGGCGACTGGCGCAGCGGCGTCACTGGGCTACCGGAAGCGCACCTCCGGACTACTGGCACTGCTAGCAACACGACGGCTACCTTCACCCAACCTCCCTCTACTGCTGCACCTCAGGGGATGGAGGAGAAGGGGGGGGGGGGGGGGGGGGGGTGGGTGCTGTGCATGGCGCGTGCAGAGGGCAGCAGGGCGCACGGGGCGCACAGGGCAGCAGGGCAGCAGGGCGCACGGGGCGCACAGGGCAGCAGGGCGCGCGGGGCGCAGCAGGGCTGGCGGGTTGGCCACACCCGCCACCCCCATACCCTCCCCCACTGCTGCATCCGCAGCAGAGAGATGGGGGGGGGGGGGGGGGGGGGGGGGGGGGCGGGGGGGGCAGGCATGTGCTGCAGGTCCCCTCCCCCCACTGCCGCATCCGCACCAGGGGGATGGCAGATCCCCTCCCCCCCACTGCTGTACCCGCAGCAGGGGGGTGGGGGGGGTGCTGTGCATGGCGCGTGCAGAGGGCAGCAGGGCGCACGGGGCACACAGGGCAGCAGGGGCGGCTGCTCCAGGGGCGGCTGCACCAGGGGCGGCTGCACCAGGGGTGGCTGCTCCAGAGGCGGCTGCACCAGGGGCGGCTGCTGAGGTCCAGGAGCGGCTGCACCAGGGGCGGTTGCTCCAGGGGCGGCTGCACCAGGGGCGGCTGCTCCAGGGGCGGCTGCACCAGGGTCGGCTGCACCAGGGGCGGCTGCTCCAGGGGCTGCTGCACCAGGGGCGGCTGCTCCAGGGGCGGCTGCACCAGGGGCGGCTGCACCAGGGGCGGCTGCTCCAGGGGCGGCTGCACCAGGGGCGGCTGCTCCGACGCAAGGCCCCCCCCCCCAGGTCGCCCCTCCCGTCGCCTGTTGAGGCGACCTGAGGGGGGGGGGGGGGGGGGGGGGAGGAGGACGGGGGCCGACGCGCGGCCTCCCAGGGCGCCAGAGCAGGCGGAAGAAGGGGCGACGCGCGCCCCCCCAAGTCGCCCCTCCCCCCACTCGCCACGTAAGGCGACGGGAAAAGGGGGGGGGCGGTGCACGGGCCCCTGGTGCGCCACGACCGGCATGAGGGCGGGGCCTGGGTCGGGGCAGGTCCGGGACAGGGCCGGGACGGGGCCGAGGAAGGGCCGGGGCGGGCCGTGAAGGGGCCTAACGGGCCGCGAAGGGGCCGCGACAAGCCGCGACGGGGCCTAACGGGCCGAGAAAGGGGCCGGGGAAGGGCCTGGGCGGGCCGCGAAGGGGCCTAACGGGCCGCGAAGGGGGGGCCGCGACGGACCTAACGGGCCGCGACAGGGTCGGGGCAGGGCCGGGGTCGGGGCAGGTCCGGGACAGGGCCGGGACGGGGCCGAGGAAGGGCCGGGGCGGGCCGCGAAGGGGCCTAACGGGCCGCGAACGGGGCCTGACGGGGCCTGACGGGGCCTGACGGGGCCGAACGGGGCCGCAAACAGGGCCTGACGGGGCCGCAAACGGGGCCTGACGGGGCCGCAAACGGGGCCTGACGGGGCCGCGAAGGGCTTCACTACGGGCCGCGAAGGGGCCTTACGAGGGGGCCGCGAAAGAGGCCTTACGAGGGGGCCGCGAAGGGGCCTAACGAGGGGCCGCGAAGGGCCTTACGAGGGGCCGCGAAGGGGCCTAACGAGGGGCCGCGAACGGCCTTACGAGGGGCCGCGAAGGGCCGTTAAGGGCAGGCGCGACGCGCGCCTAGGGTAGGAAAAGTTTCAGTGTAAACGTGGTGGGCCCTTGGAAGGATCGATCTTGCTCTATACCATGTGAGAAGGATTGACGAAAGAATGAAGTGAGAAAGGATGATTGCACTAGAAAGCATTGGGATACATATAGAAAACCCTAACAGGGTTGTACTCACTACAGAGTACCCCACTGCAGACTAGAGAAACATAATGTTCTGACATTAGTACCAACCATATGTATAAGTAACGCACTTACTCTTAGTACCAACCATATGGGTAAGTAGCGCACTTTCTTTTAGTACCAATCATATGGGTAAGTAACGAACTTACTCTTAGTACCAACAATATGGATAAGTAACCCACTTACTCTTTCTACCAACCATATAGGTATGTAACGCATTTACTCTTGGTACGAACCATATGGGTAACTAACGCACATACTCTTCGTAACAACCATATGGATAAGTAACGCACTTACTCTTAGTACCAACAATATGGGTAAGTAACCCACTAACTCTTTGTACCAACCATATGGGTCAGTAATGCATTTACTCTTAGTACCAACCATATGGGTAAGTAACGCACGTACTCTTCGTACCAACCATATGGGTAAGTAATGCATTTACTCTTAGTACCAACCATATGGGTAAATAATACATTTACTCTTAGTACCAACCATATGGAAAAGTAACGCACTTACTCTTAGTACCAACCATATGGGTAAGTAACGCACTTTCTCTTAGTACCAACCATATGGGTATGTAACGCATTTTCTCTTTGTACCAACCGTATGGGTAAGTAACGCACATACTCTTAGTACCAACCATATGGATTAGTAACCCACTTTCTCTTTGTACCAACCATATAGGTATGTAACGCAATTACTCTTGGTACGAACCATATGGGTAAGTAATGTATCTACTCTTTGTTCCAACCCTATGAGTAAGTAATGCACCTACTCTTTTTACCAACCATATGGGTAAGTAACGTATTTACTCTTAGTACCAACCATATGGGTAAGTAAAACACATACTCTTCGTACCAACCATATAGGTAAGTAACGCACTTTCTCTTTGTACTAACTATATGTGTAAGTAACGCACTTTCTCTTAGTACCAACCATATGGGTAAGTAACGTACTTACTCTTTGTACCAACCGAATGGGTAAGTAATACATTTACTCTTAGTACCAACCATATGGGCAAGTTACAAACATACTCTTCGTACCAATCATATGGGTAAGTAACGCACTTTCTCTACCAACCATATGTGTAAGTAACGCACTTACTCCTAGTACCAACCATATGGGTAAGTAACGCACTTTCTCTTAGTACCAACCATATGGGTAAGTAACGCACTTTCTCTTAGTACCAACCATATGGGTAAGTAACATACTTACTCTTTGTACCAACCGAATGGGTAAGTAATACATTTACTCTTAGTACCAACCATATGGGCAAGTTCCACACATACTCTTCGTACCAACCATATGGGTAAGTAACGCACTTTCTCTACCAACCATATGTGTAAGTAATGCACTTTCTCTTAGTACCAACCACATGTGTAAATAACGCACTTACTCTTAGTACCAACCATATAGGTAAGTAACGCACTTTCTCTTAGTACTAACTATATGTGTAAGTAACGCACTTTCTCTTAGTACCAAGCATATGGGTAAGTAACGCACTTTCTTTTAGTAACAATCATATGGGTAAGTAACGCACTTACTCTTAGTACCAACAATATGGGTAAGTAACCCACTTACTCTTTGTACCAACCATATAAGTATGTAACGCATTTACTCTTGGTACGAACCATATGGGTAAGTAATGTACTTAATCTTTGTACTAACCATATGGGTAAGTAACGCACATACTCTTCGTACCAACCATATGGATAAGTAACGCACTTACTCTTAGTACCAACAATATGGGTAAGTAACCCACTTACTCTTTGTACCAACCATATATGTATGTAACGCTCTTACTCTTAGTACCAACCATATGGGTAAGTAACGCACGTATTCTTTGTACCAACCATATGGGTAAGTACACACTTAATCCTAGTACCAACCACATGGGTAAGTAACGCACATACTCTTCGTAACAACCATATGGATAAGTAACGCACTTACTCTTTATACCAACCATATGGGTAAGTGACTCATTTACTCTTAGTACCAACCATATGGGTAAGTAACGCACTTACTTTTGATACCAACCATTTGGGTAAGTAACGCACTTACTCCTAGTACCAACCATATGGGTAAATAATGCATTTACTCTTACTACCAACCATATGGGTAAGTAACACACATACTTTTCGTACCAACCATATGGGTAAGTAACGCACTTTCTCTACCAACCATATGAGTAAGTAACGGACTTTCTCTTAGTACCAACCATATGGGTAAGTAATGCACTTACTCTTAGTACCAACCATATGGGTAAATAACGCACCTTCTCTTAGTACCAATCATATGTGTAAGTAACGCACATACTCTTCGTACCAACTATATGGGTAAATAACGCACTTACTCTTCGTACCAACCATATGGATAAGTAACGCACTTACTCTTAGCACCTATAATATGGGTAAGTAACCCACTTACTCTTTGTACCAACCATATAGGTATGTAACACATTTACTCTTGGTACGAACCATATGGGTAAGTAATACACTTACTCTTTGTACCAACCATCTGGGTAACTAACGCACATACTCTTCGTACCAACCATATGGATAAGTAACGCACTTACTCTTAGTACCCACAATATGGGTAAGTAACCCACTTACTCTTTGTACAAACCATATAGGTATGTAACGCATTTAGTCTTGGTACGAACCATATGGGTAAGTAATGCACTTACTCTTTGTACCAACCATATGGGTAACTAAAGCACATACTCTTCGTACCAACCATATGGGTAAGTAACGCTCTTACTCTTTCTACCAACCATATGGGTAAGTAATACATTTACTCTTAGTACCAACCATATGGGTAAGTAATGCACTTACTCTTTGTACCAACCATATGGGTAACTAAAGCACATACTCTTCGTACCAACCATATGGGTAAGTAACGCTCTTACTCTTAGTACCAACCATATGGGTAAGTAATACATTTACTCTTAGTACCAACCATATGGGTAAGTAACACACATACTCTTCGTACCAACCATATGGGCAAGTTACACACATACTCTTCGTACCAACCATATGGGTAAGTAACGCACTTTGTCTACCAACCATATGTGTAAGTAACGCATTTACTCCTAGTACCAACCATATGGGTAAGTAACGCACTTTCTCTTAGTAGCAATCATATGGGTAAGTAACGCACTTACTCTTAGTACCAACCATATCGGTTAGTAACGTACATACTCTTTGTACCAACCATATGGATAAGTAATACATTTACTCTTAGTACCAACCATATGGGTAAGTAACACACATACTCTTCGTACCAGCCATGTGGGTAAGTAACGCACTTTCTCTACCAACCATATGTGTAAGTAACGCACTTTCTCTTAGTACCAATCATACATACTCTTTGTACCAACCATATGTGCAAGTAATGCACTTTCTTTTAGTATTAATCATATAAGTAAGTAACGCACTTACTCTTAGTACCAACCATATGGGTAAGTAACCCACTTACTCTTTGTACCAACCATATAGGTATGTAACGCATTTACTCTTGCTACGAACCATATGGGTGAGTAATGTACTTAATCTTTGTACCAACCATATGGATAAGTAACGCACATACTCTTCGTACCAACCATATGGATAAGTAACGCACTTACTCTTAGTACCAACAATATGGGTAAGTAACCCACTTACTCTTTATACCAACCATATATGTATGTAACGCTCTTACTCTTAGTTCCAACCATATCGGTAAGTAACGCACGTATTCTTCGTACCAACCATATGGGTAAGTAATGCATTTACTCTTAGTACCAACGATATGGGTAAGTAAGACACATACTCTTCATGGGTAAGTACACACTTACTCCTAGTACCAACCACATGGGTAAGTAAATCAGTTACTCTTATCACCAACCCTATGAGTAAGTAACGCACTTACTCTTCTTACCAACTATATGGGTAAGTAACGCACTTACTCTTAGTACCAACAATATGGGTAAGTAACCCACTTACTCTTTGTACCAACCATATAAGTATGTAACGCATTTAGTCTTGGTATGAACCATATGGGCAAGTAATGCACTTACTCTTTGTACCAACCATATGGGTAACTAAAGCACATACTCTTCGTACCAACCATATGGGTAACTAAAGCACATACTCTTTGTACCAACCATATGGGTAAGTAATACATTTACTCTTAGTACCAACCATATGGGTAAATAACACACATACTCTTCGTACCAACCATATGTGTAAGTAACGCACTTACTCTTTGTACCAACCATATGTGTAAGTAATTTACTTTCTTTTAGTACCAATCATATGGGTAAGTAACGCACTTACTCTTAGTACCAACAATATGGGTAAGTAACCCACTTACTTTTTGTACCAACCATATAGGTATGTAACGCATTTACTCTTGATACGAACCATATGGGTAAGTAACGCATTTACTCTTAGTACCAACCATATGGGTAGGCAACGCACTTAATTTTTATACCAACCATATGGGTAAGTAGCGCACTTACTCTTAGTACCAACCATATGGATAAGTAACACACATACTCTTCGTACCAACCATATGGGTAAGTAACGCACTTACTCTTAGTACCAACCATATGGGTAAGTAACGCATGTACTCTTCATACCAACCATCTGGGTAAGTAACCCACTTACTCTTTGTACCAACCATATAGATTTGTAACGCATTTACTCTTGGTACGAACCATATGGGTAAGTAATGCACATAATCTTCGTACCAAACATATGGGTAAGTAAGCACTTACTCTTCGTACCAACCATATGCGTAAATAATACACTTACCGTGACTACCAACGATATGGGTAGGTAACGCATTTACTCTTAGTACCAACCATATGGGTAAGTAACGCACGTAGTCTTCGTACCAACCATATGGGTAAGTAATGCATTTACTCTTAGTACCAACCATATGGGTAAGTAACGCACGTAGTCTTCGTACCAACCATATGGGTAAGTAATGCATTTACTCTTAGTACCAACCATATGGGTAAATAACACACATACTCTTGTACTAACCATATGGATAAGTAACGCACTTACTCTTTATACCAACCATATAGGTAACTAGCGCACTTTCACTTATTACCAACCATATGGTTAAGTAACGCACGTACTCTTCGTACCAACCATATGGGTAAGTAATGCATTTACTCTTAGTACCAACCATATGGGTAAGTAACGCACTTTCTCTTGGTATGAACCATATGGGTAAGTAATGCACTTACTCTTTGTACCAACCATATGGGTAACTAACGCACTTACTCTTCGTACCAACCATATGGGTAAGTAACGCACTTACTCTTAGTACCAACCATATGGGTAAGTAACGCACGTACTCTTTGTACCAACCATATGGGTAAGTAATGCATTTACTCTTAGTACCAACGATATGGGAAAGTAACACACATACTCTTCGTACCAACCATATGGGTAAGTACACACTTACTCCTAGTACCAACCACATGGGAAAGTAAATCAGTTACTCTTATCACCAACCCTATGCGTAAGTAACACACTTACTCTTCTTACCAACCATATGGGTAAGTAACGCACTTACTCTTAGTACCAACCATATGGGTAAGTAACGCATGTACTCTTCGTACCAACCATCTGGGTAAGTAACCCACTTACTCTTTGTACCAACCATATAGATTTGTAACGCATTTACTCTTGGTACGAACCATATGGGTAAGTAATGCACATAATCTTCGTACCAAACATATGGGTAAGTAAGCACTTACTCTTCGTACCAACCATATGCGTAAATAATACACTTACCGTGACTACCAACGATATGGGTAGGTAACGCATTTACTCTTAGTACCAACCATATGGGTAAGTAACGCACGTAGTCTTTGTACCAACCATATGGTTAAGTAACGCATTTACTCTTAGTACCAACCATATGGGTAAGTAACGCACGTAGTCTTCGTACCAACCATATGGGTAAGTAATGCATTTACTCTTAGTACCAACCATATGGGTAAGTAACACACATACTCTTGTACTAACCATATGGATAAGTAACGCACTTACTCTTAGTACCAACCATATGGGTAAGTAACGCACGTACTCTTCGTACCAACCATATGGGTAAGTAATGCATTTACTCTTAGTACCAACGATATGGGAAAGTAACACACATACTCTTCGTACCAACCATATGGGTAAGTACACACTTACTCCTAGTACCAACCACATGGGAAAGTAAATCAGTTACTCTTATCACCAACCCTATGCGTAAGTAACACACTTACTCTTCTTACCAACCATATGGGTAAGTAACGCACTTACTCTTTATACCAACCATATGGGTAAGTAACGCATTTACTCTTAGTACCAATCATAAAGGTAAGTAACGCTCGTACTCTTCGTACCAACCATATGGGTAAGTAATGGATTTACTCTTCGTACCAACCATATGAGTAAGTGTCACACATACTCCTTGTACCAACCATATGGGTAAGTACACACTTACCGCTAGTACGAACTACATGGGTAAGTAAAGCAGTTACTCTTATCACCAACCCTATGAGTAACTAACACACTTACTCTTCTTACAAACCAAATGGGTAAGTAACGCATTTACTCCTAGTACCAACCATATGGGTAGGTAACGCACTTACTTTTTATACCAACCATATGGGTAAGTAGCGCACTTACTCTTAGTACCAACCATATGGATAAGTAGCACACATACTCTTCGTACCAACCATATGGGTAAGTAACGCACTTTCTTTAAGTACCAAGCATATGGGTAAGTAACGCACTTTCTCTACTACCAACCATATGGGTAAGTAACGCACTTTCTCTTAGTACCAACCATATGGATAAGTAATGCACTTACTCTTAGTACCAACCATATGGGTAAGTAACGCACGTACTCTTCGTACCAACCATCTGGGTAAGTAACCCACTTACTCTTTGTACCAACCATATAGATTTGTAACGCATTTACTCTTGGTACGAACCATATGGGTAAGTAATGCACTTACTCTTTCTACCAACAATATGGGTAACTAACGCACATAATCTGTTGGGTGCAAATTCACATTGCACGACATCCTACCGTCTGTTTGTACGAGTATGCGTGTGCGAATGCATTTGGGTGTGAATGGAATGTTCGTGTGTTTGTTTGTTTTCGCAATTTTCGCTTGATGCATTTGCAGGTACTCGCGCAATGTGCGCTTCGGCACAACATTGTACGCGCTATGAATAGGACGATTTACGCAAGCAGAAAGGACGAGCTCGCAAAGGAACCCAAGATGGAAGCTTTGAAGTTCGATTTAATTGATTGCGCAGATTCAGTTCTATCCAACTCGAACTTGTACTGTTTTGTTTGGTTGACTATAGTGTAGCAGGGCAGGCACTATAGGGGTACAATTTAGGTGAAGGTTGGATGTTGTTTGTCTGTATCTGCATGCTACAGGGCCAGGGGAAACCAGCGGAACCAGCATTTGGCTGGTTGGGCAAAGACAAAACAGGTTCTGTTTTTAGGACCTGAACCTGGTTGTTGTTTTCCCAGGTTGGAAAAACAGAACCAGAGGTTGTTTACCAACCTACCACCTGCTGTTTTGTCCAGCCAGGTTGGTTCTGTTGCTTGGAATTATTTGGGATCATCCCTGGTTGTTCCCAGGTTGATTCCCAAGGTCCTTGCTAGCTAGAACTATATATTCCTTCTCTGTTTGTACCTGAATATATTCAAATTGATTCAAGCGAAATCCTTCCTTGCTGGAATTTCATTTCTACGCAGTGCGACGGCAGAATGCTACCGAGTCAACGCTAGTACGCTAGTACTCCAGCGCTAGGCAAACGCTGTCCGAGCCATAACTCTGCAGTGGCAGAACTTTTCGTGAGGCAACTTGGCTCTTTTGAAAGCTCTTAGAGTGACCTTCGATATAGCGAGTTCTCAGCTTAATCCGATCGACGGTCTGCACGGCACGCTGCGCGACGTTCAAGGTACTCTTGTTGTTTTGACTAAGTCCCTCTTGATCCCTCTCTCTACAAACTCGGACCCGAGGATAGGGGCTGGTCTTGTACCAAGCACCCAGGGACCCTTGGAGGTGACCGCGAGGAGAGGTTTTAAGTTGGATAACGTCTTAATAGCCTGAGTTTATTAGGCCCTTACACCAACAAGCTGGTATCAGAGCTGCGTTATAGTGATCCTCGTTATAGGTAGCTATGGCGGGAAATACCTCGGTGGGAGCTGGTGTATCTTCAGCCCAAGATCGTAGCGGCAGCCAGGATTCTGGTGTTTCGGCGCCAAGGGGAGCGCGAACAAACCAGGGCTCGCTGATCAAGGAGGTGCTGAAAAACTTCACCGTCGAGAAGTTCAATGGTAAGGGCTATGATGATTGGGCCTGGAATATGCAACTTTACTTCCGTCAGATTGGTTTGCTGAAACTAATGATTGGGGAGGAGCCTAGACCGAGTGACCCCTCGCTGCAGGAAGATTGGGACGAGCGCGCCTCGGCTAGTTACTACTTGATGTCGCAGAGTTTGGAGCTGAACCAGCGTCACCACGTCATGCACCTGCTGCCGGAGGTTGATTGCGGTCCGAAGGCGTGGACCGTGTTGAAGGAGCTGCACGCCCCTACCTCCGTTGTCGCAACGTTGATGCTGGAGAGGGAGCTGTCCGCGTTGCGCTTGAGCAAGAGAGAGCCGGTGCAACCTGTTTTGGACAAAATGCGCGACCTCTACGCGAAGTTGGCGACCGCGGGAATCACCTACCCGGAGCAGACCAAGTGCTTGAAGATGCTATCGCTGCTGCCGGAATCGTGGCTTCAATTCACGAGCGGATTGAGCCTGCCGCAGAACCAGAGCTTGTGGACGCTCGAGTGGGTGCGGACGAAGATTCTGGAGGCGGACTTCCGTCGCCGCCAACTGAGGGGTGGAGACGACGGCAGCAGCGGCTACGGGATGCAAGGGAGCCGACGTGGCAGAGGACGTGGCTTCGGTGGTGCTGGACGCGGTGCAAAGAAGGACGATGACTCCAATGACCAACAAGGAGGTACCGGTTGGGGTCGCGGTGCGAAATCTGGACGTGGGGGCAAGTCGGGTGCTGGTGGCAAAATGAAAGGGAGTTGCTGGTATTGTGAGAAGGAGGGGCACCCCTGGTTTTTGTGCTATAAGAAACCCGATGGATGGACCCCCCAGAATCGTCACCAGGATGGCGGCGCGCGGAGGAACCAGAAAAACGGCGCGAACATGGTCGCCGATTCGTCCGACAACAACCCGAAGAGCAACGGCGGTGCAGAGAAGAAGAAGGAGCACACCGCAGGCCAGTTCTTCCATATTGGAGAGCAGGGGGAGCAAGGAGACGCCTCTGCAAAGGTTGGAGCAGAGCTGCATCCCCTGGACTATTGGGTGTTGGACACGGGCGCTGCTTGGACGATGACGCCGCGCAAGGAGCTGCTTGATGACGTACGAGCTGCACATATCAATGAGGTGTGCTGTGCCTCTGGACACGCGCTGAAGGTGGCTGGTGGGACGAGCTGCATTCAAGGGAGCGGATGGCAAGCCGGTGGTGCTGCACGACGTTCTCCTTGTTCCTGATCTCAAGGCCAACCTCATCTCCCTCCGTAAGCTTGCCAAGGCTGGGGTGAGCACTAGCACAGATGGGGCACGCACGTACAAGGGGCAGCTGGGAAATCGGGTGCTTTGGGATCTGCACAAGAGCAAGGACGTGTACAGATCCATGTGGCAGCTGCCGGCGTTGGCGTGGCACGGTGGGGGGCAGGCTGGAGAGGGGTCTGCATCCCAGGGGGAGTGCAACGCCGTTGGAGGGGTTGGTGTGAAGGTGTCGGCCAGATCTGGGGAGACAGATTGGGCAACGGCACACCAACGCTTGGGGCATGTGGCAATGCCCTTATTGAACCAGCTAGAGAAGGATGGAGCCGTCAAGGGTTTGAAGCTGAACGGACAGCCACCCGATGACAACTGTGAAATCTGTTTGCTCTCAAAATTCACTCGTTTCCCTTTTCATAGCGTGACTGGCAGGAGCAAGAAGCCTTTGGAGCTTGTTCACATGGACCTGGTGGGGCCGCTGTCGGTGCAAGGGCACAAGAGGGAGCGGTATTTCCTAACCATTGTGGATGATTGGAGCACACTCATGTGGGCGTATCCGCTGAAGCAAAAGGACCACGCCGCCTGTACGATAAAGGAGAAGCAGGACTTCAATGAGATCTTTGCTCCCACTGCCAAACCCCCTACCCTCTGTGTCTTGTTGGCAGATGCAGCCGTTAGTGGGAAATCTATCATTCAGATGGATATATCAACGGCATCCCTCAATGGGATTTTAGAGGAGGATGTGTACATGACGCAGCCACCTGGGTATGAGGATGGTACGGGCAGGGTGTGCAAGTTGAAAAAGTCCATCTACGGCTTGAAGCAGGCGCCACGCTGCTGGTACCAGAAGTTGGCAGCTGTTTTAGAGGAGATGGGATTCAGGACCAGCAGCTGTGATGAGAGCCTCTTTCTCAAGGGGGAGGGGGAGAAGCTGGTGCTGTTTCTGGTCTACGTGGACGACATTATTCTCTTTAGCAGCAGCATGAAGGAGATCCAGAAAGTGCAGCAGCAGCTGATGAAGAACTTCAAGTGCAAGACCCTTGGGGAGGTAAAGTACTACCTCGGGATGCACGTGGAGAGGGATCTGGATCACAGGTGGTTGAAGCTGCACCAGGAGAAGTTCATCAAGGAGCTGGGGGAGAAGTATGGGATTGAGAATGAGCGCAAGGTTGCAACTCCCCTGCCAGCAAAATTCAAGCTTGTGAAAGCTGCAGAGGATCAAGGGGTTGAAGCCGAGGAGCAGCAGCAATTTCAGTCCTTTGTAGGTAGCCTCTTGTATGCCGCGGTTCATACGAGGCCCGACATCTCTTTCTCTGTTGGGCAGCTGGCTAGGGTGGTGCAGAATCCATCAGAGGAGCAGGTGAATGGAGCTGAGCGTGTGGTGAAGTACATGAACTCTCACCTAAGCATTGGAGTTCAATACTCCGCATCTGCACAGGTGAAGCAGAAAGGGGTTGAGGTGCTGAAAGAGAAGGGGGAGCGGCTTGGAGAAGTCAAGCTGTTTCTCACTTGCTTTACCGATGCTACTTGGGCTTCTGAGAAGGACGGTTCCTCATCTGTGGGGGGATACATCTGCGTAGTTGGGGGAGGACCTGTTAGTTGGAGGTCCAAGAAGCAGACGGAGACGGCACTCTCCTCTGTTGAATCAGAGTACATGGCAATGTTTCATGGGGTGAAGGAGGTGATTTGGCTGAGGAGGCTGTTAGAGGAGATTGGCCAGGAGCAGAAGGTTGCTACGCCGCTGTTTTGTGATAGCAAGGGGGCTCTTGGGATGGCCAGGAACGCAGTGCTTCATGGAATGAACAAGCACATGCGTATCAAGTGGCACTGGCTGCGTAAGGAGGTGAAGAGGGGGACCGTGAATCCAATCTATATCAAGACTCACCAGCAGCCAACAGACCTCCTCACCAAGAGGCTTGCAGATGAGCCTCATTGGCGTTGTGTGCGCATGAGTGGAATGAGCATGAACTAGCATGGAATGATGTGGAATGCAGCCAGCAGGCTGAGGGGGAGTGTGTTGGGTGCAAATTCACATTGCACGACATCCTGCCGTCTATTTGTACGAGTATGCGTGTGCGAATGCATTTGGGTGTGAATGGAGTGTTCGTGTGTTTGTTTGATTTCGCAATTTTTGCTTGATGCATTTGCAGGTACTCGCGCAATGTGCGCTTCGGCACAACATTGTACGCGCTATGAATAGTGCAAGCAGAAAGGACGAGCTCGCAAAGGAACCCAAGATGGAAGCTTTGCAGTTCGGTTTAATTGATTGCGCAAATTCAGTTCTATCCAACTCGAACTTGTACTGTTTTGTTTGGTTGACTATAATGTAGCAGGGCAGGCTCTATAAGGGGTACAATTTAGATGAAGGTTGGATGTTGTTTGTCTGTATCTGCATGCTACAGGGCCAGGGGAAACCAGTGGAACCAGCATTTGGCTGGTTGGGCAAAGACAAAACAGGTTCTGTTTTTAGGACCTGAACCTGGTTGTTGTTTTCCCAGGTTGGAAAAACAGAACCAGAGGTTGTTTACAAACCTACCACCTGCTGTTTTGTCCAGCCAGGTTGGTTCTGTTGCTTGGAATTATTTGGGATCATCCCTGGTTGTTCCCAGGTTGATTCCCAAGGTCCTTGCTAGCTAGAACTAAATATTCCTTCTCTGTTTGTACCTGAATATATTCAAATTGATTCAAGCGAATTCATTCCTTGCTGGAATTTCATTTCTACGCAGTGCGACGGCAGAATGCTACCAAGTCAACGCTAGTAGGCTAGTACTCCAATGCTAGGCAAACGCTGTCCGAGCCATAACTCTGCAATGGCAGAACTTTTCGCGAGGCAACTTGGCTCTTTTCGTGAGCTTCGATATAGCGAGTTCTCAGCTGAATCCGATCGACGGTCTGCACGGCACGCTGCGCGACGTTCAAGGTACTCTTGCTGTTTTGACTAAGTCCCTCTTGATCCCTCTCTCTACAAACTCGGACCCGAGGATAGGGGCTGGTCTTGTACCAAGCACCCAGGGACCCTTGGAGGTGACCCCGAAGAGAGGTTTTAAGTTGGATAACGTCTTAATAGCCTGAGTTTATTAGGCCCTTACACCAACATAACCTTCGTACCAAACATATGGGTAAGTAAGCACTTACTCCTCGTACCAGCCATATGCGTAAATAATACACTTACTGTGACTACCAACGATATGGGTAGGTAACGCACTTTCTCTCAGTACCAACCATATGGGTATGTAACTCACTTTCTCTTCGTTCCAACCATATGGGTATGTAACTCACTTTCTCTTAGTACCAAACATATGGGTAAGTAACGCACTTACTCTTTATATTTTTATTGTTCAGTAACGCATTTACTCTTAGTACCAACCATATGGGTAAGTAACGCACGTAGTCTTCGTACCAACCATATGGGTAAGTAATGCATTTACTCTTAGTACTAAGCATATGGGTAAATAACACACATACTCTTGTACTAACCATATGGATAAGTAACGCACTTACGTTTTATACCAACCATATAGGAAACTAGCGCACTTTCTCTTGGTACCAACCATATGGTTAAGTAAAGCATGTACTCTTCGTACCAACCATATGGGTAAGTAATGCATTTACTCTTAGTACCAACCATATGGGTAAGTAACATACATATTCTTCGTACGAACCATATAGGTAGGTAACGCACTTTCTCTTAGTACCACCAAATGGGTAAGTAACGCACTTTCTCTTAGTACCAACCATATGGGTAAGTAACGCACTTTCTCTTAGTACCAACCATATGGGTAAGTAACGCACTTACTCTTTGTACAAACCGTATGGGTAAGTAACGCACTTTCTCTTAGTACCAACCATATGGGTAAGTAACGCACTTACTCTTTGTACCAACCGTATGGGTAAGTAACGCACTTACTCTTAGTACCAACCCTATGGGTAAGTAACGCACTTACTCTTTGTACCAACCGTATGGGTAAGTAACGCACTTACTCCTAGTACCAACCATATGGGTAAGTAAGCACTTACTCTTCGTACCAACCATATGCGTAAAAAATGCACTTACTGTGACTACAAACCATAAGGGTAGGTAACGCACGTACTCTTCGTACCATCCATATGGATAAGTAAAGCACTTTCTCTTAGTACCAACCATTTGGGTAAGTAACGCACTTTCTCCTAGTACCAACCATATTAGTATGTAACGCACTTTCTCTTAGTACCAACCATAGGGGTAAGTAACGCACGTACTCTTTATACCAAGCATATGGGTAAGTAACCCACTTACTCTTTGTACCAACCATATAGGTATGTAACGCATTTACTCTTGGTACGAACCATATGGGTAAGTAATGCACTTACTCTTTGTACCAACCATATGGGTAATTAACGCAGATGCTCTTCGTACCAACCATATGGGTAAGTAACGCACGTACTCTTGGTACCATCCATATGGGAAAGTAACGCACGTACTCTTCGTACCAACCATATGGGTAAGTTACGAACTTACTCTTAGTACCAACCATATGGGTCATAACGCACTTTCTCTTAGTACCAACCATATGTATAAGTAACGCACTTTCTCTTAATACCAACCATATGGGTAAGTAATGCACTTACTCTTCGTACCAACCATATGGATAAGTAACGCACGTACTCTTTGTACCAACCGTATGGGAAAGTAACGCACGTACTCCCTCATACCAACCATATGGGTAAGTAACGTTCTTTCTCTTAGTACGAACCATATGTGTAAGTAACACACTTACTCTTTGTACCAACCATATGGGTAAGTAACGCACTTTCTCTTAGTACCAACCATATGTGTAAGTAACTCACTTTCTCTTAGTACCAACCATATGGGTAAGTAATGCACTTACTCTTTGTACCAACCATATGGGTAAGTATCCCACGTACTCTTTGTACCAACCATATGGAAATGTAACGCACGTACTCTTCGTACCAACCATATGGGTAAGTAACGTGCTTACTCTTAGTACCAACCATATGTGTAAGTAAACGCACTTTCTCTTAGTACCAACCATATGGTTAAGTAACGCACTTTCTCTTAGTACAAACCATATGGGTAAGTAACGCATTTACTCTTTGTACCAACCATATGGGTAAGTAACGCATTTACTCTTTGTACCAACCATATGGGTAAGTAATACACGTACTCTTCGTACCAACCATATGGTTAAGTAACGCACTTTCTCTTAGTACCAACCATATGGGTAAGTAACACACATACTATTCGTACCAACCAAATGGGTAAGTACATACTTACTCCTAGTACCAACCACATGGGTAAGTAAATCACTTACTCTTATCACCAACCCTATGAGTAAGTAACGCACTTACTCTTCTTACCAACCATATGGGTAAGTAACGCACTTTCTCTTAGTACCAACCATATGGGTAAGTAACGCACTTTCTCTTAGTACCAACCATATGGGTAAGTAACGCACTTACTCTTTGTACAAACCGTATGGGTAAGTAACGCACTTTCTCTTAGTACCAACCATATGGGTAAGTAACGCACTTACTCTTTGTACCAACCGTATGGGTAAGTAACGCACTTACTCTTAGTACCAACCCTATGGGTAAGTAACGCACTTACTCTTTGTACCAACCGTATGGGTAAGTAACGCACTTACTCCTAGTACCAACCATATGGGTAAGTAAGCACTTACTCTTCGTACCAACCATATGCGTAAAAAATGCACTTACTGTGACTACAAACCATAAGGGTAGGTAACGCACGTACTCTTCGTACCATCCATATGGATAAGTAAAGCACTTTCTCTTAGTACCAACCATTTGGGTAAGTAACGCACTTTCTCCTAGTACCAACCATATTAGTATGTAACGCACTTTCTCTTAGTACCAACCATAGGGGTAAGTAACGCACGTACTCTTTATACCAAGCATATGGGTAAGTAACCCACTTACTCTTTGTACCAACCATATAGGTATGTAACGCATTTACTCTTGGTACGAACCATATGGGTAAGTAATGCACTTACTCTTTGTACCAACCATATGGGTAATTAACGCAGATGCTCTTCGTACCAACCATATGGGTAAGTAACGCACTTACTCTTAGTACCAACCATATGGGTAAGTAACGCACGTACTCTTGGTACCATCCATATGGGAAAGTAACGCACGTACTCTTCGTACCAACCATATGGGTAAGTTACGAACTTACTCTTAGTACCAACCATATGGGTCATAACGCACTTTCTCTTAGTACCAACCATATGTATAAGTAACGCACTTTCTCTTAATACCAACCATATGGGTAAGTAATGCACTTACTCTTCGTACCAACCATATGGATAAGTAACGCACGTACTCTTTGTACCAACCGTATGGGAAAGTAACGCACGTACTCCCTCATACCAACCATATGGGTAAGTAACGTTCTTTCTCTTAGTACGAACCATATGTGTAAGTAACACACTTACTCTTTGTACCAACCATATGGGTAAGTAACGCACTTTCTCTTAGTACCAACCATATGTGTAAGTAACTCACTTTCTCTTAGTACCAACCATATGGGTAAGTAATGCACTTACTCTTTGTACCAACCATATGGGTAAGTATCCCACGTACTCTTTGTACCAACCATATGGAAATGTAACGCACGTAGTCTTCGTACCAACCATATGGGTAAGTAACGTGCTTACTCTTAGTACCAACCATATGTGTAAGTAAACGCACTTTCTCTTAGTACCAACCATATGGTTAAGTAACGCACTTTCTCTTAGTACAAACCATATGGGTAAGTAACGCATTTACTCTTTGTACCAACCATATGGGTAAGTAACGCATTTACTCTTTGTACCAACCATATGGGTAAGTAATACACGTACTCTTCGTACCAACCATATGGTTAAGTAACGCACTTTCTCTTAGTACCAACCATATGGGTAACTAACACACATACTATTCGTACCAACCAAATGGGTAAGTACATACTTACTCCTAGTACCAACCACATGGGTAAGTAAATCACTTACTCTTATCACCAACCCTATGAGTAAGTAACGCACTTACTCTTCTTACCAACCATATGGGTAAGTAACGCACTTTCTGTTAGTAATAACCATATGTGTAAGTAAGGCACTTTCTCTTAGTACCAACCATCTGGGTAAGTAATGCACTTACTGTTCGTACCGACCATATGGGTAAGTAACGCACGTTCTCTTTGTACCAACCATATGGGAAAGTAACGCGCGTACTCTTTGTACCATCCATATGGGTAAGTAATACACTTTCTCTCTAGTACCAACCATATGGGTAAGTAACGCACTTACTCTTTGTACCAACCATATGGGTAAGTAACGCACTTACTCTTAGTACCTACCATACGGGTAAGTAACGCGCGTACATTTCGTACCAACCATATGGGTAAGTAACGCACTTACTCTTTGTACCAACCATATGGGTAAGTAATGTTTACTCTTAGTACCAGCCATATGGGTAAGTAACGCACTTTCTCTTAGTACCAACCATATGGGTAAGTAACGCACTTACTCTTTGTACCAACCATATGAGTAAGTAACTCATTTACTCGTAGTACTGTTGGTCTAAGGGCCTAATAAACTCAGGCTACTAAGACGTTGTCCAACTTAAAACCTCTCCTCGGGGTCACCTCCAAGGGTCCCTGGGTGCTTGGTACAAGACCAGCCCCTATCCTTGGGTCCGAGTTTGTAGAGAGAGGGATCAAGAGGGATTTCGTCAAAACAGCAAGAGTACCTTGAACGTCGCGCTGCGTGCCGTGCAGACCGTCGATCGAATTAAGCTGAGAACTCACTATATCGAAGCTCACTCTAAGAGCTTTCGAAAGAGCCAAGTTGCCTCGAGAGAAGTTCTGCCATTGCAGAGTTACAAATTGGACAGCGTTGGCCTAGCGTTGTAGTGCTAGCGTTCTAGCGTTCACTCCGTAGCATTCTGCCGTCGCACCGCGTAGAAATGAAATTCCAGCAAGGAAGGAATTCGCTTGAATCAATTTTTATATATCCAGGTGCAAACAGAGAACGAACATATAGTTCTAGCTAGCAAGGAACTTGGGAATCAACCTGGGAACAACCAGGGATGATCCCAAATAAATCCAAGCAACAGAACCAACCTGGCTGGACAAAACAAAAAGTGGCAGGTTGGTAAAAAACCTCTGGTTCTGTTTTTCCAACCTGGGAAAACTACAACCAGGTTCAGGTCCTAAAAACAGAACCTGTTTTTTCTTTGCCCAACCAGCCAAATGCTGGTTCCGCTGGTTTCCCCTGGCCCTGTAGCATGCAGATACAGACAAACAACATCCAACCTTCACCTAAATTGTACCCCTATAGTGCCTGCCCTGCTACACTATAGTCAACGAAACAAAACAGTACAATTTTGAGTTGGATATAACTGAATCAGCGCAATCAATTACACTGAACGAAATTATTGTCTTCATGCATTCGAAATGTATGATAATTTGCACCCAATTGGGGCCTAAACAAGTTTTGTAATAAACATATTGCATACAGGGTTCGCGATTGACAATTACGAGTTTGTGTAGGCTACCTATCGCCTCGAAAAAACCTCTTGCTCTAATGAGTCAGCTCTTCCCTCTCGACACCCCACACGGACAAATCTTTCCGAAATGTCCCGCGCCTTATTTCGTGCGCTATTAGATCTAGACTAGTTAGGTTCAGAGGAGATTAAGGGCGGATACTACGATCTACGAGTAGTGCTAACACCCCCGCAGCATGAAGCGCCTTAGCGAGGAGAAACAGAAGCGCATCATGGAGCGAATTGCAGAGGGGCGTAGTTACCGCCAAATCGCGCAGGAGTTGGGAGTTTCAAAGTCTGCCGTCCATGACGAGCTCCTCCGCCACCTTGGTCCGAAAACGTTCGACGAGCTAGTGCCGTCCCCGGCGAAACCTGATCGGCCGTGCAAGTTACCAGAGCAAATCGCGAGGATAG
This sequence comes from Closterium sp. Naga37s-1, assembly GCA_947471745.1. Lineage (NCBI taxonomy): Eukaryota > Viridiplantae > Streptophyta > Zygnematophyceae > Desmidiales > Closteriaceae > Closterium > Closterium sp. Naga37s-1. The sequence continues at coordinate 1,726,497 of CANJKZ010000264.1, forward strand.
TTATAAGGTCGATAGTGTCTGGTGAATTGAAATCCGCCAAGGCCGCAGCGGGAATGATATCCTCTACGCACGGCATCAGTGTCATGGGCGCCACCGTGCGAAACACTCTCAAGCGGCACAGAGTTAGGGCGATAGAAAAGCCATCAAAGCCTAGATTATCCGCGAAAAATGTCAAAGACCGCAGGCAGTGGGCCAAGGACCATCAGCACTGGACGATCGACGACTGGAAACGCGTGGTGTGGAGCGACGAAACGAAGATCAGCCGGTTTAGTAGCGACGGCCGTAGTTGGGCCTGGATTAGGGAGGACTGTCACATGGAGCCGCACCATGTGAAACAGACCGTCAAACATGGCGGCGGCTCCATCATGATTTGGGGGTGCATGACATACAACGGCGGGGGTTTCATGTGCAAGATAGAGGGAAGAATGAACGGCGAGTTGTACCGTTCAATCCTACAAGACGAGCTGCAGTAGACTATTGAGCATTACGAGTTGGATCCCGAGACCATTGTGTTCCAGCATGACAATGACCCGAAGCATACATGCAAGATGGTCAAAACTTACATTGGCGAGCAGCCGTACTCTGTGCTCCCATGGCCAGCATCTAGTCCGGACCTCAACCCCATAGAACATCTGTGGGTTTACTTGAAGAAGCAGCTGCTTGCTTACCCCCGCCCCCCTGCAGGCATTCTCGAGCTATGGGACAGAGTACAAGTGGAATGGGAGAAAATCCCTGCGGCTTGGTGCAGTGAGCTGATCGACAGCATACCTAGGCGTGTGCGGGCTGTGCTCAAGGCCAAGGGTCGCTGGACCAAGTACTAGATTCTGCTTGGTTTGCATGTGTGACTGTAATTGTAAAAAACTGTCCTTATGCTAGTATTTGCCTATTTCTATATTCGCTGATTGTTTAACCGAGTCTATGACCAACATGCAGCGTGTTTAGATGTACAACCCTTCGGGCTTTAACCTCATGTGGTCCAGTTATTAAGGCTTAATCACCATGGCCACTAATGCCCGTTCATGTCTTGAAACATGAACATGTGGACAATTATTTCGTTCAGTGTAAACCGAACTGCAAAGCTTCCATCTTGGGTTCCTTTGCGAGCTCGTCCTTTCTGCTTGCACTGTTCATAGCGCGTACAATGTTGTGCCGAAGCGCACATTATGCGAGTAACTGCAAATGCATCAAGCGAGAATTGTGAAAGCAAACAAACACACAAACATTCCATTCACACCCAAATGCAGTCGCACACGCATACTCGTACAAACAGACGGAAGGATGTCGTGCAATGTGAATTTGCACCCAACACACTCCCCCTCAGCCTGCCGGCTGCATTCCACATCATTCCATGCTAGTTCATGCTCATTCCACTCATGCGCACACAACGCCAATGAGCCTCATCCGCAAGCCTCTTGGTGAGGAAGTCTGCTGACTGCTGGTGCGTCTTGATGTAGATCGGATTCACCGTCCCCCTCTTCACCTGCTTACGCAGCCATTGCCATTTGATACGCATGTGCTTGTTCAGCCCATGATGCACAGCTTTCCTGGCCATCCCAAGAGCCCCCTTGCTATCACAAAACAGTGACATAGCAACCTTCTGCTCCTGGCCAATTTCCTCTAACAGCCTCCTCAGCCAAATCACCTCCTTCACCCCATGGAACATAGCCATGTACTCTGATTCCACGGAAGAGAGCGTTGCTCCGTCTGCTTCTTGGACCTCCAACTAACAGGTCCTCCCCCAACTACGCAGATGTATCCTCCCACAGATGAGGAATCCTCCTTCTTAGAAGCCCAAGTAGCATCGGTAAAGCAAGTGAGAAACAGCTTGCCTTCTCCAGGCCGCTCCCCCTTGTCTTTCAGCACCTCAACCCCTTTCTGCTTCACCTGTGCAGATGCGGAGTATTGAACTCCAATGCTCGGCACAACATTGTACGCGCTATGAACAGTGCAAGCAGAAAGGACGAGCTCGCAAAGGAACCCAAGATGGAAGCTTTGCAGTTCGGTTGAATTGATTGCGCAGATTCAGTTCTATCCATCTCGAAATTGTACTGTTTTGTTTGGTTGACTATAGTGTAGCAGGGCAGGCACTATAGGGGTACAATTTAGGTGAAGGTTGGATGTTGTTTGTCTGTATCTGCATGCTACAGGGCCAGGGGAAACCAGCGGAACCAGCATTTGGCTGGTTGGGAAAAGACAAAACAGATTCTGTTTTCATGACCTGAACCTGGTTGTTGTTTTCCTAGGTTGGAAAAACTGAACCAGAGGTTGTTTACCAACCTACCACCTGCTGTTTTGTCCAGCCAGGTAGATTCTGTTGCTTGGAATTATTTGGGATCATCCCTGGTTGTTCCCAGGTTGATTCCCAAGGTCCTTGCTAGCTAGAACTATATATTCCTTCTCTGTTTGTACCTGAATATAGTCAATTTGATATAGCGAGTTCTCAGCTTAATCTGATCGACGGTCTGCAGGGCACGCTGTGCGACGTTCAAGGTACTCTTGCTGTTTTGACTAAGTCCCTCTTGATCCCTCTCTCTACAAACTCGGACCCGAGGATAGGGGCTGGTCTTGTACCAAGCACACAGGGACCCTTGGAGGTGACCCGAGGAGAGGTTTTAAGTTGGATAACGTCTTAATAGCCTTAGTTATTAGGCCCTTTACACCAACAAGCTGGTATCAGAGCTGCGTTATAGTGATCCTCGTTATAGGTAGCTATGGCGGGAAATACCTCGGCGGGAGCTGGTGAATCTTCAGCCCAAGATCGTAGCGGCAGCCAGGATTCTGGTGTTTCGGCGCCAAGGGGAGCGCGAACAAACCAGGGCTCGCTGATCAAGGAGGTGCTGAAAAACTTCACCGTCGAGAAGTTCAATGGTGAGGGCTATGATGATTGGGCCTGGAAAATGCAACTTTACTTCCGTCAGATTGGTTTGCTGAAACTAATGATTGGGGAGGAGCCTAGACCGAGTGACCCCGTGCTGCAGGAAGATTGGGACGAGCGCGCCTCGGCTGGCTACTAAATGATGTCGCACAGTTTGGAGCTGAACCAGCGTCACCACGTCATACACCTGCTGCCGGAGGTTGATTGCGGTCCAAAGGCGTGGACCGTGTTGAAGGAGCTGCACGCCCCGACCTCCGTTGTTGCAACGTTGATGCTGGAGAGGGAGCTGTCCGCGTTGCGCTTGAGCGAGGGAGAGCCGGTGCAACCTGTTTTGGACAAAATGCGTGACCTCTACGCGAAGTTGGCGACCGCAGGAATCACCTACCCGGAGCAGACCAAGTGCTTGAAGATGCTATCGCTGCTGCCGGAATCGTGGCTTCAATTCACGAGCGGATTGAGCCTGCCGCAGAACCAGAGCTTGTGGACGCTCGAGTGGGTGCGGACGAAGATTCTGGAGGAGGACTTCCGTCGCCGCCAACTGAGGGGTGGAGACGACGGCAGCAGCGGCTACGGGATGCAAGGGAGCCGACGTGGCAGAGGACGTGGCTTTGGTGGTACTGGACGCGGTGCAAAGAAGGACGACGACTCCAACGACCAACAAGGAGGTACCGGTTGGGGTCGCGGTGCGAAATCTGGACGTGGGGGCAAGTCGGGTGCTGGTGGCAAAATGAAAGGGAGTTGCTGGTATTGTGAGAAGGAGGGGCACCCCTGGTTTTTGTGTTATAAGAAACCCGATGGATGGACCCCCTAGAATCGTCACCAGGACGGCGGCGCGCGGAGGAACCAGAAAAACGGCGCGAACATGGTCGCCGATTCATCCGACATTAACCCGAAGAGCAACGGCGGTGCAGAGAAGGAGTGCACCGCGGGCAGTTCTTTCATATTGGAGAGCACGGGGGGCAAGGAGATGCCTCTGCAAAGGTTGGAGCAGAGCTGCATCCCCTGGACTATTGGGTGTTGGACACGGGCGCTGCTTGGACGATGACGCCGCGCAAGGAGCTGCTTGATGACGTACGAGCTGCACCGATCAACGAGGTGTGCTCCGCCTCTGGACACGCGCTGAAAGTGGCTGGTGCGGGACGAGCTGTATTCAAGGGAGCGGATGGCAAGCCGGTGGTGCTGCACGACGCTCTCCTTGTTCCTGATCTCAAGGCCAACCTCATCTCCCTCCGTAAGCTTTCCAAGGCTGGGGTGAGCACTAGCACAGATGGGGCACGCACGTACAAGGGGCAGCTGGGAAATCGGGTGCTTTGGGATCTGCACAAGAGCAAGGATGTGTACAGATCCATGTGGCAGCTGCCGTCGCTGGCGTGGCACGGTGGGGGGCAGGCTGGAGAGGGGTCTGCATCCCAGGGGGAGTGCAACGCCGTTGGAGGGGTTGGTGTGAAAGTGTCAGCCAGATCTGGGGAGACAGATTGGGCAACGGCACACCGACGCTTGGGGCATGTGGCAATGCGCTTGTTGAAGCAGCTAGAAAAGGATGGAGGCGTCAAGGGTTTGAAACTGAACGGACAGCCACCTGATGACAACTGTGAAATCTGTTTGCTCTCAAAATTCACTCGTTTCCCCTTTCATAGCGTGACTGGCAGGAGCAAGAAGCCTTTGGAGCTGGTTCACATGGACTTGGTAGGGCCGCTGCCGGCGCAAGGGCACAAGGGGGAGCGGTATTTCCTAACCATTGTGGATGATTGGAGCAGACTCATGTGGGCGTATCCGCTGAAGCAAAAGGACCACGCCGCCTCTACGATACAGGAAGATTGGCTGCCATTCGTGGAGAAGCAAGCGGAGTGTGTGGTGAAGCGGATTAGGACAGACCGGGGTGGTGAGTTCCTTGGAGCTGAGATGACGGCCTGGCTCAAGAAACAGGGCATTCAGAGGGAGCTGACCACAGCTTACACCTCGCAGTCCAACAGTGTAGCAGAACGGGCGAACCGGACCATTTTGGAGACAGCTAGGGCGCTGCTTATATAATCAGGGGTGGGCAATTCCATGTGGCCCCATGCTGTCCGGCACGCTACCGTGGCTAGGAACAGGGTGCTCACTAGGGTTGGTAATGAATCGTGGGTGCCGCTGGAGAGGTGGCTTGGGAGGAAGCCACCAGTGGACATGCTGAGGGTGTTTGGTTTCATGGCAGTCGCCCACGTCCCCAGGAAGTATCGAAGTAAGTTGGGGGCGAGTGCAATCTGGTGTGTGCTGGCTGTTGAGAGCAAGGGATGGCTGCTGTGGGAACCATCCAAGGGTGTGTTGTTAGACAGCAGGGATGCGAAGTTTGTTGAGGGCATGATGTATGGGGGCTGGAAGAAACAGCCAGAGAATAAGGTGTCCCAGCAGATGGAGCAGATCACCATGCAGCTGGACCTGACTCCTAGTGTGTGGGAGGAGGGAGAGGAGGCAGCTGCAGAGGGTGGTGATGGAGAGAAGGTACAGGAGGCACCTGCTGGTGGAGGAGGTGGTGTAGAGGCTAGTGGTAGCACTAGTGGAGCTGCTGGACCTGAGGGTGAGCAGCAGCAGGGCAAGGCTAAGGCTCCTATACTGCCACAAAGGAGGAAGCCGAAGGGTGTCGTTATGAAGGGGTGGGAGACACCCGTGTCCAGGCCAGGACGTACCCGTATGGCCACTATGAAGCTGACTGCAAGAGCTGATGTAGCAGAGCAGCAGCTTGGGAATGAGGAGGCATTGCTGATTCTACCGCATGGCTATGACCCGGATGAGGAGGATGAACCTGCCTACTGTTTTCATGCCCCTGCACCAGAGGAACCAGAAAGCATGGAGGAGGCATTAGCTGGACGAGATAGGCAGAAATGGCTGGTTTCTAGGGATGCTGAGTACCAAAGCTTGCTAGAGAATGGGACATGGGATCTGGTGGTGCTGCCTGAGGGGAAGAAAGCTGTACAGTGCAAGTGGGTGCTAAGGATCAAGACCGATGACAAGGGACAGGTCACCATCTACAAGAGTAGGCTGGTGGCTAAGGGGTTTATGCAGAAGGAGAAGCAGGACTTCAATGAGATCTTTGCTCCCACTGCCAAACCCCCAACCCTCCGTGTCTTGTTGGCAGATGCAGCTGTTAGTGGGAAATGCATCATTCAGATGGATATATCAACGACATTCCTCAATGGGATTTTAGAGGAGGATGTCTACATGACGCAGCCACCTGGGTATGAGGATGGTATGGGCAGGGTGTGCAAGCTAAAAAGGTCCATCTACGGCTTGAAGCAGGCGCCACGCTGCTGGTACCAGAAGTTGGCAGCTGTTTTAGAGGAGATGGGATTCAGGACCAGCAGCTGTGATGAGAGCCTCTTTCTCAAGGGGGAGGGGGAGAAGCTGGAGCTGTTTCTGGTCTACGTGGACGACATTCTTCTCTTCAGCAGCAGCATGAAGGAGATCCAGAAAGTGCAGTAGCAGCTGATGAAGAACTTCAAGTGCAAGACCCTTGGGGAGGTAAAGTACTACATCGGGATGCATGTGGAGAGAGATCTGGATCACAGGTGGTTGAAGCTGCACCAGGAGAAGTTCATCAAGGAGCTGGGGGAGAAGTATGGGATTGAGAATGAGCGCAAGGTTGCAACTCCCCTGCCAGCAGAATTCAAGCTTGTGAAGGCTGCAGAGGATGAAGGGGTTGAAGCCGACGAGCAGCAGCAATTTCAGTCCTTGGTGGGCAGCCTCTTGTATGCCGCGGTTCATGTGAGGCCCGACATCTCTTTCTCGGTTGGGCAGCTGGCTAGGGTGGTGCAGAATCCATCAGAGGAGCAGGTGGATGCAGCTGAGCGTGTGGTGAAGTACATGAACTCTCACCCAAGCATTGGAGTTCAATACTCCTCATCTGAACAGGTGAAACAAAAAGGGGTTGAGGTGCTGAAAGAGAAGGGGGAGCGGCTTGGAGAAGGCAAGCTGTTTCTCACTTGCTTTACCGATGCTACTTGGGCTTCTAAGAAGGAGGATTCCTCATCTGTGGGAGGATACATCTGCGTAGTTTGGGGGAGGACCTGTTAGTTGGAGGTCCAAGAAGCAGACGGAGACCGCCCTTTCCTCGGTGGAGTCAGAGTACATCGCAATGTTTCACGGGATGAAGGAGGTGATTTGGTTGAGGAGGCTGTTAGAGGAGATTGGCTAGGAGCAGAAGGTTGCCACGCCGCTGTTTTGTGATAGCAAGGGGGCTCTTGGGATGGCCAGGAACGCTGTGCTTCATGGGCTGAACAAGCACATGCGTATCAAGTAGCACTGGCTGCGTAAGGAGGTGAAGAGGGGGACGGTGAATCCAATCTATATCAAGACTCACCAGCAGCCAGCAGACTTCCTCACCAAGAGGCTTGCGGATGAGCCTCATTGGCGTTGTGTACGCATGAGTGGAATGAGCATGAACTAGCATGGAATGATGTGGAATGCAACCGGAAGGCTGAGAGGGAGTGTGTTGGGTGCAAATTCACATTGCACGACATCCTGCCGTCTGTTTGTACGAGTATCCGTGTGCGAATGTTTTTGGGTGTGAATGGAATGTTCGTGTGTTTGTTTGCTTTCGCAATTTTCGCTTGATGCATTTGCAGGTACTCGCGCAATGTGCGCTTCGGCACAACATTGTACGCGCTATGAATAGTGCAAGCAGAAAGGATGAGCTCGCAAAGGAACCCAAGGTGGAAGCTTTGCAGTTCGGTTAAATTGATTGTGCAGATTCAGTTCTATCTAACTCGAAATTGTACTGTTTTGTTTGGTTGACTATAGTGTAGCAGGGCAGGCACTATAGGGGTACAATTTAGGTGAAGGTTGGATGTTGTTTGTCTGTATCTACATGCTACAGGGCCAGGGGAAACCAGCAGAACCAGCATTTGGCTGGTTGGGCAAAGAAAAAACAGGTTATGTTTTTAGGACCTGAACCTGGTTGTTGTTTTCCCAGGTTGGAAAAACAGAACCAGAGGTTGTTTACCAACCTACCACCTACTGTTTTGTCCAGACAGGTTGGTTCGGTTGCTTGGAATTATCTGGGATCATCCCTGGTTGTTGCCAGGTTGATTCCCAAGATCCTTGCTAGCTAGAACTAAATATTCCTTCTCTGTTTGTACCTGAATATATTCAAATTGATTCAAGCGAATTCCTTCCCTGCTGGAATTTCGTATCCACGCGGTTCGACAGCAGAATGCTTCTGAGTCAACGCTAGTACGCTAGCACTCCAACGCTAGGCAAACGTTTTACGAGCCGTAACTCTGCAATGGCAGAACTTTTCGCGAGGCAACTTGGCTCTTTTGAAAGCTCTTAGAGTGAGCTTCGATATAGCGAGTTCTCAGCTTAATCTGATCGATGGTCTGCATGGCATGCTGCGCGACGTTCAATGTACTCTTGCTGTTTTGACTAAGTCCCTCTTGATCCCTCTCTCTACAAACTCGAACCCGAGGATAGGGGCTGGTCTTGGACCAAGCACCCAGGGACTCTTGGAGGTGACCCCCAGGAGAGGTTTTAAGTTGGATAACGTCTTAATAGCCTGAGTTATTAGGCCCTTTACACCAACAAGCACCCTGTCCCCAGCCACAGCAGCATGCCGGACAGCATGGGGCCACATGGAATTGCCCACCCCTGATTCTATGAGCAGCGCCCTAGCTGTCTCCATAATGGTCCGGTTCGCCCGTTCTGCTACACCGTTGGACTGCGGGGTGTAAGCCGTGGTCAGCTCCCTCTGAATGCCTTGCTTCTTGAGCCAGGCCGTCATCTCAGCTCCAAGGAACTCACCACCCCAGTCTGTCCTAATCCGCTTCACCACACACTCCGCTTGCTTCTCCACGAATGGCAGCCAATCTTCCTGTATCGTAGAGGCGGCGTGGTCCTTTTGCTTCATCGGATACGCCCACATGATTCTGCTCCAATCATCCACAATGGTTAGGAAATACCGCTCCCCCTTGTGCCCTTGCACCGGCAGCGGCCCTACCAAGTCCATGTGAACCAGCTCCAAAGGCTTCTTGCTCCTGCCAGTCACGCTATGAAAGGGGAAACAAGTGAATTTTGAGAGCAAACAGATTTCACAGTTCTCATCGGGTGGCTGTCCGTTCAGCTTCAAACCCTTGACGGCTCCATTCTTCTCTAGCTGCTTCAACAAGGGCATTGCCACATGCCCCAAGCGTCAGTGTGCCGTTGCCCTATCCGTCTCCCCAGATCTGGCCGACAGTTTCACATCAACCCCTCCAACGGCGTTGCACTCCCCCTGGGATGCAGACCCCTCTCCAGCCTGCCCCCCACCATGCCACGCCAACGCCGGCAGCTGCCACATGGATCTGTACACATCCTTGCTCTCGTGCAGATCCCAAAGCATCCGATTTCCCAGCTGCTCCTTGTATGTGCGTGCCCCATCCTTGCTAGTGCTCACCCCAGCCTTGGCTAGCTTACGGAGGGAGATGAGGTTGGCGTTGAGATCAGGAACGAGGAGAACGTCGTGCAGCACCACCGGCTTGCCATCCGCTGCCTTGAATACAGCTCGTCCCGCACCAGCCACCTTCAGCGCGTGTCCAGAGGCAGAGCACACATCATTGATCGGTGCAGCTCGTATGTCATCAAGCAGCTCCTTGCGCGGCGTCATTGTCCAAGCAGCGCCCGTGTCCAACACCCAATAGTCCAGGGGATGCAGCTCTGCTCCAACCTTGGCAGAGGCGTCTCCTTGCTCCCCCTGCTCTCCAATATGGAAGAACTGGCCCGCGGTGCGTTCTTTCTTCTTCTCTGCACCGCCGTTGCTCTCCGGGTTGTTGTCGGACGATCGGCGACCATGTTCGCGCCGTTTTTCTGGTTCCTCCACGCACCGCCATCCTGGTGACGATTCTGGGGGGTCCATCCATCGGGTTTCTGTTAGTGTAAGTGCTTAATATACTCAGGCTATTAAGACGTTGTCCAACTTAAAACCTCTCCTCGGGGTCACCTCCAAGGATCCCTGGGTGCTTGGTACAAGACCAGCCCCTATCCTCGGGTCCGAGTTTGTAGAGAGAGGGATCAAGAGGGACTTAGTCAAAACAGCAAGAGTACATTGAACATTGCGCAGCGTGCCGTGCAGACCGTCGATTGGATTCAGCTGAGAACTCGCTATATCGAAGCTCACTCTAAGAGCTTTCAAAAGAGCCAAGTTGCCTCGCGAAAAGTTCTGCCATTGCAGAGTTACGGCTCGGACAGCGTTTGTCTAGCGTCGTAGTGCTTGCGTACTAGCGTTGACTTGGTAGCATTCTGCCGTCGCACCGTGTAGATACGAAATTCCCGCAAGGAAGGAATTGTCTTGAATCAATTTGAATATATTCAGGTACCAACAGAGAAGGAATATATAGTTCTAGCTAGCAAGGACCTTGGGAATCAACCTGGGAACAACCAGGGATGATCCCAAATAGTTCCAAGCAACAGAAACAACCTGGCTGGACAAAACAGCAGGTGGTAGGTTGGTAAACAACCTCTAGTTCTGTTTTTCCAACCTGGGAAAACAACAACCAGGTTCAGGTCCTAAAAACAGAACCTGTTTTTATTTTCCCAACCAGCCAAATGCTGGTTCCGCTAGTTTCCCCTGGCCCTGTAGCATGCAGATACAGACAAACAAAATCCAACCTTCACCTAAATTGTACCCCTATAGTGCCTGCCCTGCTACACTATAGTCAACCAAACAAAACAGTACAATTTCGAGATGGATAGAACTGAATCTGCGCAATCAATTCAACCGAACTGCAAAGCTTCCATCTTGGGTTCCTTTGCGAGCTCGTCCTTTCTGCTTGCACTGTTCATACCGCGTACAATGTTGTGCCGAAGAGCACATCGCGCGAGTACCTGCAAATGCATCAAGCGAAATTGCGAAAGCAAACAAACACACGAACATTCCATTCACACCCTAATGCATTCGCACACGCATATTCGTACAAACAGACGGCAGGATGTCGTGCAATGTGAATTTGCATCCAACACACTCCCCCTCAGCCTGCCGGCTGCATTCCACATCATTCCATGCTAGTTCATGCTCATTCCACTCATGCGCACACAACGCCAATGAGCCTCATCCGCAAGCCGCTTGGTGAGAAGGTCTGCTGGTGAGTCTTGATATAGATTGGATTCACGGTCCCCCTCTTCACCTCCTTACGCAGCCAGTGCCACTTGATACGCATGTGCTTGTTCAGCCCATGAAGCACAGCATTCCTGGCCATCCCAAGAGCCCCCTTGCTATCACAAAACAGCGGCGTAGCGACCTTCTGCTCCTGGCCAATCTCCTCTAACAGCCTCCTCAGCCAAATCAACTCCTTCACCCCATGGAACATTGCCATGTACTCTGATTCAACAGAGGAGAGTGCCGTCTCCGTCTGCTTCTTGGACCTCCAACTAACTGGTCCTCCCCCAACTACGCAGATGTATCCTCCCACAGATGAGGAATCGTCCTTCTTAGAAGCCCACGTAGCATCGGTAAAGCAAGTGAGAAACAGCTTGCCTTCTCCAAGCCGCTCCCCCTTCTCTTTCAGCACCTCAACCCCTTTCTGCTTCACCTGTGCAGATGCAGAGTATTGAACTCCAATGCTTAGGTGAGAGTTCATGTACTTCACCACACGCTCAGCTGCATCCACCTGCTCCTCTGATGGATTTTGCACCACCCTAGCCAGCTGCCCAACCGAGAAAGAGATGTCGGGCCTTGTGTGAACTGCTGCATACAAGAGGCTGCCCACCAAGGACTGAAATTGCTGCTGCTCGTCGGCTTCAACCCCTTCATCCTCTGCTGCCTTCACAAGCTTGAATTCTGCTGGCAGGGGAGTTGCAACCTTGCGCTCATTCTCAATCCCATACTTCTCCCCCAGCTCCTTGATGAACTTCTCCTGGTGCAGCTTCAACCACCTGTGATCCACATCCCTCTCCACGTGCATCCCGAGGTAGTACTTTACCTCCCCAAGGGTCTTGCACTTGAAGTTCTTCATCAGCTGCTGCTGCACTTTCTGGATCTCCTTCATGCTGCTGCTGAAGAGAAGAATGTCGTCCACGTAGACCAGAAACAGCACCAGCTTCTCCCCCTCCCCCTTGAGAAAGATGCTCTCATCACAGCTGCTGGTCCTGAATCCCATCTCCTCTAAAACAGCTGCCAACTTCTGGTACCAGCAGCGTGGCGCCTGCTTCAAGCCGTAGATGGACTTTTTCAGCTTGCACACCCTGCCCGTACCATCCTCATACCCAGGTGGCTGCGTCATATAGACATCCTCCTCTAAAATCCCATTGAGGAATGCCGTTGATATATCCATCTGAATGATGGATTTCCCACTAACGGCTGCATCTGCCAACAAGACACGGAGGGTAGGGGGTTTGGCAGTGGGAGCAAAGATCTCATTGAAGTCCTGCTTCTCCTTCTGCATAAACCCCTTAGCCACCAGCCTACTCTTGTAGATGGTGACCTGTCTCTTGTCATCGGTCTTGATCCTTAGCACCCACTTGCACTGTACAGCTTTCTTCCCCTCAGGCAGTACCACCAGATCCCATGTCCCATTCTCTAGCAAGCTTTGGTACTCAGCATCCCTAGAAACCAGCCACTTCTCCCTATCTGGTCCAGCTAATGCCTCCTCCATGCTTGCTGGTTCCTCTGGTGCAGGGGCATGAAAACAGTAGGCAGGTTCATCCTCCTCATCCGGGTCATAGCCATGCGGTAGAATCAGCAATGCCTCCTCATTCCCAAGCTTCTGCTCTGCAACATCAGCTCCTGCAGTCAGCTTCATAGTGGCCATACGGGTACGTCCTGGCCTGGAGACGGGTGTCTCCCATCCCCTCATAACGACACCCTTCGGCTTCCTCCTTGATGGTAGCGCAGGAACCTTAGCTTTTCCCAGCTGCTGTTCTCCTCCCTCAGATCCAGCAGCTTCCTTGGTGCTATCACTAGTCTCCACATCATCTCCTCCACCACCAGGTGCCTCCTGCACCTTCTCTCCATCACCAGCCTCTGCAGCTGCCTCCTCTCCCTCCTCCCACACACTAGGAGTCAGGTCCAGCTGCATGGTACACCTTATTCTCCGGCTGTTTCTTCCAGCCCCCATACATCATGCCCTCAACAAACTTCACATCCCTGCTGTCAAACAACACACCCTTGCGTGGTTCCCACAGCAACCATCCCTTGCTCTCAGCAGCCAGCCCCAAATGCACACACCTGATTGCACTCGCCCCCAATTTACTTCGATACTTCTTGGGGACGTGGGCAACTGCCATGCAACCGAACACCCTCAGCATGTCCACCAGCGGCTTCCTCCAGTGGCACCCACGATTCATTACCAACCTTAGTGAGCACCCTGTTCCTAGCCACGGTAGCGTGCCGGACAGCATGGGGCCACATGGAATTGCCCACCCCTGATTCTATGAGCAGCGCCCTAGCTGTCTCCAGAATGGTCCGGTTCGCTCGTTCTTCTACACCGTTGGACTGCGGGGTGTAAGCCGTGGTCAGCTCCCTTTGAATGCCCTGCTTCTTGAGCCAGGCCGTCATCTCAGCTCCAAGGAACTCACCACCCCGGTCTGTCCTAATCCGCTTCACCACACACTCCGCTTGCTTCTCCACGAATGGCAGCCAATCTTCCCGTATCGTAGAGGCAGCGTGGTCCTTTTGCTTCAGCGGATACGCCCACATGAGTCTGCTCCAATCATCCACAATGGTTAGGAAATACCGCTCCCCCTTGTGCCCTTGCACCGGCAGCGGCCCTACCAAGTCCATGTGAACCAGCTCCAAAGGCTTCTTGCTCCTGCCAGTCACGCTATGAAAGGGGAAACGAATGAATTTTGAGAGCAAACAGATTTCACAGTTCTCATCGGGTGGCTGTCCGTTCAGCTTCAAACCCTTGACGGCTCCATCCTTCTCTAGCTGCTTCAACAAAGGCATTGCCACATGCCCCAAGCGTCGGTGTGCCGTTGCCCAATCCGTCTCCCCAGATCTGGCCGACACTTTCACACCAACCCCTCCAACGGCGTTGCACTCCCCCTGGGATGCAGACCCCTCTCCAGCCTGCCCCCCACCGTGCCACGCCAACGCCGGCAGCTGCCACATGGATCTGTACACATCCTTGCTCTCGTGCAGATCCCAAAGCACCCGATTTCCCAGCTGCCCCTTGTACGTGCGTGCCCCATCCGTGCTAGTGCTCACCCCAGCCTTGGCAAGCTTACGGAGGGAGATGAGGTTGGCCTTGAGATCAGGAACGAGGAGAACGTCGTGCAGCACCACCGGCTTGCCATCCGCTCCCTTGAATGCAGCTCGTCCCGCACCAGCCACCTTCAGCGCGTGTCCAGAGGCAGAGCACACCTCATTGATCGGTGCAGCTCGTACGTCATCAAGCAGCTCCTTGCGCGGCGTCATCGTCCAAGCAGCGCCCGTGTCCAACACCCAATGGTCCAGGGGATGCAGCTCTGCTCCAACCTTTGCAGAGGCGTCTCCTTGCTCGCCCTGCTCTCCAATATGGAAGGACTGGCCTGCGGTGCGCTCCTTCTTCTTCTCTGCACCGCCGTTGCTCTTTGGGTTGTTGTCGGACGAATCGGCGACCATGTTCGCGCCGTTTTTCTGGTTCCTCCGCGCGCCGCCATCCTGGTGACGATTCTGGGGGGTCCATCCATCGGGTTTCTTATAGCACAAAAACAAGGGGTGCCCCTCCTTCTCACAATACCAGCAACTCCCTTTCATTTTGCCACCAGCACCCGACTTGCCCCCACGTCCAGATTTCGCACCGCGACCCCAACCGGTACCTCCTTGTTGGTCGTTGGAGTCGTCGTCCTTCTTTGCACCGCGTCCAGCACCACCGAAGCCACGTCCTCTGCCACGTCGGCTCCCTTGCATCCCGTAGCCGCTGCTGCCGTCGTCTCCACCCCTCAGTTGGCGGCGACGGAAGTCCTCCTCCAGGATCTTCGTCCGCACCCACTCGAGCGTCCACAAGCTCTGGTTCTGCGGCAGGCTCATTCCGCTTGTGAATTGAAGCCACGATTCCGGCAGCAGCGATAGCATCTTCAAGCACTTGGTCTGCTCCGGGTAGGTGATTCCCGCGGTCGCCAACTTCGCGTAGAGGTCGCGCATTTTGTCCAAAACAGGTTGCACCGGCTCTCCCTCGCTCAAGCGCAACGCGGACAGCTCCCTCTCCAGCACCAACGTTGCGACAACGGAGGTCGGGGCGTGCAGCTCCTTCAACACGGTCCACGCCTTTGGACCGCAATCAACCTCCGGCAGCAGGTGCATGACGTGGTGACGCTGGTTCAGCTCCAAAGTCTGCGACATCAAGTAGTAGCCAGCCGAGGCGCGCTCGTCCCAATCTTCCTGCAGCGCGGGGTCACTCGGTCTAGGCTCCTCCCCAATCATTAGTTTCAACAAACCGATCTGACGGAAATAAAGTTGCATTTTCCAGGCCCAATCATCATAGCCCTCACCATTGAACTTCTCGACGGTGAAGTTCTTCAGCACCTCTTTGATCAGCGAGCCCTGGTTTGTTCGCGCTCCCCTTGGCGCCGAAACACCAGAATCCTGGGTGCCGCTACGATCTTGGGCTGAAGATTCACCAGCTCCCGGCGAGGTCTTTCCCACCATAGCTACCTACAACGAGGATCACTATAACGCAGCTCTGATACCAGCTTGTTGGTGTAAGGGCCTAATAAACTCAGGCTATTAAGACGTTATCCAACTTAAAACCTCTCCTCGGGGTCACCTCCAAGGGTCCCTGGGTGCTTGGTACAAGACCAGCCCCTATCCTCGGGTCCGAGTTTGTAGAGAGAGGGATCAAGAGGGACTTAGTCAAAACAGCAAGAGTACATTGAACGTCGCGCAGCATGCCATGCAGACCGTCGATCAGATTAAGCTGAGAACTCGCTATATCGAAGCTCACTCTAAGAGCTTTCAAAAGAGCCAAGTTGCCTCGCAAAAAGTTCTGCCATTGCAGAGTTACGAATTGGACAGCGTTGGCCTAGCATCGTAGTGCTAGCGTACTAGTGTTGACTCGGTAGCATTCTGCCGTTGCACCGCGTAGAAATGAAATTCCAGCAAGGAAGGAATTCGCTTGAATCAATTTGAATATATTCAGGTACAAACAGAGAAGGAATATATAGTTCTAGCTAGCTAGGACCTTGGGAATCAACCTGGGAACAACCAGGGATGATCCCAAATAATTCCAAGCAACAGAACCAACTTGGTAGGTTGGTAAACAACCTCTGGTTCTGTTTTTCCAACCTGGGAAAACAACAACCAGGTTCAGGTCCTAAAAACAGAACCTGTTTTGTCTTTGCCCAACCAGCCAAATGCTGGTTCCGCTGGTTTCCCCTGGCCCTGTAGCATGCAGATACAGACAAACAACATCCAACCTTCACCTAAATTGTACCCCTATAGTGCCTGCCCTGCTACACTATAGTCAACCAAACACAACAGTACAATTTCGAGTTGGATATAACTGAATTTGCGCAATCAATTCAACCGAACTGCAAAGCTTCCATCTTGGGTTCCTTTGCGAGCTCGTCCTTTCTGCTTGCACTGTTCATAGCGCGTACAATGTTGTGCCGAAGCGCACATTGCGCGAGTACCTGCAAATGCATCAAGCGAGAATCGCGAAAGCAAACAAACACACGAACATTCCATTCACACCCAAATGCAGTCGCACAGGCATACTTGTACAAACAGACGACAGGATGTCGTGCAATGTGAATTTGCACCCAACAAGTACCAACCATATGGGTAAGTAACGCACGTACTCTTCGTACCAACCATATGGGTAAGTAATGCATTTACTCTTAGTACCAACCATATGGGTAAGTAACACACATACTCTTCGTACCAACCATATACGTAAGTACACACTTACTCCTAGTACCAACCACATGGGTAAGTAAATCCTTTACTCTTATCACCAACCCTATGAGTAAGTAACGCATCTACTCTTCTTACCAACCATATGGGTTAGATACGCACTTACTCTTTCTACCAACCATATGGGTAAGTAACGCATTTTCTCTTAGTACCAACCATATGGATAAGTAACGCACTTACTTTTTTTACCAACCATATGGGTAAGTAACGCACTTACTCTTAGTACCAACCATATGGGTAAGTAACGCACGTACTCTTCGTACCAACCATATGGGTAAGTAATGCATTTACTTTTAGTACCAACCATATGGGTAAGTAACGCACATACTCTTTGTACCAACCATATGGGTAAGTAACGCACTTTCTCTTAGTACCAACCATATGGGTAAGTAATGCACTTTCTCTTCGTACCAACCATATGGGAAAGTTATGCACGTACTCTTCGTACCAACCATATGGGTAAGTAACGCACTTACTCTTCGTACCATCCATATGGAAAAGTAACGTACGTACTCTTAGTACCAACCATATGGGTACGTTATGTCAAACATATATGCTTAGTTATATCTAGGCTTAGTTCATGTGTTTACATTTGTCTAGGCTATAGTGGGTTTAGCCTTAGGGGGTACAGAATTCTCTCGACATTCTACTTGTACCCTTCCTTGCTTCCTAGTCAATCATTCTCACCTAAGGATTCTAACATGGTGTTAAGAGCAACTAAGTCTTAGGATCTAGTCTCAATGGGCCCACCACCTACTGCACTACCCGTACCTAGCCCGTCGACTTTGTCGCCCGCGCCCGGCCCGTACCTAGCTCGTCGCCTCGGCCCCACTGGCCCCGTCGACTTTGTCGCCCGCGCCCGGCCCGTACGTAGCCCGTCGCCTCGGCCCCGCTGGCCCCGCCGTCTTCGTCGCCCGCGCCCGGCCCGTACCTAGCTTGTCGCCAGGCCCGTACGTAGCCCGTCGCCTCGGCCCCGCTGGCCCCGCCGTCTTCGTCGCCCGTGCCCGGCCCGTACCTAGCTCGTCGCCAGGCCCGTACGTAGCCCGTCGCCTCGGCCCCGCTGGCCCCGCCGTCTTCGTCGCCCGCGCCCGGCCCGTACCTAGCTTGTCGCCCGGCTCGTACCTAGCCCGTTGCCCGGCCCGTACGTAGCCCGTCACCTCGGCCCCGCTGGCCCCGTCAACTTCGAAGCCAGTCACCCGGCCCGTACCTAGCCCGTCGCCTCGGCCCAGCTGGCCCCGCCAACTTCGACGCCCGCGCCCGGCACGTACCTAGCCCGCGCCCGGCCTCGTCTCCTGCCTGTGCCCGGCCCGTACCTGCCCAGCCCCCTAGGCCCCCTGTTTGGCCCCTCGGCCCCCTAGGCCCCTCGGCCCCCCTAAGGCCCCCCCCGGCCCCGTGTTTGGCCCCGCGGCCCCTAGGCCCCTCGGCCCCACCTCAGAGCCTGGCGCCCGCCCCCCCCGGCCCCTACTTTGGCCCCTCGGCCCCCTAGGCCCCCCGGCCCCTACTTTGGCCCCTCGGCCCCCAAGGCCCCCTGTTTGGCCCCTCGGCCCCCTGGGCCCCTCGGCCCCCCTAAGGCCCCCCAGGCCCCTTGTTTGGCCCCTAGGCCCCTCGGCCCCCCCCAAGGCCCCCCCCCCGGCCCCTACTTTGGCCCCTTGTTTGGCCCCTCGGCCCCCTAGGCCCCCCGGCCCCTACTTTGGCCCCTCGGCCCCCTAGGCCCCTCGGCCACCCTAAGGCCCCCCAGGCCCCTTGTTTGGCCCCGCGGCCCCTAGGCCCCTCGGCCCCTCCTCAGAGCCTGGCGCCCAGCCCCCCGGCTCCTACTTTGGTCCCTCGGCCCTCTAGGCCCCTTGTTTGGCCCCGCGGCCCCTAGGCCCCTCGGCCCCTTCTCAGAGACCGGCGCCCGGCCCCCCCCCCCCCGGTCTCTTGTTTGGCCCCTCGACCCCCTAGGCCCCTTGGCCCCCTCTAGGCCCCCCGGACCCCTGTTTGGCCCCGCGGCCCCTAGGCCACTCGGCCCCACCTCAGAGACCGGCACCCGGCCCCCCCGGCCCCTTGTTTGGCCCCTCGGCCCCCTAGGTCCCTCGGCCCCCTGTTTGGCCCCGCGACCCCCCAGGCTCCTCTGCCCCTATGGCGTTGCTTCGGGTTCTCCCGTTCGACCCGGAGGGCAGACCTGTAGCATTTGACACGTGGCACGACGATCTGCAACTGTACCTACTGAGCGACAGTCGGGACAGTGTCTCGCTGTTTGACCTCGTGTCCGGTGCCGCTCCAGCCCCTCCCGCCACAGCTGACGTTTCGACTCGTTCCCAGTGGCTCTCTCGTGATGCTACTGCCCGCTTGGCCATTCGCAACCACCTGCCCGCAACAGAATGTGCTCACTTTGGCGAGCACAGGACAGCACAGGCCTTGTACGACGCTGTCGTTGCTCGCTACTCCTCCCCTGCCACTGCTGCTCTTGGCAGACTGCTACTGCCCTACCTGTTCCTTGAGCTGTCGGCTTTTGCCACAGTACCGGACCTGGTTACGCACCTGCGCACTAGCGACGCCCACTACCGCGCTGCCGTTCCTGCTGAGTTCCTTCCCGCGAACCAGCCCCCCATGTTCATCACCCTCTACTTCATAGTCACTCGCCTCCCTGACTCCCTTCGCTCTGTCAGGGACCACTTCCTCACCCTCGACCCCACTTCCCTCACTGTTGACCTCCTCGAGCAGCATCTCCTCGCAGCTGAGACTAGTGCAGTTGCTGTGGGTGCTGCTCGTGGCACTCCGCGCTCACCCTTCTTTGAGGGGTGCTCCCCCTCCCCCCTTTCCTCCTTCGCCTCTGCTGCTGCTGCAGACGTCTCTGTTCCTGAGGACGTCGGTGCTGCTTCGACTAATACGAAGCGCCGCAACAGCAAGGGCAAGGGTGGCCGGGGTAGTGGAGGAGGCAGCGGTGGTGGTGGAGGTGGCAGTGGGCGTGGCAGTGGGGGCAGCGGTAGAGGAGGCGGAGGCGGTGGAGGTGGTGGCGGCGGTGGGACCGGTGGCGGAGGTGGAGGCTCTGGTGGCGGCGGTGGAGGCAGCGGAGGGGGTGGCGGCAGTGGAGGCGGTGGGACCAGTGGTAGTCGGTCTGGACCTCAGCGTGGTAGCCCTGGTGGCGGTCGGAGCGAGACTCAGACTCCTCAGCAGCTCCGTGAGTGGTTGGTTCAGCGTGGGGCGGGCGAGGGTAGTGAGACCTGCCCATATGTCATTCGCACGGGTGCCCGTGCGGGCAAGACATGCGAGCGGTTTCACACTGAGCGCCGCTGCTTTGCCCGCCTTGACGACGCCTGGCGCACTGAGTTCGGTGATGACGTCGAGCGCCCTCGCTGGGCGGAGTTGCTTAGGTCGGGAGTTGCCATCTTTGACCTAGACTTTGATGTTATTATCTCTGCCATGTATGCTTTGTCTTTTAGTGCTGAGGGTGACTGTTACTGGTGTGTGCCGCCTGACCCAGGTATAGCCGCTGCTGCTCTAGGTGCTAGTGCGTCTGGTACCCCCCCTGGTACTGCGCCTGCTGAGGCCCTGCACACCTTCACGTTGGACTCCGGCGCCTCGCGCTGTTTCTTTCGTGACAGCACCACTCTCACTCCTCTTCCTGCACCGGTTCCGGTCAGACTGGCTGATCCCTCTGGGGGCCCGGTCGTTGCCAGTTCCTCCACTGTCCTCCCGTGTCCAGCGGTTCCGTCCGGCTCTCTGTCAGGTCTTCACCTCCCCTCGTTCTCTACGAACTTGGTGAGTACCGCTGCCCTTCAGGATGCAATGGTTACTACCACCACTTCTGGGGGTCAGCGTGTGTCGATCTGCACGTGCACTCGGACGGGGCGTCACCTGGCTACGTTCACTCGTCGGCCAGGGTCGAGTCTATACACGCTGGCTAAAGAGCCTCCTCAGGTCGCTGCATCTGGTCAGGTGTTCGCGTCAGGTCAGGTAGCCGCCTCTTGCTCGTGTCGCCTCCTGTTGCACCAGACTCTTCTGTGGCACCACCGCCTGGGTCACCCCTCCCTGCCACGCCTTCGTGGCATGCACTCCCGTCTCCTTGTCTCTGGTCTCCCCAGGTCTCTGCCTCCCTTACCGCCCTCGCCTGCCCCGCCCTGTCTTCCTTGCGTCGAGGGGCGGCAGCGCGCCGCTCCTCACTCCTCCTTGTTTCCCCCGACGACTGCTCCCCTGCAGACCCTCCACATGGACGTGTGGGGCCCAGCCCGCGTCAGTGGACAGGGCCGCGAGCGCTACTTTCTGCTGGTAGTTGACGACTACACGCGATACACCACAGTCTTCCCCTTGCGCAGCAAGGGTGAAGTCTCTGCTGTCTTGATCCCTTGGATCCGCACAGTCCGTCTCCAGCTGCGTGCGCGTTTCGGCCAGGACCTTCCTGTCCTGCGTCTGCACTCTGACAGAGGTGGTGAGTTCTCCTCCGACCTCTTGCGGGACTTTTGTCGTGGGGAGGGCATCACCCAGTCGTTCACGCTTCCGGACTCCCCTCAGCAAAATGGGATTGCTGAGCGCCGCATTGGCTTCGTCATGGAGGTCGCTCGTACCTCCATGATTCATGCGGCAGCTCCCCATTTTCTGTGGCCGTTTGCGGTCCAGCACGCTGCACATCAGCTCAACCTTTGGCCCCGTGTTTCCTTGCCGGAGACCTCGCCCACACTGCGTTGGACGGGGAAGGTTGGCGATGCGTCGGTGTTCCGGGTCTGGGGTTCTCGTGCCTTTGTTCGCGATACGTCCGCGGACAAGCTCTCCGTCCGCGCTATTCCCTGCGTCTTCCTTGGCTTTGTCCCTGATGCGCCTGGCTGGCAGTTTTACCACCCCACCTCGCGTCGTGTCCTCCCTTCTCAGGACGTCACGTTCGACGAGTCGGTTCCCTTCTACCGTCTCTTCCCCTACCGCTCTGCCCCTTCCCCGCCCCCGCCGCTCTTCCTTGCTCCCGGTCCGCCTCCGGTAGACCCCCTCCTGCCCCAGGGTCCTGCTCCCTCGGGAGTGTCTAAGGTAGACCCTCTCACAGGTACTGCGCCTGTTCAGGTAGCTGTCGTCTCAGGTGCTGCTCCAGGTGCTGCGTCTGGGGGTGTTGCGTCTGGAGGTGCGGAGCCGGGGGGTGCGGGGTCTGAGGGTGCTGGGTCTGGGGGTGCTGAGCCTGAGGGTGTTGAGCCTGGGGGTGCTGAGTCGGAGGGTGCGGAGCCTGAGGGTGCTGAGTCGGAGGGTGTGGAGTCTGGGGGTGCTGAGCCTCGGGGTGCTGCTTCGTCTGGAGGTCCTACTGGTGCTTCACCGCGACTGTCCTCGCAGCAGCTGCGTGAGTGGCTTGTTCAGCGCGCACACCGTCGGAGTGGGGCTCCCGGAGCTGGCTAGCCTGGAGGCGCTGGAGCTGGAGGTGCTGCTGTTACTACTGGAGTTGGAGACCCTAGGGAGCCTGGAGCAGCTGGCGCTGGAGGCGCTGGAGCTGCAGGAGCTGGAGCTGTTGACCCTGGTGCTGGAGGTGCTGGAGGCCCTGTGCGGCCGCGCCCGTACTTCGTTCCCCTGCTCCAGCAGGTTCTTGGTGTCCCGTCTTCTACTGGTCTTCCTCCTCCCTTCCTGTGTCCACCGCCTGACCAGTCGCAGCCGCCGTTACAGCCAGCCTCCCCATTGCCTGTTCCCTCTCCTTACACTGAGCAGTCTGGAGGTCTTACAGAGCATCGTGAGCCTGCGTCTCGTCCTGTCTCACCTGTTCGCACTGCTCGTCCCGCTCCTCGTTCGCGTCCTCCCCCTGTCCCAGGCACGCACACCATGGCACTCCGTCCTTCCTCTGTTCCACTGCGTGTTCCTCTGCCTGCTCCTCCTGAGTCCTCTCTTCCTGAGGTCCCTGACCCTGAGTCTGACCGAGCGCGTGCTGCTAGTCCCACTGTCGCTCGTCTCCTTGCCCCTGCTGTCACTGACCCGTCCTTTGAGTCTGCTGCTGCTTCTGCTCTCGTTGCTGAGCTACTTGACTTTGCTGCTGCCTGCCGTCTCGACTACGCCTCTCTGCTCTAGTTGCTGAGTCTGTGCCTGCCAGTCCTCCGTCCGTCGGGGGTGAGTGTGCTCTTGGCACGGACGTCCTTGAGGACAGGCAGGAGGATTTTGAGTGTCTTGCAGCTGCTGTACCTCGTTTCGCCTCCTTGCTGCTTGCCCCTGAGGGAGACCCGGATGCTCCTGACATCCCGACCCCGCGCTCTTACGCAGAGCCGATTATGGGTCCTTACTCCTCTCAGTGGCACGCAGCTATGGATGCCGAGATGGCATCCTGGAAGTCCACAGGCACTTACGTCGACGAGGTTCCCCCACCTGGGGTGAACATAGTCGATGGCATGTGGATCTTCAGGGTGAAGCGGCCGCCGGGTTCTCCGCCTGCCTTCATGGCGCGTTACATAGCTAGAGGCTTCAGTCAGCGACACGGAGTTGACTACTTCCAGACCTTCTCCCCCACCCCGAAGATGACTACTCTTCGGGTGTTGCTGCACGTCGCTGCTCAGCGTGACTACGAGTTGCACTCTCTGGACTTTAGCACAGCTTTCCTGCAGAGCAGCCTGCACGAGGAGATCTGGTTGCGCCGCCCACCTGGTTTCACTGAGTCTTTTACTGCACGTACTCACTGGAGTCTTGGGCGGCCAGTTTACGGTCTCCGTCAGGCGCCTCGCGAGTGGTACGACACACTGAGGACTACACTTGAGTCTCTTGGGTTTGCTCCTGGTACTGCTGACCCGTCGCTGTTTCTACGCACCGACACCTCGCTGCCACCGTTCTACGTCCTCGTCTTTGCCACTGCTGACATTGAGGCACTGACCCTTGTGAAGTCGGAGCTGAAGAAGAGACACACCTGCATTGATCTGGGTGAAGTGCGCAGCTATCTTGGCTTGCAGATCACCCAGGACAGAGCTAGGCGCACCATTTCCCTGACTTAGTCACACATGGCGCACCATTACCCTGACTCAGTCACACATGATGACTTGCACACGACCTGACCTCACGTACCCTCTCAGCCTTCTGGCTCGCTACATGGCTCCCGGTAGGCACCGAAAGGTGCACTGGGATGCTGCGAAGAGGGTACTGCGTTACCTGTGCAGTACGTCGGGCATGGGGCTTGTGCTTGGAGGACGGGGTCCAGTTGTTCTCACTCGTCACGCAGACGCCTCCTGGGTTGACGACTCAGCTACGCAGCGGTCGTCGCAGGGTGACACCTTCAGCCTTGGGTCCGGCTCGGTTTCTTGGTTGTCTACCCGCTCGTCTTCAGTTCTCAGCTCCAGCTGTGAGGCTGAGATCTACGCTGGAGCCATGGCTGCTCAGGAGCTACGCTGGCTCACCTACTTGTTGACCGACCTGGGAGAGCAGCCTCGTTCGCCTCCACTCCTGTACGTAGACAACAAGGCCATGATAGCCTTGTGTCAGGAGCATAGACCAGAGCACAGAATGAAGCACATCGCTCTGCGATACTTCCTTGCTCGAGAGTTGCAGCAGTGTGGTCAGCTTCGTCTAGCGTACGTGGCCACTCGGGCCAACACTGCTGATGTGTCTTCACCAAGGCACTTCCGCCTGGTGACCATCAGCGCTTTGTTTCTGTGTTAGGCCTTGTGCCTACTTTGCCTCACTTACTTACTGCCTGACTCTGCCTGTACTGTGATCTATCTATATACCTGCATGCTTACACTTGTTAGGGTATGATCACTGTATTGTTTGTTCACTGTATATAACTCTGCATGTGAACTGGCCTTTTGGCCCTTTGCTTGTGCTCGGACTGTGTGGTGACTTTGTGATCCACCCTGAGCTTGCTTTGCTTTTCTTGACTGGTCTTGTGACCATTACTTGTTCTGGCTATCCCCCACTTCGCCTATGGGGGTGTGTCAAACATATATGCTAAGTTATATCTAGGCTTAGTTCATGTGTTTACATTTGTCTAGGCTATAGTGGGTTTAGCCTTAGGGGGTACAGAATTCTCTCGACATTCTACTTGTACCCTTCCTTGCTTCCTAGTCAATCATTCTCACCTAAGGATTCTAACACGTAACGCACTTTCTCTTAGTACCAATCATAGGTGTAACTAACGTACTTTCTCTTAGTACGAACTATATGGGTAAGTAATGCACTTACTCTTCGTACCAACCATATGGGTAAGTAACGCACTTTCTCCTAGTACCAACCATATGGGTAAGTAATGCACTTACTCTTTGTACCAACCGTATGGGTAAGTAACGCACCTACTCTTAGTACCAACCACATGGGTAAGTAACGCACGTACTCTTAGTTCCAACCATATGGGTAACACATATACTCTTCGTACCAACCATATGGGTAAGTAACGCACTTTCTCTTAGTACAAATTATATGTGTAAGTAACGCACTTTCTCTTAGTACCAACCATATGGGTAAGTAATGCACTTACTCTTCGTACCAACCATATGGGTAAGTAACGCACGTACTCTTCGTACCAACCATATGGGAAAGTAACGCACGTACTCTTTGTACCAACCATATGGGTAAGTAACGCACTTACTCTTCCTACCATCCATATGGGAAAGTAACGCACGTATTCTTCGTACCAACCATATGGGTAAGTAACGCACTTACTCTTAGTACCAACCATTTGGGTAAGTAACGCACTTACTCTTTGTACCAACCATATGGGTAAGTAACGCACTTTTTCTTAGTACCAACCACATGGGTTTCACTGTGGAGCCCTGTGCTGATGAGGAGGTGGTGGGTGAAAGGGACAGGACGCTGTTTCATTCCATGGTTGGGGCACTCAACTATGCGGCTAACCACACGCGACCTGACATTGCCTTTGCTACATCCAGGCTTGCCAGTGTTGTTTCACGCCCCAGTCATGAGCAGCTAGAAGCGGCCAAGAGGTTGGTCCGCTATGTGAGTGCTACAGCATCTGTGGGTTTGGAGTATAGTGCTGTGAGGCAAAGGCAGCAACGGGGTGCTACTGATTTGGGCGAGGGGGAGATGCTCTTGACTTGCTACACCGACGCTAGCTTCAACTGTGTGAAGGCTGATGGCACCAGCATTGGAGGCTATGTGTGCCTGTTTGGAGGTGGTGCAGTAAGCTGGCGCAGCAAGATGCAGAATGAGGTGGGGCTGTCCTGGTGTGAGACAGAGTACATGGCTCTGCATCATGGGGCTAAGGAGGTGGTGTGGCTGAGGTGTTTGTTGGAGGAGATCGGAGTGTGCCAGAAGGAGCCAACTGTGATTTTTTGTGACAATGATTCTCCTGTCAAGCTTGCAAAGAATGCTTGTCTTCATGGCCTGACAAAGCACATCAGGCCAAAGTGGCATTGGACGAAGAGGCTCCTGGACAAGGAGGTGCGGCTGGAGGTTGTGAAAACCCATCAGCAGGCGGCTGGCATTCTCACCAAGCGCCTGGCTGAACCTGAGCTCTGGAAGGGCATGAAACTTGCTGGGATGAGTGTGCATTGATTGTGCATGCATGAGCTGAGGCATGTGAGGTGATGGTAGGCAGCCAGAGGGGGAGTTTGTTATGTGATGCTATCATTTGCTTTCACGTCTGTCTGCCTCCCATCATATGTTTGTGTGGTGCATTCGTGGTGTGAGCGTGTGCAAGAATTTGTGTTTGGTGTTGTTTGGATTTTCTGAGTGTGTGTGAGTGTTATTTGCCTTGAGCAGATATCTGAAGTGACTCCTCTGCTTGAGAGCTTTCCGACGAACCGAGAATCGCCACGATCGGAGCAAGAACGAGAAAGATATGATCGTTCGAAGTTTTGATTGAGATGCGGCGACTATGGGAATTTGCGGGTTGACTCAATATGGGGTACAGACTTTTGGGGGTCGGGAAATTCGTCACCATCACTGTAGATGATGCCAAGTGGTTGGGAGAAGCCAAACCAGGTTGGCAAGTGTGGCCAAGTTGGGTGAGGTGGATGGCATGAGTTGGGAAAGTGATAAATGTCAAAGTTGGGGTGCCTATAGAGAGGGGAATTGTGTGGTATGGGGTTTCCTTGGTTGGGGACTCCCTTGGGACCTTCCCTCTCGTCCTCCTCATCCCCTCCTACCTGGTTCAATTGCTACTTCAACTTTCTTGTGTGAACTTGTGAGACAACTTTGTGATTGAGTTAAGTTTCTATGGCAGCGTACCCCCTAGTGCGCCAAAATTCATAACTCAAGCTATAATCCATATTTTGATGCTATTCAAATTGGGAAAGATAGCCACGGTCAAAGGCTACAACATACTCGAGTTTGAGAGAATTCTGACGGAACATTTTGTGTCGAAAACATTTCGTGTGAAGAGAACGTTTCTGTCCAGAATTTTAGTTGACGATTTTGAGATATTTCGGCCCTTAATCTTCATAGGCTCCGTCCTTAGTCTCTAACAGATACAACTTAATAGCCTGAGTTAATAAGTTAAGTAATACACCAACACAAACCGTATTGGTAAATAATATACTTACTCTTAATACCAACCATAAGGGTAAGTAACGCACGTACCCTTAGTATATGGGTAAGTAACGCACTTATTCTTCATACCAACCATATGGTTAAGTACGTACTTACACTTTGTACCTACCATATAGATAAGTAACTAGCTAACTCTTAATACCCACCATATGGGTAAGAAACGCACTTACTATTAGTACCATCCGCATCAGTAAATAATACACTTACTCTTCGTACCAACCACATGGATAAGTAACACAATCTCTTCGTACCAACCATGTAGGTAAGTAACGCACATACTCTTTGTTTCAACCGTATGTGTAAGTAACGCACTTACTGTTAGCACCAACCAAATTGGTAAGTAACGCACTTTCTCTTAGTACCAACCATCTGGGTAAGTAATGCACTTACTCTTTGTTCCAACCATATTGCTAAGTAACGCACTTACTCTTTGTACCAACCATATGGGTAAGTAACGCACATACTCTTCGTGTCAACCATATGGGTAAGTAATGCACTTACTCTTCGTACCAACCATATGGGTAAACAATGCACTTACTGTGAGTACCAACCATATAGGTAACACATTCACTCTTCGTACCAACCATTTAGGTAAATAACGCACTTACTCCTGATACCAACCATCTGGATAAGTAACGCACTAACTCTTTATACCGACCATATGGGTAAGAAACGCACCTACTATTAGTACCAACCGCATCGATAAGTAATATACTTACTCCTAGTACCAACCATAAAGGAAAGTAACGTACTTACTCTTAGTACCAACCATATGGGTAAGTAACGCACTTACTCTTTGTACCAACCATATGGATAAGTAAAGCACTAACTCTTAATACCGACCATATGGGTAAGAAACCCACTTACTGTTAGTACCAACCGTATTGGTACGTAATACACTTACTCTTAGTACCAAACATATGGGTAATTAACGCACTTACTCCTAGAACAAACCATATGGGAAAGTAACGCACTTAGTTTTGGTACCAAACATATGGGTAAGTAACGCACTTACTCATCGTACCAACCATATGGTTAAGTAACGCACATACTCTTCATACCAACCATATGGGTAAGTAACGCACGTGCTCTTTGTACCAACCATATGGGTTAATAATGCACTTACTCTGAGTACCAACCACATGGGTAAGTAACGCAGTTACTCATGTTTCCAACCATATGGGTAAGTAACGTACTTACTCTTATTACCAACCATATCGGTAAGTAATGCATTTACTCTTTGTACTCACCATATGGATAAGTTCCGCACTTAATCTTCGTACCAACCAAATATAAGTTTGACACACCCCCATAGGCAAAGTGGGGGAGAACAAGTGGTCAAAAGACCAGTCAAGAAAAGCAAAGCAAGCTCAGGGTGGATCACAAAGTCACCACACAGTTCGAGCACAAGCAAAGGGCCACAAGGCCAGTTCACGTGCAGAGTTATATAAAACAGAACAAACAATACAGGGATCATACCCTAGCACATGCAAGCATGCAGGTATACATAGAGACCACAGGACAAGCAAAGTCGCGTAGTAAGCAAGAGAGGCAAAGTAGGCAAAAGGCCTAACACAGTAGAAAAGCGCTGATGATCACCAGGCGGAAGTGCCTTGGTGAATATATCAGCAGTGTTGGCCCTAGTGGCCACGTACGCAAGACGAAGCTGGCCACGCTGCTGCAACTCTCGAGCAGGGAAGTATCGCAGAGCGATGCGCTTCGTACTGTGCTCCATTCTGTGCTCCTGACAGAAGGCTATCATGGCCTTGTTGTCTACGTACAGAAGTGGAGGCGAACGAGGCTGCTCTCCCAGGTCGGTCAACAAGTAGGTGAGCCAGCGTAGCTCCTGAGCAGCCATGGCTCCAGCGTAGATCTCAGCCTCACAGCTGGAGCTGAGAACTGAAGACGAGCGGGTAGACAACCAAGAAACCGAGCCGGACCCAAGGCTGAAGGTGTCACCCTGCGACGACCGCTGCGTAGCTGAGTCGTCAATCCAGGAGGCGTCTGCGTGACGAGTGAGAACAACTGGACCCCGTCCTCCAAGCACAAGCCCCATGCCCGACGTACTGCACAGGTAACGCAATACCTTCTTTGCAGCATCCCAGTGCACCTTTCTGTGCCTACCGGGAGCCACGTAGCGAGCCGGAAGGCTGAGAGGGTACGCGAGGTCAGGTCGTGTGCACGTCATCAGGTACATGAGGCAACCCACAAGCTCTTGGTACGGGCCACTCGGCTCTACGGACTCATCCAAAGGTGGAGCTGAGAGCGAGTGGTTGGTAGACAGAGGTGTGGGCTGTGGCGAGGACAACTGGAAACCGAAGCGCTGAAGGACCTGGTGCACCATGTGTGACTAAGTCAGGGTGATGGTGCGTCGTGCTCTGTCTCGGGTGATCTGCAAGCCAAGATTGCTGCGGCGTTCACCCTGGTCAGTGCAGGTGTGTCTCTTCTGCAGCTCCGACTTCACAAGGGTCAGTGCCTTACTGATAGCAGTGGCAAAGACGAGGTTGTTGACGTACACGAGGACGTAGAACGGCAGCAGCGAGGTGTCGGTGCGTAGAAACAGCGACGGGTCAGCAGTAGAAGGAGCAAACCCAAGAGCCGCAAGTGTAGTCCTCAGTGTGTCGTGCCACTCACGAGGCGCCTGGCGGAGACCGTAGACTCGCCGGTGGAGGCTCCACTGCGTACCTGCAGGAAAAGACCCAGTGAAGCCAGGTGGGCGGCACAGCCAGATGTCCTCGTGTAGGCTGCCCTGCAGGAAAGCTGTGCTGAAGTCCAGAGAGTGCATCTCGTAGTCACGCTGAGCAGCGACGTGAAGCAACACCCGAAGAGTAGTCATCTTCGGGGTGAGGGAGAAGGTCTGGAAGTAGTCAACCCCCTGTCGCTGACTGAAGCCTTGAGCAACGTAACGCACATTGAAGGCAGGCGGAGAACCCGGCGGCCGCTTCACCCTGAAAATCCACATGGAATTGACTATGTTCGCCCCAGGTGGGGGAACCTCGTCGACGTAGGTGCGTGTGGACTTCCAGGATACCATCTCGGCATCCATGGCTGCCTGCCACTGAGAGTATGGACCTGTAATCGCCTCTGCGTAAGAGCGCGGGGTCGGGATGTCTGGAGCATCCGGGTCTCCCTCAGGGGCAAGCAGCATGGAAGCGAAACGAGGTACAGCAGCTGCAAGACACTCAAAGTCCTCCTGCCTGTCCTCAAAGACGTCCGTGCCAAGAGCACACTCACCCCCGAGGGACGGAGGACTGGCAGACGCAGACTCAGCAACAAGAGCAGTGGCGTAGTCTAGACGACAGGCAGCAGCAAAGTCAAGCAGCTCAGCAACGAGGGAAGATGCGGCAGCAGACTCAAAGGAAGGGTCAGTGACAGCAGTGGCGAGGAGACGAGAGACAGTGGGACTGGTAGCACGAGCGCGGTCAGACTCAGGGTCAGGGACCTCAAGAAGAGAGGACTCACGAGAAGCAGGCAGAGGAACACGCAGTGGAACACACGAAGGACGAAGTGTCATAGTGTGTGTGCCTGGGACAAGAGGAGGATGCGGACGAGGAACGCGATGAGCAGTGCGAATAGGGGAGGCAAGACGAGACAGAGGCTGACGATGCTCTGTATGACCTCCGGTCTGCTCAGTGTAAGGAGAGGGAGCAGGTAGTGGGGAGGCCGGCTGTAACGACGGCTGCGACTGGTCAGGCGGTGGACACAGTAAGGGAGGAGTAAGGGTAGTAGAAGACGGGACACCAAGAACCTGCTGAAGCAGGGACACGAAGTACGGTCGCACCCGCACAGTGCCTCCAGCACCTCCAGCTCCAGGGTCAACAGCTCCAGCACCTCCAGCTCCAGCGCCTCCCGTGCCTGTGCCTCCAACTCCAGCGCCTCCAGCTCCAGCGCCACCAGCGCAAGAGCCTCCAGCTTCAGCAGCTCAAGACTCCGCAGGGTCTCCAGCTCCAGCGCCCCCTACACCACCAGTCCCGGCAGCTCCACTACCACGGGTACGAGCACCTCCAGGACCAGTAGCCGCAGTACCTCCAGGAACACCAGATCCGACAGTAACTCCAGCACCTCCAGCTCCAGCGGCTGCAGCACCTCCAGCTCCGGTAGCTCCACTCCGAAGGCGTGCGCGCCAAAAAAGCCACTCACACAGCTGTTGCGGAGACAGTCTCGGCGAAGCACCAGCAGAACCTCCAGACAAAGCAGCACCCTGAGGCTCCGCACCCCCAGACTCCGCACCCTTCGACTCAGCACCCCGAGGCTCAACACCCTCAGGCTCAGCACCTCCAGGCTCAGCCCCCCCAGTCTCAGCACCCCCAGTCTCAGTACCCCCTGGCTCAGCACCCCCAGTCTCAGCACCCCCAGGCTCAGCTCCCCCAGGCTCAGCACCCCTAGACGCACTACCTCTAGAAGCACCAGAGCCTACAGTTACCTCACCAGGCACAGCACCAGGGGGTGGGTCTACTTGAGAGACACCTGAGTGAGCAGGACCTGAGGAGGGAGGAGTTCTACCGGAGGGGGACATAGAGCAAGGAAGAGCGGCGGGGGAGGAAGAGGGGCAGAGCGGTAAGGGAAGAGACGGTAAAAGGTGTTGGTGTAAGGGCCTAATAAACTCAGGCTATTAAGACGTTATCCAACTTAAAACCTCTCCTCGGGGTCACCTCCAAGGGTCCCTGGGTGCTTGGTACAAGACCAGCCCCTATTCCCAGGTCCGAGTTTGTAGAGAGAGGGATCAAGAGGGACTTAGTCAAAACAGCAAGAGTACCTTGAACGTCGCGCAGCGTGCCGTGAAAACCGTCGATCGAATTAAGCCGAGAACTCGTTATATCGAAGCTCACTCTAAGAGCTTTCAAAAGAGCCAAGTTGCCTCGCGAAAAGTTCTGTCATTGCAGGGTTATGGCTCGGACAGCGTTTGCCTAGCGTTGGAGTGCTAGCGTACTAGCGTTGACTCGGTAGCATTCTGCCGTCGAACCGCGTGGATACGAAATTCCAGCAAGAAAGGAATTCGCTTGAATCAATTTGACTATATTCAGGTACAAACAGAGAAGAAATATATAGTTCTAGCTAGCAAGGTCCTTGGGAATCAACCTGGGAACAACCAGGGATGATCCCAAATAATTCCAAGCAACATAACCAACCTGGCTGGACAAAAACAGTAGGTGGTAGGATGGTAAACAACCTCTGGTTCTGTTTTTCCAACCTGGGAGAACAACAACCAGGTTCAGGTCCTAAAAACAGATCCTGTTTTGTCTTTGCCCAACCGGCCAAATGCTGGTTCTGATGGTTTCCCCTGGCCCTGTAGCATGCAGAAATAGACAAACAACATCCAACTTTCACCTAAATTGTACCCCTATAGTGCCTGCCCTGCTATACTATAGTCAACCAAACAAAACAGTACCATTTCGAATTGGATTGAATCAGCGCAATCAATTCGACCGAACTGCAAAGCTTCCATCTTGGGTTCCTTTGCAAGCTCGACCTTTCTGCTTGCACTGTTCATAGCGCGTACAATAGTGTGCCAAGCGCACATTGCGCGAGTACCTGCAAACGCATCAAGCGAAAATGGCAAAAGCAAACAAACACACGAACATTCCATTCACACCCAAATGCATTCGCACACGCATACTCGTAGAAACGGACGGCAGGATGTCGTGCAATGTGAATTTGCACCCAACACACTCCCCCTCAGCCTGCCGGCTGCATTCGACATCATTCCATGCAAGTTCATGCTCATTCGACTCATGCGCACACAACGCCAATGAGGCTCATCCGCAAGCCTCTTGGTGAGGAAGTCTGCTGGCTGCTGGTGAGTCTTGATATAGATCGGATCCACCGTCCCCCTCGTCACCTCCTTACGCAGCCAGTGCCACTTGATATGCATGTGCTTGTTCAGCCCATGAAGCACAGCGTTCCTGGCCATCCCAAGAGCCCCCTTGCTATCACAAAACAGCGGCGTAGCAACCTTCTGCTCCTGGCCAATCTCCTCTAACAGCCTCCTCAACCAAATTACCTCCTTCACCCCGTAAAACATTGCCATGTACTCTGATTCAACAGAGGAGAGTGCCGTCTCCGTCTGCTTCTTGGATCTCCAACTAACAGGTCCTCCTCCAACAACGCAGATGTATCCTCCCACAGATGAGAAATCGTCCTTCTCTGAAGCCCAAGTAGCATCGGTAAAGCAAGTGAGAAACAGCTTGCCTTCTCCAAGCCGCTCCCCCTTCTCTTTCAGCACCTCAACCCCTTTTTGCTTCACCTATGCAGATGCGGAGTATTGAACTCAAATGCTTGGGTGAGAGTTCAGGTACTTCACCACACGCTCAGCTGCATCCACCTGCTCCTCTTATGTATTCTGCACCACCCTAGCCAGCTGCCCAACCGAGAAAGAGATGTCGGGCCTCATATGAACAGCGGCATACAAGAGGCTGCCCACCAAGGACTGAAATTGCTGCTGCTCCTCGGCTTCAACCCCTTCATCCTCTGCAGCCTTCACAAGCTTGAATTCTGCTGGCAGGGGAGTTGCAACTTTGCGCTCATTCTCAATCTCATACTTCTCCCCCAGCTCCTTGATGAACTTCTTCTGGTGCAGCTTTAACCACGTGTGATCCAGATCCCTCTCCACGTGCATCCCGAGGTAGTACTTTACCTCCCCATGGTTCTTGCACTTGAAGTTCTCCATCAGCTGCTGCTGCACATTCTGGATCTCCTTCATGCTGCTGCTAAAGAGAAGAATGTCGTCCACGTAGACCAGAAACAGCACCAGCTTCTCCCCCTCTCCCTTGAGAAAGAGGCTCTCATCACAGCTGCTGGTCCTGAATCCCATCTCCTCTAAAACAGCTGCCAACTTCTGGTACCAGCAGTGTGGCGCCTGCTTCAAGCCGTAGATGGACTTTTTCAGCTTGCACACCCTGCCCGTACCATCCTCATACCCAGGTGGCTGCGTCATATAGACATCCTCCTCTAAAATCCCATTGAGGAATGCCGTTGATATATCCATCTGAATGATGGATTTCCCACTAACGGCTGCATCTGCCAACAAGACACGGAGGGTAGGGGGTTTGGCAGTGGGAGCAAAGATCTCATTGAAGTCCTGCTTCTCCTTCTGCATAAACCCCTTAGCCACCAGCCTACTCTTGTAGATGGTGACCTGTCTCTTGTCATCGGTCTTGATCCTTAGCACCCACTTGCACTGTACGGCTTTCTTCCCCTCAGGCAGCACCACCAGATCCCATGTCCCATTCTCTAGCAAGCTTTGGTACTCAGCATCCCTAGAAACCAGCCACTTCTCCCTATCTGGTCCAGCTAATGCCTCCTCCATGCTAGATGATTCCTCTGGTACAGGTTCATCCTCCTCATCTGGGTCAAAGCCATGCGGTAGAATGAGCAATGCCTCCTCATTTCCAAGCCGCTGCTCTGCTACATCAGCTCCTGCGGTCAGCTTCATAGTGGCCATACGAGTACGTCCTGGCCTAGACACGGGTGTCTCCCACCCCTTCATAACGACACGCTTCGGCTTCCTCCTCTGTGGTAGTGTAGGAGCCTTAGCCTTGCCCTGCTGCTGCTCACCCTCAGGTCCAGCAGCTCCACTAGTGCTACCACTAGCCTCTACACCACCTCCTCCACCAGCAGGTGCCTCCTGTACCTTCTCTCCATCACCACCCTCTGCAGCTGCCTCCTCTCCCTCCTCCCACACACTAGGAGTCAGGTCCAGCTGCATGGTGATCTGCTCCATCTCCTGTGATACCTTGGCCTCCGGCTGTTTCTTCCGGCCCCCATACATCAGGCCCTCAACAAACTTCACATCCCTGTTGTCAAACAACACACCCTTGCGTGGTTCCCACAGCAGCTATCCCTTGGTCTCAGCAGCCAGTCCCAAATGCACACACCAGATTACACTCGCCCCCAACTTACTTCGACACTTCTTGGGGACGTGGGCGACTGCCATGCAACCGAACACCCTCAGCATGTCCACCGGCGGCTTCCTCCCAAGCCACCTCTCCAACGGCACCCACGAGTCATCACCAGCCTTAGTGAGCATCCTGTTCCTAGCCACGGTAGCGTGCCGGACAGCATGGGGCCACATCGATTTTCCCACCCCTGATTCTATGAGCAGCGCCCTAGTTGTCTCCAGAATGGACCGGTTCGCCCGTTCTGCTACACCGTTGGACTGTGGGGTGTAAGCCGTGGTCACCTCCCTCTGAATGCCCTGCTTCTTGAGCCAGGCCGTCGTTTCAGCTCCAAGGAACTCACCACCCCAGTCTTCCCACTCGGCGTGGTCCTTTTTCTTGATCGGATACGCCCACATGAGTCGGCTCCAATCATCCACTATAGTTAGGAAATACCACTCCCCCTTGTGCCCTTGCACCGGCAGCGTGTCAGAATAGTGAAGGAATGAATGATTGAACTAGGAAGCAGGTGGGTACAAGTAGGAAACCTAAAAGTGTTGTACCCTATATGAGCAACCCCACTAAAGCCTAAACAGACTATAGCATATAAGTTTGACACACCCCCATAGGCAAAGTGGGGGAGAACAAGAGATCACAAGACCGGTCAAGAAAGGCAAAGCAAGCTCAGGGTGGATCACCATGTCACCACGCATTCTGAGCACAAGCACATGGCCAGATGGCCTGTTCACATGCAGAGTTGTATAAAGGAGAACAAGCAATACAGTAATCACAACCTAGCAAGTGTAAGCATGCAGATATATGTATAGAGATCACAGTACAAGCAGAGTCAAGAAGTAAGCAAGTGAGGTACAGTAGGTACAAGGCCTAGAACAGTATTGAAACGCTGATGATCACAAGGCTGAAGTGCCTTGGTGAAAACATCAGCAGTGTTGGCCCGAGAGGCCAGGTAAGCAAGACAAAGCTGACCACGCTGCTGCAACTCTCGAGCAAGGAAGTAGCGCAGAGCAATGTGCTTCGTTCTGTGCTCCAGTCTGTGCTCCTGACACAAGGCCAGCATGGCCTTGTTGTCGACGTACAGAACTGGAGGAGAACGAGGTGCCTCTCCCAAGTCGGTCAGCAGGTAGGTAAGCCAGCGAAGCTCCTGTGCAGCCATGGCTCCAGCGTAGATCTCAGCCTCACAACTGGAGCTGAGAACAGAAGAAGAGCGGGTAGACCGCCAAGAGACAGAGCCGGAGCCAAGACTGAAGGTGTAACCCTGTGACGACCGCTTCGTAGCCAAGTCGTCAACCCACGAAGCGTCTGTGTGACCAGTGAGGACAACTGAACCCCGTCCTGCAAGCACGAGCCTCATGCCCGACGTACTGCACAAGTAGCGCAACACCCTCTTCGCAGCATCCCAGTGCACCTTTCGGTGCCTACCGGGAGCCACGTAGCGAGCCAGAAGGGTGAGAGGGTATGCGAGGTCAGGTCGTGTGCAAGTCATCAGGTACATGAGGCAGCCCACAAGCTCTGGATATGGGCCACTCGGCTCTACGGACTCGTCCGAAGGTGGAGCTGAGAGCGAGTGACCGGTAGGCAGAGGAGTGGACTGTGGCGAGGAGTACGTGAAGCCGAAGCGCTGAAGGACCTGCTGCACCATGTGTGACTGAGTCAAGGTAATGGTGCGCAGTGCTCTGTCCCGGGTGTTCCGCAAGCCAAGATAGCTTGTCAGTTCACCCAGGTCTGTGCACGTGTGTCTCTTCTGCAGCTCCGACTTTACGTGGGCGAGTGCCTCAGTGTCAGCAGTAGCAAAGACCAAGTCGTCTACGTACACGAGAACGTAGAACGGCGGCAGAGTGGCGTCGGTGCGTAGAAACAGCGACGGGTCAGCAGTGGAAGGAGCAAAACCAAGAGCAGCAAGAGTCGTCCTGAGTGTGTAGTGCCACTCACGGGGTGCGTGGCGGAGACCGTAGACTGGCCACCGGAGGCTCCACTGGGTACCAGCAGGAAACGACCCAGTGAAGCCAGGTGGGCGGCGCAGCCAGATCTCCTCGTGCAGGCTGCCCTGCAGGAAGGCTGTGCTGAAGTCAAGCGAGTGTAGCTCGTAGTCACGCTGAGCGGCGACGTGCAGCAACACCCGAAGAGTGGTCATCGTCGGGGTAGGGGAGGAGGTCTGGAAGACGTCAACTCCCTGTCGCTGACTGAAACCTCGTGCAACGTAACGCGCCTTGAAGACAGGCGGAGAACCCGGCGGCCGCTTCACCCTGAAAATCCACATGCCACTGACGATGTTCGCCCCAGGCGGGGGAACCTCGTCGACGTAGGTGCCTGTGGACTTCCAGGATGCCATCTCGGCATCCATGGCTGCCTGCCAATGAGAGGAGTAAGGACCCTCTGTCGCCTCTGCGTAAGAGCGCGTGGTCGGGATGTCTGGTGCATCCGGGTCTCACTCAGGGGCAAGCAGCATGGATACGAGATGAGGTACAGCAGCTGCAAAGCACTCAAACTCCTCCTATCTGTCCTCAAGGACGCCCGTGCCAAGAGCACACTCACCCCCGACGGATAGAGGACAGACAGACGTAGACTCAGACTCAGTAACAAGACTAGCCGCGTAGTCTAGACGATAGTGAGCAGAAAAGTCGACAAGCTCAGCAACTAAGGCAGACGCAGCAGTGGACTCAAAGGAAGGGTCAGTGACAACAGTGGCCACGAGACGCGTGACAGTAGGACTAGCAGTACAAAGGGAGTCAGACTCCGGGTCAGCAAGTGCAGGAAGAGAGGACACAGGAGGAGACAGCAGAGGGAAACGCTGTGGAGCAGTGGAAGGACATAGAGTCATAGAGTGAGTGCCAGGGACAGGAGGAGGACGCTGACGCGGAACACGACGACCAGTACGAACAGGGCAAATAGGCAACGCAGGACGAGACTCAAGCGACGCAGGACGAGACTCAGGCTCACGACGCTCCGTAAGACCTCTAATCGGTCTAGAGTAAGGAGAAGGACCAGGCAATGGAGAGGCTGGCTGTAACTGCGAGGGTGACTGGACAGGCGGTGGACTCAGTAAAGGAGGACTAGGACCAGGAGAAGGCAGGAGACCAAGAACCTGCTGAAGGAGCGGAATGTAGTACGGCTGCGGCCGCACAGCGAGACAGCCCCAGTACCCTCAGCTCCAAGGTCTCCGGCTACAACTCCCACAGCACCACCAGCTCCAGTACCTCCAACAGCTCCAGCTCCAGCAGCACCTCCAGTAGCAACAGCTCCAGCACTTACAGCTCAAACTCCTGCAGCACCACCAGCCCCAGCATCTCCAGTACCTCCAGTACGAGCA
Organism: Closterium sp. Naga37s-1; assembly: GCA_947471745.1. Lineage (NCBI taxonomy): Eukaryota > Viridiplantae > Streptophyta > Zygnematophyceae > Desmidiales > Closteriaceae > Closterium > Closterium sp. Naga37s-1. The sequence continues at coordinate 1,764,839 of CANJKZ010000264.1, forward strand.
CCTCCGGGACCAGCTGCTCCAGCACCTCCAGCAGCTCCAATACCAGCAGGACCTTCAACAGTGCCAGTACCTCCAGCACCAACAGCTCCAGGACCAGCGGCTCCAGCAGCTCCAGCACCAGCAGCACCTCCAGCAGCTCTAGCACCAGCAGCACCTCTAGTAGCTCCAGCAGCACCTCCAGCAGCAGGCCCAGTAGCTCCAGCAGCACGGGCTCCACACACTCATGCTCAGCAACCCCAGGCTCAGCACCCCCAGACCCCGCACCCGCAGGCTCAGCACCCCTAGCAGCACCAGAGTCGACAACTACCTCGATAGGCTCGACAGGGTCTACCTGGGACACACCTGAGGGGGCAGGACCCTGAGGGGGGAGGGGGTCTACCGGAGGAGCACCTGGTGCTAGGAAGAGTGGCGGGGAGGGGAGAGGGGCAGTGCGGTAGGGAAAGAAACGGTAGTAAGATACCGACTCGTCAAACGTGACGTCCTGAGAGGACAGAACACGACGCGAGGTGGGGTGGTAAAACTGCCACCCAGGTGCGTCACGGGGGAAGCCAAGGAAAACGCAGGGAACGGCACGGGAGGATAGCTTGTCCACGGAAGCATCGCGGATAAAAGCTCGAGATCCCCAAACACGGAACACAGACGAATCGCCAACCTTCCCCGTCCAGCGCAGAGTAGGTGTGGTCTCCGGCAAGGAGACACGAGGCTGAAGGTTGATCTGATGCGCAGTGTACTCAACCGCGAACAGCCACAGAAAATGGGGAGCAGCCGCATGGATCATGGACGTACGAGCGACATCCATGATCATGCCAATGCGGCGCTCAGCAAATCCCATTTTTCTGTGGGGAGGCCGGAAGCGTGAACGTCTGCGGATGCCATCCGCATGACAGAAGGCCCTCAGAAGGTTGGAGGAAAACTCACCACCTCTGTCTGAGTGCAGACGTAGAACAGGAAGGTCCGAGCCGAAACTCTCGCTGAGCTGGCGAAGGGCACTGTGGATCCAGTCGATCAACACCTCAGTGACCTCACCCTTTCGGCGCAAGGGGAAGACTGTGGTGAAACGCTCATGACCCTGTCCACGGACGCGGGCTGGGCCCCACACGTCCATGTGAAGAGTCTGCAGGGGAGCCTCTGTCGGAGGGAACTCGGAGGAGTGAGGAGCGGCGCGCTGCCGGCCCTCGACACAAGGAACACAGGTAGGGGCAGGCCCCTGAGGAAGGGGAGGGAGGGACCGGGGGAGATCAGAGACAAGGGTACGGGAGGCCATACCTCGAAGACGAGGCATGGAGGGGTGACCAAGGCGGTGGTGCCACAGGAGAGAAAGTGTGAAAGAAGGAGCGCGAAGCACCAGAGTCAAGTATGAAAGTGTGTAAGGCCTCAGTAGGCGTAGTACCAGAGAAAGCAGACTCACCAGCACCTGGAGCAGCAGACTCACCGGCACCTGGAGCAGCAGACTCACCTGCACTTGGAGCAGCAGACTGACTAGCACCAGGAGCAGCAGCCTCAATTCCCGGGTCAGGCGGAACACACAGGTAACAATCACCCTCTGCACTATCAGTCAAAGCATACATGGCAGCAAGGATAGCATCGAAATCAAGATCAAAGATTGCAACGTTCTACTTAAGTAGATCACCCCAGCGAGGGAGCTCAACAGCGTCAGGAAACTGGGCGCGCCAGGCGTCAGTCAGGCGACCGAAGCAGCGCTGCGCAGTGTGTGGCAAGCCGCACGTCTCCCCACGGCGCCCGCCAGTGCGAACAACGTAAGTGCAGGGACCAACACCCCCAGACCTCCCACGCCCAGCGTACCACTCACGAAGCTGCTGGGCCGACGGGGTCTCACGGGAACGCGGCTGCCCCTTGCGCTGGCTACCACCAAAGCCTCCACGCTGCGCGGCTCCACCTCGACCAGCACCACTGCCGCCGCCACCTCCACCACCGCTGCCGCTGCTGCTGCCTCCACCACTCCCACCGCTGCCACCACCGAAGCCCCCACTCCCGCCACCACCCCCACCTCCACCGCCACCCCCTCCGCCTCCTCCATCGCCTCCACCGCCGCCCCCACCGTCCCCTCCACCACCCTTGCCCCCCTTGCCCTTGCTGTTGCGGCGCCTCCCACTAGGAGCAGACGCAGCCCCGACCTCCGCAGTGCCAACGAGGTCGACAGCAGCAGCAGAAGCAACAGAGGGGAGAAGGGGGACAGGGGAACACCCCTCAAAGAAAGGGGCGTGAGGGTCGCCGCGAGAAGCACCTACAGCTAAGATACTCTTCTCAGCTGCAGTGAGGCGCTCCTCTAGCAGGTCGACGTTGAGCTCGGTGGGGCAAAGGGAGAGAAAGTGGTCCCTGACTGAAGCAAGGGAGTCAGAGAGGCGGGTGACTAGGTAGTAAAGGGTGATGTACATGGGGGGGGGGGGGGGGTTCTTGGCACAGAACTCGATGGGAAGCGCAGCGCGGTAGCGGGCGTCACTAGTGCGGAGGTGAGTAATGAGATCAGCGACTGTGGCAAAAGCGGCAAGGTCAGGGAACAGGTACGGCAGCATGAGGCGGCTGAGGGCAGCAGTGGCTGGGGAGGAGTAGCGCGCTACTACAACGTCATACAAAGACTGAGCAGTCTTGTACTGGCCAAAGTGCGCGCGCTCAGTAGACGGCAGGTGACTACAAACAGCAAGGCGAGCAACAGCGTCACGAGTGGTCCACTGCAAGCGAACCGTACTGTCAGCAGTGGCAGCAGGTGCAGTAGAGACACCGGACGTGTGATCGAATAGGGATACCCCGTCCCTAGAGTCACACTGAAGAAAGAGCTGCAGGTCGTCAACCCACACGTCAAAGTCAACTGCACGCCCCTCACCATCAAAGGTAAGAACAGTAGGGCTAGCAATGGCGGCAGTAGCGGCACGGGCAGCAGTAGTAGCAGTGGCAGCAGAAGCACTAGTAGCAGTGGCAGCAGAAGCAGCAGTAGCAGCGCAGGCAGGGCAGTGCGGCTCAGTAGGGCGGCGCGGCTCGGTAGGGCGGCGCGGCTCGGCTGGGCGGCGCGGCTCGGCTGGGCGGCGCGGCTCGGCTTGGCGGCGCGGCTCAGCTCCTGGCGGCGCGGCGGAGCAGGGCGGCGCGGGTGCCTACCAGAGGCGGGTGCAGGGCAGGGCCACAGCTGGCGGTGTAGGTCAGGGCCGCGACTTGGGGCGGCAGCAGGGCAGGGCCGCGACAGGGCGGCTGCAGGGCAGGGCCGCGACGGGCGGCGAAGGTAGGGCCACGTCTGAGGCGGCAACAGGGCAGGGCCGTGACAGGGCGGCAAAGGCAGGGCTGCGACGAGCGGCAACGGGCCAGTGACGGGCGGCCAAGGGCCGGCGACTGGCGGCAACGGGCCGGGACGGGCCGGCGACGGGCCGGGACGGGCCGGGACGGGCCAGCGACGGGCGACAAAAGGCAGGGCCGCGACAGTGTGGCTGCAGGGCAGGGCCGCAGTGGGCGGCGAAGGCAGGGCCGCGACGGGCCAGCGAAGGCAGGGCCGCAACGGGCCGTACTAGGTCAGGGCGCGCGAAAGCGCAGGTGAGACAGGCGCGAGGCGCGCTTCGGGCAGGGCAGGAAAAAAAAATCGTGGTGGGCCCTAAAAAAAACGTTCCCACTAGGGAACCTGCTCAGAATACCATGTCAGAATAGTGAAGGAATGAATGATTGAACTAGGAAGTAGGTGGGTACAAGTAGGAAACCTAAAAGTGTTGTACCCTAAACAGATTATAGCATATAAGTTTGACACAGCGGCCCCACCAAGTCCATGTGAACCAGCTCCAAAGGCTTCTTGCTCCTACTAGTCACGCTATGAAAGAGGAAACGAGTGAATTTTGAGAGCAAACAGATTTCACAGTTGTCATCGGGTGGCTGTCCGTTCAGCTTCATACCCTTGATGGCTCCATCCTTCTCTAGCTGCTTCAACAAGGGCATTGCCACATGCCCCAAGCGTCGGTGTGCCGTTGCCCAATCCGTCTCTCTAGATCTGGCCGACACTTTCACACCAACCCCTCCAACGGCGTTGCACTCCCCTTGGGATGCAGACCCCTCTCCAGCCTGCCCCCCACCGTGCCACGCCAACGCCGGCAGCTGCCACATGGATCTGTACACATCCTTGCTCTCGTGCAGATCCCAAAGCACCCGATTTCCCAGCTGCCCCTTGTACGTGCGTGCTCCATCTGTGCTAGTGCTCACCCCAGCCTTGGCAAGCTTACGGAGGGAGATGAGGTTGGCCTTGAGATCAGGAACGAGGAGAACGTCATGCAGCACCACCGGCTTGCCATCCGCTCCCTTGAATGCAGCTCGTCCCGCACCAGCCACCTTCAACGCATGTCCAGAGGCGGAGCTAACCTCGTTGATCGGTGCAGCTCGTACATCATCAAGCAGCTCTTTGCACGGCATCATCGTCCAAGCAGCGCCCGTGTCCAACACCCAATAGTCCAGGGGGTGCAGCTCTGCTCCAACCTTGGCAGAGGCATCTCCTTGCTCCCCCTGCTCTCCAATATGGAAGAACTGGCCCGCAGTGCGCTCCTTTTTCTTCTCCGCACCGCCGTTGCTCTTCGGGTTGTTGTCGGACGAATCGGCGACCATGTTCGTGCCGTTTTTCTGGTTCCTCCGCGCGCCGCCATCCTGGTGACGATTCTGAGGGGTCCATCCATCGGGTTTCTTATAGGACAAAAACCAGGGGTGCCCCTCCTTCTCACAATACTAGCAACTCCCTTTCATTTTGCCACCAGCACCTGATGTTGTGTGATGCAATCATATGCATTCACGTCTGTCTGCCTCCCATCATGTGTTCGTGCGTTGCATGCGTGGTGTGAGCGTATGCAAGAATTTGTATTTTGTGCGGTTTGGTTTTTCTGAGTGTGTGTGAATGTTATTTGGCTTGAGCAGATATCTGAAGTGACTCCTCTGCTCAAGAGCTTTCCGACGAACCAAGTATCGCTTCAATCGGAGCACGAACAAGAAAGTTACGAACGTTGGAAGTTCGTATGCTTTTGATATTTGGTTGTGGTGACTATGGGAAGTTGTGGTGTTGACTCCATAAGGAGTACAGACTCTTGGGGGTTGGGAAATTCGTCAACATCACTGTAGATGCTACCAAGTGGTTGGGAGGTGCCAAACCAGGTTGGCAAGTGTGGCCAAGTTGGGTGAGGTGGATGGCATGAGTTGGGAAAGTGACAAATGTCAAAGTTGGGGTGCCTATAGAGAGGGGAATTGTGTGGTATGAGGTGTCCTTGGTTGGGGACTCCCTTGGGACCTTCCCTCTCGTCCTCCTCATCCCCTCCTACCTGGTTCTATTGCTACTCTAACTTTCTTGTGTGAACTTGTGAGATAATTGTTATTGAGATACGTTTTCTATGGCAGCATACCCCCTAGTGCGCCGAAGTTCATAACTCAAGTTATACTCCATATTTTGATACTATTCAAATTGGGAAAGATAGCCACGGTGAAGGGCTACAACATACTCGAGTTTGAGAGAATTCTAATCGTGCGTTAATCGTCGACGACGTTTCTTGTGACGACGACTTTTCTGTCCTGAATTATAGTTGACGATTTTAAGATATTTCGGCCCTTAATCTTCATAGACTCCGTCCTTAGTCTCTAACACCTGACTTGCCCCCACGTCCAGATTTCGCACCGTGACCCCAACCGGTACCTCCTTGTTGGTTGTTGGAGTCGTCGTCCTTCTTTTCACCACGTCTAGCACCACCGAAGCCACGTCCTCGGCCACGTCGGCTTCCTTGCATCCCGTAGCCACTGCTGCCATCGTCTCCATCCCTTTGTTGGCGACGACGGAAGTCCTCCTCCAGGATCTTCGTCCGCACCCACTCGAGCGTCCACAAGCTCTGGTTCTGCGGCAGGCTCAATCCGCTCGTGAATTGAAGCCATGATTCCGGCAGCAGCGAGAGCATCTTCAAGCACTTGGTCTGCTCCGGGTAGGTAATTCCCGCGATCGCCAACTTTGCGTAGAGGTCGCGCATTTTGTCCAAAACAGGTTGCACCGGCTCTCCCTCGCTCAAGCGCAACGCGGACAGCTCCCTCTCCAGCATCAACGTTGCGACAACGGAGGTCGGGGCGTGCAGCTCTTTCAACACGGTCCACGCCTTCGGACCGCAATCAACCTCCGGCAGTAGGTGCATGACGTGGTGACGCTGGTTCAGCTCGAAACTCTGCGCCATCAAGTAGTAGCCAGCCGATGCGCGCTCGTCCCAATCTTCTTGCAGCGCGGGTCACTCGGTCTAGGCTCCTCCCCAATCATTAGTTTCCACAAACCGATCTGACGGAAGTAAAGTTGCATTTTCCAGGCCCAATCATCATAGCCCTCACCATTGAACTTCTCGACGGTGAAGTTCTTCAGCACCTCCTTGATCAGCGAGCCCTGGTTTGTTCGCGCTCCCCTTGGCGCCGAAACACCAGAATCCTGGCTGCAGCTACGATCTTGGGCTGAAGATTCACCAGCTCCCGGCGAGGTCTTTCCCGCCATAGCTACCTACAACGAGGATCACTATAACGCAGCTCTGATACCAGCTTGTTGGTGTAAGGGCCTAATAAACTCAGGCTATTAAGACGTTATCCAACTTAAAACCTCTCCTCGGGGTCACCTCCAAGGGTCCCTGGGTGCTTGGTACAAGACCAGCCCCTATCCTTGGGTCCGAGTTTGTAGAGAGAGGGATCAAGAGGGACTTAGTCAAAACAGCAAAAGTACCTTGAACGTCGCGCAGCATGCCATGCAGACCGTCGATCAGATTAAGCTGAGAACTCGCTATATCGAAGCTCACTCTAAGAGCTTTCAAAAGAGCCAAGTTGCCTCGCGAAAATTTCTGCCATTGCAGAGTTATGGCTCGGACATCGTTTGTCTAGCATCGTAGTACTAGCGTACTAGCGTTGACTCGGTAGCATTCCGCCGTCGCACCGCGTACAAATGAAATTCCAGCAAGGAAGGAATTCGCTTGAATCAAATTGACTATATTCGAGTACAAACAGAGAAGGAATATATAGTTCTAGCTAGCAAGGACCTTGGGAATCAACCTGGGAACAACCAGGGATGATCCCAAATAATTCCTAGCAACAGAACCAGCCTGGCTGGACAAAACAGCAGGTGGTAGGTTGGTAAACAACTTATGGTTCTGTTTTTCCAACCTGGGAAAACAACAACGAGGTTCAGGTCCTAAAAACAGAACCTGTTTTGTCTTTGCCATACCAGCCAAATGCTGGTTCCGCTGGTTTCCCCTGGCCCTGTAGCATGCAGATACAGACAAACAACATCCAACCATCACCTAAATTGTACCCCTATAGTGCCTGCCCTGCTATGTGAAAGAATAGACGAAAGAATGATGGAATTAGGAAATGAGAAGGGTACAAGTAGAAAACACATAAGTGTTGTACCCTCAAGGGACTACCCCACTACAGCCTAAACAGACTATAGTAAATATATATTTGACACACCCCCATAGGCAAAGTGGGGGAGAACAAGGGGTCACAAGACCAGTCAAGAAAGACAAAGCAAACTCAGGGTGGATCACAAAGTCACCACACAGTCTGAGCACAAGCAAAGGGCCAGAAGGCCAGTTCACATGCAGAGTTATATAAAGGAAAGCAAACAATACAGTGAACACAACCTAGCAAGTGTAAGCATGCAGGTATAAGTATATAGAGTACACTACAAGCAGAGTCAAGAAGTCAACAAGTGAGGCACAGTAGGTACAAGGCCTAACACAGTACAGAAACGCTGATGATCACAAGGCTGAAGTACCTTGGTGAAAACATCAGCAGTGTTGGCCTGAGAGGCCACGTAAGCAAGACGAAGCTGGCCACGCTACTGCAACTCTCGAGCAAGGAAGTAGCGCAGAGCAATGTGCTTCGTTCTGTGCTCCAGTCTGTGCTCCTGACACAAGGCCAGCATGGCCTTGTTGTTGACGTACAGAACTGGAGGAGAACGAGGCGCCTCTCCCAAGTCGGTCAGCAGGTAGGTGAGCCAGCGAAGCTCCTGTGCAGCCATGGCCCCAGCGTAGATCTCAGCCTCGCAACTGGTGCTGAGAACAGAAGAAGAGCGGGTAGACCGCCAGGAGACAGAACCGGAGCCAAGGCTGAAGGTGTAACCCTGTGACGACCGCTGCGTAGCCAAGTCGTCAACCCAGGAGGCGTCAGCGTGACCAGTGAGGACAACTCGAGCACGTCCTCCAAGCACGAGCCCCATGCCCGATGTACTGCACAAGTATCGCAACACCCTCTTCGCAGCATCCCAGTGCACCTTTCGGTGCCTGCCGGGAGCCACGTAGCGAGCCAGAAGGCTGAGAGGGTATGCGAGGTCAGGTCGTGTGCAAGTCATCAGGTACATGAGGCAGCCCACAAGCTCTGGATACGGGCCACTCGGCTCTACGGACTCGTCCGAAGGTGGAGCTGAGAGCGAGTGACCGGTAGGCAGAGGAGTGGACTGTGGCGAGGAGTAGGTGAAGCCGAAACGCTGAAGGACGTGCTGCACCATGTGTGACTGAGTCAAGGTAATGGTGCGCTGTGCTCTGTCCCGGGTGATCCGCAAGCCAAGATAGCTTGTCAGATCACCCAGGTCTGTGCACGTGTGTCTCTTCTGCAGCTCGGACTTCACGTGGGCAAGTGCCTCCTTGTCAGCAGTAGCAAAGACAAGGTCGTCTACGTACACAAGAACGTAGAACGGCGGCAGATTAGCGTCAGTGCGTAGAAACAGAGAAGGGTCAGCAGTGGAAGGAGAAAAACCAAGAGCAGCAAGAGTCGTCCTGAGCGTGTCGTGCCACTCACGGGGCGCCTGGCGGAGACCGTAGACTGGCTCCACTGGGTACCAGTAGGAAACGACCCAGTGAAGCCAGGTGGGCGGCGCAGCCAGATCTCCTCGTGCAGGCTGCCCTGTAGGAAGGCTGTGCTGAAGTCAAGCGAGTGGAGCTCGTAGTCACGCTGAGCAGCAACGTGCAGCAGTACCCAAAGAGTGGTCATCTTCGGGGTAGGGGAGAAGGTCTGAAAGAAGTCAACTCCCTGTCGCTGACTGAAGCCACGTGCAACGTAACCCGCCTTGAAGGCAGGCGGAGAACCCGGCGGCTGCTTCACCCTGAAGATCCACATGCCACTGACGATGTTCGCCCCAGGTGGGGGAACCTCGTCTACGTAGGTGCCTGTGGACTTCCAGGAAGCCATCTCTGCGTCCATGGCTGCCTGCCACTGAGAGGAGTAGGGACCCTCTATCGCCTCTGCGTAAGAGCGCGGGGTCGGGATGTCTAGTGCATCCGGGTCTCCCTCAGGGGCAAGCAGCATGGACACGAGATGAGGTGAAGCAGCAGCAAAACACTCAAGGTCCTCCTGTCTGTCCTCAAGGACGTCCGTGCCAAGAGCACACTCACCCCCGACGGACGGAGGACAGACAGACGCAGACGCAGACTCGGCAACAAGACTAGCAGCGTAGTCTAGGCGACAGGCCGCAGCAAAGTCAACAAGCTCAGCAACAAGAGCAGACGCAGCAGAGGACTCAAACAGAGGGTCAGTGACAGCAGTGGCCAGAAAGCGGGTGACAGTAGGACTAGCAGCACGAAGGGAGTCAGACTCCGGGTCCGGACCGTCAGGAAGAGAGGACGCAGGAGGAGAGGGCAGAGGGACACGCTGTGGAGCAGTAGAAGGACGCAGTGTCATAAAGTGAGTGCCTGGGACAGGAGGAAGATGCGGACGCGAAACACGACCAGTGCGAACAGGAGGGACAGGCGACGCAGAACGAGACGCAGGCAACACAGGACGAGACTCAGGCTCCCGACGCTCCGTAAAACTTCTAGACGGACCGGAGTAAGGAGAAGGACCAGGCAGCGGAGAGGCCGGCTGCAGCTGCGACTGGGACTGGACAGGCGGTGGACTCAGGAAGGGAGGAGGAGGACCAGGAGAAAGCGGGGAGCCAAGAACCTGCTGAAGGAGCGGAACGTAGTATGGCCGCGGCCGCGCAGCGCCTCCAGAGACAGCAGAGACAGAACCGGTACCCTCAGCCACAGGGCCTCCAGTCCCAGCAGTACCTTCAGCAGCTCCAGCAGCACCTCCAGCAGCACCAGCAACTGGAGCACCTCCAGCAGCTCCAGCTCCAGCAGCACCAGCAACCTGTAGCACCTCCAGCAGCTCCAGCACTAGCAGCACCTCCAGCAGCACCAGCACCCGGAGCACCTCCAGCAGCTCCAGCTCCAGCACCACCTCCAGCAGCGCCAGCACCTCCAGTAGCACCAGTAGCACCTCTAGCACCTCCTGCAGCCCCAGCACCAGCAGCAACCCGACAGCGCCGAGAGTACCACTCACGAAGGCGCTGTGGAGAGAGAGGCTCCCGCCGCGACGGGACACCTAGAGCACCTCCAGACGCAGCACGCGCAGGTGTAGTACACCCAGACTGAGCACCCCCAGTCTCAGCACCCCCAGACTCAGCACCCCCAGTCTCAGCACCCCTAGCAGCACCTGAGGCGACAGCTACCTCGATCGGCTCGGCAGGGTCTACCTGGGACACACCTGAGGGGGTAGGACCCTGGGGGGGGAGGGGGTCTACCAGGGGAGTATCTAGTGCCAGGAAGAGTGGCGGGGGGGGGGGAGAGGCAGTGCGGTAGGGAAAGAGACGGTAGTACGACACCGACTCGTCAAACGTGACGTCCTGAGAGGACAGAACACGACGCGAGGTGGGGTGGTAGAACTGCCACCCGAGTGCGTCAGGAGGGAAGCCAAGGAAGACACAGGGAACGGCACGGGAGGACAGCTTGTCCGCTGTAGTATCGCGGACAAAAGCTCGAGATCCCCAGACACGGAACGCGGACGCATCGCCAACCTTCCCCGTCCACCGCAGAGTAGGTGTGGTCTCCGGCAAGGAGACATGAGGCTGAAGGTTGATCTGATGCGCAGCGTACTGAACCGCGAACGGCCACAGAAAATGGGGAGCAGCCGCATGGATCATGGACGTACGAGCGACATCCATGACCATGCCAATGCGGCGCTCAGCAATCCCATTTTGCTGCGGGGAGGCCGGAAGCGTGAACGTCTGGCGGATGCCCTCCAAGCGACAGAAGGCCCTTAGGAGGTCGGAGGAAAACTCCCCGCCTCTGTCTGAGTGCAGACGCAGAACAGGAAGGTCGGAGCCAAAACTCTCACTAAGCTAGCGACGAGCACTGCGGATCCAGTCGATCAACACCTCAGTGACCTCACTCTTGCTGCGCAAGGGGAAGACTGTGGTGTAACGCGAGTAGTCGTCAACGACCATTAGAAAGTAACGCTCGTGACCCTGTCCACGGACGCGGGCTGGGCCCCACACGTCCATGTGAAGAGTCTGCAGAGGGGCCTCAGTCGGAGGAAACGAGGAGGAGTGAGGAGCGGGGCGCTGCCGGCCCTCGACACAAGGAACACAGGTGGGGGCAGGCCCTGGAGGAAGGGGAGGGAGGGACCTGGGGAATCCAGAGACAAGAGCACGGGAGGCCATACCTCGAAGACGAGGCAGGGAGGGGTGACCAAGGCGGTGGTGCCAAAGGAGAGTCTCGTGCGCCAGAGGACGACACGAGCAGGGGGCAGACGCAGGACTAGACCTGGACGCGGCAGCAAGCACCTGACTGGACGCAGCCACCTGACCAGACACAGGTACCGGAGGAGGCGCAGTAGTCAGTGTGTACAGACTCGACCCTAGCCGACGGGTGAACGTGGCCAGGTGGCGGCCCGTCCGAGAGCAAGTGCAGTGGGTCACACGTGTTATAATCTAGAGTCCACTTAGGGGTCGTAGATGCCCTTGAAACCACCTAAGCAGAATCTGATGACTTCGAACCGCCTCTGTTCAAAACGCCGTCACGATCAGCTCCGATAACAAACGAGGCTGAAACTTGGACAGACGTTAGCTTCAGGTGTCTTCTTTCCAACGGTATATGGGTTGCTTTCATCAGAGGTGTATGCGCTACGCAGTGAACAAAAGCGTAAGCTCGGCTGAAAAACGAGTAGCTTCATTGATGCAAGGAAGAGGTTGAGTGCAACATTGCCTAGGGGACTCTTAAGGGGTTGGGACCATCCTGGGAACTCAGAGAAGGTTGAGTCCTAGGGGAGAAAGGCTAGGGAAGGATGGGAAACGTCCTAGCTAGGTCAGCAAAACCAACCACACTTGGATGTTCAGAGCTGTACTCAAGGCTACCAATAGTGAGTCAAGCTAACCATGAGTCAGCTTGTCTTCCCACTTGCACCCTCTTGCAAGCTGCTTCCAGGAAGACCACACTTCTCAAAAGGAGGGTGGTAGAGTCCCACTTGACCACCTGTACTTCTTGTCTCATTCTCTGTCCCTGCACCATTGGCATGACAACAATGAAAGGGTGGCAAGGGAAATGCTGCCAACAGTGCACCATGACTACGGAACAGTAACTTTCGACAGCTGTCACGTGCTGCTCCGATGCTGGGATGTCCTGAAACTCGGTGACCACCTGCACAACATGGCAAAGGACTGCCACACCGATTTTCAGACCAATCAGAGCTCGGTAGATGAGTCAGCAGCCGAAATGGTGAACTCGGGTGTTACCAAAAAAGAGTAACACACACTTCCGGGATGCCATAAGTCTTGAAACTAAAAATTATGCCATGCCTTGTAAACTGCTTCAAAAATTCTGAAACTTTGAGGGTATGAAGAACACATATTGAAGCACCTCCCCACAAAATTCCAGAAGCTGAGCAGGCTTGTAGGCTGAATGGGAGTGCGATGACCGTGCCACTACAGTACTTTGGCACAACAACACGCAGACCTCCAGGTGTGAACTGGTCAACCCACGCGTCCTGGAGGTCAGCTCCACTCACCAAGTTTGTAGAGAACGAGGGGAGGTGGAGTCCCGACAGCAAGCCCGACGGGGCCGCAGGACACGGTAGAACCGTGGAGGAGTGTGCAAGGACTGGGCCCCCGGAGGGGTCAGCAAGGGAGACTGCAACAGGCCGACGGAGCGGCGTGAGCGTGGTGCTGTCTCTAAAGAAAGAGCGCGAAGCACCAGAGTCAAGTGTGAAGGTGTGAAAGGACTCAGTAGGTGCAGTACCAGAGAGAGGAGACGTACCAGCACCTGGAGCAGCAGACGCACGAGCACCTAGAGCAGCAGCCGCACTAGCACCCAGAGCAGCAGCCACAGTGCCCGGGTCGCGCGGGACACGCAGGTAACAGTCACCCTCAGTAATATCAGCAAAAGCATACATGGCAGCAAGGATAGCATCAAAGTCTAGATCAAAGATAGGCACAATCTGCAGAAGCAGATCATGCCAACGAGGAAGATCAACAGCGTCAGGAAACTGGGCACGCCAAGCGTCAGTCAAGCGGCCAAAGCAGCGCTGCGTGGTGTGCGGGAGACCACACACCTCCCCACTCCGAGTGCCGGTGCGAAGAACGTAAGAGCAGGGACCCGCACCCCCAGACCTCCCACGCCCAGCGTACCACTCACGAAGCTGCTGAACCGACGGGGTCTCACGGGTGCGCTGCTGCTGCTGGCGCTGGCTGCCACCAAGGCCTCCACGCGGCATAGCTGCACCGCGACCAGCACCACCTCCTCCGCTACCTCCACCACCGCTGCCGCCGACTCCACCCCCTCCGCTACCGCCGCCACGGCCTCCACTGCCGCCACCGACTCCCCCACTCCCGGTACCACCCCCACCACCACCTCCACCTCCTCCACCGCCCCCACCACTTCCCCCACCGCCCCCTCCACCACCCCTGCTGCCCTTGCCCTTGCCGGGGCGGCATCGCCCAGTAGAGGCAGACGCAGCGCCGACCTCCTCAGTGCCAATGAGGTCGACAGCAGCAGCAGAGGCAACAGAGGGGAGAAGGAGGACAGGGGAACACCCCTCAAAGAAGGGGGTGCGACGGTCGCCGCGAGAAGCACCTACAGCTAAGATACTCTTCTCAGCTGCAGCAAGGCGCTCCTCTAGCAAGTCGACAGTCAGCTCAGTGGGGCAAAGGGAGAGGAAGTGATCCCTGACTGAGGAGAGAGAGTCAGGGAGGCGGGTGACTAGGTAGTAAAGGGTGATGTACATGGGGGGGGAGTTCGTGGGAAGAAACTCAGTGGGAAGGGCAGCGCGGTAGCGAGCGTCACTAGTGCGGAGGTGAGCAACTAGGTCAGCAACAGTGGCAAAGGCGGCAAGGTCAGGAAAGAGGTACGGCAGCATGAGGCGGCTGAGGGCAGCAGTGGCAGGGGAGGAGTAGCGTGCAACTACAGCGTCGTACAGAGCCCTAGCACTCTTGTACTGACTAAAGTGCGCGCGCTCAGTAGACGGCAGGTGATTGCGCACAGCAAGACGAGCAGCAGCATCGCGCGTGAGCCACTGCGAGCGAACAGTACTGTCAGCATCAACAGCAGGGGCAGTAGAGGCGCCAGACGTGGGATTAAACAGTGAGAGGCCATCCTTGCTATCGCACTGTAAGAAAAGCTGCAGATCATCTAGCCAGACCTCAAAGTCAACAGCACGACCCTCAGCATCAAAGGTAAGAACATTGAGACTAGCCATGACAGGTGCAGCAGCAGGCTAGCAGCAGCAGCAGTGCAACTCGGCAGGGCAGGCTAGGCAGGGCGGCGCGGCTCGGCAGGGCGGCACTCTTACCAGTGGCGAGGCCGGGGCAGGGCCGGGGTAGGGCCGCGACAGTGCAGGAGAAGGGCAGGGGCAGGGCCGGGGCAGAGCCGGGGCAGGGCCGGGGCAGGGCCGGGGCAGGGCAGGGGCAGGGCCGGGGCAGAGCCGGGGCAGGGCCGGGGCAGGGCCGGGGCAGGTGCAGGGCTGGGGCAGAGCCGGGGCAGGGCCGGTCCAGGGCCGGGGCTGGGTCGGAGCAGGGCCGGGGCAGGGCCGGGGCAGGGCCGGGGCAGGGTAGGTGCAGGGCCGGGGCAGAGCCGGGGCAGGGCCGGGGCAGGGCCGAGGCAGGGCCGGGGCAGGGCCGAGGCAGGGCCGGGGCAGGGCCGGGGAAGGGCCGGGGCAGGGCCGGGGAAGGGCCGGGGCAGGGCCGGGGCAGGGCAGGTGCAGGGCCGGGGCAGAGCCGGGGAAGGGCCGGGGCAGGGTCGGAGCAGGGCCGGGGCAGTGCCGGGGCAGGGCCGGGGCAGGGCCTGGGCAGGTCAGGTGCAGGGCCGGGGCAGAGCCGGGGCAGGGCCGAGGCAGGGCCGGGGCAGGGCCGGGGCAGGGCAGGTGCAGGGCCGGGGCAGAGCCGGGGCAGGGCCGGGGCAGGGTCGGAGCATGGCCGGGGCAGTGCCGGGCCAGGGCCGGGGCAGGACCTGGGCAGGTCCTGCAGCAGAGCCGGCGCAGGGCCGCGACAGGTTGGGGTAGGGCCGGGCGGGGCCTTACGGGGCCACTAACGGGGCCTGTTGGGGCCGTACGGGGCCTCTAACGGGGCCTGACGGGGCCTTATGGGGCCGAACGGGGCCTTATGGGGCCGAACGGGGCCTTAAACGCGGCCTGACGGGGCCTTACGGGGCCTTAAACCGGGCCTGACGGGGCCGTAAACGGGGCCATACGGGGCCTTACTGGGCCTTAAGGGGCCTTACGGGGCCTTAAGGGGCATTACGGGGCCTTACTGGGCCTAAAACGGGGCCTTACGGGACCTGAAACGGGGCCTTACGGGGCCGTAAACGGGGCCTTACGGGGCCTTACGGGGCCTTACGGGGCCTGAAAAGGGGCCTTACGGGGCCTTAAGGGGCCTTGAACGGGGCCTTACGGGGCCTTAAACGGGGCCTTACGGGGCCTTAAACGGGGCCGGACGGGGCCATACGAGGCCTTACGGGGCCTGAAACGGGGCCTTACGGGGCCATACGGGGCATTCCGGGGCCGTACGGGGCCTTACGGGGCATGAAAACGGGGCCTTACGGGGCCGGCGCTAGCTCTAAGGGCAGGCGCAGGGGCCACTACGGGCCTCGAAAGGGTAGGCGCGACGCGCGCGTCGAGTAGGTACGAAAAAAAATCAGTGGTGGGCCCTTTAAAAAAAAACTCGAAACTAGCTCTATACCATGTGAAAGAATAGACGAAAGAATGATGGAATTAGGAAATGAGAAGGGTACAAGTAGGAAACACATAAGTGTTGTACCCTCTAAGGACTACCCCACTACAGCCTAAACAGACTATAGTAAATATATGTTTGACATGCTACACTACAGTCAACCAAACAAAACAGTACAATTTTGAGTTCGATATAACTGAATCTGCGCAATCAATTCAACCGAACTGCAAAGCTTCCATCTTGGGTTCCTTTGCGAGCTCGTCCTTTTGGCTTGCACTGTTCATAGCGCGTACAATGTTGTGCCGAAGCGCACATTGCGCGAGTACCTGTAAACGCATCAAGCGAAAATTGCAAAAGCAACAAACATACGAACATTCCATTCACACCCAAATGCATTCGCACACGCATACTCGTACAAACGGACGGCAAGATGACGTGCAATGTGAATTTGCACCCAACAGAAGGGAACCGACTCGTCAAACTTGACGTCCTGAGAGGGGAGGACACGGCGCGATGTAGGATGGTAAAACTGCCAGCCATGCGTGTCGAGAACAAAACCAAGGAAGACGCTGGGAAGGGCGCGGGCGGTGAGCTTGTCCGCGGACGTATCGCGGACAAAGGCACGAGAACCGCAGACCCGGAACACCGACGCATCGCCAACCTTCCGCATCCAGCGCATTGTCGGCAAGGTCTCCAGCAAGGAAACACGGGGCCAGAGGTTGAGCTGATGCGCAGCAAATCGGACCGCAAACGGCCACAGAAAATGGGGAGCAGCCGCATGGATCATGGAGGTACGAGCGACCTCCATGACTAAGCCAACGCGGGGCTCAGCAATCCCATTTTGCTGAGGGGAGTCCGGGAGCGTGAACGACTGGAAAATGCCCTCCCCACGACAAAATTCCCGCAGGAGGTCGGAGGAGAACTCACCACCTCTATCAGAGTGCAAACGCAGGACAGGAAGGTCCGCACTGAACTGCTCGCGGAGTTGGAGACGGACTGCGCGGATCCAAGGGATCAAGGCATCAACGATATGAACTTTGCTGCGCAAGGGGAAGACCGTGGTGTACTACGTGTAGTCGTCAACAACCAGCAGAAAGTAGCGCTCGCGGCCCTGTGCACTGATGCGGGCTGGGCCCCATACGTCCATGTGGAGAGTCTGCAGGGGAGCAGTCGTCGAGGGAAACGAGGAGTGAGGAGCGGCGCACTGCCGCCCCTCGATGTAAGGAAGGCAGGGCAGGGCAGGCAAGGGTGGGAGGGGAGGCAGAGACCTGGGAAGACCAGAGACAAGGAGACGGGAGTGCATGCCACGAAGCCGTGGCAGGGAGGGGTGACCCAGGCGGTGGTGCCACAAAAGAGTCCGGTGCGACAGGAGGCCGTCAGAATCATGAGAGGAAAAATGAATGAACTAGGAAGGAGTTGGGTACAAGTAGGAAACCTAAAAATGTTGTACCCTATAAGAACTACCCCACTATAGCCTAAACAGACTATAGCATATATAAGTTTGACACACCCCCATAGGCAAAGTGGGGGAGAACAAGGGACCACTCAAGAAGGCAAAGCAAGCTCAGGGTGGATCACAAAGTCACCACGCAGTCTGAGCACAAGCAAAGGGCCACAAGGCCAGTTCACATGCGGAGTTATATAAAGGAAAGCAAACAATACAGTGAACACAACCTAGCAAGTGTAAGCATGCAGGTATAAGTATATAGAGTACAGTATAAGCAGAGTCAAGAAGTCAGTAAGTGAGGCACAGTAGGTACAAAGCCTAACACAGTACAGAAACGCTGATGATCACAAGGCTGAAGTGCCTTGGTGAACACATCAGCAGTGTTGGCCTGAGAGGCCACGTAAGCAAGACGAAGCTGGCCACGCTGCTGCAACTCTCGAGCAAGGAAGTAGCGCAGAGCAATGTGCTTCATTCTGTGCTCCAATCTGTGCTCCTGACACAAGGCCAGCATGGCCTTGTTGTCGACATACAGAACTGGAGGAGAACGAGGCGCCTCTCCCAAGTCGGTCAGCAGGTTGGTAAGCCAGCGTAGCTCCTGTGCAGCCATGGCCCCAGCGTAGATCTCAGCCTCACAACTCGAGCTGAGAACAGAACAAGAACGGGTAGACCGCCAAGAGACAGAACCGGAGCCAAGACTGAAGGTGTAACCCTGTGACGACCGCTGCGTAGCCAAGTCGTCAACCCAGGAGGCGTCAGCATGACCAGTGAGGACAACTCGAGCCCGTCCTCCAAGCACAAGCCCCATGCCCGATGTACTGCACAAGTATCACAACACCCTCTTCGCAGCATCCCAGTGCACCTTTCGGTGCCTGCCGGGAGCCACGTAGCGAGCCAGAAGGCTGAGAGGGTATGCGAGGTCAGGTCGTGTGCAAGTCATCAGGTACATGAGGCAGCCCACAAGCTCTGGATACGGGCCACTCGGCTCTACGGACTCGTCCGAAGGTGGAGCTGAGAGCGAGTGACCGGTAGGCAGAGGAGTGGACTGTGGCGAGGAGTACGTGAAGCCGAAGCGCTGAAGGACCTGCTGCACCATGTGTGACTGAGTCAAGGTAATGGTGTTCTGTGCTCTGTCCCGGGTGATCCGCAAGCCAAGATAGCTTGTCAGCTCACTCAGGTCTGTGCACGTGTGTCTCTTCTGCAGCTCGGACTTCACATGGGCAAGTGCCTCAGTGTCAGCAGTAGCAAATACGAGGTCGTCTACGTACACGAGAACATAGAACGGAGGCAGAGTAGTGTCAGTGCGTAAGAACAGAGAAGGGTCAGAAGTGGAAGGAGAAAAACCAAGAGCAGCAAGAGTCGTCCTGAGTATGTCGTGCCACTCACGAGGTGCCTGGCGGAGACCGTAGACTGGCCGCCTGAGGCTCCACTGGGTACCAGCTGGAAACGACCCAGTGAAGCCAGGTGGGCGGCGCAGCCAGATCTCCTCGTGCAGGCTGCCCTGTAGGAAGGCTGTGCTGAAGTCAAGCGAGTGGAGCTCGTAGTCACGCTGAGCAGCTACGTGCACCAGTACCCAAAGAGTGGTCATCTTCAGGGTAGGGGAGAAGGTCTGAAAGAAGTCAACTCCCTGTCGCTGTCTGAAGCCACGTGCAACGTAACGCGCCTTGAAGACACGTGGAGAACCCGGCGGCCGCTTCACCCTGAAGATCCACATGCCACTGACGATGTTCGCCCCAGGCGGGGGAACCTCGTCGACGTAGGTGCCTGTGGACTTCCAAGAAGCCATCTCGGCGTCCATGGCTGCCTGCCACTGAGAGGAGTAGGGACCCTCTATCGCCTCTGCGTAAGAGCGCGGGGTCGGGATGTCTGGTGCATCCGGGTCTCCCTCAGGGGCAAGCAGCATGGACACGAGATGAGGTACAGAAGCAGCAAAGCACTCAAACTCCTCCTGTCTGTCCTCGAGAACGTCCGTGCTAAGAGCACACTCACCCCCGACGGACGGAGGACAGACAGACGCAGACGCAGACTCAGCAACAAGACGAGCGGTGTAGTCTAGGCGACAGGCTGCAGCAAAGTCAACAAGCTCAGTAACAAGAGTAGACGCAGCAGTGGACTCAAACAAAGGGTCAGTGTAAGCAGTGGCCAGCAACCGTGTGACAGCTGGACTAGCAGCACGTAGGAAGTCAGACGCAGGGTCCGGAATGGCAGGAAGAGAGGACGCAGGAGGAGACGGCAGAGGGACACGCTGTGGAGCAGTGGAAGGACGCAGAGTCATAGAGTGAGTGCCAGGGACAGGAGGAGGACGCGGACGCGAAACACGACCAGCGCGAACAGGACAGACAGGCGACGCAGAACGAGACTCAGGAGACACAGGACGAGACTCAGGCTCACGACGCTCCGTAAGACCTCTAGTCGGTCCAGAGTAAGGAGAAGGACCAGGCAGTGGAGAAGCTGGCTGGAACCGCGACTGGGACTGGACAGGCGGTGGACTCAGTAAAGGAGGAGGAGGACCAGGAGAAGGCGGGGAGCCAAGAACCTGCTGAAAAAGCGGAACGTAGTACGGCCGCGGCCGCACAGCGCCTCCAGAAACAGCAGAGACAGAACCGGTACCCTCAGCCCCAGGGTCTCCAGTCCCAGTAGCACCTCCAGCAGCTCCAGCACCAGCAGCACCCGCAGCAGCTCCAGCACCAGCAGCACCTCCAGCAGTACCAGCACCAGCAGCACCTCCAGAAGCTCCAGCAGCACCTCCAGCACCAGCAGCACCTCCAGCAGCACCAGCACCAGCAGCACCGCCAGCAGCTCCAGCACCAGCAGCACCTCCAGCAGCACCAGCACCAGCAGCACCTCCAGAAGCTCCAGCAGCACCTCCAGCACCAGCAGCACCTCCAGCAGCACCCGCTCCAGTAGCACCTCAAGAAGCTCTAGCACCAGCAGCACCTCCAGCAGAACTAGCACCAGCAGCACCTCCAGAAGCTCCAGCAGCACCCCGACAGCGCCGAGAGTACCACTCACGAAGCTGCTGTGGAGAGAGAGGCTCCCGCCGTTGCGGGATACCTAGAGCACCTCCAGACGCAGCACGCGCAGGCTCAGCACCTCCACACACAGTACCCTCAGGCTCCACACACCCAGGCTCAGCACCCCCAGGCCCAGCACGGCCAGACTCAGCACCCCCAGACTCAGCACCCCCAGTCCCCGCACCCGCAGGCTCAGCACCCCCAGACTCAGCACCTGAGTCGACAGCTACCTCGACCGGCTCGGCCGGGTCTACCTGGGACACACCTGAGGGGGCAGGACCCTGGGGGGGGAGGGGGTCTACCGGGGGAGTACCTGGTGACAGGAAGAGCGGCGGGGGGGGGGGGAGAGGCAGTGCGGTAGGGAAAGAGTCGGTAGTACGACACCGACTCGTCCAACGTGACGTCCTGAGAGGACAGAACACGACGCAAGGTGGGGTGGTAAAACTGCCAACCGGGTGCGTCAGGAGGGAAACCAAGGAAGACGCAGGGAAAGGCACGGGAGGACAGCTTGTGCGCTGTGGTATCGCGGACAAAGGCTCGAGATCCCCAGACACGGAACGCGGACGCATCGCCAACCTTCCCCGTCCACCGCAGAGTAGGTGTGGTCTCCGGCAAGGAGACACGAGGCTGAAGGTTGATCTGACGCGCAGAGTACTGAACCGCGAACGGCCACAGAAAATGGGGAGCAGCCGCATGGATCATGGACGTACGAGCGACGTCCATGACCATGCCAATGCGGTGCTCAGCAATCCCATTTTGCTGCGGGGAGGCCGGAAGCGTGAACGTCTAGCGGATGCCCTCCGAACGACAGAAGGCTCTCAGGAGGTCGGAGGAAAACTCCCCGCCTCTGTCTGAGTGCAGACGCAGAACAGGAAGGTCTGAGCCGAAACTCTCACTGAGCTGGCGACGAGCACCGTGGATCCAGTCGATCAACACCTCAGGGACCTCACCCTTGCTGCGCAAGGGGAAGACTGTGGTGTAACGCAAGTAGTCGTCAACGACCAGTAGGAAGTAGCGCTCGTGACCCTGTCCACGGACGCGAGCGGGGCCCCACACGTCCATGTGAAGAGTCTGCAGAGGGGCCTCAGTCGGAGGGAACGAGGAGGAGTGAGGAGCGGCGCGCTGCCGGCCCTCGACACAAGGAACACAGGTGGGGGCTGTGAGAATAATTGACGAAAGAAAGAAGTGAGAAAGGATGATTGCACTAGCAAGCAGTTGGATACATATAACAAACCCTAACAGGGTTGTACTCACTACAGTGTACCCCACTGCAGACTAGAGAAACATAATGTTCTGACACACGGCTCAGTCCCAGCTGAAGTGTTTCAAGCTCCAGCCAAGCAGGGGGTGGGTGTGCCTTTGATCCCGGCAGAATTGTTTGCGTTTCTGGGAGGGACCAGCACTATTCGTGTTTCAGACTTTGTACCAGCTAGCGTGCGGCAAGAACTGCAGTCGTGGCTCGATGGTGAGGCTTAGAAAGGCCGTTTTTTTTCAGATTTGAGGCGTCAAAAGTAGAATCAGCATGGGATTGCTGCATTTTTTGTAGTGTGTGTAATTTTCAGCAAATCTGTATGTTCGGAGGTGTGTATGGTTTGCATTGTACAGTAAATGTACTACAAACAAATTTCTTATGTGTGAAGTTCTTAGAAGTTAGGCATGGGTGAATGTCGACTATCGAGATGGTGGTACAAAGGAAATCAACCTAAGGGGTTGTACCCTACAATGTGTACCCCACTAAGCCTACCCAAAATATAACATAGCTATACATATGTTTGACACACCCCCATAGGCAGAGTGGGGGAGAATAGAGGGTCACAAGACCAGTCAGGAAGTGCAAAGCAAGCTCAGGGTGGATCACAACGTCACCACGCAGTCTGAGCACAAGCAAGAAGGCCACAAGGCCAGTTCACATGCAGAGATATATATGTAACAACAACAGTACAGTGAAATCTACCTACAAGAACAAGCATGCAGGAATACATATAAATCATGGTACAAACAAAGCCTACAGCAAGTTAGGAAGAGTGGGCACAAGGCCTAACAAAGTGCAGAAACGCTGATGATCACCAGGCAGAAGTGCCTTGGTGAATATATCAGCAGTGTTGGCCCGAGTGGCCACGTAGGTAAGACGAAGCTGGCCACGCTGCTGCAGCTCTCGAGCAAGAAAGTAACGGAGAGCGATGTGCTTCGTTCTGTGCTCCAGTCTGTGCTCCTGACACAAGGCAATGGCGGCCTTGTTGTCGACGTACAACATTGGAGGAGAACGAGGCCGCTCTCCCAAGTCAGTCAGCAGGTAGGTGAGCCAGCGAAGCTCCTGTGCAGCCATGGCTGTGGCGTAGATCTCGGCCTCACAACTGGAGCCGAGAACTGAAGACGAGCGTGTAGAACGCCAAGAAACTGAACCAGAGCCAAGGCTGAAGGTGTAACCCTGTGACGACCGCTGCGTAGCCTGGTCGTCAACCCAAGAGGCGTCCGAGTGACCAGTGAGGACAACGTCACCCCGTCCTCCAAGCACGAGCCCCATGCCCGATGTAATGCACAAGTAGCGTAGTGCCCTCTTGGCAGCATCCATGTGCACCTTTCGGTGCCGACCAGGAGCCACGTAGCGAGCCAGAAGGCCAAGAGGGTACGCAAGGTGAGGAGGCGAGCATGTGAGGAGGCGAGCATGTGAGGAGGCGAGCATGTGAGGAGGCGAGCATGTGAGGAGGCGAGCATGTGAGGAGGCGAGCATGTGAGGAGGCGAGCATGTGAGGAGGCGAGCATGTGAGGAGGCGAGCATGTGAGGAGGCGAGCATGTGAGGAGGCGAGCATGTGAGGAGGCGAGCATGTGAGGAGGCGAGCATGTGAGGAGGCGAGCATGTGAGGAGGCGAGCATGTGAGGAGGCGAGCATGTGAGGAGGCGAGCATGTGAGGAGGCGAGCATGTGAGGAGGCGAGCATGTGAGGAGGCGAGCATGTGAGGAGGCGAGCCGGGGCAGGTCCGGGGCAGGGCCGCGACAGGGTCGGGGCAGGTCCGGGGCAGGGACGAAGCAGGGCCGGGGTAGGGCCGCGACAGGGCCGCTGCTGGGTCGGGGTAGGTCCGCGACAGGTCTGCGACAGGGCCTTAACTGGCGACGGGGCAAGGCCGGGACAGCGCCGCGACAGGGCCGCGAAGGGGCGGCGTCGGGCGACGGGGCAGGGCCAGGGCGGGGCCGCGACGGGGTCGCTACAGGCGACTAAGGGGCCGCATAGGGGGGGCCGCGTAAGGGGCCGCGTAAGGGGCCGCGTAAGGGCAGGGCAGGCCGCGTAAGGGGCCGCGTAAGGGGCCGCAAAGGGCAGGACAGGCCGCTAAGGGGCCGCGAAAGACTAGGGCAGTGCGCGCAGCGCGCCTCGGGCAGGAAAAAACAAAAATTTAAGGTGGGCCCATAGGAAGGAACGGTTCCTCTAGGGAACCTGCTCTATACCATGTGAAGAAATAGGAATGAATGATTGACTAAGAAATAAGTTGGGTACAAATATGAAACCCTAAGAAACTGTACCCCATAGTGTCTACCCCACTATAGCCTAGAAAGGCTATGAGATTAATGTTTGACAATCTTGTGCAGGCATTCAGATTGGCTCCCCTGATTTCCTTTGTGCAGGCATTCAGATTGGCTCCCATGATTTGGACTCTGGAGCTGAGACTGCTGGTGCTGAGCTTGGGGTTGCTGAGGCAGAGGGTGAGGGTTCTGGGGGTGCTGCGACTGGGGGTGCTGGTTCTGGGGGTGCTGCGATAGGGGGTGCTGGTTCTTGGTGTGCTGCGACTAGGGGTGCTGACTCTGGGGGTCCTGCGAGTCCTAGTGGTGGTGGAGCTGTGGGTGACCCTGATGGAGGTCCTGGAGCTGGACAGCCACCGCAGCCTGACCTACTTGAGACGCTCTCGCCGCAGGCGATTCGTGCGTGGATCGTTCGGCGAGGCAGTCCTGGTGGTGGAGGGTACGGTCCTGCTGGTGCTGGAGCTGCTAGTCCTGGAGGTACTGCTGGTGCTGGAGATACTGGAGGTACTGCTGGTGCTGGATGTGCTGCTGGTGCTGGAGGTACTAGAGGTGCTGCTGGTGCTGGAGGTGCCAGAGCTACTAGTCCTAGAGGTGCTGGACCTACAAGACCTAGAGGTACAGCTGGTGCTGGAGGTGCTGGAGGTGCTGCTGGTGCTAGAGGCGCTAGAGTTGGAGGTACAAGAGGTGCTGGAGCTGCTGCACCTGGAGGTGCTCGTACTGGAGGTGCTGGAGCTGCTGGAGCAGGTGGTACTACTGGTGCTAGAAGTGCTGGAGGTTCTACTGGAGGTGCTAGAGGTACTGCTGGTGCTGGAGGCGCTGGAGCTAGAGGTACTGGAGGTGCTGGAGCTGCTGGTCCTGGAGGTGCTCGTACTAGAGGTACTGGAGCTGCCGGAGCAGGTGGTGCTGCTGGTGCTGGAGGTGCTGGAGGTGCTACTGGAGCTACTAGCACTGGAGGTGCTGGAGATACTACTGGTGCTAGAGGTCCTAGCGCTGCCAGAGCTAGTGGTGCTGCTGGTGTTGGAGGTGCTGGAGGTGCTGCTGGAGCTGCTGGTGCTGGAGGTGCTGGTGCTGCTGGTGCTGTAGGAGCTGGAGCTGCTGGTATTGCCCTGCGCAGACCGTTTTTCTACCCGCAGCCGCAGTCGTCCCTGCTGCCGCCTGACTCGGTCCTTCGCCAGGTTCTTATTCTCCCGTCTTCCACTGGCCTCCCTCTACCCAACCTGTGTCCACCAACAGACCAGTCTCAGCCACAGCTACTGCCTGCCTCCCCGCTGCTTGGGCCTGCTCCTCACACTGAGGTGACTGAGTCCCTGACTGAGCGTCGTGAGCCTGAGACTCGTGCTTCCACACCTGTTTGTGCTCGTCGTGTCGCCCGTCCTCGTCCTCTCGCTGTCCCGGGCACTCACGTTATGGCACTTCGTCCTTCCTCTGTTCCACAGCGTGTTGTCCTGCCTGAGCCTCCCGCGTCCGAACTTCTGCACGTTCCTGACCCTGAGTCCGACCTTGCTCGTGCTGCCAGTCCTACTGTCACTCGTCTCCTCGCTACAGTCGTCACTGACCGTGACCTTGAGTCTACTTCAGCGTTTGCCCTAGTCACTGAGCTAGTCGACTTTGCAGCTAGGAGTCGTCTCGACTACGTTGTGAGTCTTGTCACTGAGTCTGAGTCTGTCTGTCCTCCGTCCGTCGGGGGTGAGCTTGCCCTTGGCAGTGACGTACTTGAGGACAGACAGTTTGAGCTTGAGTGTCTTGCGGCCGCTTTACCTCGCTTCGTATCCATGCTGCTTTGCCCTTAGGGAGACCCAAATGCACTTGACATCCCTACCCCGCGCTCTTATGCTAAGGCGATCGCGGGTGAGTACTCCTCTCAGTGGCAGATAGACATGGACGCAGAGATGGCTTCTTGGAAGTCCACAGGCACCTACGTCGACGAGGTTCCTCCTTCTGGGTCGAACATAGTTGATGACATATGGATTTTCAGAGTGAAGCGGCCGCCGGGTTCTCCGCCTGCCTTCAAGGCGCGTTACGTTGCTCGAAGCTTCAGACAGCGATAGGGGGTCGACTTCTTCCAGACCTTTTCTCCCACCCCAAAGATGACTACTCTTCGAGTGCTGCTGCACGTTGCAGCACAGCGTAAAAACGAGCTGCACTCCCTCGACTTCTCTATAGCTTTCCTGCAGGGCAGCCTTCACGAGGAGATCTGGCTGCGCCGCCCACCCGACTTCACTGGGTCGTTTCCTGCAGGTACCCAGTGGAGCCTCTGGCGGCTAGTCTACGGTCTCTGCCAGGCGCCCCGAGAGTGGCATGACACACTGAGGACTACACTTGCGGCTCTTGGGTTTGCTCCTTCCTCTGCTGACCCGTCGCTGTTTCTATGCACCGACACTACCCTGCCGCCGTTCTACGTTCTAGTGTACGTCGACGACTTGGTTTTTGCTACTGCTGACACTGAGACGCCGTACCCATAGCTTGTGGGTTGCCTCATGTACCTGATGACGTGCACACGACCTGACCTCGCGTACCCTTTCAGCCTCCTGGCTCGCTACGTGGCTCCCGGTAGACACCGAAAGGTGCATTGGGATGCTACGAAGAGGGGACTGCGTTACTTGTGCAGTACATCGGGCATGGGGCTAGTGCTTGGAGGACAGGGTTCAATGGTACTCACAGGACACTCCGACGCTTCTTGGGCCGACGACCAGGCGACTCAGCGTTCGTCAGAGGGTTACACCTTCAGTCTTGGCTCTGGTTCTGTCTCGTGGAGGTCCACTTGTTCTTCTTCTGTGCTTAGTTCCAGCTTTGAGGCCAAGATGTACGCTGGGGCCATGGCTGCACAGGAGCTACGCTGGCTGATCGACTTGGGGGAACGGCCTCGTTCTCCTCCGGTTCTGTACGTCGACAACAAGGCAATGCTTGCATTGTGTCACGAGCAGAGACTGGAGCACAGAACGAAGCACATTTCTCTTCGCTACTTCCTTGCGCGTGAGCTGCAGCAGCGTCGTCAGCTCCGCCTTTCCTACGTTGCCTCGCGGGCCAACACTGCTCATGTGTTCACCAAGGCCCTTGGGTCTGGTGATCATCAGTGCTTCTGCACCGCTCTTGGGCTTCTGCCCACTCTGCCTCATCTGCTGGTTGCTTGACTTGCTCTTGTTGTACACTGATATATATCTTTATACCTGCTTGTTTACTCTTGCTCGGTTGTGATCAGTGTACTGCCTTGCTATTATAACTCTGCATGTGAAGTGGCCTTGTGGCCGCTTGCTTGTGCTCAGATTGTGTGGTGTCCATGAGATCCACCCTGATATTTACTTTTCTTTGTTCTCTTGCTTGACTGGTCTTGTGACCGTCTGTTGTGTTTGCTATCTCCCACTTAGCCTATGGGGGTGTGTCAAACTATATGTTTGTGTTCTCTCTAGGCTATAGTGGGTTAGCCTACAAGGGGTACAACACTTTAGGGTTAGTACTTGTACCCAACTCATTCATAGTTCATTCATTCCTGCATAGTGATTTTAACATCAGATTGGCTCCCATGATTTCCTTTGTGCAGGCATTCAGATTGGCTCCCATGATTTCCTTTGTGCAGGTATTCAGATTGGCTCCCATGATTTCCTTTGTGAAGGCATTCAGATTGGCTCCCCTGATTTCCTTTGTGCAGGCATTCAGATTGGCTCCCATGATTTCCTTTGTGCAGGCATTCAGATTGGCTCCCATGATTTCCTTTGTGCAGGCCCTTACCTCAACTCCTACTCCCTGCTGCCCTGTTCTGCCTGCTACATTCCCTCCATGCCCCTCTCCTCTCCTCCCCACACCTCTTCACCCTCCGCGTCCCTGTTGCGTTCTTCCTATTCTTCCCTGTCCCTTCCTTCCCATACGTCCCTGTCATTCCCTCCCCATACGTACCTCTGCCCCACTTCTCATTCTTTTGTGTTCCCCTTATTTCCCTCCCTTCACTTTCCCACACGCCGAGCCAATCCAATGCTCGAGACTCAGACCCTGCAGGTAAGATCCCGCGGCTTGGAACAACAGGGCTCGTGTCAGATTGCATGGCTTGCGAGCACGTCTTGGCTCGTAACGTTACTGCATTGTGTAACGTGTTCTTCTCCATGCTCGTAACATAACTTCTGTTCTGTAGGCTTCTTCCAACGCTTCGAGACCAAATATTTCAGTATCATAAAATTCATATATGTAAAACGATGGTGTTGTTTGAAGTGTGTGGAAGATCAATCTATACAAAATACGAAGTACTCTTAATGTACCCATTAATTAGTATATAAGGGTACCATCGCTCGCCATATCGAGCCGTATTCCAGACGGGTACAGAGAAGGCGTGAAGTGGACCCAACCGCAAACTACGAGGGTTTGAACATAACTGACTGATGCGTTTATTTAATGCCACAAGAACGTCTGGCGGCACAGACGACGGCAGGCCAGATACAAGGAGCATTTACGGACTTCGCTCTAGGCGCTGCTATTGAGAGCTCACACACTCGCGCTCGCGCGGACCGCCGCTTCCATTAGCATCGCGACCTTCGCCCTCTCCTATCGGCAACGTGCAGCGGCCGCGGTGTGCCCTAGTCCTACCCTGAGCGACGCTGAGCGAGATCATGTGGGGTAGTGATGGGGCGACCTGAGTACGTATCCGACGAGGAGGAGCGCGATGGTCATGCAGTGACGGCGCGCGGCGAGTGTCGCGAGGAGGACGAGGAGAGAAGACCGCAGGAGGAAGGGGCGGAGGAGGAGGGGGCGGAGGAGGAAGGGGCGGAGGAGGAAGGGACGGAGGAGGAAGGGGCGGAGGAGGAAGGGGCGGAGAGGGGAGGGACAGCGGAGTTCAGGGGACGAGGAGAGCAATGACGAGTTAGGGCATGAACGGGCGGCTGCGATTGAATTTGGTGCTGTAAAGGGAGAAATGGCGGGAGAAGACGATAACGAGGATGACGATAGCGATTCGGACGATGCGCCCGAGGAGTTCACTCTGTCGCAGGTGCCCGCCCACAGTCGCCGTCTCTCCCCTGCCCATCGCTGCGTTTCGCCTTTTTCTCTCGTCGCTCCACTGGGTCTGAATAGATTGGCGCATCTTTGAGTAGAATCCTCAAACCTTAAACCCTCGCTGTACCTCTCTCCCCGCGCTACCAGGGACGCGAACGGGTTTCGCAGCAACGACAGCAGGAGGCGGAAGCCCGCCGCATGTGAGTGGACGCCCCATTGTGGAGTGACGTGGCATGCCCCCATTGGTTGCATTCAGCCGCGTCTTTCGTTTGAGCTCTTCCGTCCGCCGATGTGCCCCCCGCCGTTGCGTCGCTCATCCCGATCCTCTACCCGCCGCCCCACCTTGCAGGGTTGCCGAGGCTGACAGAAAGGTTCGGCAAAAGCGAGCAGGCTTGGCAGCGAAGGGAGAGGAGGGGGAGGGAGGGGAAGAGGGAGACGGCGAGGAGTGGCGGAGCAAGGAGGCGGGGGGGAAGGCGAAGCGCAGGCGCGAGCTGGAGGGGCGCGCGGATAGGCGCACGCGGCGGAAGGGGGCGGCGGAGGGGGGAGACGAGCCGGCGGGGTCGTTGGTACCCGCAGAGGCAAGGGACGGTGCTCGGGATGAGGGGACGGAGGGCGGTGCGGGAGCAGGGGAGGGGGAGGGAGGGGCGTTGGGGGAGGGCGCGGTGGAGGGGGGCGACTTGCTTCCCGCGGACGTGATTGCTGTCGTCACACGGCGCCAGCACACCAGGTGCGCGCACAGCATGGGGGTGCTCTGGAAGATAGGGAATGGGACGGGGGAGTAGGGGGGGCGTAAGGGATAGGGGGATCTATATTCCTTGGATTGGTGATGGTGGTGAAAAACGCTATGATATCGTCTTTCCCCACACCCCATGCTGCCTTTGCTCACCTTCCTCTCTTCACTCAAACAACACCCCCCCAACCCTCCAACCTTTTCCCCCACGCTGCAGGTTCACAGAGGCGCAGGAGGAGAGGGAGCGGGTGGCAGTGAGGGAGAAGAAGCAGCGGGCGGGGCGGGGCGGCAGCCAGGGGAAGGACAGCCAAACATCGGCTGTCATCGGCACGCGGTGGGTGCTGTTGTAGGTAGTGCGCTGGCAGGCAGCAGTGCGCTCCTAGAGTGGTGTGCTCTTCCACTTGTCCTCACCGCACTCTTCCACTTGTCCTCACCGCACTCTTCCACTTGTCCTCTCCGCACTCTTCCACTTGTCCTCACCGCACTCTTCCACTTGTCCTCACCGCACTCTTCCACTTGTCCTCACCGCACTCTTCCACTTGTCCTCACCGCACTCTTCCACTTGTCCTCACCGCACTCTTCCACTTGTCCTCACCGTACTCTTCCACTTGTCCTCACCGCACTCTTCCACTTGTCCTCACCGCACTCTTCCACATCCCCCACAAGGCCAGCCCAGATCGCTTTCTCTCAGTCGGTCATCTTGCCCTTGTCACCAGACGCCATTCGCTGCCACTCCTCCTCCCATAGCCCCAGTCAACCCACTGCCCGCACCTGCATGCTCTCCATCGCACATACTGCACGATGTCAGCAATGTTGTGCTCCAACCAAACACACCTGCTGCATTGCCCCAACCCCTTTCTTCTCTGCACAACCCTCTCATTGCACTCCCCATCCCCCCTCCCACTAATCCCCCTTTTCTCCCACTGGCTACCGAGCAGGTCGGACGGGGCCATAGTGATCCAGGCGGGGGCGCCGGCCCCAGAGGGCGAGGAGGCAGCGCGAGCCATCATGCGCGCCACCCAGAGCTTTCGGCACGGGGTGCTGTTTGGGCGGCGGCAGAGGTCGGTGGCGGCGCTGGGGTTTGTGGACCCCAAGGCGCTCAAAGTGGCGGGGCAGTGGCGCGCGGACAAGCACCTTGTGGCGGGGGGCGCAGGCGTGCAGGGGGGTGTGGGGGCGCGGAGGGGGGGCGGCAAGAAGAAGGGGCGGGGCCGTGGTGGCGGGCAGGGTGGGCGACGATGAGGGGATGAGGAGATGAAGGGATGCTGTGCAGTGTGGGTTGGAGGGGTGGAGGTAGCGGGAGTCTATGGGGGAGCAGAGGCGACTGGGCGAGAGGAGGCAAATGGGCGAAGCGGAGTGATCATGGGGTTTGATTCAGACCATGCCGGCCACGGTATCTCCACTGTAGGAACAGTGCTTACGACGTTGCACACTGAGAACCCGTTGTAGGCTGGATAAGGCCGGGAGGTACTAGGATGTGAGTGGGCATACTCTAGTCCATGTAAGGAGCCGAGCAGAGCAAGGGAATGGCTGGGGAATCTGTTGCATGGCTTCTTGGCATGGCATTCATTACCATGCACATTCCGACATTTAGAAACACTGCACTCCTTGCAGCCATAAATGGACCAGGGTAGCAGTAGCTACAATAATGAATGAATCAGAGCAGCAGTTGCTAGTAACGAATGAATAAAAGCAACAGCTGTGAGCAATAAATGAATAAAAGCAACACAATTAGTTGCTGTTGGAAACATACCGTATTACCCCGGATAGTAGTGCATATGCGCTTATAATAAAATCAATTGTATATCGGCCATAAGCGCCGGCGCTTATATACCGTATGGCCCCGGATATAGGCGCCGTCCGATTAAGGGCGCCGGCGCTTCTATCTGGAGCATGGCGCTTATGGCCGGAACTCGATGTCAGATATATATGACCTAGCCTATGTAGGCTGTAGTGGGGTAGACACTAAGGGGTACAGGTTTCATATTTGTATCACACACTTTCCTAGTTCATTCATTCCCTCTTTCTTAACATGGTATAGAGCGGGTTTCCTAGTGGGACCGTTTCTTCCTAAGGGCCCACCACTTCATTTTTTTTGTTTCCTAACCTGCCCGAAGCGCGCTTCGCGCTCTGCCCTGCCCTACACTTTCGCGGCCCCTTAGCGGCCTGCCCTGCTCCTGAGGCCCGTCGCGGCCACCCGTTGCGGCCCCTTCGCGGCCCCTACGCGGCCCCTTCGCGGCCCCTTCGCGGCCCCTTCGCGGCCCCTTAGCGGCCCCTTCGCGGCCCCTTAGCGGCCCCTTCGCGGCCCCTCAGCGGCCCCTTCGCGGCCCCTTCGCGGCCCCGCCCCGTCGCCCGTAGCGGCCCCGTCCCGTCGCCGGTCACGGCCCCGCCCCGTCGCCACCCGGGTGTCGCCCCTGCCTCGTCGCGACGCCCCTGCAGGACCCGCGCGGCGTCGCCCCTGCCCGCAGCGGCTCTAAGCCGCCCCGTCGTCGCCACCCCTGCAGCAGCTGCCGTCGCCCCTGCTGTCGCCGTGGCGGCCCTGCCGCCCCGTCGTCGCTGTCCCTGCAGCAGCTGCCGTCCCTGCAGCAGCTGCCGTCGCCGTCCCTGCTGCAGCAGCAGCTGCCACCGTAGCGGCCCTGCTGCCGCTGCCGAGCCTGCAGCCGTCCTGCCGAAGCGCCTGTCCCGGTTCTTACCTGCCGCCTCACCGCGGCCCCTTCCTTGTGGCGCCCCCCCCCCCCTGCTCTGCTGACGCGCCCCGGCCCAGCCCCACCAGTAGCGGCCCACCTCTTCCGCCACTGGTAAGTGCACCGCCGCACCCGCGTGCTGCTGCACCCGCGCCGCCCTGCCTAGCCGAGCCGCCCTGCCGAACCGCCCCGCCCTGCCGAGTCGTGCTGCTACTGCTGCTGCTGTAGCTAGGCCACTGCTGCTGCTCCTGCTGCTATGGCAAATCCTAATGTACTCACATTTGATGCTGAGGGTCGAGCGGTCAACTTTGAGGTCTGGATAGATGATCTGCAGCTTTTCCTACAGTGCGATAGCAAGGATGGCCTCTCACGTCTGGCGCCTCTACTGCCCCTGCTGCTGATGCTGACAGTACTGTTCGCTCGCAGTGGACCACGCGCGATGCTGCTGCCCGCCTTGCTGTGCGTAGTCACCTACCGTCCACTGAGCGCGCGCACTTTAGTCAGTACAAGAGTGCTAAGACTCAGTACGACGCTGTAGTTGCACGCTACTCCTCCCCTGCCACTGCTGCCCTGAGTCGCCTCATGCTGCCGTACCTGTTCCCTGACCTCGCCGCATTTGCCACAGTCGCTGACCTTATTACACACCTCCGCACTAGTGACACCCGCTACCGCGCTGCGCTTCCTGCTGAGTTCTGCGCCAAGAACCCCCCCCCATGTACATCACCCTCTACTACCTAGTCACCCGGCTCCCTGACTCCCTTCGCTCGGTCGAGGACCACTTCCTCTCTGTTTGCCCCACCACACTCACCGTTGACCTCCTCATGGAGCGCCTCCTTGCAGCTGAGAAGAGCATAGTCGCTGTAGGAGCCTCTCGTGGTGACCCTCGTGCCCCTTTCTTTGAGGGGTGCTCCCCCGTCCCCCTTTTGCCCTCTGTTGCCTCTGCTGCTGCTGTCGACCTCGTTGGCACCGAGTCGGTCGGCGCTGCGTCTGCTCCTAGTGGGAGGCGCGTACTACCGTCTCTTCCCCTACCGCGCTGCCCCCCTCCCCCCCCCCGCCGCTCTTCCTCACGCCCGGTCCCCCCCCCGGTAGACCCCCTCCCCCCTCAGGGTCCTGCCCCCTCAGGTGTGTCCCAGGTAGATGCAGTCGAGCCTGTCGAGGTAGCTGTTGACTCTGGTGCTGGGTCTGGGGGTGCTGAGCCTGAGTGTGCGGAGCCTGGGGGTGCTGGGTCTGGGGGTGCTGAGCCTGAGTGTGCGGAGCCTGGGGGTGCTGGGTCTGGGCCTGAGCGTGCGGAGCCTGGGGGTGCTGGGTCTGGGGGTGCTGAGCCAGGGGTTGCTGAGAGTGGGGGTGCGGTACCTGCCGGTGCTGGACCTGGAGGTCCTTCGAGTGCTTTGTCCCGGCGGGAGCTACCCTCTCCACAGGAGCTGCGCGAGTGGTTTGCTCGGCGCTGGAGCCGTGCTGCTGGAGCTGGAGGTGCTGCCGGTGCTGGAGGTTCTGCTTCTGCTGGGGGTGCTGGAACCACGGGTCCCGGAGGTGCTCGTACTGGAGGTACTGGAGCTGCTGGGCCAGGTGGTGCTTCTGGTGCTGGAGCTACTGGTGGAGCTGGAGCTGGCCGTGCTGCTGGAGTAGGTGCTACTGGAGGTACTGGAGCCGGAGCTGCTGCGTCTGCCGGTGGTCCTGCTGGAGCTGGAGCTGCTGGAGGTACTGGAGCTGGAGGTGCTGCTAGAGCCGGTGCTCCTGTGGGTGCTGGAGTTGGCGCTCCTGGAGCTGCTGGAGGTACTGCTGGTGCTGGTGGTGCTGCTGGAGTTGGAGCTGACGCTGGGGGTGCTGGTGTTGTCCCTGCTGGTTCTGGAGGTGCTGCACGGCCGAGGCCATACATCGTTACGCTCCTTGAGCAGGTTCTTGGTCTTCCGCCTTCTTCTGGTCCTGCTCCTTCCTTAGAGTGTCCACCGCCTGTCCAGTCCGAGTCACAGTTACAGCTGGCCTCCCCTCTCTCTGCTCCTTCTCCCTACGCTGGTCCTACTGGAGGTCTTGCTGAGCGTCGTGAGCCTGAGTCGCGTCCTGCGTCACCTGTTCGTACTGCTCGCACTAGTCGTCATGTTCCACGTCAGCGTCCTCCTGCGGTCTCGGGCATGCATCAGATGGCACTGCGTCCTTCCACTGCACCACAGCGTCTCCCTTTGCCGACTCCTCCAGAGTCCTCTCTTCCTGCTCTTGCTGACCCGGAGTCTGACTCTCTTCGTGCTGCCAGTCCTACTGTCACGCGTTTCCTAGCCACTGCTGTCACTGACCCTTCCTTTGAGTCCGCTGCTGCGTCTGCCTTAGTTGCCGAGCTTGTCGACTTCGCTGCTCACTGTCGTCTAGACTACGCCACTAGTCTTGTTGCTGAGTCTGCGTCTGTCTTTCCTCCGTCCGTCGGGGGTGAGTGTGCTCTTAGCACGGACGTCCTTGAGGACAGGCAGGAGGAGTTCCAGTGTTTTGCTGCTGCTTTACCTCATCTCGTGTCCATGCTGCTTGCCCCTGAGGGAGACCCGGATGCACCAGACATCCCGACCCCGCGCTCTTACGCAGAGGCGATAGAGGATCCCTACTCCTCTCAGTGGCAGGCAGCCATGGACGCAGAGATGGCTTCCTGGAAGTCCACAGGCACCTACGTCGACGAGGTTCCCCCACCTCGGGCGAACATCGTCAGTGGCATGTGGATTTTCAGGGTGAAGCGGCCGCCGGGTTCTCCGCCTGTCTTCAAGGCGCGTTACGTGGCTCGAGGTTTCAGTCAGCGGCAGGGAGTTGACTACTTTCAGACCTTCTCCTCGACCCCGAAGATGACCATTCTTCGGGTTCTACTGCACGTCGCTGCTCAGCGTGACTACGAGCTTCACTCCCTTGACTTCAGCACTGCTTTCCTACAGAGCAGCCTGCACGAGGAGATCTGGCTGCGCCGCCCACCTGGCTTCACTGGGTCGTTTCCTCCTGGTACCCAGTGGAGTCTCCGGTGGCCAGTCTACGGTCTCCGCCAGGCGCCCCGTGAGTGGCACGACACACTGAGCACTACGCTTGCGGCTCTTGGGTTTGCTCCTTCTACTGCTGACCCGTCGCTGTTTCTTCGCACCGACACCTTGCTGCCGCCGTTCTACATCCTCGTGTACGTCGACGACTTGGTGTTTGCTACAGCTGTCACTGCTGGACTCGCCCACGTGAAGTCCGAGCTGCAGAAGAGACACACGTGCACAGACCTGGGTGAACTGCGCAGCTATCTTGGCTTGCAGATTACCCGGGACAGAGCACGGCGCACCATTAC
Organism: Closterium sp. Naga37s-1; assembly: GCA_947471745.1. Classification (NCBI taxonomy): domain Eukaryota; kingdom Viridiplantae; phylum Streptophyta; class Zygnematophyceae; order Desmidiales; family Closteriaceae; genus Closterium; species Closterium sp. Naga37s-1. Next base: position 1,800,446 of record CANJKZ010000264.1, read on the forward strand.
CCTGACTCAGTCACACATGGTGCAGCAGGTCCTTCAGCGCTTCGACTTCACGTACTCCTCGCCTCAGGCCACTCCTCTGTCTACTCGCCACTCGCTCTCAGCTCTGCCTTCGGATGAGTCCGTAGAGCCGAGTGGCCCGTATCCAGACCTTGTGGGCTGCCTCATGTACCTGATGACTTGCACACGACCTGACCTCGCATACCCTCTCAGCCTTCTGGCACGCTACGTGGCTCCCGGTAGGCACCAAAAGGTGCACTGGGATGCTGCGAAGAGGGTGTTGCGCTACTTGTGCAGTACGTCAGGCATGGGGCTCGTGCTTGGAGGGCGGAGTCCAGTGGTCCTCACTGGTCACACAGACGCGTCTTGGGTTGACGATCTGTCTACTCAGCGATCGTCACAGGGTTACACCTTCAGCCTTGGTTCCGGTTCTGTTTCGTGGCGGTCTACCTGCTCGTCTTCTGTTCTCAGCTCCAGCTGTGAGGCTGAGATCTACGCAGGGGCCATGGCTGCACAGGAGTTACGCTGGCTCACCTACCTGCTGACTGACCTGGGAGAGCCGCCTCGTTCTCCTCCAGTTCTGTACGTAGACAACAAGGCCATGCTGGCCTTGAGTCGTGAGCACAGACTGGAGCACAGAACGAAGCACATTGCTCTTTGCTACTTCCTTGCTCGTGAGCTGCAGCAGCGTGGTCAGCTGCGCCTTGCTTACGTGGCCTCTCAGGCCAACACTGCTGATATCTTCACCAAGGCACTTCAGCCTTGTGATCATCAGCGCTTCTGTACTATGCTAGGTCTTGTGCCTACTTGGCCTCACTTGCTTACCTCTTGACTTTACTTATACTGTGATATATATATATACCTGCACTTGCTTGTTTACCTTTTATATATGATCTTGCATATGAACTGGCCTTGTGGCCTTTGAACCTGTGCTCGGAATGTGTGGTGACGTTGTGATCCACCCTGAGCTTGCTTTGCTTTGCTTTGCTTGACTGGTCTTGTGACCCCTTTCTCCCCCACTTTGCCTATGGGGGTGTGTCAAACATTAATCACATAAGCCTGTGTAGGCTGTAGTGGGGTAGACACTATGGGGTACAGTTTCCTAGGGCTTCATATTTGTACCCAACTCAATTTCTAGTCATCTCATTCCTGTTTCTTCACAGTTTCCTGCTGGTACCCAGTGGAGCCTCCGGCGGCTAGTCTACGGTCTCCGCCAGTCGCCTCGCGAGTGGCACGACACGCTGAGGACTACACTTGCGGCTCTTGGGTTTGCTCCTTCAACTGTTGACCCGTCGTTGTTTCTCCGCACAGACACCTCGCTGCCACCGTTCTACGTCCTCGTCTACGTAGATGACCCCGTCTTTGCCACTGCTGACACAGAGGAACTGACCCTTGTGAAGTCGGAGCTGCAAAAGAGACACACCTGCACTGACCTGGGTGAACTGCGCAGCTATCTTGGCTTGCAGATTGTCAGAATCGTGAAGGAAGGAATGGCTGAACTAGCAAGCAGGTGGGTACAAGTAGGAAACCTAAAAGTGTTGTACCCTATGTGAACTACCCCACTACAACCTAGAAAGACTATAGCCTATATGTTCTACACACCCCCATAGGCAAAGTGGGGGAGAACAAGAGGTCACAAGACCAGTCAAGAAAAGCAAAGCAAGCTCAGGGTGGATCACAAAGTCACCACACAGCCCGAGCATAAGCAAATGGCCACAAGGCCAGTTCACATGCAGAGTTATATAAGGAGAACAAGCAATACAGTGAACACAACCTAGCAAGTGTAAGCATGCAGGTATATGTATAGAGATCACAGTACAAGCAGAGTCAAGAAGTAAGCAAGTGAGGCGCAGTAGGTACAAGGCCTAGAACAGTACAGAAACGCTGATGATCACAAGGCGGAAGTGCCTTGGTGAAAACATCAGCAGTGTTGGCCCGAGTGGCCACGTAAACAAGACGAAGCTGACCACGCTGCTGCAACTCTCGAGCAAGGAAGTAGCGCAGAGCAATGTGCTTCGTTCTGTGCTCCAGTCTGTGCTCCTGACACAAGGCAAGCATGGCCTTGTTGTCAACGTACAGAACTGGAGGAGAACGAGGCGCCTCTCCCAAGTCGGTCAGCAGGTAGGTGAGCCAGCGTAGCTCCTGTGCAGCCATGGCCCCAGCGTAGATCTCATCCTCACAACTGGAGCTGATAACAGAAGGCGAGCGGGTAGACCGCCAAGAGACAGAGCCGGAGCCAAGGCTGAAGGTGTAACCCTGTGACGACCGCTGCGTAGCCAAGTCGTCAACCCAAGAAGCGTCTGCGTGACCAGTGAGGACAACTCGAGCCCGTCCTCCAAGCACGAGCCCCATGCCCGACGTACTGCACAAGTAGCGCAACACCCTTTTAGCTGCATCCATGTGCTCCTTCCTGAGTCTGCCAGGAGCGACATAGCGTGCTAGAATGCTAAGAGGGTAGGCAAGGTCAGGTCGAGTGCAAGTCATCAGGTACATGAGGCAGCCACAAGCTCTGGATACGGGCCACTCGGCTCTACGGACTCGTCCGAAGGTGGAGCTGAGAGCGAGTGACCGGTAGGCAGAGGAGTGGACTGTGGCGAGGAGTACGTGAAGCCGAAGCGCTGAAGGACCTGCTGCACCATGTGTGACTGAGTCAAGGTAATGGTGCGCTGTGCTCTGTCCCGGGTGATCCGCAAGCCAAGATAGCTTGTGAGCTCACCCAGGTCTGTGCACGTGTGTCTCTTCTGCAGCTCGGACTTCACGTGGGCGAGTGCCTCAATGTCAGCAGTAGCAAAGACGAGGTCGTCTACGTACACGAGAACGTAGAGCAGCGGCAGAGTGGTGTCAGTGCGTAGAAACAGCGACGGGTCAGCAGTGGAAGGAGCAAAACCAAGAGTTTAAAGAGTCGTCCTCAGTGTGTCGTGCCACTCACGGGGTGCCTGGCGGAGACCGTAGACTGGCCGCTAGAGGCTCCCATGGGTACCAGCAGGAAACGACCCAGTGAAGCCAGGTGGGCGGCGCAGCCAGATCTCCTGGTGCAGGCTGCCGTGTAGGAAGGCTGTGCTGAAGTCAAGAGAGTGTAGCTCGTAGTCACGCTGAGCGACGACGTGCAGCAGCACCCAAAGAGTGGTCATCTTTGGGGTAGGGGAGAAGGTCTGGAAGAAGTCAACTCCCTGTCGCTGACTGAAGCCTCGTGCAACGTAACGGGCCTTGAAGACAGGCGGAGAACCCGGCGGCCGCTTCACCCTCAAAATCCACATGCCACTGACGATGTTCGCCCCAGGCGGGGGAACCTCGTCGACGTAGGTGCCTGTGGACTTCCAGGATGCCATCTCGGCATCCATGGCTGCCTGCCACTGAGAGGAGTAAGGACCCGTAATCGCCTCTGCGTAAGAGCGCGGGGTCGGGATGTCTGGTGCATCCGGGTCTCCCTCAGGGGCAAGCAGCATGGACACGAGATGAGGTACAGCAGCGGCAAAGCACTCAAACTCCTCCTGTCTGTCCTCAAGGACGTCCGTGCCAAGAGCACACTCACCCCCGACGGACGGAGGACAGACAGACGCAGACTCAGACTCGGCAACAAGACTAGCGATGTAGTCTAGACGGCAGTGAGCAGCAAAGTCGACGAGCTCAGCAACTAAGGCAGACGCAGCAGTGGACTCAAAGGAAGGGTCAGTGACAACAGTGGCCAGGAGACGTGTGACAGTAGGACTAGCAGTACGAAGGGAGTCAGACTCCGGGTCAGCAAGTGCAGGAAGAGAGGACGCAGGAGGAGACGGCAGAGGGACACGCTGTGGAGCAGTGGAAGGACGCAGTGTCATAGAGGTAGTGCCGGGGACAGGAGGAAGACGCTGACGCGGAACACGACGACCAGTGCGAACAGCGCGAACAGGCGACTTAGGAGGAGACTCCGGCGACGCAGGACGAGACTCAGGCTCACGACGCTCCGTGAGACCTCTAGTCAGTCCATAATAAGAAGAAGGACCAGGCAGTGGAGAGGCTGGCTGTAACCGCGACTGTGACTGGACAGGCGGTGGACTCAGTAAGGGAGGAGTAGGACCAGTAGAAGGCGGGAGACCAAGAACCTGCTGAAGGAGCGGAACGTAGTACGGCCGCGGCCGCGCAGCGCCTTCGGAAACAGCAGGAACAGCACCAGTACCCTCAACTCCAGGGTCTCCAGCTACTACTCCCGCAGCACCACCAGCTCCAGTACCTCAAGCAGCTCCAGCTCCAGCAGCACCTCCAGTAGCAACAGCTCCAGCACCTGCAGCTCCAACTCCTGCAGCACCACCAGCCCCAGCAGCTCCAGTACCTCCAGTACGAGCACCTCCGGGACCAGCTGCTCCAGCACCTCTAGCAGCTCCAACACCAGCAGGACCTCCAACAGCGCCAGTACCTCCAGCACCAGCACCTCCAGGACCAGCGGCTCCAGCAGCAGCAGCACCTCCAGCAGCTCCAGCACCAGCAGCACCTCCAGCAGCTCCAGCATCTCCAGCACCAGCAGCACCTCCAGCGGCTCCAGCACCAGCAGCACCTCCAGCAGCTCCAGCTCCAGACGCACCTCCAGCAGCAGGCTACGTAGCTCCAGCAGCAGGGCTACAGCGCCGAGCATACCACTCACATAGTCGCTGCGGAGAGAGGGGCTCCCGCCGTGACGGGACACCCAGAGGACCTCCAGACTCAGCACACTTAGGCTCAGCACCCCTAGGCTCAGCACCCACAAACACAGCACCCTCAGGCTCCACACGCTCAAACTCAGCAACCCCAGGCACAGCACCCCAAGGCCCCGCACCCGCAGGCTCAGCACCCCCGGGCTCCGCACCCTCAGGCTCAACAACCCCAGGCACAGCACCCCTAGCAGCACCAGAGTCGACAGCTACCTCAACAGGCTCGACAGGGTCTATCTGGGACACAGGACCCTGAGGGGGGAGGACCCTGAGGGGGCAGGACCCTGAGGGGGGAGGACCCTGAGGGGGCAGGACCCTGAGGGGGGAGGACCCTGAGGGGGGAGGACCCTGAGGGGGCAGGACCCTGAGGGGGGAGGGGGTCTATCGGAGGAGCACATGGTGCTAGGAAGAGGGGCGGGGGGGGGAGCGAGCCAGTGCGGTAGGGAAAGAGACGGTAGTAGGATACCGACTCTTCAAACGTGACGTCCTGAGAGGACAGAACACGATGCGAGGTGGGGTGGAAAAACTGCCACCCAGGTGCGTTAGGGGGGAAGCCAAGGAAGACATAGGGAACGGCACGGGAGGACAGTTTTTCCGCGGAAGTATCGCGGACAAACGCTCGAGATCCCCAGAAACGGAACACAGACGCATCGCCAACCTTCCCTGTCCACCGCAGAGTAGGTGTGGTCTTCGGCAAGGAGACATGAGGCTGAAGGTTGATCTGATGCGCAGCGTACTGAACTGCGAACGGCCACAGAAAATGGGGAGCAACCGCATGGATCATGGACGTACGAGCGACGTCCATGACCATGCCAATGCGGCGCTCAGCAATCCCATTTTGCTGTGGGGAGGCCGGAAGCGTGAACGTCTGGCGGATGCCCTCCGCACGACAGAACGCCCTCAGAAGGTTGGAGGAAAACTCACCACCTCTGTCTGAGTGCAGACGCAGAACAGGAAGGTCCGAGCCGAAACTCTCACTGAGCTTGCGACGGGCACCGTGGATCCAGTCGATCAACACCTCAGTTACCACACCCTTGCGGCACAAGGGCAAGACTGTGGTGTAACGAGAGTAATCGTCAACGACCAGCAGGAAGTAACGCTCGTGACCCTGTCCACTAACGCGGGCTGGGCCCCACACGTCCATGTGGAGAGTCTGCAGGGGAGCCTCTGTCGGAGGGAACTTGGAGGAGTGAGGAGCGGCGCGCTGCCGGCCCTCGACACAAGGAACACAGGTAGGGGCAGGCCCCGGAGGAAGGGGAGGGAGGGACCGGGCGAGACCAGAGACAAGGGTACGGGAGGCCATACCTCGAAGACGAGGCAGGGAGGGGTGACCAAGGCGGTGGTGCCAAAGGAGAGTCTCGTGTGACAGAGAACAACACGAGCAGGGGGCAGACACCGGACTAGACCAGGATGCGGCAGCAAGCACCTGATCAATCGCGGCTACATGAGGAGACGCAGTGGTCAGTGTGTACAGGCTCGACCCAGGCCGACGGGTGAACGTGGCCAGATGGCGGCCCGTCCGAGAGCAAGTGCAGTGGGTCACACGCTGACCTCCAGGGGTGAACTGGTCAACCCACACGTCCTGGAGGTCAGCTCCACTCACCAAGTTCGTAGAGAACGAGGGGAGGTGGAGTCCCGACAGCAAGCCCGACGGGGCCGCAGGACACGGTAGAACCGTGGAGGAGTGCGCAAGGACTGGGCCCCAAGAGGGGTCATCCAGGGAGACCGCGACAGGCCGACTGAGTGGCATGAGTGTGGTGATGTCGCGAAAGAAGGAGCGCGAAGCACCAGAGTCAAGTGTGAAAGTGTGCACGGCCTCAGTAGGTGCAGTACCAGAGAGAGCAGACTCACCAGCACCTGGAGCAGCAGACTCACTAGTACCTGGAGCAGCAGACTCACCAGTACCTGGAGCAGCAGACGCACCAGCACCTAGAGCAGCAGCCTCAATGCCCGGGTCAGGCGGAACACACAGGTAATAGTCACCCTCAGCACTATCAGTCGCAGCATACATGGCAGCAAGGATAGCATCGAAACCAAGATCAAAGATAGCAACATTCTGCTTAAGCAGATCACCCCAACGAGGGAGCTCAACAGTGTCACGAAACTGGGCGCGCCAGGCGTCAGTCAGGCGACCGAAGCAGCGCAATGTAGTGTGTGGCAGCCCGCACGTCTCCCCACGGCGCCCGCCGGTGCGAAGAGCGTAAGTGCATGGACCAACACCCCTAGACCTCCCACGCCCAGCGTACCACTCACGAAGCTGCTGGGCCGACGGGGTCTCACGGGAACGCGGCTGCTGCTGGCGCTGGCTACCACCAAAGCCTCCGCGCTGCGCGGCTCCACCTCGATCAGCTCCACCGCCGCCGCCACCTCCACCACCGCTGCCGCTGCCTCCACCGCCGCTGCCGCTGCCGCTGCCTCCACCACCCCCACCGCCACCACCGAAGCCCCCACTCCCGCCACCACCCCCACCTCCACCGCCACCCCCTCCGTCTCCTCCACCGCCTCCACCGCCGCCCCCACCGTCCCCTCCACCACCCCTGCCCCCCTTGCCCTTGCTGTTGCAGCGCCTCCCACTAGGAGCAGACGCAGCCCCGACCTCCGCGCCAACGAGGTCGACAGCAGCAGCAGAAGCAACAGAGGGTAGTAGGGGGACAAGGGAACACCCCTCAAAGAATGGGGCGCGGGGGTCGCCGCGAGAAGCACCTACAGCAACGATACTCTTCTCAGCTGCAGTGAGGCGCTCCTCTAGCAGGTCGACAGTGAGCTCGGTGGGGCAAAGGGAGAGAAAGTGGTCCCTGACTGAAGTAAGGGAGTCAAGAAGGCGGGTGACTAGGTAGTAAAGGGTGATGTACATGGGGGGGGGGTTCTTGGCACAGAACTCAGTGGGAAGCGCAAAGCGGTAGCGGGCGTCACTAGTGCGGAGGTGAGAAATGAGGTCAGCGACTGTGGCAAAGGCTGCAAGGTCAGGGAACAGGTACGGCAGCATGAGGCGGCTGAGGGCAGCAGTGGCAGGGGAGGAGTAGCGTGCTACTACAGCGTCATACAAAGACTTAGAAGTCTTGTACTGGCCAAAGTGCGAGCGCTCAGAAGACGGCAGGTGACTACGAACAGCAAGGCAAGCAACAGCGTCACGAGTGGTCCACTGCGAGCAAACCGTACTGTCAGCAGTGGCAGCATGTGCAGGAAAGACACCGGACGTGTGATCGAAAAGGGACACTCCGTCCTTAATGTCACACTGAAGAAAGAGCTGCAGGTCGTCAACCCACACGTCAAAGTCAACCACACACCCCTCAGCATCAAAGGTAAGAACAGTAGGGCTAGCCATAGCGGCAGTAGCAGCAGTAGCAGCAGTAGCAGCAGTGGCAGCAGAAACAGCAGTAGCAGCAAGAGCAGCACGGGCAGGGCAGTGCAGCTCAGTAGGGCGGCGCGGCTCGGCAGGGTGGTGCGGCTCACTAGAGCGGTGTGGCTCGGCTGGGCAGCGCGGCTCGGTAGGGCGGCGCGGCTCGGCTGAGCGGCGCAGCTCGGCTCCTGGCGGCGCGGCGCGGCAGGGCGGCGCGGCTCGGCCGGGCGGCGCGGCTCGGCTGGGCAGCGCGGGTGCTTACCAGGGGCGGGTGCAGGGCAGGGCCGCAGCTGGCGGTTAGGTCAGGGTCGCGACTAGGGCGGCAGCAGGGCAGGGACGCCATGGCAGGGGCCGCTCGGCAAGGTAGGGCCGCGACGGCAAGGGCCGCGACAGCAGGGGTCGCGACGGCAGTGGCCGCTACGGCAGGGGCCGCGACTGCAGGGGCCGCGACAGCAGGGGTCGCGACGGCAAGGGCCGCAATTGCAGGGGCCGCGATAGCAGGGGCCGTGAGTGCAGGGGCCGCAACAGCAGGGGCCGCGACGGCAGGGGCCGCGACGGCAGGGGCCCCGACTGCAGGGGCCGCAACGGCAGGGGCCGCGACGGCAGGGGCCGCGACAGCAGGGGCGCGACGGAAGGGGCCGCGACGGTAGGGGGCGCGACGGGCCGTTAGGGCAGGGCCGCGACGGGTCGAGAAGGCAGGGCCGCGACGGGCGGCTCTAGGGCAGGGCGCGCGACGGCGCAGGTGAGGCAGGCGCGAAGCGTGCTTCGGGCAGGGCAGGAAAAAAAAAATGATCGTGGTGGGCCCTAAAAAAATGTTCCCACGAGGGAACCTGCTCATAATACCATGTCAGAATTGTGAAGGAAGGAATGGCTGAACTAGCAAGCAGGTGGGTACAAGTAGGAAACCTAAAAGTGTTGTACCCTATATGAACTACCCCACTACATCCTAGAAAGATTATAGCATATATCTTTGACACAGATCACCCGGGACAGAGCACGGCACACCATCACCTTGACTCTGTCACACATGGTGCACCAGGTCCTTCAGCGCTTCGACTTCCAATTCTCCTCACCACAGCCCACTTCTCTGTCTTCCGGCCACTCGCTCTCAGCTCCACCTTCGGACGAGTCCGTAGAGCCAAGTGGTCCGTTCCCAGAGCTTGTGGGTTGTCTCATGTACCTGATGATGTGCACACGACCTGACCTCGCGTACCCTCTCAGCCTCCTGGCTTGCTACGTGGCTTCCGGTAGGCACCAGAAGGTGCACTGGGATGCTGCGAAGAGGGTACTCCGTTAATTGTGCAGTACATCGGGCATGAGGCTCGTGCTTGGAGGACCGGGTCCAGTTGTCCTCACTAGTCACGCAGACGCTTCTTGGGTTGACGACTCAGCTACGCAGCGGTCGTCACAGGGTTACATCTTCAGCCTTGGTTCCGGCTCTGTTTCCTGGCGGTCTACCCGCTCGTCTTCGGTTCTCAGCTCCAGTTGTGAGGTTGAGATCTACGCCGGGGCCATGGCTGCACAGGAGCTACGCTGGCTCACCTACCTGCTGACTGACTTGGGAGAGCAGCCTCGTTCGCCTCCAGTTCTGTACGTAGACAACCGGGCCATGATTGCCTTGTGTCAGGAGCACAGAATGGAGCACAAAACGAAGCACATTGCTCTGCGATACTTCCTTGCTCGAGAGTTGCACCAGCGTTGCCAGCTTCGTCTTGCGGACGTGGCCACTAGGGCCAACACTGCTGATATATTCACCAAGGCAATTCCGCCTGGTGATCATCATCGCTTCTCTACTGTTTTAGGCCTTGTGCCTACTTTGCCTCACTTGCTCTCTGCGTGACTTTGCTTGTACTGTGATCTCTATATATACCTTCATGCTTACACTTTGCTTGTGCTCGGACTGTGTGGTGACTTTGTGATCCACCCTGAGCTTGCTTTGCTTTTTTGACTGGTCTTGTGACCACTTGTTCTCCCCCACTTTGCCATGGGGGTGTGTCAGAATGTTATAGTGCTTACATTTGTGTAGGCTATGGTGGGGTAGCCTATAAGGGGTACAACCCAATTAGGGTTAGTACTTGTACCCAACTTCTGCTTAATGCATTCATTCTCGTTCACTCTTTACGACACCCGTATCCAGAGCTTGTGGGCTGCCTCATGTACCTGATGACCTGCACTCGACGTGACCTTGCCTACCCTCTTAGCATCCTGGCACGCTACGTTGCGCCCGGGAGACACCGACCAGAGCACTAGGAGGCCCATAAGAGGGTGTTGCGCTACTTGTGCAGTACATCGGGCATGGGGCTCGTGCTTGGAGGACGGGGTCGAGTTGTTCTCACTGGATACACAGACGCGTCTTGGGTTGACGACTTGGCTACGCAGCGGTCGTTACAGGGTTACACGTTCAGCCTTGGCTCCGGCTCTGTTTCTTGGCGGTCTACCCGCTCGTCTTCTGTTCTCAGTTCCAGTTGTGAGGCTGAGATCTACGCAGGGGCCATGGCTACATAGGAGTTATGCTGGCTCACTTACCTGCTGACTGACTTTGGAGAGTGGCCTCGTTCTTCTCCAGTTCTGTACGTAGACAACAAGGCCATGATTGCCTTGTGTCAGGAGCACAGACTGGAGCACTGAACAAAGCACATCGCTCCGCGTTACTTCCTTGCTCGAGAGTTGCAGCAGCGTGGTCAGCTTCGTCTTGCTTACGTGGCCACTAGGGCCAACACTGCTGATATATTCACCAAGGCACTTCAGTCTGGTGATCATTAGCATTTCTGTACTGTTTTAGCCCTTGTGCCTACTTTGCCTCACTTGCTTACTACGTGACTTTGCTTGTACTGTGATCTATGTGTATACCTGCATGCTTACACTTGCTAGGGTGTGATCACTGTACTGTTTGTTCTCTTTTATATAACTCTTCATGTGAACTAGCCTTGTGGCCTTTGCTTGTGCTCGGAATGTGTGGTGACTTTGTGATCCACCCTGAGCTTGCTTTTCTTTTCTTGACAGGTCTTGTGACAACTTGTTCTCCCCCACTTTGCCTATGGGGGTGTGTCAAAATGTTATTTTGCTTACTTTGTGTAGGCTATAGTGGGGTAGCCCATAAGGGGTACAACCCAATTAGGGTTAGTACTTGTACCCAACTCTTTCATTGTTCATTCATTCTCGTTCAATATTCTGACAAGTTACCCCCGCAGCGGACTTTCACACTCTCCAATTTCTCCCGTATGGCCAGATGCGTGCCTTCGACTAAGCATGCGTCTATTCCCAGTAAGCAACGGTTAAGTGTCAGTTGAAGTTTTCGGGCGGTCGCGGTGTTAACTAAGCAGTGAATTGCTCCTCTGTCGATAAAAATCTTGACTTTTGTTCCCTGTATTTTTCCGTCGATCAGTATTGGGCAATCCATCAATGTACCTCCTTATTCATCCGAGCCCGATCGATAGCATGAATCGGTACTCTGACTCGGTGAGGGTCGGTGAGGTTGGGCGAGCAGGCTGTCTCGTCAGTAGTTGGCCCGACTTCTATTGACTGTTGGCACTTCCCTGCCTCTGAGACTCCCTCCCCTGCTCTACTCCCCGGCGCCTTAGTTCCTCAGGGCATTCGCTCTTGCGATGTCCTGGCCTGTTGCAAGCAAAGCAGCGCCCTTTAAATGGTGCAGCAGCTGCATTCACCGCATTGGCGTGTACGCTGGCATGCTCGATCGGCCCCCGAGGGCGATGTCCGTAGTAGGACCCCGGTCTCGGTCGGCTTAGGATATCGGTTTTCTCGGCGAGCGCTAGGATTTCGTTGAAGTTCGAAAGCTCGCGAAGCATAATCTCATGCGAGATGTCCGGCTTATATTCAGCCATGGCGGGGGTGTCGAGCGAGCTCAGCGGGAGCCTCGGTCGTGGCAATGCGTGCTTACAAGAGAGCACTTCGAGTGGCGGTGCTTGTTCGCTGAGAAATGTCTACCCCCCCCCAAAATTGAGATAGTGGGGAAGCGAAGGTGTGGGTGCGGTCCGAGAGAAGATCGTAGGCTCTGAATACCAAGTGTTATGAGTGCAATTGAGCGAGCAAGCGAGAATTGCACTATCGAAGCAAAACAGTACAATCTGTAAGAACAAGTGACAAGAATGATTGACTAGGAAGCAAGGAAGGGTACAAGTAGAATGTCAAGAGTCATGTGTACCCCCTAAGGCTAAACCCACTACAGCCTAGAGAAATATACACACATATGTTTGACACACCCCCATAGGTGAAGTGGGGGATAGCAAGAGCAAGCAATGGTCACAAGACCAGTCAAGAGAAGAAGCAAAGCAAAGCAAGCTCAGGGTGGATCACAAAGTCACCACACAGTCCGAGCACAAGCAAAGGGCCACAAGGCCAGTTCACATGCAGAGTTATATAAAGAGAACAAACAATACAGTGATCATACCCTAGCAAGTGCAAGCATGCAGGTATATATATAGATCACAGTACAGGCAGAGTCAGGCAGTAAGCAGGTGAGGCAAAGTAGGCACAAGGCCTAACACAGTAACAAAGCGCGGATGATCACCAAGCGGAAGTGCCTTGGTGAAGACATCAGCAGTGTTGGCCCGAGTGGCCACGTACGCAAGACGAAGCTGACCACGCTGCTGCAACTCTCGAGCAAGGAAGTATCGCAGAGCAATGTGCTTCATTCTGTGCTCCAGTCTGTGCTCCTGACACAAGGCTATCATGGACTTGTTGTCTACGTACAGGACTGGAGGCGAACGAGGCTGCTCTCCCAAGTCGGTCAGCAAGTAGGTGAGCCAGCGTAGCTCCTGAGCAGCCATGGCTCCGGCGTAGATCTCAGCCTCACAACTGGAGCTGAGAACTGAAGACGAGCGGGTAGACCGCCAAGAAATCGAGCCGGACCCAAGGCTGAAGGTGTAACCCGGTGACGACATCTGTGTAGCTGAGTCGTCAACCCAGGAGGCGTCTGCGTGACCAGTGAGGACAACTGGACCCCATCCTCCAAGCACAAGCCCCATGCCCGACGTACTGCATAGGTAACGCAGTACCCTCTTCACAGCATCCCAGTGCACCTTTCGGTGCCTACCGGGAGCCACGTAGCGAGCCAGAAGGCTGAGAGGGTACGCGAGGTCAGGTCATGTGCAAGTCATCAGGTACATGAGGCAACCCACAAGCTCTGGGTACGGACCACTCGGCTCTACGGACTCGTCCGAAGGTGGAGCTGAGAGCGAGTGGCTGGTGGACAGAGGAGTGAGCTGTGGCGAGGAGTACTGGAAGCCGAAGCGCTGAAGGACCTGGTGCACCATGTGTGACTGAGTCAGTGTGATGGTGCGCCGTGCTCTGTCCCGCGTGATCTGCAGGCCAAGATAGCTGCGCAGTTCACCCAGGTCAGTGCAGGTATGTCTCATCTGCAGCTCGGACTTCACAAGGGTCAGTGCCTCAGTGTCAGCCGTGGCAAAGACGAGGTCGTGGACGTACACTAGGACGTAGAATGGCTGCAGCGAGGTGTCGGTGCGTAGAAACAGCGACGGGTCAGCAGTAGAAGGAGCAAACCCAAGAGCCGCAAGTGTACTCCTCAGTGTGTCGTGCCACTCGCGAGGCGCCTGGCGAAGACCGTAGACAGGCCGCCGGAGGCTCCACTGAGTACCTGCAGGAAACCAGGTGGTCGGCGCAGCCAGATCTCCTCGTGCAGGCTGCCCTACAGGAAGGCTGTACTGAAGTCCAGGGAGTGTAACTCGTAGTCACGCTGAGCAGCTACGTGGAGCAACACCCAAAGAGTAGTCATCTTCGGGGTGGGGGCGAAGGTCTGGAAGTAGTCAACTCCTTGTCGCTGGCTGAAGCCTCGAGCAACGTAACGCGCCTTGAAGGCAGGTGGAGAACCCGGCGGCCGCTTCACCCTGATAATCCACATGCCGTCGAATATGTTCGCCCCAGGTGGGGGAACCTCGTCGACGTAGGTGCCTGTGGACTTCCAGGATGCCATCTCGGCATCCATAGGTGCCTGCCACTGAGACGAGTAAGGACCCGTAATTGCCTCTGCGTAAGGTGCGGGGTCGGGATGTCTGGAGCATCCGGGTCTCCCTCAGGGGCAAGCAGCAAGGAAGCGAAACGAGGTACAGCAGCTGCAAGATACTCAAAGTCCTCCTGCCTGTCCTCAAGGACGTTCGTGCCAAGAGCACACTCACCCTCGAGGGAAGGAGGACTGGCAGGTACGGACCTGACGCGGACACCTGAGACGACAGCTACCTGAACAGGCGCAGGACCAGGGAGAGGATCGACCTGAGACACTCCCGAGGGAGCAGGACCCTGGGGCGGGAGGGGGTCTACCGGAGGTGGTCCGGGAGCAAGGAAGAGCAGAGCGGTAGGGGAAGAGACGGTAGAAGGGAACCGACTCGTCGAACGTGACAACGTGAGAGGGGAGGACACGGCGCGAGGTGGGGTGGTAAAACTGCCAACCAGGCGCGTCAGGGACAAAGCCAAGGAAGACGCAGGGAATGGCGCGGGCGGAGAGCTTGTCCGCAGACGTATCGTGAACAAAGGCACGAGAACCCTAGACCCGGAACACCGATGCATCGCCAACCTTCCCCGTCCAACGCAGTGTGGGCGAGGTCTCCGGCAAGGTGACACGGGGCCAGAGGTTTAGCTGGTGAGCAGCGTACCGGACCGCAAATGGCCACAGAAAATGGGGAGCAACCGCATGGATCATGGAGGTACGAGCAACCTCCATAACTAAGCCAATGCGGCGCTCAGCAATCCCATTTTGCTGAGGGGAGTCCGGAAGCGTGAACGACTGGGTGATGCCCTCCCCACGACAAAAGTCCCGCAAGAGGTCGGAGGAGAACTCACCACCTCTGTCAAAGAGCAGACGCAGGACAGGAAGGTCCTGGCCGAACCGCTCGCTCAGCTGGAGACGGACTGTGCGGATCCAAGGGATCAAGACAGCAGAGACCTCACCCTTGCTGCGCAAGGGGAAGACTGTGGTGTACCGCGTGTAGTCGTCAACTACCTGCAGAAAGTAGCGCTCGCGGCCCTGTCTACTGACGCGGGCTGGGCCCCACACGTCCATGTGGAGGGTCTGCAGGGGAGCAGTCGTCGGGGGAAACGAGGAGGAGTGAGGAGCGGCGCGCTGCCGCCCCTCGACGCAAGGAAGACAGGGCGGGGCAGGCGAGGGCGGTAAGGGAGGCAGAGACCTGGGGAGACTAGAGACAAGGAGATGGGAGTGCATGCCACCAAGGCGTGGCAGGGAGGGGTGACCCAGGCGGTGGTGCCAAAGAAGAGTCTGGTGCGACAGGAGGCGACACGAGCAAGAGGCGGCTACCTGACCTGGCGCGGACACCTGAGCAGACACAGCGACCTGAGGAGGCTCGGTAGCCAGCGTGCACAGACTCGACCCTGGCCGAGGAGTGAACGTAGCCAGGTGACGCCCCGTCGTGTGCACGTGCAGATCAACACACGCTGACCCCCAGGAGTGGTGGTAGTGACCATCGCATCCTGAAGGGCAGCGGTACTCATTAAGTTCGTAGAGAACGAGGGGAGGTGAAGACCTGACAGTGAGCCGGACGGAACCGCCGGACACGGGAGGACAGTGGAGGAATTGGCCACGACCGGCCCCCAAGAGGGGTCAGCCAGTCTGACCGGAACAGGTGCAGGAAGAGGAGTGAGAGTGGTGCTGTCACGAAAGAAACAGCGCGAGGCGCCGGAGTCCAACGTGAAGGTGTGCAGGGCCTCAGCAGGCGCAGTACCAGAGGGAGTACCAGACGCTCTAGCACCTAGAGCAGCAGCGGCTATACCTGGGTCAGGCGGCACACACCGGTAACAGTCACCCTCAGCACTAAAAGACAAAGCATACATGGCAGAGATAATAACATCATAGTCTAGGTCAAAGATAGCAACTCCCGACCTAAGCAACTCCGCCCAGTGAGGGCGCTCGACGTCATCACCAAACTCAGTACGCCAGGCGTCGTCAAGGCGGGCAAAGCAGCGGCGCTCAGTGTGATACTTCCTGCATGTCTGACCCGCACGGAAACCCGTGCGAATGACATACGGGCAGGTCTCACTACCCTCACCCGCCCCATGCTGAACCAACCACTCACGGAGCTGCTGGGGCGTCTGGGTCTCGCTCCGACGCTGCTGGTGCTGGCCCCGACCACCACTAGGACCTGTGCGCTGAGGTCCAGACCTACCACCACGGGTCCCACCGCCTCCACTGCCGCCACTCCCTCCGTTGCTGCCACCGCCGCCACCAGAGCCTCCACCGCCGCCACTAGTCCCACCGCCGCCACCACCACCACCGCCTCCACCTCCTCTACCGCCGCCCCCACTACTGTTCCCACTGCCACCTCCACCACCACCGCTGCCTCCTCCACCACCCCGGCCACCCTTGCCCTTGCTGTTGCGGCGCTTCGAACTAGTCAAAGCAGCACGGATGTCCTCAGGAACAGAGACGCCTGGAGCAGCAGCAGAGGCGAAGGAGGGGGAAAGGGGGGAGGGGGAGCACCCCTCAAAGAAGGGCGAGCGCGGAGTGCCACGAGCAGCACCCACAGCAACTGCACTAGTCTCAGCTGCGAAGAGATGCTGCTTGAGGAGGTCAACAGTGAGGGAGGTGGGGTCGAGGGTGAGGAAGTGGTCCCTGACAGAGCGAAGGGAGTCAGGGAGGCGAGTGACTATGAAGTAGAGGGTGATGAACATGGGGGGCTGGTTCGTGGGAAGGAACTCAGCTGGGACGGTAGCGCGGTAGCGAGCGTCGCTAGTGCGCAGGTGGGTAACCATGTCCGCTACTGTGGCAAAAGCCGACAGCTCAGGGAACAGGTAGGGCAGTAGCAGCCTGCCAAGAGCAACAGTTGCAGGGGAGGAGTAGCGAGCAACGACAGCGTCGTACAGGGCCTGTGCTGTCCTGTGCTCTCCAAAGTGAGCACATTCGGTCGCAGGCAGGTGGTTGCGAATGGCTAAGCGGGCAGTAGTGTCACGAGACAGCCACTGGGAACGAGTCGAAACGTCAGCTGTGGCGGGAGGGGCTGGAACGGCACCGGACACGTGGTCAAACAGTGAGACACTGTCCTTAAGATCGCTCAGTAGGTACAGATGCATCTCGTCGTGCCACGTGTCAAATGCTACAGGCCTGCCCTCCGGGTCGAACGCAATAACTCTAAGCGAAGCCATAGTGGCGCAGGGCTCAGGGGCAGCAGTAGCAGTAGCGAAGGGTCAGAGCCGAGGGGCCTAGGGGCTGAGGGGCCAAACAAGAAGGCCTAGGGGCCTAGAGGCCTAGGGGTCCAAGGGGCCAAACAAGAGGGCGGAGGGGCCAAACACGAGGGCCGAGGAGGCCGAGCCTAGTGACCGAGGCTAGGGGCCGAGGGTCCAAACAAGGGGCCGGGCGCCAGGCAGGTACTTGGCCGAGGGGCCTAGGGGGCCGAGGAGACCGAGCCTAGGGGCCGAAGAGGCCGAGCCTAGGGGCCGAGGCTAGGGGCCGAGGGGTTTAGGGGCAGGGCCGAGGGGCCAAACAAGGAGCGGGGCCGAGGGGCCAAACAAGGTACGGGGCCGGGCGCTGGGCAGGTACTGGGCCGGACGCGGGCTGGGTACGGGGCCGAGGGGCCGATGGGCCGAGGGGCCTAGGGGGGGGGCCGAGAGGCCTAGGGGGCCGAGGGGCCAAACCAGGAACGGGGCCGAGGGGCCAAACAAGGTACAGGGCCGAGGGGCCTGGGGGGGGGGGGCGAGGAGACCGAGCCTAGGGGCCGAGGAGGCCGAGTCTAGGGGCCGAGGCTAGGGGCCGAGGGGCCTAGGGGCAGGGCCGAGGGGCCAAACAAGGAATGGGGCCGAGGGGCCAAACAAGGTACGGGGCCGGGCGCTGGGCAGGTACTGGGCCGGGCGCGGGCTGGGTACGGGGCCGAGGGGCCGATGAGCCGAGGGGACTAGGGGGGGGCGAGAGGCCTAGGGGGCCGAGGGGCCAAACAAGGGACCGAGGGGCCAAACAAGGTACGGGGCCGGGCGCTGGGCAGGTACTGGGCCGGGTGCGGGCTGGGTACGGGGCCGAGGGGCCGATGAGCCGAGGGGCCTAGGGGGGGGCCGAGAGGCCTAGGGGGGGGCGAGGGGCCAAACAAGGGGCCGAGGGGCTGAAGTCAAGAGAGTGAAGCTCGTAGTCACGCTGAGCAGCGACGTGCAGCAGAACCCGAAGAGTGGTCATCTTCGGGGTCGGGGAGAAGGTCTGAAAGAAGTCAACTCCCTGCCCCTGACTGAAGCCTCGAGCCACGTAACGCGCCTTGAAGACAGGCAGAGTACCCGGCGGCCGCTTCACCCTGAAAATCCACATGCCACTGACGATGTTCGCCCCAGGTGGGGGAACCTCGTCGACGTAGGTGCCTGTGGACTTCCAGGAAGCCATCTCTTTGTCCATGGCTGACTGCCACTGAGAGGAGTAGGGACCCTCTATCGCCTCTGCGTAAGAGCGCGGGGTCGGGATGTCTGGTGCATCCGGGTCTCCCTCAGGGGCAAGCAGCATGGACACGAGATGAGATAAAGCAGCAGAAAAACACTGGAACTCCTCCTGCCTGTCCTCAAGGACGTCCGTGCTAAGAGCACACTCACCCCCGACGGACGGAGGACAGACAGACGCAGACTCAGACCCAGTAACAAGACTAGCGGCGTAGTCTAGACGACAGTGAGCAGCGAAGTCGACAAGCTCAGCAACTAAGGCAGACGCAGCAGTGGACTCAAAGGAAGGGTCAGTGACAACAGTGGCCAGGAGACGCGTGACAGCAGTACTGGCAGCACGAAGGGAGTCAGACTCCGGGTCAGCAAGAGCAGGAAGAGAGGACTCTGGAGGAGACGGCAAAGGGACACGCTGCGGAGCAGTGGAAGGACGAAGTGCCATCTGGTGCGTGCTCGGAACCGCAGGAGGACGCTGACGTGGAACACGACAACCAGTGCGAGCAGCACGAACAGGTGCCGCAGGACGCGACTCAGGCTCACGACGCTCAGCAAGACCTCCAGTAGGACCAGCCTAGGGAGAAGGAGCAGGCAGTGGGGAGGCCAGCTGTAACTGTGACTCGGACTGGACAGGCGGTGGACACTCTAAGGAAGGGACAGGACCAGAAGAAGGCGGAAGACCAAGAACCTGCTCAAGGAGCGGAACGAAGTACGGCCGCGGCCGCGCAGCGCCTCCAGAACCAGCAGGGACAGCACCAGCACCCCCAGCGTCAGCTCCAACTCCAGCAGCACCACCAGCACTAGCAGCACCTCCAGCAGCTCCAGTAGCGCCAACTCCAGCACCCACATGAGCACCGGCTCCAGTAGCACCTCCAGCTCCAGTACCTCCAGCAGCTCCAGCTCCAGCAGGACCATCGGAAGACGCAGCAGCTCCGGCTCCAATACCCCCTGTAGCACCTACTCCAGCAGCACCGCCAGCTCCAGCTCCGCCAACAGCTCCAGCACCAGTAGCACCACCAGGCCCAGCAGCTCCAGTGCCTCCAGGACGAGCACCTCCGGGACCCGTGGCTCCAGCACCCCCAGCAGCAGTAGAAACTCCAGCACCGGCAGCACCACCAGCTCCAGCAGCACGGCTCCAGCGCCGAGAAAACCACTCGCGCAGCTCCTGTGGAGAGGGTAGCTCCCGCCGGGAAGAAGCACCCGAAGGACCTCCAGGCCCAGCACCGTCAGGCTCCGCACCCCCAGACTCAGCAACCCCAGGCTCAGCACCCCCAGACCCAGTACCCCCAGGCTCCGCACGCTCAGGCTCAGCACCCCCAGACCCAGCACCCCCAGGCTCCGCACGCTCAGGCTCAGCACCCCCAGCAGCACCAGAGTCAACAGCTACCTCGACAGACTCGACTGCATCTACCTGGGACACACCTGAGGGGGCAGGACCCTGAGGGGGGAGGGGGTCTACTGGGGGGTGACCGGGCGCGAGGAAGAGCGGCGGGGGGGGGAGGGGGGCAGCGCGGTAGGGGAAGAGACGGTAGTACAGAACCGACTCGTCAAACGTGACGTCCTGGGAGGACAGAACACGGCGCGAGGTGGGGTGGTAAAACTGCCAACCAGGCGCGTCAGGGTTAAGCCAAGGAAGACGCAAGGAACAGCACGGGAGGACAGCTTGTCCGCAGACAAGTCACGGACGAAAGCTCGAGATCTCCAGACACGGAACGCAGACGCATCGCCAACCTCCCCTGTCCACCGTAGAGTAGGGGAGGTCTCCGGCATCGAGACCCGGGGCTGAAGGTTGATCTGATGCGCCGCGTACTGAACCGCGAACGGCCACAGAAAATGGGGAGCAGCCGCATGGATCATGGACGTACGAGCGACGTCCATGACCATGCCAATGCGGCGCTCAGCAATCCCATTTTGCTGTGGAGAGGCCGGAAGCGTGAACGTCTGGCGGATGCCCTCCGCACGTCAGAAGGCTCGTAGAAGGTCGGAGGAAAACTCTCCACCTCTATCGGAGTGCAGACGCAGAACAGGAAAGTCCGAGCCGAAACTCTCTCTGAGCTGGAGACGGGCAGCGCGGATCCAGTCGCTCAACACCTCAGTGACCTCACCCTTGCGACGCAAGGGGAAGACTGTGGTGTAACGCGAGTAGTCGTCAACCACCAGCAGGAAGTAACGCTCGTGACCCTGTCCACGGACGCGGGCTGGGCCCCACACGTCCATGTGGAGAGTCTGCAGCGGAGCCTCAGTCGGAGGAAACGAGGAGGAGTGAGGAACGGCGCGCTGCCGCCCCTCGACGCAGGGAACGCAGGTAGGGGCAGGTCCCGGGGGAAGGGGAGGGAGGGACCGGGGGAGACCAGAGACAAGGACACGGGAGGCCATGCCTCGGAGACGAGGGAGGGAGGGGTGACCAAGGCGGTGGTGCCAGAGGAGAGTCTGGTGAGACAGGAGACGACACGGGCAGGGGGAAGACTCAGTACCAGACCTGGACGCTGCAGCAAACACCTGACCCGACGCAGCTACCTGGCCAGACGCAGGAACCGGAGGAGACTCGGTAGTCAGTGTGTACAGGCTCGACCCCGGCTGATGGGTAAACGTGGCCAAGTGTCGGCCCGTCCGAGCACACGTGCAGTGGGTCACTCGCTGACTTGCAGGAGTGAACTGGTCAACCCCCCCATCCTGTAGGTCAGCACCACTCACCAAGTTCGTAGAGAATGAGGGAAGGTAAAGACCCGACAGGGAGCCAGAAGGGGCCGCGGGACACGGTAGGACAGTGGAGTAGTGGGCAAGGACAGGACCCCCAGAGGGGTCTGCCAAGGAGACTGCAACCGGCCGACAGAGCGGCGTGAGTGTGGTGCGGTCTCGAAAGAAGGAGCGGGAAGCACCCGAGTCAAGGGTGAAGGTGTGCAAAACCTGAGCCGGCGTGGTACCTGAGAGAGCAGACTCACAAGCACCTGAAGCAGCAGACTCACAAGCACCTAGAGCAGCGGCCTCAATGCCCGGGTCAGGCGGAACACACAGGTAACAGTCACCCTCAGCACTAGCAGACACAACATACATGGCAGCAAGAATAGCATCATAGTCAAGATCAAAGATAGCTACACTAGACTTGAGCAGATCACCCCAGCGAGGGATCTCAGTGGCGTGAGGGAACTGGATACGCCAGGCGTCCGTCAGGCGGCCAAAGCAGCGCAGGGTGGCGTGCGGCCCGCCGCACGGCTCCCCAGTGCGGTCGCCTGTACGCAGGACGTAGGTACAGGGACCAACACCCCCAGGCCGCTGGCGAGCAGCGTACCACTCACGAAGCTGCTGGGGCGACGGAGTCTCGCGAGAGCGCTGCTGCTGCTGGCGCTGACCACCACCAAAGTCTCCCCGCTGCACTGCTCCACCCCGACCAGCTCCACCTCCGCCGCCGCCACCGCCGCCGCCTCCACCCCCACCGCCGCCGCCGCCGCCGCCTCCACCTCCACCGCCGCCACCGAAGCCCCCACCCCCTCCGCCGCCTCCACCACCACCACCGCCGCCCCCGCCAGCTCCTCCAGCGCCCTTGCCCCGACTCGTCAAACGTGACGTCCTGGGAGGACAGAACACGACGCGAGGTGGGGTGGTAAAACTGCCAACCAGGCGCGTCAGGGGGAAAGCCGAGGAAGACGCAAGGAACAGCACGGGAGGACAGCTTGTCCGCAGACAAGTCTCGGACGAAAGCTCGAGATCCCCAGACACGGAACGCAGACGCATCACCAACCTTCCCTGTCCACCGCAGAGTAGGGGAGGTCTCCGGCAGGGAGACCCGGGGCTGAAGGTTGATCTGATGCGCCGCGTACTGAACCGCGAACGGCCACAGAAAATGGGGAGCAGCCGCATGGATCATGGACGTACGAGCGACATCCATGACCATGCCAATGCGGCGCTTAGCAATCCCATTTTGCTGTGGAGGGGCCGGAAGCGTGAACGTCTGGTGGATGCCCTCCGCACGACAGAAGGCTCGCAGAAGGTCGGTGGAAAACTCTCCACCTCTGTCGGAGTGCAGACGCAGAACAAGAAAGTCCGAGCCGAAAAGCTCTCTGAGCTGGAGACGAGCAACGCGGATCCAGTCGATCAACACCTCAGTGACCTCATCCTTGCGGCGCAAGGGGAAGACTGTGGTGTAACGCGAGTAGTCGTCAACCACCAGCAGGAAGTAACGCTCGTGACCCTGTCCACGGACGCGGGCTGGGCCCCACACGTCGTCCATGTGGAGAGTCTGCAGCGGAGCCTCTGTCGGGGGAAACTCGGAGGAGTGAGGAGCGGCGCGCTGCCGCCCCTCGACGCAGGGAACGCAGGACACGGGAGGCCATGCCTCGGAGACGAGGCAAGGAGGGGTGACCAAGGCGGTGGTGCCAAAGGAGGGTCTGGTCGGACAGGAGGCGATACGAGCAGGGGGCAGACTCAGGACCTGACCGAGACACTGCAGCAAACACCTGACTCGACGCAGCTACCTGACCAGACGCAGCAACCGGTGGAGACTCTGTGGTCAGTGTGTACATGCTCGACCCCGGTCGACGGGTAAACGTGGCCAAGTGGCGGCCCGTCTGAGCACACGTGCAGTGGGTCACGCGCTGACTCGCAGGAGTGAACTGGTCAACCCCGCCATCCTGAAGGTCAGCACCACTCACCAAGTTCGTAGAGAACGAGGGGAGGTAGAGACCGGACAGGGAGCCTGACGGGGCCGTCGGACACGGGAGGACAGTGGAGTAGTGGGCAAGGACAGGACCCCCAGAGGGGTCTGCCAGGGAGACCGCAACCGGCCGACTGAGCGGCGTAAGAGTGGTGCGGTCTCGAAAAAAGGAGCGGGAAGTACCCAAGTCGAGGGTGAAGGTGTGCAAAACCTGAGCCGACGCAGTACCTAAGAGAGCAGACTCACCAGCACCTGGAGCAGCAGACTCACTAGCACCTAGAGCAGCAGCCTCAATGCCCGGGTCAGGCGGAACACACACGTAACAGTCACCCTCAGCACTAATAGACACAGCATACATGGCAGCAAGAATAGCATCATAGTCAAGATCAAAGATAGCTACACCCGACCTGAGCAGATCACCCCAGCGAGGGATCTCAGTGGCGTCAGGGAACTGGGTACGCCAGGCGTCTGTCAGGCGGCCGAAGCAGCGCTGGGTGGCGTGCAGGCCGCCACACTGCTCTCCAGTGCGGTCGCCGGTGCGCAGGACGTAGGCACAGGGACCAGCACCCCCAGACCCCTGGCGCCCTGCGTACCACTCACGAAGCTCCTGGAGCGACGGGGTCTCACGAGAGCGCTGCTGCTGCTGGGGTCCCCGCTGCACAGTACCGCCTCGACCAGCTCCACCTCCGCCGCTGCCGCCTCCGCCGCCTCCACCCCAACCGCCACCGCCACCGCCGCCTCCACCTCCACCACTGCCACCGAAGCCCCCACCTCTGCCACCACCCCCACCCCCGCCCCCTCCTCCGCCTCCACCGCCACTACCTCCTCCCCTGCCACCTCCTCCAGCGCCCTTGCCCCGCTTGCCCTTGCCGTTGCGGCTCCTCTCGCTAGGAGCAGACGCACCGCTGACCGACTCGGTGCCAACAAGGTCGACAGCAGCAGCAGAGGCAATGGAGGGCAAAAGAGGAACGGGGGAACACCCCTCAAAGAAAGGGGTACGGGGGTCACCACGAGAGGCTCCTACAGCGGTAATACTAGTCTCTGCTGCAAGGAGGCGCTCCTCGAGGAGGTCAACGGTGAGTGTGGTAGGGCAGAGAGAGAGGAAGTGGTCCCTGACCAAGCGAAGGGTGTCCGGGAGCCGGGTGACGAGGTAGTAGAGGGTGATGTACATAGGGGGGGGGTTCTTGGCGCGGAACTCAGCAGGAAGCGCAGCGCGGTAGCGGGTGTCACTAGTGCGGAGGTGCGTAATGAGGTCAGCGACTGTGGCAAAAGCGGCGAGGTCAGGGAACAGGTACGGTAGCATGAGGCGGCGAAGAGCAGTAGTGGCAGGGGAAGAGTAGCGTGCAACTACAGCGTCGTACAGAGTCTTAGCACTCTTGTACTGACTAAAGTGCGCGCGCTCAGTAGACGGTAGGTGACTACGCACATCAAGGCGGGCAGCAGCATCGCGTGTGGTCCACTGCGAGCGAACAGAGTTGTCAGCATCAGCAGCAGGGGCAGTAGAGGCGCCAGACGTGAGATCGAAAAGTGAGAGACCATCCTTGCTATCGCACTATAGGAAAAGCTGCAGATCATCTAGCCAGACCTCAAAGTCAACCGCTCGACCCTCAGCATCAAAGGTAAGAACACTGGGACTAGCCATGACAGGAGCAGTAGCAGGCTAGCAGCAGCAGCAGTGCGACTCGGCTAAGCAGTGCGGCTAGGCAAGGCAGCGCGGCTCGGCAGGGCGGGCCGGCTCGGCAGCGCGGCTCGGCGGCGCGGCGCGGCTCGGCAGTGCGGCTCGGCAGTGCTCTTACCAGGGGCGGGGCCGGGGCAGGGCCGGGGGAGGGCCGGGGCAGGGCCGCAACAGGTCCGGGGCAGGGCTGCGAAAGGTCCGGGGGAGGGCCGGGGCAGGGCTGCAACAGGTCCGGGGCAGGGCCGGGGCAGGGTGGCGACAGGTCCAGGGCAGGGCCGGGGCAGGGCCGAGGCAGAGCCGCGACAGGGCCGCAACAGGGCCGGGGCAGGGCCGCGACAGGTCCGGAACAGGGCCGCGACAGGGTCAGGGCAGGGCTGCGACAGGTCCGGAACAGGGCCGCGACAGGGCCGGAGGAGGGCCGGGCAGGGCAGAGGCCGGGCCGCGACAGGGCCGCGACGAGCGACGGGGCAGGGCCAGGGCAGCGCCGGGCGACGGGGCGACGGGCAGGGCCGGGCCGGGACAACGGGGCGATGGGCTGGGCTGGGCCGAGGAGACGGGGCGCCGGGCGACGGGGCGACGGGCCGGGCCGCGACGCGGCGGCTTTGGGCGACGGGGTAGGGCCGGGGCGAGGTCGCAACGGGGCCTCGAATGGGGCCGCTAATGGGCCGCAAAGGGGGCTGCGTAGGGCAGGACAGGCCGCTAGGGGGCCGCGACGATCGAGGGTAGGGCAGAGCGCGAAGCGCGCTTCGGGCAGGTAGGTAAAAAAAAAAACTTTTAACGGTGGGCCCTTAGGAAGGAACGGTCCCAGTAGGGAACCCGCTCTATACCATGTGAAGAAACAGGAATGAGATGACTAGAAAATGAGTTGGGTACAAATATGAAACCCTAGGAAACTGTACCCCATAGTGTCTACCCCACTACAGCCTAGACAGGCTATATGATTAATGTTTGACAGAAACGACCCAGTGAAGCCAGGTGGGCGGCGCAGCCAGATCTCCTCCTGCAGGCTGCCATGCAGGAAAGCTGTGCTGAAGTCCAGAGAGTGCAACTCGTAGTCACGCCGAGCAGCGACGTGCAGCAACACCCGAAGAGTAGTCATCTTCGGGGTGGGGGAGAAGGTCTGGAAGTAGTCAACCCCCTGTCGCTGACTGAAGCCTCGAGCAACAGAACGCGCCTTCAAGGCAGGCGGAGAACTCGGCGGCCGCTTCACCCGGAAGATCCACATGCCATCGACTATGTTCGCCCCAGGTGGGGGAACCTCGTCGACGTAGGTGCCTGTGGACTTCCACGATGCCATCTCAGCATCCATGGCTGCCTGCCACTGAGAGGAGTAAGGACCCGTAATCGCCTTTGCATAAGAGCGCGGGGTCGGGATGTCTAGTGCATCCGGGTCTCCCTCAAGGGCAAGCAGCATGGAAGCGAAACGAGGTAAAGCAGCTGCAAGACACTCAACGTTCTCCTGCTTGTCCTCAAGGACGTCCGTGCCAAGAGCACACTCACCCCCGACGGACGGAGGACTGGCAGACGCAGACTAAGCAATAAGAGCAGTGTCGTAGTCTAGACGGCAGGCAGCAGCAAAGTCAAGCAGCTCAGCAACGAGAGCAGACACAGCAGCAGACTCAAAAGAAGGGTCAATGACAGTAGTGGCGAGGAGACGCGAAACAGTGGGACTGGCAGCACGAGCGCGGCCAGACTCAGGGTCAGGGACCTCAGGAAGAGAGGACTTAGGAGGAGCAGGCAGAGGAACACGTAGTGGAACAGAGGAAGGACGAAGTGCCATAGCGTGCGTGCCAGGGACAGGAGGAGGACGCGAACGAGGAATGCGACGAGCAGTGCGAACAGGCGAGACAGGGCGAGACGCAGGCTCACGACGCTCAGTAAGACCGCCGGATAGCTCAGTGTAAGGAGAAGGAGCAGGCAGTGGGGAGGCTGACAGTAACGGCGGCTGCGAGTGGTCAGGCGGTGGACACAGGAGGGGAGGAGTAAGGCTAGTAGAAGACGGGACACCAAGAACCTGCTGAAGCAGGGGAACGAAGTACGGTAGCGGCCTCATAGTGCCTCCAGCACCTCCAGCTCCAGGGTCAACAGCTCCAGCTCCTGCAGCTCCAGCGCCTCCCACGCCGGTGCCTCCAACTCCAGCTCTTCCAGCTCCAGCGCCTCCAGCGCCACCAGCTCCAGGAGCTCTAGGCTATGTAGGGTCTCCAGCTCCAGTGCCCCCAACACAACCAGTCCCGGCAGCTCCAACACCCTTGGTACGAGCACCTCCAGGACCAGCAGCCGCAGTACCTCTAGTACCACTAGCTCCAGCAGTAACTCCAACACCTCCAGCTCCAGCGTCTCTAGCGCCTCCAGCTCTGATAGCTCCACTCCGAAGGCGTGCGCGCCGAACAAGCCACTCATGCAGCTGCTGCGGAGACAGTCACAGCGAAGCACCAGCAGGATCTCCAGACGAAGTAGCACCCCGAGGCTCAGCACCCCCAGACTCCGCACCCTCTGACTCAGCACCCCCAGGCTCCTAACCGTCAGAATCGTAGCTATAGTGTGAGCATCCTTAGGAGTGTCAAGAGAGTTGAGAAGGAGAAGAGGGGTTTCATTATAGAGAGTGAAGTACAAATAGGGTAGGAAAGGTGGGTACACCACCAAGCAAGAAGTTAGGATAACTACACTATGGCTAGAACTACATGCAGTTATAATATAATTCTGACACTCACCCGCAGGGTCAGCACCCCCATACCCAGCACCCTCAGACCCCGCACCCCCCGGCTCCGCACCCCCAGACGCAGCACCCCTAGACGCAGCACCTCGAGCAGCACCTGAGCCGACAGCTACCTCAACAGGCGCAGTTTCAGAGAGAGGGTCTACCTAAGACACACCGGAGGGAGCAGGACCCTGGGGCGGGAGGGGGTCTACCGGAGGGGGACCTGGAGCAAGGAAGAGCGGTGGGGGCGGGGGAGGGGTAGAGCGGTAGGGGAAGAGACACTAAAAGGGAACCGACTCGTCAAACGTAACGTCTTGAGAAGGGAGGACACGACGCGAGGTGGGGTGGTAAAACTGCCAGCCAGGCGCGTCAGGGGGAAAGCCAAGGAAGACGCAGGGGATAGCACGGGCGGAGAGCTTGTCCGCGGACGTATCGCGAACAAAGGCACGAGAACTCCAGACCCGGAACACCGACGCATCGCCAACCTCCCCCGTCCAACGCAGTGTGGGCGAGGTCTTCGGCAAGGAGACTCGTGCATGATGGAGAGGCGCGATGCTCATGATGGAGAGGAAGCTGTCCGCGTTGCGCATGAGCGAGGGAGAGCCGGTGCAACCTGTTCTGGACAAAATGCGTGACCTCTACGCGAAGTTGGCGACTACGGGGATCGTGTACCCGGAGCAGACCAAGTGCCTGAAGATGCTCTCTCTGCTGCTGGAGTCGTGGCTTCAATATACGAGCAGTTTGATCCCGCCGCAGAATCAGAGCTTGTGGTTGCTCGAGTGGGTGCGGACGAAGATTCCGGAGGAGGACTTCCGTCGCTGCCAACGAAGGGGTGGAGATGACGGTTGCTGCGGCTACGGCAAACAAGGGAGCCGACGTGGCAGAGGACGTGGCTTCCGTGGTGCTGGTCACGGTCCAAAGAAGCACGAGGACTCCAACGACCAAAATGGAGGTACCGGTTGGGGTTGCGGTGGGAAATCTGGACGTGGGGGCAGATCGGGTGCTGGTGGCAAAATGAAAGGGAGGTGCTGGTGTTGTGTGAAGGAGGGGCTGTAAAAATGTTATGATGCTTACATTGTGTAGGCTGTAGTGGGGTAGCCCATAAGGGGTACAACCCAATTAGGTTTAGTATTTGTACCCACTTTGATCTTAGTTCATTCATTCTCGTTCAACTTATTGACATGGTTTCAGAGCAGGTCCTGTTCCAGGACCGTTTTTTAGGGCTCACCGCATAGTTCCCCGCCCGTAGCGCTGCCCCACTAGTCGCCCTGCCCTGCCCTGCCCGTCGCGTTGCCCTGCTGGCCGAGCGCTGCCCTGCCCTGCCCGTCGCGCCGCCCTGCCAGCCGCGCGCCGCCCTGCCCTGCCTGTCGCGCCGCCCTGCTGGCAGTGCGCTCCCCTGCCCTGCCCGTAGCGCACCGCCCTCCCCTGCCCGTCGCTTTGCCCTGCTGGCCGCCGCGTCGTCCTGCCCTGCCCGCACGCCGCCCTGCTGGCCACCGCGCCGCCCTGCCCTGCCTGTGCGCCGCCCTGTTGGCCGCCGCGCCGTCCTGCCCTGCTCGGGCGCCGCCCTGCTAGCCGCCGCGCCGCCCTGCCCTGCCCGCGCGCCGCCCTGCTGGCCGCCGCACCGCCCTGCCCTGCCCGCGCGCCACCCTACTGGCCGCCGCCCTGCCTTGCCAGTTGCGCCG
Organism: Closterium sp. Naga37s-1; assembly: GCA_947471745.1. Classification (NCBI taxonomy): domain Eukaryota; kingdom Viridiplantae; phylum Streptophyta; class Zygnematophyceae; order Desmidiales; family Closteriaceae; genus Closterium; species Closterium sp. Naga37s-1. The sequence goes on from CANJKZ010000264.1 coordinate 1,829,539, forward strand.
CCCTGCCCTTGCCGCGCGCCGCTCTTACCTAGCTGTGCGTCGCCCCGCCCTGCCCTGCGTGCTTCCCTAGTGCTCGCGCGCCGCCCTGCCCATCGCGCCGTCCTTGCCTGCGTGCTGCCCTGCTGGTCGCGCGCCACCCTGCTCTGCCCGCTATGGCTTCTCTCAGTGTTTCCACCTTCGATCATGAGGGCCGTCTGATCCAGTTTGATACGTGGCTCGATGACTTACAGTTGTACATGCTGAGCGATTCTAGAGACAATGTTTCGTTGTTCGACCACACATCTGGAGCCTCTCTTTCCCCTCTCGACATAGCTGACAGTGCGACTCGCTCACAGTGGCTTACCCGTGACGCTGCTACTTGCATAGCCGTTCGCAATCACCTGCCGTTAGACGAACGCGCTCACTTTGGCCAGCACAAGACTGCTAAAGCGCTGTACGACGTTGTAGTCACTCGTTACTCTTCCCCTTCCACTGCTGCTCTCAGCCGCCTTATACTGCCCTACCTTTTTCCCGAGCTTTCAGCCTTTGCAACAGTCGAGGACCTTATCACCCACCATCGCACTAGCAACACTCGCTACTGCGCTGCCCTTAAAGCTGAGTTCCAAGAAAAGAACCCGCCCCCGATGTACATCACTCTCTACTTCATAGTCACCCGCCTCCTTGACTCTCTTCGCGCAGTCAGGGACCACTTTCTCGCACTTGACCCCACAGCCCTCACTATCGACCTGCTTGAGAAGCACCCCCTTGCAGCTGAGACTAGCATAGTCGCTGTAGGTGCTGCTCGTGGCACTCCTCGCACACCCTTCTTTGAGGGGTGTTCTCCCTCCCCACTTGCCCCCTCCTACGCTTCTGCTGCTGCTGCTGTTGACATCTTTGGTACTGAGGACATCGGGACTGCTTCTGCTCCTAGTGGGAAGCGCCGCAGCGGCAAGGACAAGGGAGGTAAGAGTGGTGGAGGTGGCAGCGGGGGTGGTGGTGGTGGAGGCGGTGGAGGCGGTGGAGGTGGCGGAGGTGGCGGTGGGAGTGGTGGCAGAAGTGAGGGCGTCGGTGGCGGCGGTGGTGGCAGTGGTGGGAGTGGTAGTGGCGGTGGTGGCGGCAGTGGGAGTGGTGGCAGCGGCAGTGGTGGCGGTCGGGGTGGAGCTGTTCAGAGGGGAGGTTTTGGCGGTGGTCAGAGGCAGCAGCAGCAGCGACAGAGCGAGACCCCTACGCCCCAGTAGCTTCGTGAGTGGTTTGCTCAGCGTGGGGCGTCTGGGGGTAGTGTTCGCTGCCTGTATGTTATTCGCATAGGTGACCGCGCTGGTCAGACATGCGGGAAGTTTCACAAACAGCACCGCTGCTTCTCGCGCCTTGACGACGCTTGGCGCGCAGAGTTTGGTGACAAGGCTGAGCGCCTCTGCGAGCTAGAGCTGCTTAGGTCTGGTGTTGATGTATTTGCTCTTGACTATGATGCTATCCTTGCTGCCATGTATGCCTTGACTATTAGTGCCGAGGGTGACTGTTACCTGTGTGTGCCGCCCGACCCAAGTATAGAGGCTGCTGCTCTAGGTGCTAGTGAGTATGCTCTCCCTGGTACTGCTCTTGCTGAGGCCTTGCACACCTTCACGCTTGACTTAGGTGCTTCCCGCTGTTTCTTTTGCGACAGTACCACACTCACTCCACTCCTTGCACCTGTTCCAGTAAGACTGGCTGACCCCTCAGGGGGCCCAGTTCTTTTCCGTTCCTCCACTGTTCTCCCGTGTCTGGCGGTTCCGTCTGGCTCACTCTCAGGTCTTCAACTCCCGTCGTTCTCTATATACTTGGTGAGTACCGCTGCCCTCCAGGATGCGATGTTCACTACCACCACTCCTGGGGGTCAGCGTGTGTCGATCTGCACGTGTACACGGACGGGCCGTCACCTGGCCACGTTCGGCCGTCGGCCTGGGTCAAGTCTGTACACTGACAACAAAACCTACTTAGGTAGCTGCTTCTGGTCAGGTGTCCGTGTCAGGTCAGGTAGCATCTTGCTCGTATCGCCTCCTGTCGCACCAGACTCTCCTTTGGCACCACCGCCTTGGTCACCCCTCCTTGCCACGCCTTTGTGGCATGCACTCCCGCCTCCTTGTTTCTGGTCTTCCCAGGTCTCTGCCTCCCCTCCCACCCTCGCCTGCCTTGCCTTGCCTTCCTTGCGTCGAGAGGCGGCAGCGCGCCACTCCTCACTCCTCCTCGTTTCCCCCGATGACTACTCCCCTGCAGACTCTCCACATGGACGTGTGGGGCCCAGCCCGCGTCAGTGGACAGGGCCGCGAGTGTTACTTTCTGCTGGCTGTTGACGACTACACGCGTTACACCACGGTCTTCCCCTTGCGCAGCAAGTGGGAGGTCCGTGATATCTTGATCCCTTGGATCCGCGCAGTCCGTCTCCAGCTCCGCGAGCGTTTCCGCGAGGACCTTCCTGTCCTGCGTCTGCACTCTGACAGAGGTGGTGAGTTCTCCTCCGACCTCTTACATGACTTTTGTCGTGGGGAGGGCATCCGCCAGTCGTTCACGCTTCCGGCCTCTCCGCAGCAAAATGGGGTTGCTGAGTGCCGCATTGGCTTAGTCATGGAGGTCGCTCGTACCTCCATGATCCATGCGGCTGCTCCCCATTTTTTGTGGCCGTTTGGGGTCCGGTACGCTGCCCATCAACTCAACCTCTGGCCCCGTGTCTCCTTGCTGGAGACCTCGCCTACACTGCGTTGGACGGGGGAGGTTGGCGATGCGTCGGTGTTCCGGGTCTTGGGCTCTCGCGCCTTTGTACGCGATAATTCGGCGGACAAGCTCTCCTCCCACGCCATTCCCTGCGTCTTCCTTGGCTTTCCCTTGACGCGCCTGGCTGGCAGTTTTACCACCCCACCTCGCGCCGTGTCCTGCCCTCTCAGGGCGTCATGTTTGACGAGTCGGTTCCCTTTTACCGTCTCTTCCCCTACCACACTGCCCCTTCCCCCCCCCTTGTCGCTCTTCCTCGCTCTAGGTCCCCCTCCGGTAGACCCCCTCCCCCCTCAGGGTCATGCTCCCTCAGGTATGTCTCAGGTAGACCCACTCCCCCTGGCTGAGCCTGTCGTGGTCACTGTAGAATCTGGTGCTGCTGGGGGTGGTGCTGCTAAGGGTGCTGCATCTGGGGGTGCTGAGCCTATGGGTGCGGAGCCTGGGGGTGCTGAGCCTGAGGATGCGGAGCGTGGGGGTGCTGAGCTGGAGAGTGCGGAGCCTGGGGGTGTTGAGTCTGAGAGTGCGGAGCCTGGGGGTGCTGAGCCTAAGAGTGTGGAGCCTGGGGGTGCTGAGTTTGGAGGTGTTGGAGGTCCTGGAGAACCTGGAGCACCTCCAGACCCTGGAGCACCTTCACACAGAGGTACTGGAGCTGCCGGAGCTGGTGGTGTTGGAGGCACTGGAGCTGGAGACCCTGGAGCTGGAGGCGCTGGAGTTGGAGGCGCTGGAGCTGGAGGCATTGGAGCTAGAGACCCTGGAGGCGCTGGAGCTGGAGATACCGGAGGTGCTGGAGCTGCTGGTCCTAGAGGTGCTTGACTAGAGGTACTGGAGCTGCTGGAGCTGGTGGTGTTGGAGGCGCTGGAGCTGGAGACCCTGGAGCTGGAGGCACTAGAGCTGGAGACCCTAGAGCTGGAGGCGCTGGGGCTGGAGGCGCTGGAGCTGGAGGAGCTGGAGCTTGAGGCACTGGAGTTGGAGGTGCTGGCACTGGAGGCGCAGGCGCTGGAGGTGCTGGAGCAGGAAGAGCTGGAGCTGGAGGCACTGGAGCTGGAGGCGCTGGAGCTTGAGACCCTGGAGCTGGAGGTGCTGGAGCTTGCGGTACTGGTGCTGGAGGCACTGTGCAGCGGTGACCGTTTCTCGTTCCGCCACCGCCGTCGTCTCTGCCACCACCTGGCTCGGTCCTTTGCCAAGTTCTTAGTCTCCCGTCTTCTACTGGCCTTACTCCTCCCTTACTGTGTCCATTGCCTCACCAGTCGCAGCCACAGTTACAGCCAGACTCCCCACTGCCAGCTCTTTACGCTGAGCAGACAGAATCTCTTGCAGAGTGTTATGAGCCTGCGTCTCATCCTGCCTTGCCTATTCGCGCTGTTCGCACTGGTCGTCGTGTTCCTTGTCCGCGTCCTCCTCCTGTCCCGGGCACTCACATGATGGCACTTCGTCCTTCCTCTGTTCTACTGCAAGTTCCCCTGCCATCTCCTCTTGCGTCCTCTCTTGATGACGGTCCGGACCCTGAGACTGACTTAGCTCGTGCTGCCAGTCCTACTGTCCCACGTCTGCTATCCACCGTTATCACTGACCCTTCGTTTGAGTCCATTGCTGCATCTGCCCTAGTTGCTGAGCTTGTTGACTTTGCTGCCGCCTGTCGTCTCGACCACACTGCTAGTCTTGTTGCTGAGTCTGAGTTTGATCGTCTTCCGTCCGTCGGGGGTGAGTGTGCTCTTGGCACGGACGTCCTTGAGGACAGGCAGGAGGACTTTGAGTGTCTTGCAGCTGCTGTACCTCATCTCGTAGCCATGTTGCTTGCACCAAAGGGAGACCCGGATGCACCAGACACCCCAACCCCGCGCTCTTACGCAGAGGCGATTACGGGTCCCTACTCGTCTCAGTGGCAGACAGCCATACACGCAGAGATGGCATCCTGGAAGTCCACAGGCACCTACGTCGGCGCAGTTCTCCCTCCTGGGGCGAACACAGTCGATGTCATGTGGATTTTCAGGGTGAAGCGGCCGCCGGGTTCTCCTCGTATCTTCAAGGCCCGTTGCATTGCACGAGGCTTTAGTCAGCGACATGGAGTTGACTTCTTGCAGACCTTCTCCCCTACCCCGAAGATGACCACTACTTGAGTGCTGCTGCACGTCGCCGCTCAGTGTGACTACGAGCTTCACTCTCTTGACTTCAGCATAGATTTCTTACAGGGCAGCCTGCACGAGGAGATCTGGCTGCGCCGCCCACCTGGCTTCACTGGGCCGTTTCCTGCAGGTACCCAGTGGAGCCTCCGGCGGCCAGTCTACAGTCTCCGCCAGGCGCCTCGCGAGTGGCGCGACACACTGAGGACGACGCTTGCGGCTCTTGGGTTTGCTCCTTCGACTGCTGACCCGTCGTTGTTTCAACGCACCGACACTTCGCTGCCGTCGTTCTACGTCCTCGTGTACGTCGATGAATTGGCCTTTGCCACTGCTGACACTGAGGCAGTGACCCTTGTGCAGCCAGAGCCACAGAAGAGATACACATGCACTGACCTGGGTGAGCCGCGCAGCTATCTTGGCTTGCAGATAACCCGGGACAGAGCACGGCGCACCATCACCTTGACTCTGTCACACATGGTGCACCAGGTCCTTCAGCACTTCAGCTTCCAGCACTCCTCGCCACAATCCACTCCTCTGCCTAGCGGCCACTCGCTCTCAGCTCCACCTTCGGACGAGTCTGTAGAGCCGAGTGGCTGGTATCCAAAGCTTGTGGGCTGCGTCATGAACCTGATGACCTGCACTCGACCTGACCTTGCCTACCCTCTTAGCATCCTCGCATGCTACGTTGCGCCTGGGAGACACCGATCAGAGCACTGGGAGTCTGGTAAGAGGGTGTTGCGCTACTTGTGCAGTACGTCGGGCATGGGGCTCGTGCTTGGAGGACGGGGTCTAGTTGTCCTCACTGGACACGCAGACGCTTCTTGGGTTGACGACTTGCCTACCCAGCGGTCGTCACAGGGTTACACTTTCAGTCTTGGCTCCAGCTCTGTTTCTTGGCGGTCTACCCGCTCGTCTTCTGTTCTCAGTTCCAGTTGTGAGGCTGAGATCTAAGCAGGGGCCATGGCTGCACAGGAGTTACGCTGGCTCACCTACCTGCTGACCGACTTAGGAGAGCGGCCTCGTTCTTCTCTAGTTCTATACGTAGACAACAAGGCCATTATTGCCTTGTTTCAGGACACAGACTGGAGCACAGGACGAAGCACATCGCTCTGCGTTACTTCCTTGCTCGAGAGTTGCAGCAGCGTGGTCACCTTCGTCTTGCTTACGTGGCCATTCGGGCCAACACTGCTGATATATTCGCCAAGGCACTTCAGCCTGGTGATCATCAGCGTTTCTCTACTAGTTTAGGCCTTGTGCTTACTTTGCCTCACTTGCTCACTGCGTGACTTGGCTTGTACCGTGATCTATATACATATACGTGCATGCTTATACTTGCTAGGTTGTGATCACTGTACCGTTTGTTCTCGATTATATAATTCTGCATGTGAACTGGCCTTGTGGCCATTTGCTTGTGCTCAGAGTGTGTGGTGACTTTGTGATCCACCCTGAGCTTGCTTTGCTTTTTCTTGACCGGTCTTGTGACCTCCTGTTCTCCCCCACTTTGCCTATGGGGGTGTGTCAAAATGTTATGATGCTTATATTGTGTACGCTGTATTGGGGTAGCCCATAAAGGGTACAACCCAATGAGGGCTAGAACTTGTACCCACTTTGATCTTAGTTCATTCATTCTTGTTCAGTTTCTTGACAGGGGCATCCGTGGATCTTGTGTTATAAGAAACCCAAAGGATGGACTGTTGAGATAAGTATTAGGAGAGCCATGGCGGCCGATAGGTGACTTAGCTGAAAAGGAAAAGTTATACTAGAAACGTTGGGAAACCCCAACAGAACCTAAGGAATGTTCTATGCAAGTACAAATTGCATTTATTCCTAAAATGAACCAGAGTTGAAACGAAGTCCTGAAATGGCCGGAAAATGATCTAAGGCCAAAATTAAAAGCAGAGCGAACACTAGCCTAACCCAACACACCCCAAGGCTAGGTGAAGCTATGAAGAGAAGTGCCAAGCGAACTGTAACACCCCCCAAAGTTGAAAGGCGAGAGAGGCCAAGAGCGCGCACGTAGATTCAGTGTGGCGCACGAAGGAGGGCCTTTGTGAAGATATCAGCAAGGTTGGCATCCGAGGCCACCTTGCTGGGATTCAACGTGAGAACAACCAGAGATGATGCCAAATAATTTCAAGGAACAGAACCACCCTGGCTTGAAAAACCAGTAGGTGGGAGGTTGGTTAACAACCTCAGGTTCCGTATTTCCAACATGGGAAAACACCAACAAAGTTCAGGTTCTGAAAACATAACGTATTTCGTCCTAGTGCAACCAGACAAATGTACGTGGTTACGCTGGTTTCCCCTGGCCCTATAGCATGCAGATACAGAAAAACCACATCCAACCTTCACCTTATTGTACCCCTATGGTTCCTGCAAAGCATCAAGCAGAATTTGCGAAAGCAAAAAACACACAAACATACCATTCATACGCAAATGCATTCGCACATGCATTCTCCAACAAACAAACGGCAGGATGTCGTGCAAAGTGAATTTGCACCCAACACACCCCCCCTCAGCCTACCGGCTGCATTCCTCTCATTCCACTCTAGTTCATGCTCATTCCACTCGTGCGCACAAAACGCCAATGAGGTTCATCCGCAAGCCTCTTAGTGAGGAAGTCTGCTGGCTCCTGGTGAGTCTTGATGTAGATCCGATTCACCGTCCCTGTCTTCACCTCCTTACGCAATCAGTCACACTTGATGCGCATATGCTTGTTCAGCCCATGAAGCACAGCATTCGTGGCCATCCGAAGAGCCCCCTTGCTATCACAAAAGAGTGGTGTAGCAATTTTTGCTCCTGGACAATCTCCTCTAACAGACTCCTCAACCAAATCACCTCATTCACCCCATGGAGCATCGATATGTATTCCGACTCAACTGAAGAAAGTGCAGTCTTAGACCTCCAACTAACGGGTCCTCCCCCGACCAGGCAGATGTATCCTCCCACCGATGAGGAATCTTCTTTCTCGGAAGCCTAGTAGCATCGGTAAAGCAAGTAAGAAAGAGCTTACCTTCTCCAAGCCTCTCCCCCTTCTCCTTCAGCACCTCAACCCCTATCTGCTTCACATATGCAGATGCGGAGTATTGAACTACAATGTTGGGGTACGAGTTCAGGTACTTCACCACACGTTCAGATGCATCCACCTGCTCCTCAGATGGATTCTGCACCACCCTGGCCAGCTGCCCAACCGAGAATGAAATGTCAGGCCTTGTGTGATCTGTTGCAAACAAGAGGCTGAAAAACAAGGACCGAAAGTTCTGCTGCTCCTTGGCTTCAACCCCTTCATCCTCAGCAGCCTTCACAAGCTTGAATTTTGCAGGCAGGGGAATTGCAACCTAGCACATATTCTCAATCCCATACTTCTCCCCCAGCTGCTTGATGAACTTCTCCTATTGCAGCTTCAACAACATGTGATACAGATCCCTCTTCACGTGCATACCGAGGTAGTAATTTCCCTAAGTGCACTCCTTAACAATATGGTGTGTACTAAGTGCGTTCCTTACCCATATGGTTGGTACAAAGAGTGAGTGCGTTACTTATCCATATGGTTAGTACTAATAGTAAGTGCGTTACTTACCCATCTGGTTGGTACCAAGAGTAAGTGCACTATTGATACATATGGTTGGTACAAAGAGAAAATTCGTTACTTACCTACACGGTTAGAACTAATAGTAAGTGCGTTACTTACCCATAAGGTTGGTACAAAGAGTAAATGCATTCCTTACCCATATTATTAGTACTACGAGTGTGTGCGTTACTTACCCAAATGGTTGTAATTAAGAGTAAGTGTATTACGTACCCATACGTTTGGTACTAGGAGTGGGTACGTTACTTACCCGTATGGTTGGTGGTAAGAGTATGTGCGTTACTTACCCATATGATTGGTACCCAAAGTAAGTGTGTTACTTAACTATATGGTTGGTACAAAGAGTAAGTGTGTTACTTACTCATAATGTTAGTACAAATAATAAGTGATTACTTACCTATATGGTTGGTACTACGAGTATATGCGTTACTTAACCATATAGTTGGTACCTAGAGTAAGTGCGTCACTTACTTATATGGTTGGTACTAAGAGTACGTAAGTTACTTACCCCTATAGTTGGTACTAGGAGTATGTGCGTTACTTTCTCATATGGTTGGTACCAAGAGTAAATGCGTTACTTACCTATATGGTTGGTACTACGAGTGTGTGTGTTACCTACCCATATGGTTGGTACTAAGAGTAAGCGTGCAACTTACCCATATGGTTGGTACTACGAGTAAGTAAGTTGCTTTCCCATATGGTTGGTACTAATGAGTATGTGCGTTACTTACCCATGTAGTTGGTACAAAGAGTAAATGCGTTACTTACCCATCTGGTTGGTACTAAGAGTATGTGCGTTACTTACCCATATGGTTGGTACTAAGAGAAAATGCGTTACTTACCCTTATGGTTGGTACTAAGACCTAGTGCGTTACTTACCCATATGGTGATACTAGGAGTAAGTGCGTTACCTACACGTATCGTTGGTACCAAATGTAAGTGCGTTACTTACCCATATAATTGAATCTACGATTATGTGCGATACTTACCCATATGGGTCGTACTAGGAGTCAGTGCGTCATTTACCCATATGGTTGGTACTAGAAGTAAGTGCGTTGACTACCCATATGGATGGCAATAGGAGTAAGTACGAGACTTACCCATATGGCTGGTACTAGGAGTAAGTGCGGTACTTACCCATATGGTTAGTATTACAAGTAGAGCGGGGTCTTATCCACATGGATAGCACAAGAAATAAGTGCTTTACTGATCCATATTGTTAGTACTAAGAGAATGTGCGTTACTTACCCAAATGGTTGGTACTACGAGTGAGTGCGTTAAATACTGATATCAATGGTTCTAACAATAAGTGCCTTTCATCTATGGTTGGTACTAAGAGTAAGTGCGTCACTTGTTGGGTGCAAATTCACATTGCACGACATCCTGCTGTCCGTTTGTACTAGTATGCGTGTGCGAATGCATTTGGGTGTGAATGGAATGTTCGTGTGTTTGTTTGCTTTCGCAATTTTTTCTTGATGCATTTGCAGGTACTCGTGCAATGTGCGCTTTGGCACAACATTGTACTCGCTATGAACAGTGCAAGCAGAAAGGACGAGCTCGCAAAGGAACCCAAGATGGAAGCTCTGCAGTTCGGTTGAATTGATTGCGCAGATTCAGTTCTATCCAACTCAAAATTGTACTGTTTTGTTTGGTTGACTATAGTGTAGCAGGGCAGGCAGTATCGGGGTACAATTTAGGTGAAGGTTGGATGTTGTTTGTCAGTATCTGCATGCTACAGGGCCAGGGGAAACCAGCGGAACCAGCATTTGGCTGGTTGGGCAAAGACAAAACAGGTTCTGTTTTTAGGACCTGAACCTGGTTGTTGTTTTCCCAGGTTGGAAAAACAGAATCAGAGGTTGTTTACCAACCTACCACCTGCTGTTTTTTCCAACCAGGTTGGTTCTGTTGCTTGGAATTATCTGGGATCATCCCTGGTTGTTCCCAGGTTGATTCCCAAGGTCCTAGCTAGCTAGAACTATATATTCCTTCTCTGTTTGTACCTGAATATATATATTCAAATTGATTCAAGCGAATTCCTTCCTTGCTGGAATTTCGTTTCTATGCGGTGCGACGGCGGAATGCTACCGAGTCAATGCTAGTACGCTAGCACTAGGACGCTAGGCCAACGCTGTCCATTTCGTAACTCTGCAATGGCAGAACTTTTCGTGAGGCAACTTGGCTCTTTTGAAAGCTCTTAGAGTGAGCTTCGATATAGCGATTTCTCAGCTTAATCCGATCGACGGTCTGCACGGCACGCTGCGCGACGTTCAAGGTACTCTTGCTGTTTTGACTAAGTCCTTCTTGATCCCTCTCTCTACAAACTCGGACCCGAGGATAGGGACTGGTCTGGTACCAAGCACCCAGGGACCCCGAGGAGAGGTTTTAAGTTGGAGAACGTCTTAATAGCCTGAGTTTATTAGTGTCAGAATATCATGTTTCTCTAGTCTGCAGTGGGGTACTCAATAGTGAGTACAACCCTGTTAGGGTTTCCTATATGTACCCAATTGCTTTCTAGTGCAATCATCCTTTCTCACTTCAATTTCTCTCGTCAATATTCTCACATGGTATAGAGCAACTTTCGATCCTAAGGGCCCACCACGTCTTCAACTTTTTTTTTCCTCACCTTCCTGCCGCGCGCGTCGCGCCTACCCTTAAGGCCCCGTCAGGCCCCGTTTACGGCCCCGTAAGGCCCCGTTTACGGCCCCACTTACGGCCCCGTACGGCCCCTTAAGACCCCGTCGGCCCCGTTTACGGCCCCGTCAGGCCCCGTCGGCCCCGTTTACGGCCCCGTAAGGCCCTGTACGGCCCCGTTAGGTCCCGTAAGGCCTCGTTTACGGCCCCGCTTAAGGCCCCGTAAGGCCTTGTAAGGCCCCGTCGGCCCCGTTTATGGCCCCGTAAGGCCCCTTAAGGCCCCGTTAGGCCCCGTAAGGCCCCGTTTACGGCCCCGCTTAAGGCCCCGTACGGCCCCGTAAGGCCCCGTCGGCCCCGTTTATGGCCCCGTAAGGCCCCGTTAGGCCCCGTAAGGCCCCGTTTACGGCCCCGCTTAAGGCCCCGTAAGGCTTCGTAAGGCCCCGTCGGCCCCGTTTACGGCCCCGTAAGGCCCTGTTAGCGGCCCCGTCAGGCCCCGTCAGGCCCCCACCCACCCTGTTGCGGCCCTGTTCCGGCCCTGCCCCGGCCCTACCCCGACCTGTCGCGGCCCTGCTGCGGCCCTGTCGCAGCCCTGTCCCGGCCCCTTCTACGGCCCTGCTCCGACCCGGCCCCGGCTCTGCCCCTACCCTGCCCCTGCCCTGCCCCTGCCCTGCTCCTGCACTGCTGCGGCCCGGCCCCGGCCCTGCCCCGGACCTGTCGCGGCCTCGCCCCGGCCCTGTCCCGGCCCTGCCCCGGCCCTGCCCCGGCTCAGCCCCGGCTCTGCCCCGGCCCTGCGCCGCCCCTGTCCCGAGCCTGTCACGGCCCTGCCCCGACCCTGTCGCGGCCCTATCGCGGCCCTGCCCCTGCCATGCCCCGACCCTGCCCAGGCCGCGTGCGCCCCCCCCCCCCCCCCCCCGCTCGCCACGCAAGGCGACGGGAGGGGCGACCTGGGGGGGCACGCGTCGCCCTTTCTTCCGCCTGCTCTGGCGCCCTGGGAGGCCGCGCGTCGGCCCCCCGTACTCCCCCCCCCCCCCCCCTCAGGTCGCCTCAACAGGCGACGGGAGGGGCGACCTGGAGGGGGGGGCCGTGCGTCGGAGCAGCCGCCCCTGGTGCAGCCGCCCCTGGAGCAGCCGCCCCTGGTGCAGCCACCCCTGGTGCAGCCGCCCCTGGAGCAGCCGCCCCTGGTGCAGCAGCCCCTGGTGCAGCCGCCCCTGGAGCAGCCGCCCCTGGTGCAGCCACCCCTGGTGCAGCCGCCCCTGGAGCAGCCGCCCCTGGTGCAGCAGCCCCTGGTGCAGCCGCCCCTGGAGCAGCCGCCCCTGGTGCAGCCACCCCTGGTGCAGCCGCCCCTGGAGCAGCCGCCCCTGGTGCAGCAGCCCCTGGAGCAGCCGCCCCTGGTGCAGCCGCCCCTGGTGCAGCCGCCCCTGGAGCAGCCGCCCCTGGAGCAGCCGCCCCTGGAGCAGCCGCCCCTGGTGCAGCCGCTCCTGGACCTCAGCAGCCGCCCCTGGCCCCTGGCCCCTGGAGCAGCCGCCCCTGGACCCCCCCTCCTCTCCGCCCTTTTCTCCTCTCCCTCCCCCTGCTGCGGGTGCAGCAGTGGGGGGGAGGGGATCTGCCATCCCCCTGGAACGGATGCGGCAGTGGGGGGAAGGGACCTACAGCACCTGCCTGCCCCCCCCCCCCCCCCCCCCCCCCCCCCCCCCCCTCAGGTCGCCTCAACAGGCGACGGGAGGGGCGACCTGGGGGGGGGGCCACGCGTCGGAGCAGCCGCCCCTGGTGCAGCCGCCCCTGGAGCAGCCGCCCCTGGTGCAGCCGCCCCTGGTGCAGCCGCCCCTGGAGCAGCCGCCCCTGGTGCAGCAGCCCCTGGAGCAGCTGCCCCTGGTGCAGCCGCCTCTGGTGCAGTGTTGGCTGGGGGAGCAGCAGAGGGGGGGAGGGGACCTGCAGCACCTGCCCCCCCCCACCCCCCCCCCCCCCTCCCTTTCACCTACCTCCCCCTGCTGCGGGTACAGCAGTGGGGGGAGGGGATCTGCCATCCCCCTGGTGCGGATGCGGCAGTGGGGGGAGGGGACCTGCAGCACCTGCCTGCCCCCCCGCCCCCTCCCCCATCTCTCTGCTGCGGGTGCAGCAGTGGGGGAGGGTATGGGGGTGGCGGGTGTGGCCAACCCGCCAGCCCTGCTGTGCCCTGCGCGCCCTGCTGCCCTGTGCGCCCCGTGCGCCCTGCTGCCCTGCTGCCCTGTGCGCCCCGCGCGCCCTGCAGCCCTGTGCGCCCCGCGCGCCCTGCTGCCCTGCTGCCCTGTGCAGCCCGTGCGCCCTGCTGCCCTCTGCACGCGCCATGCACAGCACCCCCCCCCCCCCCCCCCCCCCCCCCCCCCCGCCCCTTCTCCTCCATCCCCTGCTGCAGGTGCAGCAGTGGGGGAGGGTATGGGGGTGGCGGGTGTGTGGCATCCCCTGCTCCTCCTCCTACTCCGTCTCCCACTGCTGCAGCTGCCGCTGAGGGGGGTGGGTGTGTGTGAGTCGACGGAGTGATGCTAGGGGGTGGGGTGTGAGTGAACCTAGGGGTGTAGCAGGGGGTGTGTGAATGGGGGGTGCGGCAGTAGAGGGAGGTTGGGTGGAGGTAGCCGTCGTGTTGCTAGCAGTGCTAGTAGTCGGAGGTGCGCTTCCGGTAGCCCAGTGATGCCGCTGCGCCAGTCGCCCGTGGGTCCGTTGCTCCTGCCGCTCGTCTTAGCCGCAGAGTCAGTTACTCCTGTAGTCTGGAGGTGCGCCTCCGGTAGCCACAGTGCGAGCCGCTCCTGTTGCCCGTGTGTCTGCAGCTTCCGCCGTTGCCCCCTCTCTCCTTTCCTATTAGTCCAGCCTCCTCCTCCTCACTTGCCCTCTGTGATAGCCTCTAGCTTTACTTATTTGCTGTGAACTATAAACTGTTGCGTCTTGTACTTGTGCTCAGAATGTGTGGTGACATTGTGATCCACCCTGAGCTTGCTTTGCTTTGCTTCTTGTGCTGATCATACCCCACTTTGACTATGGGGGTGTGTCAGAATATCATGTTTCTCTAGTCTGCAGTGGGGTACTCAATAGTGAGTACAACCCTGTTAGGGTTTCCTATATGTACCCAATTGCTTTCTAGTGCAATCATCCTTTCTCACTTCAATTTCTCTCGTCAATATTCTCACAATTAGGCCCTTACACCAACATTACTTACGCATAGGGTTGGTAGTAGGATTAAGTGCGTTACTTACCCATATGGCTGGTACTAAGAGTAGGTGCTTTACTTACCCATATGGTTTGTATGAAGATTAAGTGTGTTTTTTACCCATTTGGTTAGTACCAAACGTAAGTGTGTTACGTACGATTATGGTTGGCACTAAGAGTAAGTGTGTTCCTTACCTTTATGGTTGGTACTAAGAGTTAGTGCATTACATACCCATATGGTTGGTACTACGAGTATGTGCGTTACCTACCCATATAGTTACAACTAAAAGTAGGTGCGTTACATCCGATTAGGGTTGGTACAATTTATGGCTATCATGGAAAACATATATCAGATTAGGATCATTTCCCAGGAACGTAGTACAAATGAATTATATATAATAAGAGCTGCTAAGGTCCCATCCAAAGGATGTTTAATTGCGGTTATGAGTATGTGCGTTACTTACACTTATGGTTGGTTCTTACATTAAGTGCGTTACTTACCCATATGGTTGGTACCAAGTGTAAGTAAATTACTTACCCATATGGTTGGTACTAAATGCCAGTACGCAACTTACACATGTGGTTAGTGCTAAGAGTAAGTTATGTACTTACCTGTATGGTTGGTACGAAGAGTAAGTGCGTAACTTACTCATATGGTTAGCACTAAAGTATGTGCATTACTTACCTATATGGTTGGTGCTAAGAGCGAGTGCGTTATATACCCATATGGATGGTATGAAGAATAAGTGCGTTACTTACCCATATGGTTGGTACTATGAGTTAATGCGTCAACCTAACCATATGGTTAAAACTAAGTGTAAGTGCGTTAATTACGTATATGGTTGGTACTAAGTGTGAGTGTATAACTTACCGAGGCTTTTTCTTGGACTCTAACTCTCCCCTGATTTTTTCCAAGGCTTGAAAACCACGAGAAGTAATATTATTTTCCAAGGCTTGAAAACCAATTGGTGCGGAGTATATTTTTGTGGAGCCTCCTTTTTTCCCAGTGAATTCCCCTGGTGCTGGCCGGTCGTGACGTTTTAAAGTCGCGCTATCATTTTTTCCTTTTTTTGCTCTCTCCGCAGTCGCCACGTCGTCGCCGTTTTTCTCTTTTCGGATCTTCACGTGATCGCCAGGTCGATCCGTGGCTACTGGCGATTCCCATTTTTTTACTTCTGGGGTGCTGCACTGTTGTTGCCTTGCAACTCCGCATGTGCTTTCTTGATTTTGTAACACGACAGAGTTTGATCTCCAGCTGCGCCGTAAAATTCACATTTTTCTGGCCGTGGCTTCACGTTGATTCTGTCGACATCCATCGTTTTGGCGAACGTGGGGGTTGCCGATCGCTCTGTGCCGAAAGAACTGTTTGGCACGTAGCGTCGTGTTTCGGGTTGACCATGCGTCAACACGTCGTATCGCTCAGCTGCATGTACCATGTCGCCCTAGCTACTGTATTTCGCAGTGATGACCCGTCGGCGTATCTCCATTTTCAGCCACTCGGTGTACGCTTGGATTTTTTCGCCTTCGGCCAGGACGGTGATGCGATTAAATAACTGCCCCATCTGCTGCGTGTACTGTGCCACACTCCCGCGTTGTTTTGACCAGTGAATCTTTGTCACGCCATGTAGGTTGAATTAATTGGTTCAAACCTTTCGATCAGGTCTGCCCGAAACTGCTCCCACGTTCCCTCTCTATAGACCACGTTGCTGTAGTAAATCCACTCAAGTGCCGGGCCTCGCAACAGGTTCGCCGCGAGGCGAATCGTTGCTGCGTCATTTGTCGGGGTCAAACAGCCAATGTCCTCCAAGTAAATTTCGAGGGTTGCCACAAATTGTCGAACGTCCGATCCCTTCGTGCTCGGATCGAACGCTTTGGGGAGCTTCGGGCGAGCTGCTTCGAGGTTCGGCGAAGGTGGTGCCACTGGTCTGTGAAATGTCGGTGTCGCCGCTGCTGCTGCTGTCGCTGTTGCGTTTGATACTGCATTCGCTACTGCTGTGGCGGCTGTCGACTGGTTAGTGAGGAGTGCTTCGATTCGTTGAAGCGCCGCCCACGTCTGGTCCATCTCCGTGCGAAGGGTTGCGACTTGAGTGATGAAATTTTCGCCACTGCCCTCCATTCCTGACATTGCGCATCCGAAAAAACGAAAACGAGGGGGAGTGAAAAGCACAGAACTGGTTTTACGTACCCGAGATCGGTGTTTAACGTTCGTCGCCCCCGCGGTTTTTGAAGACAGGGTTTTAGTGGTCGAAAAAAAATCGCGTGTAAACGGCTCTGATTACCAAGTGTGAGGATCTGGGATCGAGTTCAGAATTGAAGAACGAATATTAATTGATTCACTTGGGTACAACACGAGGCTATATATAGTCTCGACACAAGGTAGGTAACCCAGGTGTTACGCGAATGTTTTGAGGGTCGCGAAGCGTCCCGAACAGAACATTCTCGAACTCGGCAGAAAGCAATTCGGTGGCAACCGAAAGGCTTGAGTTTGGCACATATAACCTGATTCGGTGCTATAACTACAATAACATATCGGAATGCTTCTAACCTAGGAAATTGTTACGAGTGCAATTGAGTGAGCGAACGAGGATTGCACTATCGAGACAAGATACAAATGAGCGAAGGAATGAGCGAAGAATATATAGCGAAACTATGGTGGTAACGGTAACGTGGGAAAATTGGGTGCGCGACGGGTCTAATGCCGAGGTTTGGGGAACTGTCGAGGCGGAGGTCCGGAGCGCGGGTTACCAACCGGACCGTGTGGTTGGGTCGCATCGTGAACAGTGGCGGGAACGGTGTCGGGGCGAATGTCGCGAGTGGTAACGGGATATTGTGGGGTGCTGTCAGTGTTGTACGCGCTGAGCAGGGATGCTAAGTAAGAAAAAGGGTTTTTCCTTACACTACCCCCTCCCTCAAGGAGGCCTCCTTTACGAGAGCGCGTGTATGTCCCGGAAATTTCTGCTGCGTAAGTAGTCGTTGTGGACGGGGTGGTTTTCGATCTTGTCCAGTGGAACCCAGTTATCTTCGGTGGGTGTGCGGTCTCTCCAGCGTATTAAAAATTCGACCCTTCGGGCTCCTCGCGGGTCACGAAATCGGTGGCTCAGAATCTTTTCGGGCGTGATGACTGGCTCGGTCAGTGGTCGGGTCATGCTGGCTGGGCGCTGTCGGGCCAGTTGGCTGGTGGATGGGATGTAGGGGCGAAGTAGGCTGACGTGGAAGGAGGGGCTGACGTACCAGTCAGCGGGGAGGAGGAGGTGGGCGGTGACTGGTGTGACCATGTGGCTGATTCGGAATGGCCCACAATATCGGTGTCGGAGTTTTGGCGTTATGGGCAGGCGGAGATTTTGAGTGTCGAGTAAAATTAAGTCGTCGGGCTGGTAAGTGACGGGTCGGCGGTGGCGGTAGGCGTTGCGTTTAGCGATAACATTTGCTTTTTTAATTGCGTCTGCTGCCCTGGTCCGAGCTTCCTGTAAGATTTCTGCGAACTGTTGCGCTCGTGGTACCGGGTTGTCGGGATTCGGGGTCATGGGTACTGTAGGGTCTTGTCCGTAGTTTAGGTAAAATGGTGACTGTTGGGTCGTGACGGATGGCGAGTTGTTGTACGCGAACTCGATTAGTGGAAGTTGCTGTTCCCAGGTGGTGGGGTCGTCGCACGTGGCCCGGATTAACTGTTCCATGGTTTGGTTTGTCCGTTCTGTCTGTCCGTCGGTTTCGGGGTGGTACGAAGAACTGAACTGCAGCCTCGTGCCGAACTGCTGCCACAGGTTCCGCCAGAAATTGCTGGTAAACTTCGTGTCTCGGTCGCTGATTATCGCCGCTGGTATCCCGTGTAATCGAACAACGGTTGCGATGAAGAGGCGGGCCGTTTCTTCGGCTGTGATCGATTTCTTGCATGCTGCGAAATGTGCCATTTTCGTCAGTCGATCGACGATGACCAAGATCGCGTCGTTCCCACTTGCACCCACCGGTAACCCCGTTACGAAGTCCATCGTCACCTGCTGCCAAGCACGCTTTGGGGGTGGTATCGGCTGCAATTGTCCTGCCGGCCGCTTCCGTGATGATTTCATGACCTGGCAGGTGGGACACGATGCCACGTGTCGTTGCACGTCGGTCAATATTTCGGGCCAGTAGTAATACCGCTGCAGCTGCTGCCGTGTTTTCTCTACTCCAAAATGCCCTGAGGTAACCCCGTCGTGTGCCTCCTGCAACAGTAATTCCCGTAGAAGTGTGTAGCCCGGTACCCAGATGCGATCGGTGCCGGCTTTTACGTAATAGACTCCTCTTGCTGCTGCAAATTGCTGCGAGTTTCCGCCTGTAAAAAATGGGTCAGTTTGGTAACCGTGGGTAAATAGGCCTGTTAACAGTGGGCTGGTCTGGGCGAGTAGTATGGCGTGAACTTGGGCTGTGGGTCGGGTTAATGCATCGGCGATGTTCGATGCCCCTTTTTTGTAGGTAACCGTGTAGTGAAAGTTCGACTCGAGGGTGTCGAGCCAGCGGATCTGTCGTGGGTTGAGGTGGGGTTGTGCGCGGAGGTACTGTAGTGATTTGTGATCTGTTCGTACTGTCACGTCGGTGCCAGTCAAGTAACAGCGCCACACTTTGAACGCATGCACGATCGCAAGCATTTCGCGATCATGTATCGGATAATTCTTCTCAGGTTGATGCAGTTTTCGTGATTCGTAGGCGATGGGCTGTAACCCGTTGCCGAAGTCTTGGAGCAGTACGGCTCCGATGGCGATGTCGCTTGCATCAGTAACTACTTCGAATGGGCGGTGTGTGTCGGCGATGCGCAGTACCGGCGGTGAACAGAGAACATTTTTTAGGGTGGAGAAGGCAGCATGCTCTTTCTCCCCCCCACGTAAAAGCGACCCCCTTCCTCAGCAAATCCGTAAGCGGGGCCGTTAAGCGTGCCATGTCAGGGACGAACCGGCGTACGTAATTAACAAAACCCAAAAAACTCTGCAGTTCCGTGATGTTTGTCGGGGGGTGCCATGCCTTTACCGTGTCCAATTATGGTGGTAACCTCCCCGTAAGTCAATTTTCGAAAAGACTCGTGCTGTTCGCAGTTCGTCAGCTCGGGGGATGGGGTATCGCGATTTAACTGTAACCCTGTTCAGTGCTCGGTAGTCGATACACATGCGAAACCCACCGTCTTCTTTCGGTGTGAACAGTATCGGTGCGGCGAATGGCGATGAGCTTGGTCGGATGAATTTTTTCTCTAACAGGTAATCTAACTGCTTCCTTAGCTCGTCGAGCTCGGGCTGTGTCAGTCTGAACTGTCGCTGTACGGTTGGATGTGCCCCGGGCTCTAATTCTATTCGGTGATCGTGCACCCGCTGAGGTGGCAGTCCTTCGGGTAAGTCGTCAGGGAAGATTCCCGGGAATCGTTTCAACAGTTCCTGTAGTTCCGATGGTACTGCCGCTAGTAGTTTCTGAAAATCACTTGGCTTGTCTGCTTCTTCCACTATCGCGATATCCACTGCGTACACGTCAGCTCCAGCGGCAACAGCCCGTTTCATCGTGATGGCGTTGACGTGGACCGTTGAAGACTCAGGCGACTGCCAGCGAGGTAGCTCCACCTAGTTACCACTACTTCGCACAGTGCAGCTGCCTGTCGTCCAGTCGATTCGCGGGTTGTATCGTCGCAGCCAATCACGTCCCAGTAAAATGTCGTGCCCATCCAATGTCGTCGCGAGCATTTCCTGTGTAAACCCGAAATTCCCCCCACAGCGGACTTTTACTCTTTCCACTTTCTCCCGTATGGCCAGCGGCGTTCCGTCAACTAAGCGTGCATCGATCTCTGGCAAGCACCGACTAAGTGTCAGTTGCAGCTTCCTCGCAGTCGCGGTATTAACTAAGCTGTGACTTGCACCTCCGTCTATAAAAATCTTCACTGCTGCTCCCTGTATTTTCCCGTGAATCAGTACTGGGCAATCCGTCGCTGTACCCTCCTTATTCGTCCGAGCCCGATCGATAGCGTGAATCGGTACTGTGACTCGGTGAGGGTCGGTGAAGTTGGGCGAGCAGGCAGTCTCGTCAGTAGTTGGCCCAACTTCTACTGACTGCTGGCGTTTCCCGGCCTCCGAGACTCTCGCCCTTGCTCTGTTCCACGGCGCCTTAGCTCCTCTGGACATTCACTTTTGCGATGGCCCGGCCTATTGCAAGCAAAGCAGCGCCCC
Source organism: Closterium sp. Naga37s-1 (assembly GCA_947471745.1). Taxonomy (NCBI): domain Eukaryota; kingdom Viridiplantae; phylum Streptophyta; class Zygnematophyceae; order Desmidiales; family Closteriaceae; genus Closterium; species Closterium sp. Naga37s-1. The sequence goes on from CANJKZ010000264.1 coordinate 1,849,956, forward strand.
TTAAACGGTGCAGCAGCTGCATTCGTCGCAACGGCGTGTACGGTGGCGTGCTCGATCGGCCCCCGAGGACGTTGTCCGTAGTAGGACCCCGGTCTCGGTCGCCGTAGGATGTCGATTTTCTCGGCGAGCGCGAGGATCTCGTTGAAATTCGAGAGCCCGCGTAGCATAATTTCGTGCGATATGTCCGGCTTTAGCCCTCCGACGTAACGGTCCACCCGCTCCGCTTCGTGCATATAGCCGACTTATTCGCACAGTGCGAGAAAGCCGGTAGTGTAATCTTGAACTGACCCGAGCTGCCACCAAGTGCGCAGCTTCTGACGCGCCGAAATCGAAGCCACGATCGGCTCGAAACGCGCCCGAAGCCCTGCGCACCACGCATCCCACGTGCTGTATTGGGCTGTCTCGCAGAATGAACTCCAGGTGACGGCTGGGCCCGTGGGCCCGTCTTCGTGCGACGGTGGCTCGTAGGCGCGTGGCGACGTCACGATGACTCGCCACCAGTCCATGGCGGGGCCCCTCAGCAGCGAAACAGCATAGCGAATCTTCGCTGCGTCCGACTCGACGTAATTGGCGTCGAAAAACACGTTCATCGTGAAGACCCATGACTGAACCGTCGGACCCCCACGCTGGCTCGGGTCGAAACAGGGCGGACACTGCGGCGTAAGTGGCATTGGTGCCATGACAGCATATTCGCCACTTGTCGCCGCAAATTCCACGTGCCGACGGGACTCGCGGGGCTCCCGTGGGCTTGGTGCGGTCCTGTTTCTCTCCATGCCCGGCATCGAGTGAGCGGCGCCTTCACTGGCTGCGCCTGAGCGTTGTCCCACGCTGTCATTCTGTGTCGGTGTGCCGGAGGAGATGACAATCGGCTCCTCCGAATGTGCAGGTGCGTGTGTTGGCGGTGGTGCATTCACTGTCGATTGTTGGCGAGCGGAGTCGCGTTCCGCCGTGAGTGTGGCGATTTCAAGCGCCGATTCTTCGAGTTGGCGCATGAGCCGATCTAATTGCTCCTGTGTCAGTGTCGCGACGTTGAGTTCTGCCATGGCGGGGGTGTCGGGCAAGCTCAGCGAGAGCCTCTGTCGTGGCCGTGCGTGCTTACGAGAGAGCACTTCGAGCGGCGGTGCTTGATCGCTGAGAGACGTATACCCCCCCCAAAAAAATTGATATTGGGGAAGCGAAGGTGTGGGTGCGGTCCGAGAGAAGATCGTAGGCTCTGATAACCAAGTGTTACGAGTGCAATTGAGTGAGCGAACGAGGATTGCACTATCGAGACAAGATACAAATGAGCGAAGGAATGAGCGAAGAATATATAGCGAAACTATGGTGGTAACGGTAACGTGGGAAAATTGGGTGCGCGACGGGCCTAATGCCGAGGTTTGGGGAACTGTCGAGGCGGAGGTCCGGAGCGCGGGTTACCAACCGAACCGTGTGGTTGGGTCGCATCGTGAACAGTGGCGGGAACGGTGTCGGGGAGAATGTCGCGAGTGGTAACGGGATATTGTGGGGTGCTGTCAGTGTTGTACGCGCTGAGCAGGGACGCGAAGTAAGAAAAAGGGTTTTTCCTTACAGAAATCAAGCATAAACATGCAAGATAAAGTAAACTTAGCTAGTGATAGCGCAATAAAGTTCGAGGAGTAAGTCCGATTCCCATAGCTGGCATAAGTCGTCGTACTCTCACACTTACCCATATGGTTGGTACGAAGACTAAGTGCGTTACTTACCCATATGGCTGTGTCAAACTTATATATAGCTTACATTTTGTAGGGTGTAGTGGGGTAGCCCATAAGGGGTACAACCGAATTAGGTTTCAGAGCAGGTCCTACGCTAGGACCATTTTTTTGCTAGTTCATTCATTCTCGTTCATTATTCTGACATGGTTTCAGAGCAGGTCCTCCGCTAGGACCAATTTTTTTCTCCTTGGGCCCACCACAGCGCTACCCCGCTAGCAGCCCTCTGCAGCCCTCGTGCTGCCCCTACTTCCTGTCGCGACCCGTAGGCCCCTAGGCCCCGGCCCGTCGCCACCCATAGCCCGGCCCGTCGCCCCTAGGCCCGTCGCCCCAGCCAGTCGCCCCTAGGCTCGTCGCCCCTTGGCGTCGCCCGTCGCCCCTAGCCCTGCCCCCCGTCGCCCGTCGCCCGTTGCGACCCCTGTCACCTGTTGCCCCGGCCCATCGACCCTCGACCCGTCGCCCTAGGCCCGTCGCCCGTCGCAACCCGTCGCCCCTAGCCTAGGCCCAGGCCCCGCGGCCCGTTGCCCGTCGCCCCTAGCCTAGGCCCCGGCCCCACGGCCCCTCGCGACCCGTCGCCCCTAGCCAAGGCCCAGGACCCGCGGCTCATCGCCCGTCAACCCTAGCCTAGGCCCCTCGGCCCCACGGCCCTTCGCGACCCGTCGCCCCTAGCCTAGGCCCAGGCCCCGCGGCCCGTCGCTCCGTCGCCCCTAGCCTAGGCCTTGCGGCCCCCTGTCGTCCACGACCAGTCGCCCCGCGACCCCCGTCGTTCTAGGCCACGTCGCCCCACGGCCCCTCTCGTCTCCCTAGGCCCCCGGCCCCTCTCGTCTCTCTAGGCCCCCGGCCCCTCGGCCCCCGGCCCCTTTGTTCCTAGCCCTGCGGCCCGACGCACCTAGGCCCCCGGCCCCTCGGCCCCTTCGCCCCTGGCCCCTCGGCCCCGTTGCCCTAGGCTCCCGGCCCCTCGGCCCCCGGCCCCTTTGTTCCTGGCCCCGCGGCCCGACGCACCTAGGCCCCCGGCCCCCGGCCCCATCGCCCCTTCGCCTCTGGCCCCTTGGCCCCGTCGCCCTAGGCCCCCGGCCCCTCGGCCCTCGGCCCCTTCTTTCTTGGCCTCGCGGCCTGATCCCCCCTAGGACCCCGGCACCTCGGCCCCTTGGCCCCTCGGCCCCTTGGTCCCTCGGCCCCTCGGCCCCTACGTTCTCGGCCTCGTGGCCCGACCCCCCCCCTCTAGGCCCCAGGCCCCTCGGCCCCTTGGCCCCTCGGCCCCTCGGCCCTTTCGTTCTCGGCCCCGCGGCCCGTCACCCCTAGGCCCTTCGTTGCTCTGGACCCCTCGGCCCCTCGGCCCCTGCTGCTGCTCTTGCTACTGCTGCTACTGCTGCTACTGCTACTGCTGCTCCTACTGCTGCTCCTGCGTGCTGCGCCACTATGGCTTCGCTTCGAGTTCTCGTGTTCGATCATGGGGGCAGACCGATTCAGTTTGACACGTGGCTTGAGGATCTGCAGCTGTACCTACTGAGCGATTCTAAGGACAGTGTTTCGCTGTTTGACCTAGCGTCAGGCGCCGCTACTGCCCCTCCCGCCACAGCTGACAGTGCGACGCGCACACAGTGGCTTACACGTGACGCTGCTGCCCGCTTAGCCATTCGCAACCACCTGCCGTTAGCCGAATGCGCTCACTTCGCACAGCACAGGACAGCACAGGCAATGTATGATCCTGTAGTCGCTCGCTACTCCTAGCCTGCCACTGCTGCTCTAGGCCACCAGCTTCTGCCCTACCTGTTCCCCGAGCTGTCAGCCTTTGCCACGATAGAGGACCTTGTTTCCCACCTCCGCGCTAGTGACGCTCGCTGCCGCGCTACCGTCCCTGCTGAGTTCCTTGACAGGAACCCGCCCCCGATGTTCATCACTCTCTACTTCATAGTCACCCGCCTCCCTGATTCTCTTCGCTCTGTCAGGGACCACTTTCTCTCACGCTGTTTCTTTCGTGACAGCACCACCCTCACTCCTCTCTCTGCACCTGTCCCGGTCCGACTGGCTGACCCCTCTGGGGGCCGAGCCGTTGCCCACTCCTCTACTGTTCTCCCATGTCCGGCGGTTCCGTTCGGCTCACTGTCAGGTCTTCACCTCCCCTCGTCCTCTACGAACTTGGTGAGTACCGCTGCCCTCCAGGATGCGATGGTCACTACCACCACTCTTGGGGGTCAGCGTGTGCTGATCTGCACGTGTACACGGACGGGTCGTCACCTGGCCACGTTCACTCGTCGGCCAGGGTCGAGTCTGTACACACTGGCTACCAAGCCTCCTCAGGTAGCTGCGTCTGCTCAGGTGTCCGCGTCACGTCAGATAGCACCCCCTTGCTCATGTCGCCTCTGTCAAACTTATATATGCTATAGTCTGTTTAGGCTGTAGTGGGGTAGTTCTTATAGGGTACAACACTTTTAGGTTTCCTACTTGTACCCAACTCCTTCCTAGTTCATTCATGTTTCCTCTCATGATTCTGACATGGTATAGAGCAAGTTCCCTAGTGGAACTGTTTTTTCAGGGCCCACCACTAAGATTTTTTTTTTCCTTACCTGCCCGAAGCGCGTTTCGCGTTTGCCCTAGCATCGCCCCGTGCGCCTGCCCTTAGCGGCCCTTCAGAGCCCCTCGCGGCCTTCGCGGCCCTTTCGTCCCCCCTTCGCGGCCCTTTCGCGGCCCTTTCGCGGCCCCTCGCAGCCCTTCGCGGCCCCTTAACGGCCCTTCGCGGCCCCCCTTCGCGGCCCCCTTTCGCGGCCCTTCGCGGCCCCTCGCTGCCCTTCGCGGCCCCTTGCGCGGCCCTTCGAGGCCCCTTCGCGGCCCTTCGCGGCCATTCGCGGCCCCCTCACGGCCATTCGCGGCCCCCGACGCCGGCCGTCGCTGGCCCGTTGCCGCCCGTCGCCGGCCCGTCGCCGGCACGTTGCCGCCCGTCGCCGACTGTCGCTGGCCCGTTGCCGCCCGTCGCCGGCCGTCGCCGGCCCGCTGCCGCCCGTAGCCGGCCCGTCGCCAGCCCGTTGCCGCCCGTTGCTGGCCCTTCACTGGCCTTCGCGGCCCTTCCTGCACCGCCCGAAGCGGCCCTGCCCCCTGCTGCCGCCCCAGTTGCGGCCCTGTCTGCACCCGCCCCTGGTAAGCACCCGTGCCGCCAGGAGCCGAGCCGCGCCGCCCAGCCGAGCCGCGCCGCCCAGCCGAGCCGCGCCGCCCAGCCGAGCCGCGCCGCCCCACCGCGCCGCCCTGCCCTACAGAGCCGCACTGCTGTGCACTGCCCTACTGCCTCTGCTCCTACTGCTGCTACTGCTGCTTTGCTGCTACTGCTGCTACTCTTGCTACTGCTCCTACTGCTGCTATGGCTAGTCCTACCGTTCTTACCTTTGACGCTGAGGGACGTGCGGTTGACTTTGACGTGTGGGTTGACGACCTCCAGCTCTTTCTTCAGTGTGATTCTAGGGATGGGGTGTCCCTTTTTTATCACACGTCCGGTGTTTCTACTGCTCCTACTGCCACTGCTGACAGTGTGGTTCGCTCGCAGTGGACCACTCGTGACGCTGTTGCTCGTCTTGCTGTTCGTAGTCACCTGTCGCCTGCTGAGCGCGCGCATTTTGGCCAGTACAAGACTGCTCAGTCTTTGTACGATGCTGTAGTTACGCGCTACTCCTCCCCTGCCACTGCTGCCCTCAGCCGCCTCATGCTGCCGTACCTTTTCCCTGACCTTGCTGCCTTTGCCACAGTCGCTGACCTAGTTGCCCAACTTCGCACTAGTGACGCCCGCTACCGCGCTGCCCTTCCCACTGAGTTCTGTGCCAAGAACCCCCCCCCCATGTACATCACCCTTTACTACCTAGTCACCCGCCTCCCTGACTCCCTTTCGTCAGCCAGGGACCACTTTCTCTCCCTTTGCCCCACCGAGCTCACTGTCGACCTGCTAGAGGAGCGCCTCACTGCGGCTGAGAAGAGTATCTTAGCTGTAGGTGCTTATCGCGGCGACCGTCGCATCCCTTTCTTTGAGGGGTGTTCCCCTGTCCCCCTTCTCCCCTCTGTTGCTTCTGCTGCTGCTGTCAACCTCGTTGGCACTGAGGAGGTTGGAGCTGCGTCTGCCCCTAGTGGGAGACGCCGCAACAGCAGAGGCAAGGGGAGCAAGGGTGGTGGAGGGGGCGGCGGGGGGGGTGGTGGAGGAGGTGGAGGAGGCGGAGGGGTTGGCGGTGGAGGTGGGGGTGGTACCGGGAGTGGGGGCTTCAGTGGCGGCGGTGGAGGTGTTGGAGGCAGCGGCGGAGGTGGAGGAGGCAGCAGCAGCGGTGGTGGAGGTGGCGGCGGTGGTGGTGCTGGTCGAGGTGCAGCCGCGTAGCGTGGAGGCTTTGGTGGTAGCCAGCGCCAGCAGCAGCCGCGCTCCCGTGAGACTCCGTCGGTCCAGCAGCTTCGTGAGTGGTACGCTGGGCGTGGGAGGTCTGGGGGTGCTGGTCCCTGCACTTACGTTCTTCGCTCCGGCACTCGTAGTGGGGAGGTGTGTGGGCTTCCACACACTACGCAGCGCTGCTTGGTCGCTTGACTGACGCTTGGCGTGCCCAGTTTCCTGACGCCGTTGAGCTCCCTCGCTGGCATGATCTGCTTCTACAGAATGTGCCTATCTTTGATCTTGATTTCGATGCTATCCTTGCTGCCATGTATGCTATTGCTGATAGTCCTGAGGGTGACTGTTACCTGCGTGTCCCGCCCGACCCGGGCAATGCTGCTGCTGCTCTAGGTGCTAGTGCGTCTGCTGCTCCAGGTGCTGGTGCGTCTGCTGCTCCAGGTGCTGGTGCGTTTGCTCTCTCTGGTACAGCACCTACTGAGTCCTTGCACACTTTCACACTTGACTCTGGTGCTTCGCGCTCTTTCTTTAGAGACAGCAACGTGCTCACGCCGCTCAGTTGGCCTGTTGCGGTCTCCCTTGCTGACCCCTCCGGGGGCCCAGTCCTTGCACACTCCTCCACGGTTCTACCGTGTCCTGCGGCCTCGTCGGGCTTGCCGTCGGGTCTCCACCTCCCCTCGTTCTCTACGAACTTGGTTAGTGGAGCTGACCTCCAGGACGCGTGGGTTGACCAGTTCACCCCTGGAAATCAGCGTGTGACCCACTGCACTTGCTCTCGGACGGGCCGCCACCTGGCCACGTTCACCCGTCGGCCAGGGTCGAGTCTGTACACACTGACTACTGCGCCTCCTCCGGTCCCTGCGTCTGGTCAGGTAGCTGCGTCTAGTCAGGTGTTTGCTGCCGCGTCCAGGTCTAGTCCTGCGTCTGCCCCCTGCTCGTGTCGTCCTCTGGCGCACGAGACTCTCCTTTGGCACCACCGCCTTGGTCACCCCTCCCTGCCTCGTCTTCGAGGTATGGCCTCCCGTGCTCTTGTCTCTGGACTCCCCAGGTCCCTCCCTCCCCTTCCTCCGGGGCCTGCCCCTGTCAGAACATTATGTTTCTCTAGTCTGCAGTGGGGTACACTGTAGTGAGTACAACCCTGTTAGGGTTTGTTATATGTATCCAACTGCTTGCTAGTGAAATCATCCTTTCTCACTTCTTTCTTTCGTCAATTATTCTCACATGGTATAGAGCAATATCGATCCTTCCAAGGGCCCACCACGTTTACACTGAAACTTTTCCTACCCTAGGCGCGCGTCGCGCCTGCCCTTAACGGCCCTTCGCGGCCCCTCGTAAGGCCCTTCGCGGCCCCTCGTTAGGCCCCTTCGCGGCCCCTCGTAAGGCCCTTCGCGGCCCCTCATTAGGCCCCTTCGAGGCCCCTCGTAAGGCCCCTGGTAAGGCCCCTTCGCGGCCCCTCGTACGGCCCCCTTCACGGCCCCTCGTTAGGCCCCTTCGCGGCCCCCTCGTAAGGCCCCTTTCGCGGCCCCCTCGTAAGGCCCCTTCGCGGCCCCTAGTGAAGCCCTTCGCGGCCCCGTCAGGCCCTGTTTGCGGCCCCGTCAGGCCCCGTAAGGCCCCGTTTGCGGCCCCGTCAGGCCCTGTTTGCGGCCCCGTTAGGCGCCTTCGCGGCCCTTCGTAAGGCCCCTCGTAAGGCCCCTTCGCGGCCCCTCGTACGGCCCCCTTCGCGGCCCCTCGTTAGGCCCCTTCGCGCCCCCCTCGTAAGGCCCCTTTCACGGCCCCCTCGTAAGGCCCCTTCGCGGCCCCTAGTGAAGCCCTTCGCGGCCCCGTCAGGCCCCGTTTGCGGCCCCGTCAGGCCCCGTAAGGCCCCGTCAGGCCCCGTTTGCGGCCCCGTCAGGCCCTGTTTGCGGCCCCGTTCGGCCCCGTCAGGCCCCGTTCGCGGCCCGTTAGGCCCCTTCGCGGCCCGCCCCGGCCCTTCCTCGGCCCCGTCCCGGCCCTGTCCCGGACCTGCCCCGACCCCGGCCCTGCCCCGACCCTGTCGCGGCCCGCTAGGTCCGTCGCGGCCCCCCTTCGCGGCCCGTTAGGCCCCTTTGCGGCCCGCCCAGACCCTTCCCCGACCCCTTTCTCGGCCCGTTAGGCCCCGTCGCGGCTTGTCGCGGCCCCTTCGCGGCCCGTTAGGCCCCTTCGCGGCCCGCCCCGGCCCTTCCTCGGCCCCGTCCCGGCCCTGTCCCGGACCTGCCCCAACCCAGGCCCCGCCCTCATGCCGGTCGTGGCGCACCAGGGACCCGTGCACCGCCCCCCCCCCCCTTTTCCCGTCGCCTTACGTGGCGACCCGGGGGGGGGGGGGGCGCGACCTGGGGGGGCGCGCGTCGCCCCTTCTTCCGCCTGCTCTGGCGCCCTGGGAGGCCGCGCGTCGGCCCCCGTCCTCCTCCCCCCCCCCCCCCCCCCCTCAGGTCGCCTCAACAGGCGACGGGAGGGGCGATCTTGGGGGGGGGGGGCACGCGTCGGAGCAGCCGCCCCTGGTGCAGCCGCCCCTGGAGCAGCCGCCCCTGGTGCAGCCGCCCCTGGTGCAGCCGCCCCTGGAGCAGCCGCCCCTGGTGCAGCAGCCCCTGGAGCAGCCGCCCCTGGTGCAGCCGCCCCTGGTGCAGCCGCCCCTGGAGAAGCCGCCCCTGGTGCAGCCGCCCCTGGAGCAGCCGCCCCTGGTGCAGCCGCTCCTGGACCTCAGCAGCCGCCCCTGGTGCAGCCGCCCCTGGAGCAGCCGCCCCTGGTGCAGCCGCCCCTGGTGCAGCCGCCCCTGGAGCAGCCGCCCCTGCTGCCCTGTGCGCCCCGTGCGCCCTGCTGCCCTCTGCACGCGCCATGCACAGCACCCCCCCCCCCCCCCTGCTGCGGGTACAGCAGTGGGGGGGAGGGGATCTGCCATCCCCCTGGTGCGGATGCGGCAGTGGGGGGAGGGGACCTGCAGCACCTGCCTGCCCCCCCCGCCCCCCCCCCCCCCCCCCCCCCCCCCATCTCTCTGCTGCGGGTGCAGCAGTGGGGGAGGGTATGGGGGTGGCGGGTGTGGCCTACCCGCCAGCCCCCCCCCCCCCCCCCCCCCCCCCCCCTCTCCTCCATCCCCTGCTGCAGGTGCAGCAGTGGGGGAGGGTATGGGGGTGGCGGGTGTGTGGCATCCCCTGCTCCTCCTCCTACTCCGTCTCCCACTGCTGCAGCTGCCGCTGAGGGGGGTGGGTGTGTGTGAGTCGACGGAGTGGTGCTAAGGGGTGGAGTGTGAGTGAACCTAGGGGTGCAGCAGGGGGTGTGTGAATGGGGGGTGCGGCAGTAGAGGGAGGTTGGGTGGAGGTAGCCGTCGTGTTGCTAGCAGTGCCAGTAGTCCGCAGGTGCGCTTCCGGTAGCCCAGTGATGCCGCTGCGCCAGTCGCCCGTGGGTCCGTTGCTCCTGCTGCTCGTCTTAGCCGCGGAGCCAGTTACTCCTGTAGTCCGGAGGTGCGCCTCCGGTAGCCACAGTGCGCGCCGCTCCTGTTGCCCGTGTGTCTGCAGCTTCCGCCGTTGCCTCCTCTCTCCTCTCCTATTAGTCCAGCCTCCTCCTCCCCACTTGCCCTCTGTGATAGCCTCTAGCTTTGCTTATTTATTGTGAACTTTAAACTGTTACTTCTTGTACTTGTGCTCAGAATGTGTGGTGACATTGTGATCCACCCTGAGCTTGCTTTGCTTTGCTTCTTGTGCTGATCATACCCCACTTTGACTCTAGGTGCTAGTGCGGCTGCTGCTCTAGGTGCTAGTGCGTCTGCTGCTCCAAGTGCTGGTCCGTCTCCTCTCTCAGGTACTGCACCTACTGAGTCCTTCCACACTTTCACACTTGACTCTGGTGCTTCGCGCTCTTTCTTTAGAGACAGCACCACGCTCACGCCACTCAGTCGGCCTTTTGCGGTCTCCCTTGCTGACCCCTCAGAGGGCCCAGTACTTGCACACTCCTCCACTGTCCTACCGTGTCCTGCGGCCCCGTCGGGCTTGCTGTCGGGACTCCACCTCCCCTCGTTCTCTACGAACCTGGTGAGTGGAGCTGACCTCTAGGACGCGTGGGTTGACCAGTTCACCGGTGGAGGTCAGCGTGTGACCCACTGCACTTGCTCTCGGACGGGCCGTCACCTGGCCACGTTTACCCGTCGGCCACGGTCGAGTCTGTACACACTGACTACTGCGCCTCCTCCGGTCTCTGCGTCTGGTCAGGTAGCTGCGTCCAGTCAGGTGTTTGCTGCCGCGTCCAGGTCTAGTCCTGCGTCTGCCCCCTGCTCGTGTCGTCCTTTGGCACACGAGACTCTCCTTTGGCACCACCGCCTTGGTCACCCCTCCCTGCCTCATCTTCGAGGTATGGCCTCCCGTGCCCTTGTCTCGGGTCTACCCAGGTCCCTCCCTCCCCTTCCTCCGGGGCCTGCCCCCACCTGTGTTCCTTGTGTCGAGGGCCGGCAGCGCGCCGCCCCTCACTCCTCCTCGTTTCCTCCGACTGAGGCCCCTCTGCAGACTCTTCACATGGACGTGTGGGGCCCAGCCCGTGTCCGTGGACAGGGTCACGAGCGCTACTTCCTCCTGGTCATTGACGACTACTCGCGTTACACACCAGTCTTCCCCTAGCGCAGCAAGGGTGAGGTCCCTGAGGTGTTGATCGACTGGATCCGCGGTGCTCGTCGCCAGCCGAGTGAGAGCTTCGGCTCAGACCTTCCTGTTCTGCGTCTGCACTCGGACAGAGGCGGGGAGTTTTCCTCCGACCTCCTGAGGGCCTTCTGTCGTTCAGAGGGCATCCGCCAGACGTTCACGCTTCCGGCCTCCCCGCAGCAAAAGGGGATTGCTGAGCGCCGCATTGGCATGGTCATGGACGTCGCTCGTACGTCCATGATCCATGCGGCTGCTCCCCATTTTCTGTGGCCGTTCGCGGTTCAGTACGCGGCGCATCAGATCAACCTTCAGCTACTAGACTAATCGTCGCTCTGAAGTTTGTGGCTCTCAGAACTCTTGCCGCAATAGGACTGAGAGCTGTGGTGGTCAGGTCACTCTATGGAGCTGTGGTGCAACGTGGACGGGCCAGAGAGAGGTTGTACACGGTACTATGTAAGAAAGTAGGTTAGTCCACGGTTTACAACGGTGACAGTTCAAAAAGAGTGATCGCGCACAGGACATACATGACAATCTGCGCACCCCCTGTCAGGGATTTCGTTCATAGGAACCCTGAAGCTGCCGCTGAGGGGGGTGGGTGTGTGTGAGTCGACGGAGTGGTGCTAAGGGGTGGAGTGTGAGTGAACCTAGGGGTGCAGCAGGGGGTGTGTGAATGGGGGGTGCGGCAGTAGAGGGAGGTTGGGTGGAGGTAGCCGTCGTGTTGCTAGCAGTGCCAGTAGTCCGCAGGTGCGCTTCCGGTAGCCCAGTGATGCCGCTGCGCCAGTCGCCCGTGGGTCCGTTGCTCCTGCTGCTCGTCTTAGCCGCGGAGCCAGTTACTCCTGTAGTCCGGAGGTGCGCCTCCGGTAGCCACAGTGCGCGCCGCTCCTGTTGCCCGTGTGTCTGCAGCTTCCGCCGTTGCCTCCTCTCTCCTCTCCTATTAGTCCAGCCTCCTCCTCCCCACTTGCCCTCTGTGATAGCCTCTAGCTTTGCTTATTTATTGTGAACTTTAAACTGTTACTTCTTGTACTTGTGCTCAGAATGTGTGGTGACATTGTGATCCACCCTGAGCTTGCTTTGCTTTGCTTCTTGTGCTGATCATACCCCACTTTGACTCTAGGTGCTAGTGCGGCTGCTGCTCTAGGTGCTAGTGCGTCTGCTGCTCCAAGTGCTGGTCCGTCTCCTCTCTCAGGTACTGCACCTACTGAGTCCTTCCACACTTTCACACTTGACTCTGGTGCTTCGCGCTCTTTCTTTAGAGACAGCACCACGCTCACGCCACTCAGTCGGCCTTTTGCGGTCTCCCTTGCTGACCCCTCAGAGGGCCCAGTACTTGCACACTCCTCCACTGTCCTACCGTGTCCTGCGGCCCCGTCGGGCTTGCTGTCGGGACTCCACCTCCCCTCGTTCTCTACGAACCTGGTGAGTGGAGCTGACCTCTAGGACGCGTGGGTTGACCAGTTCACCGGTGGAGGTCAGCGTGTGACCCACTGCACTTGCTCTCGGACGGGCCGTCACCTGGCCACGTTTACCCGTCGGCCACGGTCGAGTCTGTACACACTGACTACTGCGCCTCCTCCGGTCTCTGCGTCTGGTCAGGTAGCTGCGTCCAGTCAGGTGTTTGCTGCCGCGTCCAGGTCTAGTCCTGCGTCTGCCCCCTGCTCGTGTCGTCCTTTGGCACACGAGACTCTCCTTTGGCACCACCGCCTTGGTCACCCCTCCCTGCCTCATCTTCGAGGTATGGCCTCCCGTGCCCTTGTCTCGGGTCTACCCAGGTCCCTCCCTCCCCTTCCTCCGGGGCCTGCCCCCACCTGTGTTCCTTGTGTCGAGGGCCGGCAGCGCGCCGCCCCTCACTCCTCCTCGTTTCCTCCGACTGAGGCCCCTCTGCAGACTCTTCACATGGACGTGTGGGGCCCAGCCCGTGTCCGTGGACAGGGTCACGAGCGCTACTTCCTCCTGGTCATTGACGACTACTCGCGTTACACACCAGTCTTCCCCTAGCGCAGCAAGGGTGAGGTCCCTGAGGTGTTGATCGACTGGATCCGCGGTGCTCGTCGCCAGCCGAGTGAGAGCTTCGGCTCAGACCTTCCTGTTCTGCGTCTGCACTCGGACAGAGGCGGGGAGTTTTCCTCCGACCTCCTGAGGGCCTTCTGTCGTTCAGAGGGCATCCGCCAGACGTTCACGCTTCCGGCCTCCCCGCAGCAAAAGGGGATTGCTGAGCGCCGCATTGGCATGGTCATGGACGTCGCTCGTACGTCCATGATCCATGCGGCTGCTCCCCATTTTCTGTGGCCGTTCGCGGTTCAGTACGCGGCGCATCAGATCAACCTTCAGCCTCGTGTCTCCTTGCCGGAGACCACACCTACTCTGCGGTGGACGGGGAAGGTTGGCGATGCGTCCGCGTTTCGTGTCTGGGGATCTCGAGCTTTTGTCCGCGATACTACTGCGGACAAGCTGTCCTCCCGTGCCGTTCCCTGTGTCTTCCTTGGCTTCCCTCCTGACGCACCCGGGTGGCAGTTCTACCACCCCACCTCGCGTCGTGTTCTGTCCTCTCAGGACGTCACGTTCGACGAGTCGGTGTCGTACTACCGTCTCTTTCCCTACCGCACTGCCTCTCCCCCCCCCCCGCCGCTCTTCCTCGCACCAGGTACTCCCCTGGTAGACCCCCTCCCCCCCCAGGATCCTGCCCCCTTAGGCGTGTCCCAGGTAGACCCTGCCGAGCCGGTCGAGGTAGCTGTCGACTCAGGTGCTGCTAGGGGTGCTGAGACTGGGGGTGCTGAGACTGGGGGTGCTGAGACTGGGGGTGCTGAGTCTAGAGGTGCTCTGGGTGTCCCGTCGCGGCGGGAGCCCCTCTCTCCACAGCGGCTTCGTGAGTGGTACTCTCGGCGCTCTCGCGGTGCTGCTGGTGCTGGAACTGCTGGAGGTGCTGGAGGTGCGACTGGAGCTACTGGAGGTGCTGGCGCTGCTGGAGGTGGTGCTGGTGCTGGAGCTACTGGAGGTGCTGCTGGTGCTGGAGCTGCTGGAGGTGCTGCTGGTGCTGTCGGTGCTGGAGGTGCTTCTGGAGCTACTGGAGGTGCTGGCGCTGCTGGAGGTGGTGCTGGTGCTGGAGCTGCTGGAGGTGCTGCTGGTGCTGGAGCTGCTGGAGGTGCTGCTGGTGCTGTAGGTGCTGGAGGTGCTACTGGAGCTACTGGAGGTGCTGGTGCTGCTGGAGGTGGTGCTGGTGCTGGAGCTGCTGCTGGTGCTGGTGCTGGAGCTGCTGGAGGTGCTGCTGGGACTGGAGACCCTGGGGCTGAGGGTACCGGTTCTGTCTCTGCTGTTTCTCGAGGCGCTGCGCGGCCGCGGCCGTACTATGTTCCGCTCCTTGAGCAGGTTCTTGGCTCCCCGCTTTCTCTTGGTCCTCCTCCTCCTTTCCTGAGTCCACCGCCTGTCCAGTCTCAGTCGCAGTTTCAGCCGGCCCCTCCCCTGCCTGGTCCTTCTCCTTACTCTGGTCCGACTAGAGGTCTTACGGAGCGTCGTGAGCCTGAGTCGCGTCCTGTGTCGCCTGCGTCTCGTTCTGCGTCGCCTGTCCGCACTGTTCGCGCTGGTCGTGTTTCGCGTCCACGTCTTCCTCCTGTCCCAGGCACTCACTCTATGACACTGCGTCCTTCTACTGCTTCACAGCGTGTCCCTCTGCCCTCTCCTCCTGCGTCCTCTCTTCCTGACGGTCCGGACCCGGAGTCTGACTCCCTTCGTGCTGCTAGTCCTACTGTCACGCTGTCACTGCTGTCACTGACCCTCTGTTTGAGTCCTCTGCTGCGTCTGCTCTTGTTGCTGAGCTTGTTGACTTTGCTGCAGCCTGTCGCCTAGACTACGCCACTAGTCTTGTTGCTGCGTCTGCGTCTGTCTGTCCTCCGTCTGTCGGGGGTGAGTGTGCTCTTGGCACAGACGTCCTTGAGGACAGGCAAGAGGACCTTGAGTGCTTTGCCCCTGCTTCACCTCATCTCGTGTCCATGCTGCTTGCCCCTGAGGGAGACCCGGATGCACTAGACATCCCGACCCCGTGCTCTTACGCAGAGGCGATAGAGGGTCCCTACTCCTCCTAGTGGCAGGCAGCCATGGATGCAGAGATGGCTTCCTGGAAGTCCACAGGCACCTACGTAGACGAGGTTCCCCCACCTGGGGCGAACATCGTTAGTGGCATGTGGATCTCCAGGGTGAAGCGGCCGCCGGGTTCTCCGCCTGCCTTCAAGGCGCGTTACGTTGCACGTGGCTTCAGTCAGCGACAGGGAGTTGACTTCTTTCAGACCTTCTCCCCTACCCCAAAGATGACCACTCCTCGGGTACTGCTGCACGTTGCTGCTCAGCGTGACTACGAGCTCCACTCGCTCTCAGCTCCACCTTCGGACGAGTCCGTAGAGCCGAGTGGCCCGTATCCAGAGCTTGTGGGCTGCCTCATGTACCTGATGACTTGCACACGACCTGACCTCGCACACCCTCTCAGCCTTCTGGCTCGCTACGTGGCTCCCGGCAGGCACCGAAAGGTGCACTGGGATGCTGCGAAGAGGGTGTTGCGATACTTGTGCAGTACATCGGGCATGGGGCTCGTGCTTGGAGGACAGGCTCGAGTTGTCCTTACTGGTCACGCTGACGCCTCCTGGGTTGACGACTTGGCTACGCAGCGGTCGTCACAGGGTTACACCTTCAGCCTTGGCTCCGGTTCTGTCTCCTGGCGGTCTACCCGCTCTTCTTCTGTTCTCAGCTCCAGTTGTGAGGCTGAGATCTACGCTGGGGCCATGGCTGCACAGGAGCTTCGCTGGCTCACCTACCTGCTGACCGACTTGGGAGAGGCGCCTCGTTCTCCTCCAGTTCTGTACGTCGACAACAAGGCCATGCTGGCCTTGTGTCAGGAGCACGGACTGGAGCACAGAACGAAGCACATTGCTCTGTGCTACTTCCTTGCTCGAGAGTTGCAGCAGCGTGGCCAGCTTCGTCTTGCTTACGTGGCCTCTCAGGCCAACACTGCTGATGTTTTCACCAAGGCACTTCAGCCTTGTGATCATCAGCGTTTCTGTACTGTGTTAGGCCTTGTACCTACTGTGCCTCACTTGTTGACTTCTTGACTCTGCTTGTACTGTACTCTATATACTTATACCTGCATGCTTACACTTGCTAGGTTGTGTTCACTGTACTGTTTGCTTTCCTTTATATAACTCTGCATGTGAACTGGCCTTATGGCCCTTTTCTTGTGCTCAGACTGTGTGGTGACTTTGTGATCCACCCTGGGCTTGCTTTGCTTTTCTTGACTGGTCTTGTGACCTCTTGTTCTCCCCCACTTTGCCTATGGGGGTGTGTCAAACTTATATCTGCTATGGTCTATTTAGGCTGTAGTGGGGTAGCTCTTAGAGGGTACAACACTTATGTGTTTCCTACTTGTACCCATCTCATTTTCTAGTTCATTCATTCTTTCGTCAATCATTCTCATAAATTGAAGGAGCTACCGGAGGGGCGTAGGGCGATTACGTCCAAATGGCTCTTCAAGATCAAGTCCAAAGCAGATGGCAAAATCGAGCAGTTCAAGTCTAGGCTTGTGGCCAAGGGGTACCAACAGAAGGAGAAGGTGGACTTTAAGGAGTTTTTTGCTCCTGTGGTAAAGCCGACGACGATGCGAACCCTACTTGCGGGAGCTACCTTCATAGGATGGGTGGTGAAGCAAATGTACAGTGGCATTCCTTAACGGCGTCCTTGAGGAACAGATTTTTATGTGGCGCAGCTAGATGGGTTTGATGATGGGAGTGACAGAGTGTGGAAGCTGAAGAAGGCCCTTAATGGGCTCAAGCAAGCCCCTAGGCAACGGTACTCGAAGCAGCGCAAAACGGCACTCCAAGCAATCTTCGAGGAGATCGGCTTCGATCCCCCATCCGCCGATCATTCATTGTTCATGCTTGGCAAGGGGGATCAGAGGAGTTTCATGGTGCTTTATGTAGATGACATCCTCATTATCTCAGCCTCCTCTGACCTTGTGAAGGAGGCGATACTGAAGCTTCAGGACAAGTTCAAGTGCAAGGCCCTCGGTGACCTGAACTTCAACCTCGGGCTCCACATTGAACGAGACGTGGAGAAGCGGAGCATGCGAGTGCAAGAACGCAAGTACCTGGAGGCATTGGCTGCCAACTTTGGGTAGAGTGAAGGCCATGTGGTAACTCTTTTTCCCTCTGGGTTCAAGTCTGTGAAGGGACCAGAGGAGGGGAGCTTTGGCGAAGAGGAGAGGCGCCGATTTCACTCGTTGGTGGGCAGCCTCATGTATGCGGTGGTCAACACCCGACCGGACGTCGCCTTTGCTACCGGGCACCTGGCTAGGGCTGCTAATGAGGAGCAGTTAGCAGCTGGAATGTGGGTGGCCAAGTATCTTCGCCAAATAGCGACCGCTGGGCTGCAATACTGGGCGGTGGCGCAAATGCGCCAACAGGGCGCGGATGGTGTTGAATACACGCGTTTGTTCCTCATCGCCTTCTCCGATGCTTCTTATGCATCGAAACCAGAGGACATGACAAATGTTGGAGGCTTCATATGCTGTGCTCGTGGAGGCTCAACTGCTTGGGACAGCAAGAAGCAGGTTGACCAAGCATTGAACACGGTGGAGTCCGAGTACATGGTACTCTTCCATGCCGGACAGGAAATTGTGTGGCAACGGCGTTTGTTGGCTGAGTTAGGGGAGGAGCAGGAGGGACCTACCCCACTCTACTGTGATAGCCAAGGTGCCATTTCACTAGCCAAGAACCCCGTGTTGCACGGCCTAACCAAGCACATGAGGGTGAAATGGCATTAGACGAGGAGCATGGTGGCCGCACGTGAAGTTGAGTTGCACTACGTGAAGACGACAGGGCAGCCAGCTGACTTGATGCCCAAACGACTGGTGGAACAGCAGCATTGAGTGTTGAAAGCTAGCTAGAATGGCTCTGAACTGAGAGGAGCAGATCCTAAGGCCAACAATCTGAGAGGGAGTTTGTTGGTGCAACCCCGTGGTTTGCACTTGGCTTGTTGTCCTTGAGCGTGCATACTGGGCGCATGCAATGGTATGAGGGCATGATATAATACATATTTCATGCTAATAGTAGTGTGTCAATGATGATTCATAATGTCGAATGTGTGTGTCGAGTCAATAGCGAGTTATCGCTATCCGCGTGTGACGTTGTCGTTTGTGTGTTGTGCGTGTTTTCTATTTTGTCGTGTCTCGAACGAACGCATGTCGCAGGTGTGAGCAATAAACTTCCAAGAACTCAGAAAAAAATATCTTGAAGAGCCAGAGCCTTGGTTCTAAAATTCAAGTGATCTCAAAGCTCGCCAAAATGGTAAACTTTAAGATAGTGAGAATAGTTACATTACAATGTGTAGTGTAATATTTCTCTTGGTGTAGGCCCTTTTGGAGGGTAGTTTCGAGACCCTTCTTGGTTGGGAATAGTGTGGCACTGTTCCACATCACTGTACCTTGGTTCTTGTGGTTTGTAGAGTCTGGGAGTCATTCCCAACTCGTAACTCTTCCTAATTTGTGTTCTAAGACTATAGTGGCTGTTGTAGTGTCGTTCATCCAGAATGACGTTGTGTCGTCATTACTTAATGAACTCATGCGATTCAAATTGCCTATTATAGGCGACGTTTACTCACTCTAGATCCAATCTATAGCATGTCATTTAGAGCTGTGACCCGTACGCTATCATCGTTTGAAGCTGCTGTGAAAGATTCCGTCTCTGCTCTCTATCCTTCGTTTTAGGCACATTTGAGCCTATTGTGACTATAACACACACTCCCCCCCACGGCAGCAGGCGCGGCAGTGAGATAGAGAGAGAGGTGATGATGGGCTGGTGCTGCCGGCTGACTCACGTCACCCCCTCACATTCTCCCGCCGTCCCCGCCACCTCCCCCTAACAGCAAAAGCCGCGGGTAAGGCGTGGCAGGGCGCGGATGGCTGCTGGCTGACCACACACGCCACCCCACACCCACCTCCCCCCCCCCCCCCCCCCCCCCCCCCCCCACCTCCCCCCCCCCCCCCCCCCCACCTTCCCCCAGCGGTGGCGGAAGGAAGGGGAAACAGGAGGAGGAGGCGGCTGCACGTAGGAGAGGGGTCGACGGGGCGTCCGACGAGGGCTGCAGCGGCGGGGTGACGAGGCAGCGGGGTCTGCGCGATGAGGTGGGCGACGATGGCCTCGAGCGCCGTCCCGAAGCGCGCGCTAAACGCCCACGAACTGCGCAGGGAGGCGACGGGCAGCTTGACGCCATCAGCTCGCGCAGCTGCTGCAGTAGAAAAATAGGCCGCCATGGGAGATGGCGAGTTTGGTGGGCCCCCGAAAATTAGGTCTTAGGAGGGACCGACGCTGATAGTATGTCAAAATGTAGGCTAGGCTAGGAGAAACATTAGGCTTACGAGCAAGAGGTTTAGGGTTTAGAAGGAGGGGATGCACTATAGAAAACAAAGTACATATAGATAAGAAACATGCAGATAATGGTGCACCACCAACAGACAAGAAGTATAATTACACTACAACAAAACTACAAGCAGTTATAAAATAATTAAAACATATTGCGATAGAATTGACGGCATAGATATCTTAAATACGGGTGTTTTTTATCAAGGAAACTTCTCTTTGTAAGAGACCCATCTGCGTGCATGACAAAAGACACCCAAGGTATTTTATAAACGGCTAATTGGGGCTTCCTAGCCCAGAAATATAAAATACGTAGGGAAATCAAGTTTTTCTAAGATGCACTTCTTCATAAATCTGCACAAGTTCAAGTAGTAATCACACTGTCCGTCTCTATCACTCTAGCACTTGATTCAGGACCATCCAATGCTGCCCCTGTTACTTTCTATGTATGTGCGTCTATCTCTGATGGCTCCACGAGCTTCTCTTCTGCAGCTACATAACATCCCATACCTTCTATAATATAACCCAACCTAGCCCACAAAGTACTCATGCATATGTATAGTGACAACTACAGCTTCGTCTCAACAAATGACATCGACCTAACCTACGTGGAGCTTTGAGGCTACGTTAGCGCGCTAACAACCGACTCCCATTCACAAATTTATCCTTGAATCTAGGGACCCACCTTTTAGAACTCACAAACGCAAGAGCTCATTCCCCCTGGGCTATAATATTTATGTGTGTGTGTTTGTGTGGTATTTTGCCTTGAAGCGTTAGGATGACTGTCAAGGATTGCCTTGATGCATATTCAGAGAGGGGGGGGAGGTGGCGGGGGGTGGGAGGTGAAGAGGTTTTGTATCCATAGATATCTTTCCTACCTTCGTACAATCGCTTGCCACGTTCCAGACAATCTCATACGCACCAACCTGACAAATTAACGAACGAGAATGAATGAACTATGAAAGTGTTGGGTACAAGTACTAACCCTAATTGGGTTGTACCCCCTTATGGGCTACACAAAGTAAGCACTACAACATTCTGACACACCCCCATAGGCCAGTTCACATGCAGAGTTATATAAAAGAGAACAAACAAACAGTATAGTGATCACACCCTAGCAAATGTAAGCATGCAGGATATATATACATCAAAGTACAAGCAAAGTCACGAAGTGGGCAAGTGAGGCAAAGTAGGCACAAGGCCTAAAAAGTACAGAAACGCTGATGATCACCAGACTGAAGTGCCTTGGTGAATATATCAGCAATGTTGGCCCGAGTGGCCATGTAAACAAGACAAAGCTGACCACACTGCTGCAACTCTCGAACAAGGAAGTAACGCAGAGCGATGTGCTTCGTTCTGTGCTCCAGTCTGTGCTCCTGACACAAGGCAATCATGGCCTTGTTGTCTACGTACAGAACTGGAGAAGAACGAGGCCGCTCTCCCAAGTTGGTCAGCAGGTAGGTGAGCCAGCGTAACTCCTGTGCAGCCATGGCCCCTGCGTAGATCTCAGCCTCACAACTAGAACTGAGAACCGAAGATGAGTGGGTAGACCGCCAAGAAACAGAGCCGGAGCCAAGGCTGAAAGTGTAACCCTGTGACGACCGCTGAGTAGCCAAGTCGTCAACCCAAGAAGCGTCTGTGTGTCCAGTGAGGACAACTGGACCCCGTCCTCCAAGCACGAGAACCATGCCTGACGTACTGCACAAGTAGCGCAACACCCTCTTAGCGGCCTCCCAGTGCACTGGTCGGTGTCTCCCGGGCACAACGTAGCGTGCCAGGATGCTAAGACGGTAGGCTAGGTCAGGTTGAGTGCAGGTCATCAAGTACATGAGGCAGCCCACAAGCTCTGGATACAGGCCACTCGGCTCTACGGACTCGTCCGAAGGTGGAGCTGAGAGCGAGTGACCGGTAGGCAGAGGAGTGGACTGTGGCAAGGAGTACCGGAAGCCGAAGTGCTGAAGGACCTGATGCACCATGTGTGAATGAGTCAGGGTGATGGTGCGCCGTGCTCTGTCCCGGGTGATCTGCAAGCCAAGATAGCTGCGCAGCTCACCCAGGTCAGTGCACGTGTGTCTCTTCTGCAGCTCCAACTTCACAGGGGCCAGTGCCTCAGTGTCAGCAGTGGCAAAGACCAAGTCGTTGACGTACACGATGATGAAGATCGGCGGCAGTGAAGTGTCGGTGAGTAGAAACAACGACGGGTCAGCAGTAGAAGGAGCAAACCCAAGAGCCGCAAGCGTTATTCTCAGTGTGTCGTGCCACTCGCGAGGCGCCTGGCGGAGACCCTGAACTGGCTGCCAGAGGCTCCACTGGGTACCTGCAGGAAACGACCCAGTGAAGCCAGAGGCTCCACTGGGCGACGCAGCCAAATCTCCTCGTGCAGGCTGCTCTGCAAGAAAGCTGTGCTGAAGTCAAGAGAGTGAAGCTCGTAGTCACGCTGAGCGGCGACGTACAGCAGTACCCGAAGAGTAGTCATCTTTGGGGTAGGGGAGAAGGTCTGGAAGAAGTCAACTCCCTGTCGCTGTCTGAAGCCTCGTGCAACGTAACAAGCCTTGAAGGCAGGCGGAGAACCCGGCGGCCGCTTCACCCTGAAAATCCACATGCCATCGACTATGTTCGCCCCAGGAGGGGGAACTGTGTCGGCATAAGTGCCTGTGGACTTCCAGGATGCCATCTTTGCATCCATCGCTGTCTGCCACTAAGAGGAGTAGGGACCCGAAATCGCCTCTGCGTAAGAGCGCGGGTTCGAGATGTCAGGTTCATCCGGGTCTCCCTCATGGGCAATCAGCATGGACATGAGATAAGGTACAGCAGCTGCAAAACACTCAAATTCCTCCTGCCTGTCCTCAAGGACGTCCGTGCCAAGAGCATACTCACCCTCGACGGACGGAGGAAAGTCAGACTCAGACTCAGCAACAAGACTAGCGGCATAGTCGAGACGATAGGCGGCAGCAAAGTCAACAAGCTCAGGAACTAGGGCATACGCAGCAGCAGACTCAAACGAAGGGTTAGTGACAACAGTGGCTACAAGACGAGGGACAGTAGGACTGGCAGCACGAACTAAGTCAGACTCAGGGTCCGGACCGTCAGCAAGAGAGGATGCAAGAGGAGACAGCAAGGGGACACACTGTGGAACAGAGGAAGGACGAACTCCCATATGGTGCGAGCAGGGGACAAGAGGAGGACGCTGAAGAGGAACACGACGACCAGTGCGAACGGCGCAAACAGACGAGAAAGGACAAGACACAGGCTCACGACGCTTTGAAAGACTTCTGGTCTGCTCAGTGTAAGGAGAAGGAGCAGGCTGTGGGGAGGCTGGCTGTAACGGCGGCTGCGACTGGTCAGGCGGTGGACACAGTAAGGGAGGAGTAAGACCAGTAGAAGATGGGAGACCAAGAACCTGCTGAAGCAGGGGAACAGAGTACGGTCGCGACCGTCCAGGGTCTCCAAAACCAGCACCAACAGCACTAGCACCACCATAGCCAGCGCCTCCAGCTCCGGTGTCTCCAACTCCATGGTCTCCAGCTCCAAATCCTGCAGTACCACCAGCTCCAACAGCTCCAATACCTCCAGTACGAGCACCTCCGCGACCAGCGGCTCCAGTACCTCCAGCAGCTCCAGCTCCAGTGCCTCCAGCTCCAGCGCCTGCAGTACCTCCAGCTCCAGCGCCACCAGCGCCAGGGTCTTTAGCTCTAGCTCCTCCAGCTCCACCAGCTCTGGCAGCTCCAGTACACGTAGTACGAGCACCTCCAGGACCAGCAGCTCTAGTACCTCCAGCTCCAGTGCCTCCAGCTCTGGCAACTCCACTCCGAAGGCGTGTGCGCCGAGCAACCCACTTGCGGAGCTGCTGCGGGGAGAGAGGCTCCAGCCGGGGAGATAGTCGTAGCGAGGCACCCGCAGAACCTCCAGAAGAAGCATTACCCCTCGGCTCAGCACCCCCAGACTCCGCACCCTTAGACTCAGCACCCCCAGGCTTTGCACCCCCAGGCTCAGCACCCCCAGACTCCGCACCCGCAAGCCCAGCACCCCCAGGATCCACACGCGCAGGCTCAGCACCCCCAGACGCAGCACCTCTAGCAGCACCTGTGTCAACAGCAACCTCAACAGGACCCTGAGGGGGGAGGGGGTCTACCGGAGGGGGACCTGGAGCAAGGAAGAGCGGCGGGGCGGGAGAGGGGCAGAGCGGTAGGGGAAGAGACGGTAAAAGGGAAACGACTCGTCAAACGAGACGTCCCGAGAGGGGAGGACACGGCGGGAGGTGGGGTGGTAAAACTGCCAGCCAGGCGCGTCAGGGGGAAAGCCAAGGAAGACGCAGGGAATAGAGTGGGAGGAGAGCTTGACCGCGGACGTATCGTGAACAAAGGCACAAGAACCCCAGACCCGGAACACCGAGGCATCGCCAACCTTCCCCGTCCAACGCAGTGTAGGCGAGGTCTCCGGCAAGGAGACACGGAGCCAGAGGTTGAGCTGATGCGCAGCGTACCGGACCGCAAACAGCCACAGAAAAAAGGGGGGCAGTCGCATGGATCATGGAAGTACGAGCGACCTCCATGACTAAGCCAATGTGACGCTCAGCAATCCCATTTTGCTGCGGGGAGGCCGGAAGCATGAACGACTGGAGAATGCCCTCCACACGACAAAAGTCCCGCAAGAGGTCGGAGGAGAACTCACCACCTTTGTCAGAGTGCAGACGCAGGACAGGAAGGTCCTGGCGGAACCACTCGCGGAGCTGGAGACGGACTGCGCGGATCCAAGGGATCAAGACATCACGGACCTCACCCTTGCTGCGCAAGGGGAAGACCGTGGTGTAACGCGTGTAGTCGTCAACAACCAGCAGAAAGCAGCGCTCGCGGCCCTGTCCACTGACACGGGCTGGGCCCCAGACGTCCATGTGGAGAGTCTGCAGGGGAGCAGACGTCGGGGGAAACGAGGAGGAGTGAGGAGCGGAGCGCTGCCGCCCCTCGACACAAGGAAGGCAGGGCGGGATAGGCGAGGGTGGGAGGGGAGGAAGAGACCTGGGAAGACCAGAGACAAGGAGGCGGGAGTGCATGCCACGAAGGCGTGGCAGGGAGGGGTGACCAAGTCGGTGGTGCCAGAGGAGAGTCTGGTGCGAGAGGAGGCGACATGAGCAAGGGGGTGCTACCAGACCTGACGCGGACACCTAGGCAGACGCAGCTACTTGAGGAGGCTCGGTAGCCAGTGTGTACTGACTCGACCCTGGCCGACGGATGAACGTGGCCAGGTGACGGCCCGTCCGTGTACACGTGCAGATCGACACACGCTGACCCCCACGAATGGTGGTAGTGACCATCGCATCCTGGAGGGCAGCGGTACTCACCAAGTTCGTAGAGAACGAGGGGAGGTAAAGACCTAACAGTGAGCCGGACGGAACCGCTGGACACGGGAGAACAGCGGAGGAATAGGCAAGGACTGGGCCCCCTAAGGGGTCAGCCAGTCTGACCGGGACAGGTGCAGAGAGAGGAGTGAGGGTGGTGCTGTCGCGAAAGAAACAGCGGGAAGCACCTAAGTAAAGTGTAAAGGTTTGCAAGGCCTCAGCAGGCGCAATACCAGGGAGAGCAGACTCACTAGCACCTACAGCAGCAGCCTCTATACCTGGGTCAAGCGGCACACACATGTAACCCTGCTGAGGCCTTGCAAACCTCAGCACTAACAGACAAGGCATACATAGCAGCAAGGATAGCATCATAGTCAAGGTCAAAGATAGTGACCCCATACCTAAGCAGCTCTGCCCAGCAGGTGCGCTCGGAATCGTCACCAAACTAAGTGCGCCAAGCGACGTCGAGGCGGGAGAAGCAGCGGTGCTGAGTGTGCGGCTTCCCGCATGTCTGACCAGCACGGTCACCCGTTCGAATGACATACGGGCAGCTAACACTACCCCCAGACGCCCCACGCTGAGCAATCCACTCACGACGCTGCTGGGGCGATGGGTCTCGCTCCGACGCTGTTGCTGCTGCCTCTAGCCACTGCCAGAACCTCCTCTCTGAACAGCTCCACCCCGACTGCCACCACTCCCACTGCCGCCACTAACGCCACTCCCACCGCTGCCACCACCGCCGCCACCAAAGCCCCCACTCCCGCCACCACTCCCACCACTGCCACTACCTACACTACCTCCACCACCCCCACTGCTGCCCCCACCACCACCCCCGCTGCCACCGCCACCACCCCTGCCACCCTTGCCCTTTCTACTGCAGCACTTCCAACTAGCAGAAGCAGCCCCGACATCCTCAGCACCAAGGACGCCAACAGCAGCAGCAGAGGCGTATGAGGGGGCAAGAGGGGAGTGGGAACACCCCTCAAAGAAGGGTGTGCGAGGTGTGCCACGAGCGGCACCTACACCGACTACACTAGTCTCAGCTGCAAGAAGGTGCTGCTCAAGTAGGTCGACAGTGAGGTCTGTGGGGTCAAGTGCGAGAAACTGGTCCCTGACAGCGCAAAGAGAGTCAAGGAGGCGGGTGACTATAAAGTACAGAGTGATGTACATCGGGGGCGGGTTCCTGTCAAAGAACTCTGCTGGGAGGGCAGCGTGGTAGCGAGCGTCGCTAGTGCGAAGGTGGGTAACGAGGTACTCTACTATGGCAAAAGCGGACGCGATGGGCCCTTAGGGCAGGGATATTTGTGGGGCATCTTTGTGGTGGGCCCTAAAAAAAATAAACAGTCCTAGCGAAGGAGCTGCTCTGATACCATGTCAAATTAACGAACGAGAATGAGAGAACTATGAAAGAGTTGGGTACAAGTACTAACCCTAATGTGATTTTACCCCATTATGGTCTACCCCACTATAGTCTACACAAATTAAGCACTATAACATTTTGACACAACCATGCGAGGAGGTAGTGTCAAACTAACAAACCAGAATGAATGAACTATGAAACAGTTGGGTACAAGTACTAACCCTAATTGGGTTGTGCCCCTTATTGGCTTCCAAACTATATCCTACAAAAATGTAAGCACTATAACATTCTGACACACCCCCATAGGCAATATGGGGGAGAACAAGTGGTCACAAGACCAGTGAAGAAAAGCAAAGCAAGCTCAGGGTGGATCACAAAGTCACCACACAGTCTGAGCACAAGCAAAGGGCCACAAGGCCAGTTACCACGCAGAGATATATAAAAGAGAACAAACAATACAGTGATCATACCCTAGCAAGTGCAAGCATGCAGGTATATATGTAGATCACTGTATAAGGAAAGTCACGTAGTGAGCAAGTGAGGCAAAGTAGGCACAAGGCCCAACACAGTACAGAAGCGCTGATGATCACCAGGCGGAAGTGGCGTGGTGAATATATCAGCAGTGTTGGCCCTAGTGGCCACGTACGCAAGACGAAGCTGGCCACGCTGCTGCAACTCTCGAGCAAGGAAGTATCGCAGAGCGATGTGCTTCGTTCTGTGCTCCAGTCTGTGCTCCTGACACAAGGCAATCATGGCCTTGTTGTCTACGTACAGAACTGGAGGCGAACGAGGCTGCTCTCCCAAGTCAGTCAGCTGGTAGGTGAGCTAGCGTAGCTCCTGTGCAGCCATGGCCCCTGCGTAGATCTCAGCCTCACAACTGGAACTGAGAACCAAAGATGAGCAGGTAGACCGCCAGGAAACAGAGCCGGAACCGAGGCTGAAGGTGTAACCCTGTGATGACCGCTGCGTAGCTGAGTCGTCGACCCAAGAAGCGTCTGCGTGACCAGTGAGGAAAACTGGACCCCGTCCTCCAAGCACTAGATCCATGCCTGGCGTACTGCACAAGTAACGCAGTACCCTCTTCGCAGCATCCCAGTGCACCTTTCGGTGCCTACCAGGAGCCACGTAGCGAGCCAGGAGGCTGAGAGGGTACGCAAGGTCGGGTCGAGTGCACGTCATCAGGTACATGAGGCAACCCACAAGCTCTGGGTACGGACCACTCGGCTCTACGGACTCGTCCGAAGGTGGAGCCGAGAGCGAGTGGCCGGTAGACAGAGGAGCGGGATTTTCCGAGGAGAACTGGAAGCCGAAGCGCTGAAGGACTTGGTGCACCATGTGTGACTGAGTTAGTGTGATGGTGCGCCGTGCTCTGTCCCGGGTGAAGCCAGGTGGGCGGCGCAGCCAGATCTCCTCGTGCAGGTTGCCCTGCAAGAAAGCTGTGCTGAAGTCCAGAGAGTGCAACTCGTAGTTACGCTGAGCAGCGACGTGCAGCAACACCCGAAGAGTTGTCATCTTCGGGGTGGGGGAGAGGGTCTGGAAGTAGTCAACCCCCTGTCGCTGTCTGAAGCCTCTAGCAACGTAATGCGCCTTGAAGGCAGGCGGAAAACCCGGCGGCCGCTTCACCCTGAAAATCCACATGCCATCGACTATGTTCGCCCGATACGGGGGAATGGCATCGACGTAGGTGCCTGTGGACTTTCAGGATGCCATCTCGGCATCCATGGCTGCCTGCCACTAAGAGGAGTAGGGACGCGAAATCGCCTCTGCGTAAGAGCGCTAGGTCGAGATGTCTGGTGCATCCGGGTCTCCCTCAGGGGCAAGCAGCATGGAAGAGAAACGAGGTACAGCAGCTGCAAGACACTCAAAGTCCTCCTGCTTGTCCTCAAGGACGTCCGTGCCAAGAGCACACTCACCCTCGACGGATGGAGGACTGGCAGACTCAGACTTAGCAACAAGGGCAGTGGCGTAGTCTAGACGACAGGCAGCAGCAAAGTCAACCAGCTCAACAACGAGGGCAGACGCAGCAGTGGACTCAAAAGAAGGATCATTGACAACAGTGGCGAGGAGACGAGAGACAGTGGGACTGGCAGCACGAGCGCGGTCAGACTTAGGGTCAGGGACGGCAGGAAGAGAGGACTCAGGAGGAGCAGGCAGAGGAACACGTAGTGGAACAGAGGAAGGACGAAGTGCCATAGCGTTTGTGCTGGGGTCACGAGGAGGACGCGGACGAGGAACGCGATGACCAGTGCGAACAAGGTAGGCAGGACGATACGCAGGCTCACGACACTCTGTAAGGCCACCGGTCTGCTCAGAGCAAGGAGAAGGAGTAGGCAGTGGGGAGGCTGGCTGTAATGGCGGCTGCGACTGGTCAGGCGGTGGACAAAGTAGGGGAGGAGTAAGGCCAGTAGAAGCAGGACACCAAGAACCTCCTGAAGCAGAGGAACGAAGTACGGTCGCGGCCGCACAGTGCCTCCAGTGCCAGTACCACCAGCACCCCCAGCTCCAGCACCTCCAGCTCCAAGGTCAACAGCTCCAGCTCCTCCAGCTCCAGCGCCTCCCGCGCCAGTGCCTCCAGCTCTAGCTCCACCAGCTCCAGCTCCTCCAGCTCCAGCTCCACCACCTCCAGCTCCTCCAGCTCCAGCTCCTCCAGCTCCAGCGCCCCCAACACCAACAGTCCCGGCAGCTCCAGTACCCCTGGTACGAGCACCTCCAGGACCAGCAGCCGCAGCACCTCCAGTACCACCAGCTCCAGCAGTAACTCCAGCACCTTTAGCTCGAGTGTGTCTAGCGGCAGAGTCTCCAGCTCCGGCAGCTCCACTCCGAAGGCCGGTGCGCTGAGCAAACCACTCACGCAGCTGCTGCAGGGTGAGAGGTTCCGGCCGGGGAGACTGTCGTGGCGAAGCACCCGCAGGACCTCCAGCAGAAGCAGTACCTCGAGGCTCAGCACCCCCAGACTCCGCACCCTCAGACTCAGCACCCCCTGGCTCCACACCCGTAGTCTCAGCACCCCCAGGCTCCGCACCCCCAGGCTCCGCACCCCCAGACCCGGCACCCTTAGACTCAGCGCCGCCAAGCTCCGCACTCCCAGGCTCCGCACCCCAAGACGCAGCACCCCAAGACGCAGCACCTCGAGCAGCAACTGAGTCGCCAGCTACCTCAACAGGCACAGTACCAGGGAGAGGGTCTACCTAAGACACACCTGAGGGAGCAGGACCCTGGGGTGGGAGGGGGTCTACCGGAGGGGGACCGGGAGCAAGGAAGAGCGGCGGGGGCGGGGGAGGGGCAGACAATAGGGGAAGAGACGGTAAATGGGAACCGAGTCGTCAAACGTGACGTCCTAAGAGGGGAAGACACGGCGCGAGGTGGGGTGGTAAAACTACTAGCCAGACGCGTCTGCGGGAAATCCAAGGAAGACACAGGGAATAGCGCGGGCAGAGAGCTTGTCCGCAGAGGTATCCCGGACAAAGGCACGAGAACCCCAGACCCGGAACACCGACGCATCGCCAACCTTCCCCGTCCAACGCAGTGTAGGCAAGGTCTCCGGCAAGGAGACATGGGGCCAGAGATTGAGCTGATGCGCAGTGTACCGGACCGCAAACGGCCATAGAAAATGGGGGGCAGCTGCATGGATCATGGAGGTACGAGCGACTTCCATGACTAAGCCAATGCGACGCACAGCAATCCCATTTTGCTGCGGTAAGGCCGGAAGCGTGAACGACTGGAGGATGCCCTCCCCACGACAAAAGTCCCTCAAGAGGTCTGAGGAGAACTCACCACCTCTGACAGAGTGCAGACGCAGGACAGGAAAGTCCTGGCGGAACTCTCGCGTAGCTGGAGACGGACTGCGCGGATCCAAGGGATCAAGACATCACGGACCTCACCCTTGCTGCGCAAGGGGAAGACCATGGTGTAACGCGTGTAGTCGTTAACAACCAGCAGAAAGTAGCGCTCGCGGCCCTGTCCACTAACGCGGGCTGGGCCCCACACGTCCATGTGGAGAGTCTGCAGGGGAGCAGTCGTCGGGAGAAACGAGGAGTGAGGAGCGGCGCGCTGCCGCCCCTCGACGCAAGGAAGGTAGGGCGGAGCAGGCGAGGGCGGGAGGGGAGGCAAAGACTTGGGAAGACCAGAGACAAGGAGGCGGGAGTGCATGCCACGCAGGCGTGGGTGGGAAGGGTGACCAAGGCGGTGGCGCCACTGGAGAGTCTGGTGCGACAGGAAGCGACACGAGCAAGGGGGTGCTACCGAACCTGACGCGGACACCTGGGCAGACGCAGCTACCTGAGGAGGCTCAGTAGCCAGTGTGTACAGGCTCGACCCAGGTCGATCAGTGAACGTGGCCAGGTGGCGGCCCGTCCGTGTACACGTGAAGATCGACACACGCTGACCCCCAGGAGTGGTGGTAGTGACTATTGCGTCCTGGAGCGAAGCTGTACTCACCAAGTTCATAGAGAACGAGGGGAGGTGAAGGCCTGACAGCGAGCCGGACGGAACTGCCGGACACAGGAGAACATTGGAGGAACGGGAACGGATTGGGCCCTCGGAGGGGTCAACCAGCCTGACCGGTACAGGTGCAGAGAGAGGAGTGAGGGTGGTGCTGTCGCGAAAGAAACAGCGTGAGGCACCTGAGTCAAGTGTGAAGGTGTGCAAGGCATCAGCAGGCGCAGTACCAGGGAGGACAGACTCACTAGCACCTAGAGCAGCCTCTATACCTGGGTCAGGCGGCACACACAGGTAACAGTCACCCTCAGCATTAACAAACAAAGTATACATAGCAGCAAGGATAACATCATTGTCTAGGTCAAAGATAGCAACTCCAGACCTAAGCAGCTCTACTCAGCGGGGGCGCTCGGCCTCGTCACCAAACTCTACGCCCCAAGCGTCGTCGAGGCGGGAGAAGCATCAGTACTGAGTGTGAGGCTTCCTGCATGTCTGACCAGCACGGTCATCTGTTCGAATGACATCCTGGAGGGCAGCTGTACTCACCAAGTTTGTAGAGAACGAAGGGAGGTGAAGACCTGACAGTGAGCCGGACGGAACCGCCGGACACGGGAGAACACTGGAGGAACGGGCAACGACTGGGCCCCCGGAGGGGTCAGCCAGTCTGACCGAGACAGGTGCAGGGAGAGGAGTGAGGGTGGTCCTGTCACGAAAGAAACAGCGTGAGGCACCTGAGTCCAGCGTGAAGGTGTGCAAGGCCTCTGCAGGCACAGTACCAGGGAACGAAGACTCACTAGCACCTAGAGCAGCAGCCGCTATACCTAGGTCAGGTGGGACACACCGGTAACAGTCACCCTCAGCACTAACAGACAATGCATACATAGCAGTAAGGATAGCATCAAAGTCTAGGTCAAAGATAGCAACTCCAGACCTAAGCAGATCTGCCCAGCGGGGGCGCTCGACCTCGTCACCAAACTTAGCACGCCAAGCGTCGTCGAGGCGGGAGAAGCAGCGGTGCTGAGTGTGAAACCTCCCGCATGTCTGACCAGCACGGTCACCCGTGCGAATGACATACGGGCAGCTACCACTACCCCCAGACGCCCCACGCTTGGAAAACCACTCACGAAGCTGCTGGGGCGACGGGGTCTCGCTCTGACACTGCTGCTGCTGCCTCTGGCCACCTCCCAAACCTCCACGCTCAGTAGCTCCAGCCCTACCGCCACCACTCCCACTGCCGCCACTACCGCCACCCCCACCGCTGCCACCACCGACTCCACCAAAGCCCCCACTCCCTCCTCCACTCCCACTACCGCCACCACCTCCACTGCCTCCACCACCTCCACTGCTGCCCCCACCACCACCCCTGCTGCCACCGCTACCACCCCTGCCACCCTTCCCCTTGCTGCTGCGGCGCTTCGCACTAGCAGAAGCAGCCCCGACGTCCTCAGCACCAAGGACGTCAACAGCAGCAGCAGAGGCGTAAGAGGGGGCAAGGGGGGAGGGGGGGCACCCCTCAAAGAAGGGCGTGCGAGGAGTGCCACGAGCAGCACCTACAGCGACTACACTAGTCTCAGCTGCAAGGAGTTGCTTCTTGAGTAGGTCAACAGTGAGGACTGTGGGGTCAAGGGAGAGAAAGTGGTCCCTGATAGAGCGAAGAGAGTCAGGGAGGCGGGTGACTATAAAGTAGAGAGTGATGAACATCGGGGGCTGGTTCTTGTCAAGGATGTCAGGTGGGGCAGCAGGTTCTCGACGGTAGCGAGCGTCGCTAGTGCGAAGGTGGGAAACCAGGTCCTCTACCGTGGCAAAGGCTGACAGCTCGGGAAACAGGTAGGGCAGTAGAAGACGGCCTAGAGCAGCAGTGGCAGGCGAGGAGTAACGAGCGACTACAGCGTCGTACAGTGCCTGTGCGGTCCTGTGCTGTCCGAAGTGAGCGCATTCAGCTAACGGCAGGTGGTTGCGAATGGCTAAGTGAGCAGCAGCGTCACGAGTAAGCCACTGTGAGGGATTTGCACTGTCAGCTGTGGCGGAAGGGGCAGGAGCGGCGCCAGAGGTGTGGTCAAACAACGAAACGCTGTCCCTAGAGTCGCTTAGTAGGTACAGCTGCAGGTCGTCGAGCCACGTGTCAAACTGAATAGGGCGGCCCTCATGATCAAACGCGAGCACGCGGAGAGAAACCATTGCGGCGCAGCACGCAGGGCGGGCAGAGGCCGGGCAGCACAGGAAATAGGGCAGGCAGCAGCAAGGGGCGGCAAGCAGGCTGCAAGAGGCGGTGCGCAGGCTGCAAGAGGGGTGGCTCAAGGGCCTAGGGGCGGCGGGCGGGCCTAGGGGCGGCGAGAGGGCCGCAAGGGGCGGCTAGCAGAGCAGCAGGGGCGGCTAGAGGGCCACCAGGGGCGGCGCGCGGGGCTGCAAGGGCAGCTCGTGGGCTGCAGGGGCGAGGGGCGGGCCGCAATGGGCAACGCGCGAGGCCTGGGGTTGATGGGCGGGCCGGGGCCTAGGGGCAAAGGGCGGGCCGGTCCTAGGGTCGACGGATGGGCCGGGGCCTAGGGGCAACGGGCGGGCCGGGGCCTGAAGTCGACGGGCGGGCCGGGGCCTGAAGTCGACGGGCGGGCCGGGCTAGGGTCGACGGGCGGGCCTGGGCCTAGGGTCGACAGGGCGCGCCGGGGCCTAGGGGCAACGGGGCGGGCCGGGGCCTAGGGTCGACGGGGGGGCGCCGGGGCCTAGGGTCGACTGAGCGGGCCGGGGCCTAGGGTCGACGGGGCGCGCAGGCCTAGGGTCGACGGGGCGGGCCGGGGCCGAGGGTCGACGGGGCGCGCGCGGGCCTGGGGTCGACGTGGTGGGCCTGGGCCTATTGTCGACGGCGGGGCGCCGGGCCTAGGGTCGATGGGGCGCCGGGGCTTAGGGTCGACGTGGCGCTGGGGCCTAGGGTCGACGGGGCGGGCCGGGGCCTAGGGTCGACGGGGCGCGCGGGCCTAGGGTCGACGGGGCGGGCAGGGGCCTAGGGTCGACGGGGCGCGCGGGCCTAGGGTCGACGGGGCGCGCGGGCCTAGGGTCGACGGGGCGGGCAGGGGCCCAGGGTCGACAGGGCGCGCGGGGCCTAGGATCGGCTGACAGGCCGCACGAGGGCGGCGCGCGGAGCAGCAGGAGCGGCACGAGGGTCGCTAGGGGCAGCAGGGCGGCTAGTGGGGCAGCGCTATGGTGGGCCCAAGAAAATCATTCCTAACGAAGGACCTACTGTGATACCATGTCAAACTAACGAACGAGAATGAATGAACTATGAAAGAGTTGGGTACAAGTACTAACCCTAATTGGGTTGTACCCCTTATGGGCTACCCCACTATAGCCTACACAAATAACATTGGAGCTTGTATGTGCTACCCCACCATGCTGCTTGCTACCTTTCTTAGGAGCTGCTCCACCTGACGGCTACCCCTGACGGCTACCCCACCATGCTGCTTGCTACCTTTCATTGGAGCTGCCGTTGCATTCTCCCCGTACCCCAGGGCCAGCTCCCGTTCCAGCGCGGTCGGTTCCTCCCATCGCTGCTTCTTGTGATCGTGGATCAATCCTGGGCCTGGTTCCCCTGCTACCCACACATATCCTGCTGCTCTTGCATAGGTAACCAGAGTGGGCAACGCCCGCCGGTCCTGTCCCACCAGATTGCAGGGGTAATGTCTACTATACCCCTTCCTGCATACCGGCACTGGGGTCCGTCCTGGCTCACGGATATCTTGCACTTTCCTTCCTGGCGGCCTTCTCACCCCGTCTATCTCCTCGGGGACAATGCTCTGCCAATACATTCTCAATCGGTGTGCGAGTGACCCCATTCTGGCCGCATCACTGCTCACCCCTTCTCCCAACTGCTCCTTGATCCTCTCCCTCACCGGCTGTATTGGCTCCCTGCTGTCCCCTTCCAAATCCAGATTTTCCACCAGGTAGGTCACTCTGCCCTGCCTCTCTTGCAGCCACTCCATGATGCGGAACAGGTCTTCCATCAGCTGCGTCCTTGGGTCCCCCTTTCCTCTCCCTTTGCCCGCCCATGACACCCCTTGGCACTCCCATCCTGCCACCAATAGATCCACCTGCCCCCAGCTGGCCACCTCTGCCTCTGTTATCTGTGCCACATCATGGCTGTTTCCCTTCATGGCTTCACGGATCACCCCCGCACTCAGGAGCTCTGAGAATTCCGCTTGCAGCTTCCAAGCGTGATGCTCAGCCATCTTCCTCACCACTGGCGCCTGTTCCACGTATACCCACTTCTGCACTGCAATCCCACTTCTCACCACTGCTGCTAATCCCGCCCCAATCCCTCCAAACAGCTCCACCAAGCGGATGGGCTGCTGCCAGTCGCTCTGCCACCTTGGCTCGTCCATCCTCCTCATACTGGGCCCTTCCTTGATCCCACTCGCTCCCCTCTGCTCCCCCGCCTCTCCTGCCTCCGTCTCCTGTCCAGCCATGGCCTGGTACGCCCTCTTGGGCTCCACCTTCACGAATCGTACTGGCAGCTCTCCCACTGGCCCCTCCTTCTTCCAGTACCGCGTCCGGAACTCTATCTTTTCAGTCCATGTGCAGATGGCCATGCCCACCGCAAACACTAGCTCTGTGCCCACTAGCACGTCAAAATCCTCGGACTCAGAGATGCCACACTTCATTCTGATTTTGGTTTCGTGTTTCCCTCCTGGCAGCAGTGTCACCTCTATGGGTGCCCGGGTGCAGGGCATCCATTTTGGCTCCCCTCCTTCCGCCATCATCACCAACATCCCCCTTTTCACATGCCTTTCTGGAGCCAAGAGCCCCAGCCTCTCAGCCATCCCCTTGCCCAGCATCACACTCTGTGCTCCTGTGTCTATGATGGCGATCTTCACCTTCTCCCCTTCCACTTCCATCGCTTCCCCCTTCTAGCAGCAGCACTGAGGTCTGACACGCTAACCTCTCATGTGGATGGCGTGCCGGCGGCGGTACCAACACTGGGTCCTCTGGTTTCTGCCCCTTCTCCCGAACCTTCCTGCTCAGCTCCTGCCTGCCGTCCTTCCCTCCGCTCCTCAGCCCCATCTCCTCCCTTCCCCTCCATGCCATGAGTGCGCACTGCACGTCCTGCTCCACCTCCTCTCCCTCCTCGTCTCTAGCATACATCCCTGCCTCGGCCCCCCATCTCGATCCCGTTGCTTGCAACTGCGCCTGCAGCCTGCTGATCTGCCGCTGCAACTCCTCCGGGCTTCTCCTGGCTCCTCCTTCCCTTTGATAGCAGTCCTTGGCCTCGTGTCCCTTCTTCTTGCATATCTCACACTTGGCGACATCGGGACACTCTCGCCTGCGGTGGCCCGGCTTCCCACAACCATCACAGTTCTTGCAATCTCTGCGGAGGTGCCCTGGCTGTCCGCACCTGTGGCATATCCTGGTCTCCGCCCTTACCTGTCCTCGCTCCTCTGCCTTTCCTCGGTCCTCTGGTATCATCACTGCCGCCCAGGTCGGCCTGCGGGTTCTCTCCATCTGTCTCGGTAGGTACGCCTCATATTTTCTCTGCGTAAGCTCCACCCTCTCTGCCAACTAAAACATCTCATCCAGGCTCGCCTCCACGCCCAGCTCATACACCCTCATCTGCAACCCGCCTCCCAGTGCCTCATCCAAGCTCCCCAGGAACTTACTCATCACGAGGCTTCTATCCGTGCATCTCACGTCCTCTGCTAGGTTGATCAGCCGATTGTAATATGCCAGCAGTGACTCTGCCCTTCCCCTCTTGAACTCCTGAAACTCCCTTATCCGTTCCGCCGTGTGCCCCGGAAACTGCCGCTGCAACCGCTTCAAGAATGCTTCAGTGGGGTCTTCCCCATACTTCCCTGCCCTCCACAGCAGCTCCTCTATCCTCATACGGTACAAGGTTTCAGCTTCCCCGTCAAAGGTGTTTGGCAGGCTCAGGAAGAAGTCTATGGGGTCCATGCCGTTCCGGTCACACCGGTACTTTACATTCCCTACTTGCATCAATTAGTTCTTGAGTGACGGCCCTGACCGCTGATCGCCCGAGAATCTGGCCGGCACCTCCACTCTTGTCGCCGTAGCCGTGCCCCCTCTTCCCTCTCCCCACGCCTCACTTACCCCTCCTAGCGGTCTCCCATACCTCCCTCCTTGCCTGGCTCGTTCCAGGCCCTCTCTAGCTACTCGTGCACGCTCAGCTCCGTACGCCAGGCTGCCGCTCCTGGCCCTGCTCTCCTGCTGATCCCCGCGCGCCTCCTCTGACTGTCTCTACTTACTGTCCTCCCTTCCCGCCCGCTCCCATCGCCGAGCCGGCGAGTGGTGACTCCTCTCCCATTCCCCTGGGCAGTACTCATATGGTTGACGCCTCGCCGTGGATGGTGACCACTCCTCCCTTCCCCTTCTCTGTTGCCGAAGGCGTGATGAGTATCTCGCCTCGTCCTGTCTTCCTTCTTGCCTGCGGCGTCATTCGGGTGACCGCAAATCGCCACTGGGCCTCTCTTCCCACTGCCGTTGTTGGCGCGGCGAGCGTGATCCTCCCCTCCGTCGCCCTTCCTGCTGCCACTGCAGCTCAGATGAGTGATACTCCGTGCCTTGTCCTCCCCTAGGTGCCTGCTGTCGCGCAGCCAAGCGCACCTCGTTCTCCTGTCTTCCTCCCCGCGTCTCTCCCCCGCCATTGTATCGCTATGTTCTCGGCGGTGGTTCCCTTGGTGAGTGCGAGCCTCCATCTCGCTGCCCCGTCTGCCGTCGCTGGCTTACTGTCATGCGTACGTGCTCGACTTCTCCTCCGCGCAATCCCCGCGGCTGCACCGTGCGCGCCTCTTCCTCTCGATTCTGGCTTTCCTGCTGCAGCGCGTCGCGTGAGTGATGCCCCCCCGGGCAGTTGAGACCTGCAGCGCGTGTCTCTTCCGCACGCGCCTCCTTCTCCTCCTCTTCTGCTGCCGCAGCGGAGTCGGCGGTTTCCATGGTTGGCACGAGCTCCTCTTCCTCGGCCCCGTTCGGGATGTGATGGTCCGCGCTCGTCTGCTCGTCGCCGTACTCCTGCTCGTCCTCCTCGTCCCTCGCTTCGTCTTCATCATTTTCCTCCCGCGTCCGCTCGGCTCGAAGATCTTCCTCAGCTCTGCTGATGCCACAGCTTTCTCCTCGGTCCCGCAGGAGCTCTTCTCTCCTCCGCCAGCGACCTCACTCCTCACGTCGCCGCCCTCCCTCCTCTGGGGAGCGGAACACCCCGTCGTCGCGGTGATGGCGGTGCTCTTCTCCGCGTAGATGAAACGTATTTCTCCGCCACAGCGCGCCGCTCGTCGACGCGGCGAGCCTTTCACCGTTCGCTTCGTCACGCACCACATTTTCCTCTCGTCGGCCCGGCACGACGGGAATCCTATCCGCACAGAAGGCTGACCTCCGGGGCGATCGCTCTAGGGACCGCCCACGCTCCTGCGAGCGCTCATGCCGCGGCCCTTCTTCCTCTCGACGGGTGAAGACTCTTCCCCATCGCAGCTCATACTTATCCATTCTATACGCCTAGTCTTGTTTCTTGTTATGAATGGGATCTCTCCCTCACCCCACTGGTTCCCTCCTGGTGGCGTACCACTATGTGCTAAGAGCTTAGAGTGCTAACTTCCACTGATATGAGAGAATAACAAGAAACAAGCAACGAGTACAGGAGCGTGCGTGACCTTACCTAGCCTAACCCTGTGCTGCTAATTTCCCAATGCGCGGCTCGGGGTTGGGACACATTTCGCCCTTCGTCACACATTTCGCCCTTCGATGCTTTCCCCCCCAGAATTCCCACTCGTTCCCATTCCGTTCCCTCCTTTTACACCTAGTCAAACAGTAACCTTGCTACACTCTACACCACCCATTATTCTAATTGAGATGCATATACTGTTATCCCCTTTACTACTCCCTTTACCCCTTTACTACTGTTATTGCATATGCATAAAGTGCATATGCGGTGACAAGGTCCTCCTTTGTCACTGCAAGATCCTCGTTCCAGTTGTATGTCGCAATTTCGCCCCTGATCCACCAAGGGTCTTGGTATAATGAGATTGTGGCCCATTTGTGGTTCGGATTCTTCATCCGTGCCTCGACCATCTCAATGCCCATGTTGTGCAGGATTACCACGCAACTCGCCTTGGCAAGGACGCGCCATAACGCACAATCGTGCCGATGGTTCGCTCCACCGACATCTGAGTGGCGGACTGGCAGTAGTTAGAATTCTGCTCCCATTGGAGCATGAGGCGGCCAGTTGGCGCATTCAAGGGGGTGAGGCAGTAGCTGCGAAGCGGGTAAGCCACATCACCCATCAGCTGGTACGGGGTGATGTCTCTGTTTTCTGGATGCGTGTAGAGGCTAGATTGTATGCATTTCACGCTGACCAATGAAAAATATAGTAGTGGTCGCTGAAACGCGACTCGCATTTGGGACACACTACAGTTTATGTTGTTTTCGGGTGTCACAAAGCGATTTAGACATTTGTATCTGTCAACAGGAGTTGTCTTAGGCCCCGTCCTCGCTTGGGCAGAGCCAACCTCGTAGTCGGGTGTAACGGGGAGTGCAGGCAACCTGCAGCAGTGGGCGGGCTGGTCGACCTGCACAGGGGCCACTGCAAGAGGGCGCCGACTTGTGGGCGCCGAGTTTGGGGTGGTCGACCTGGTGGTCGACGAAAGAGGGACGCCGTCATCGACTTGGACAAGGGAGTTCGAGGTCACCGAGCTGGAGGGCGTCGAGTAGCAAGACGCCGAGCAGCTGGGTGTCAAGTAGCAGGGCGTCAGGTTGGAGGGCGCCGAACTTGGGGACGCCGGGCTTGTGCAGCCGGCGATCGACTGGAGGTGGTCATCGACCTGGGTGGTCGACGGGCACGTGACGGAGGTGCTGGTCGGCAAGGAGGTTGCCTGGTCGACCAGGTTACTTGGGCAACGGGTCTCGGCGGAGGCACGCGTCAGTCTCCCATGTGTAGTGGCGAGGCCGACCTCGGAAGTGGTATCCCGAGGTCGACGTGGCTGGTGGGCGCAGTCGCTGGCGTGGAGTCTGTTAGGCGTCTGTGCTGTGCTCGTGACAAGGCGTGGAGCACCAACCAGCTGCACGCACCTGCGAAGCATGTGCACCATTGTTCTGCGGGTGCAACGCTGTGCAGCCGACTTGCTGCTGCGTTGGCACACCGTGGAATTGCAACGTTGGCAAGCCGCGACTTTGCTCTACTGGAGCACGGTCGACCAAGTCGAGCAAGCACGCGGTCGACCGTGCTGCCCTGGAGGTCGACCAGAGTCTTGCTAGCTTAGATGTAGTCTTGCATGCCAATGTTGTTGCTATCATTGTTGTGAACTTTTGCTAATGAAACTCTTGCCAAATTCCCCCGTGAACCATCAAGTAGTTGTGAGAATGATAGACGAAAGAAATGATTGAATTAGGAAATGAGAAGGGTACAAGTAGGAAACACATAAGTGTTGTACCCTCTAAGGACTACCCCACTACAGCCTAGACCGGCTATAGTAAATATATGTTTGACACACCCCCATAGGCAAAGTGGGGGAGAACAAGGGGTCACAAGACCAGTCAAGAAAGACAAAGCAAACTCAGGGTGGATCACAAAGTCACCACACAGTCTGAGCACAAGCAAAGGGCCAGAAGGCCAGTTCACATGCAGAGTTATATAAAGGAAAGCAAACAATACAGTCAACACAACCTAGCAAGTGTAAGCATGCAGGTATAAGTATATAGAGTACAGTACAAGCAGAGTCAAGAAGTCAACAAATGAGGCACAGTAGGTACAAGGCCTAACACAGTACAGAAACGCTGATGATCACAAGGCTGAAGTGCCTTGGTGAAGACATCAGCAGTGTTGGCCTGAGAGGCCACGTAAGCAAGACGAAGCTGGCCACGCTGCTGCAACTCTCGAGCAAGGAAGTAGCGCAGAGCAATGTGCTTCGTTCTGTGCTCCAGTCTGTGCTCCTGACACAAGGCCAGCATGGCCTTGTTGTCGACGTACAGAACTGGAGGAGAACGAGGCGCCTCTCCCAAGTCGGTCAACAGGTAGGTGAGCCAGCGAAGCTCCTGTGCAGCCATGGCCCCAGCGTAGATCTCAACCTCACAACTGGAGCTGAGAACAGAAGAAGAGCGGGTAGACCGCCAGGAGACAGAACCGGAGCCAAGGCTGAAGGTGTAACCCTGTGACGACCGCTGCGTAGCCAAGTCGTCAACCCAGGAGGCGTCAGCGTGACCAGTGAGGACAACTCGAGCCCGTCCTCCAAGCACGAGCCCCATGCCTGATGTACTGCACAAGTATCGCAACACCCTCTTCGCAGCATCCCAGTGCACCTTTCGGTGCCTGCCGGGAGCCACGTAGCGAGCCAGAAGGCTGAGAGGGTATGCGAGGTCAGGTCGTGTGCAAGTCATCAGGTACATGAGGCAGCCCACAAGCTCTGGATACGGGCCACTCGGCTCTACGGACTCGTCCGAAGGTGGAGCTGAGAGCGAGTGACCGGTAGGCAGAGGAGTGGACTATGGCGAGGAGTAGGTGAAGCCGAAGCGCTGAAGGACCTGCTGCACCATGTGTGACTGAGTCAAGGTAATGGTGCGCTGTGCTCTGTCCCGGGTGATCCGCAAGCCAAGATAGCTTGTGAGCTCACCCAGGTCTGTGCACGTGTGTCTCTTCTGCAGCTCGGACTTCACGTGGGCGAGTGCCTCCGTGTCAGCAGTAGCAAAGACAAGGTTGTCTACGTACACAAGAACGTAGAACGGCAGCAGAGTAGCGTCAGTGCGTAGAAACAGAGAAGGGTCAGCAGTGGAAGGAGCAAAACCAAGAGCAGCAAGAGTCGTCCTGAGCGTATCGTGCCACTCACGGGGCGCCTGGCAGAGACCGTAGACTGGCCGCCGGAGGCTCCACTGGGTACCAGCAGGAAACGACCCAGTGAAGCCAGGTGGGCGGCGCAGCCAGATCTTCTCCTGCAGGCTGCCCTGTAGGAAGGCTGTGCTGAAGTCAAGCGAGTGGAGCTCGTAGTCACGCTGAGCAGCAACGTGCAGCAGTACCCGAGGAGTGGTTATCTTTGGGGTAGGGGAGAAGGTCTGAAAGAAGTCAACTCCCTATCGCTGACTGAAGCCACGTGCAACGTAACGCGCCTTGAAGGCAGGCGGAGAACCCGGCGGCCGCTTCACCCTGGAGATCCACATGCCACTGACGATGTTCGCCCCAGGTGAGGGAACCTCGTCTACGTAGGTGCCTGTGGACTTCCAGGAAGCCATCTCTGCATCCATGGCTGCGTGCCACTGGGAGGAGTAGGGACCCTCTATCGCCTCTGCGTAAGAGCACGGGGCCGGGATGTCTAGTGCATCCGGGTCTCCCTCAGGGGCAAGCAGCATGGACACGAGATGAGGTGAAGCAGCAGCAAAGCACTCAAGGTCCTCCTGCCTGTCCTCAAGGACGTC
Organism: Closterium sp. Naga37s-1; assembly: GCA_947471745.1. NCBI lineage: Eukaryota > Viridiplantae > Streptophyta > Zygnematophyceae > Desmidiales > Closteriaceae > Closterium > Closterium sp. Naga37s-1. Next base: position 1,891,590 of record CANJKZ010000264.1, read on the forward strand.
CGTGCCAAGAGCACACGCACCCCCGACGGACGGAGGACAGTCAGACACAGACGCAGACTCAGCAACAAGACTAGCGGCGTAGTCTAGGGGACAGGCTGCAGCAAAGTCAACAAGCTCAGCAACAAGAGCAGACGCAGCAGAGAACTCAAACAGGGGGTCAGTGACAGCAGTGGCCAGAAAGCGCGTGACAGTAGGACTAGCAGCACGAAGGGAGTCAGACTCCGGGTCCGGACCGTCAGGAAGAGAGGACGCAGGAGGAGACGGCAGAGGGACACGCAATGGAGCAGTAGAAGGATGCAGAGTCATAGAGTGAGTGCCTGGGACAGGAGGAGAACGCGGACGCGAAACACGACCAGCGCGAACAGTACGGACAGGCGACGCAGAGCGAGACACAGGTGACACAGGACGCGACTCAGGCTCACGACGCTCCGTAAGACCTCTAGTCGGACCAGAGTAAGGAGAAGGACCAGGCAGCGGAGAGGCCGGCTGTAACTGCGACTGAGACGGGACAGGCGGTGGACTCAGGGAAGGAGGAGGAGGACCAGGAGAAGGTGGGGAGCCAAGAACCTGCTGAAGAAGCGGAACGTAGTACGGCCGTGGCCGCGCAGCGCCTCGAGAAACAGCAGAGGCAGAACCGGTACCCTCAGCCTCAGGGTCTCCAGTCCTAGCAGCACCTCCAGCAGCTCCAGCACCAGCAGCACCTCCTGTAGCTCCAGCACCAGCACCACCTCCAGCAGCACCAGCACCTCCAGCAGCTCCAGCAGCTCCAGCACCAGCACCACCTCCAGCAGTGCCAGCACCTCCAGTAGCTCCAGTAGCACCTCCAGCACCAGCAGCACCTCCAGCAGCTCCAGCACCAGCAGCACCTCCAGCAGCTCCAGCACCAGCACCACCTCCAGCAGCGCCAGCACCTCCAGCAGCACCCGCACCAGCAGCACCTCCAGCAGCAACCCGACAGCGCCGAGAGTACCACTCACGAAGCCGTTGTGGAGAGAGGGGCTCCCGCCGCGACGGGACACCCAGAGCACCTCCAGACTCAACACGCGCAGGCTCAGCACCTCCAGACACAGTACCCTCAGGCGCCACACCCCCAGGCTCAGCACGCCCAGTCTCAGCACCCCCAGTCCCCGCACCCGCAGGGTCAGCACCCCTAGCAGCACCTGAGTCCACAGCTACCTCGACTGGCTCGGCAGGGTCTACCTGGGACACACCTGAGGGGGCAGGACCCTGGGGGGGGAGGGGGTCTACCGGAGGAGTACCTGGGGCAAGGAAGAGCGGCGGGGGAGGGGGAGAGGCAGTGCGGTAGGGAAAGAGACGGTAGTACGACACCGACTCGTCAAACGTGACGTCCTGCGAGGACAGAACACGACGCGAGCTGGGGTGGTAGAACTGCCACCCGGGTGCGTCAGGAGGGAAGCCAAGGAAGACATAGTGAACGGCACGGGAGGACAGCTTGTCCGCTGTAGTATCGCGGACAAAAGCTCGAGATCCCCAGACACGGAACGCGGACGCATCGCCAACCTTCCCGGTCCACCGCAGAGTAGGTGTGGTCTCCGGCAAGGAGACACGAGGCTGAAGGTTGATCTGATGCGCAGCGTACTGAACCGCGAACGGCCACAGAAAGTGGGGAGCAGCCGCATGGATCATGGACGTACGAGCGACATCCATGACCATGCCAATGCGGCGCTCAGCAATCCCATTTTGCTGCGGGGAGGCCGAAAGCGTGAACGTCTGGCGGATGCCCTCCAAACGACAGAAGGCTCTCAAAAGGTCGGAGGAAAACTCCCCGCCTCTGTCTGAGTGCAGACGCAAAACAGGAAGGTCGGAGCCGAAACTCTCACTAAGCTGGCGACAAGCACCGCGGATCCAGTCGATCAACACCTCAGTGACCTCACCCTTGCTGCGCAAGGGGAAGACTGTGGTGTAACGCGAGTAGTCGTCAACGACCAGCAGGAAGTAACGCTCATGACCCTGTCCACGAACGCGGGCTGGGCCCCACACGTCCATGTGAAGAGTCTGCAGAGGGGCCTCAGTCGGAGGAAACGAGGAGGAGTGAGGAGCGGCGCGCTGCCGCCCCTCGACACAAGGAAGACAGGTGGGGGCAGGCCCCGGAGGAAGGGGAGGGAGGGACCTGGGGAGTCCAGAGACAAGAGCACGGGAGGCCATACCTCTAAGACGAGGCAGGGAGGGGTGACCAAGGCGGTGGTGCCAGAGGAGAGTCTCGTGCGCCAGAGGACGACACGAGCAGGGGGCAGACGCAGGACTAGACCTGGACGCAGCAGCAAACACCTGACTGGACGCAGCTACCTGACCAGACGCAGGGACCGGAGGAGGCGCAGTAGTCAGTGTGTACAGACTCGACCCTGGCCGACGGGTGAACGTGGCCAGGTGGCGGCCCGTCCGAGAGCAAGTGCAGTGGGTCACACGCTTACCTCCAGGGGTGAACTGGTCAACCCATGCGTCCTGGAGGTCAGCTCCACTCACCAAGTTCGTAGAGAACGAGGGGAGGTGGAGTCCCGACAGCAAGCCCGACGGGGCCGCAGGACACGGTAGAACCGTGGAGGAGTGTGCAAGGACTGGTCCCCCGGAGGGGTCAGCAAGGGAGACCGCAACAGGCCGACGGAGCGGCGTGAGCGTGGTGCTGTCTCTAAAGAAAGAGCGCGAAGCACCAGAGTCAAGTGTGAAGGTGTGAAAGGACTCAGTAGGTGCAGTACCAGAGGGAGGAGACGTACCAGCACCTGGAGCAGCAGACGCACTAGCACCTAGAGCAGCAGCCGCACTAGCACCTAGAGCAGCAACCACAGTGCCCGGGTCGGGCGGGACACGCAGGTAACAGTCACCCTCAGTAATATCAGCAAGAGCATACATGGCAGCAAGGATAGCATCAAAATCTAGATCAAAGATAGGCACATTCTGCAGAAGCAGATCATGCCAACGAGGAAGATCAATAGCGTCAGGAAACTGGGTACGCCAAGCGTCAGTCAAGCGGCCAAAGCAGCGCTGCGTGGTGTGTGGGAGATCACACACCTCCCCACTACGAGTGCCGGTGCGAAGCACGTACGCGCAGGGACCTGCACCCCCAGACCTCCCACGTCCAGCGTACCACTCACGAAGCTGCTGAACAGACGGGGTCTCACGGGTGCGCAGCTGCTGCGGACGCTGGCTGCCACCAAGGCCTCCACGCTGCGTGGCCGCACCGCGACCAGCACCACCTCCTCCGCTACCTCCACCACCGCCGCCGCCGCCGCCTCCTCCTCCACCACCGCCGCCACGGCCGCCATTGCCGCCACCTACGCCCCCACTCCCGGAACCACCCCCACCACCACCTCCACCTCCTCCACCTCCTCCACCGCTGCCTCCACCGCCCCCACCACCACCCTTGCTTCCCTTGCCCTTGCCAGTGCGGCGTCGCCCACTAGGGGCAGACGCAGCGCCGACCTCCTCAGTGCCAACGAGGTCGACAGCAGCAGCAAAGGCAACAGAGGGGAGAAGGGGGACAGGGGAACACCCCTCAAAGAAGGGGGTGCGACGGTCACCGCGAGAAGAACCAACAGCTAAGATACTCTTCTCAGCTGCAGCAAGGCGCTCCTCTAGCAAGTCGACAGTCAGCTCGGTGGGGCAAAGGGAGAGAAAGTGGTCCCTGACTGAAGAAAGAGAGTCAGGGAGGCGGGTGACTAGGTAGTAAAGGGTGATGTACATGGTGGCACAGAACTCAGTGGGAAGGGCAGCGCGGTAGCGGGCGTCACTAGTGCGAAGGTGAGCAACTAGGTCAGCGACAGTGGCAAAGGCAGCAAGGTCAGGGAAAAGGTACGGTAGCATGAGGCGGCTGAGGGCAGCAGTGGCAGGGGAGGAGTAGCGTGCAACTACAGCGTCGTACAGAGCCCTAGCACTCTTGTACTGACTAAAGTGCGCGCGCTCAGTAGACGGCAGGTGGTTGCGCACAGCAAGACGAGCAGCAGCATCGCGCGTGAGCCACTGCGAGCGAACAGTACTGTCAGCATCAGCAGTAGGGGCAGTAGAGGCGCCAGAAGTGAGATCGAACAGTGAGAGACCATCCTTGCTATCGCACTGTAGGAAAGGCTGCAGATCATCTAGCCAGACCTCAAAGTCAACAGCCCGACCCTCAGCATCAAAGGTAAGAACATTGAGACTAGCCATGACAGGAGATGCAGCAGGCTAGCAGTAGCAGCAGTGGAACTCGGCTAAGCAGGCTAGGTAGGGCGGCGCAGCTCAGCAGGGCGGTGTGGCTTGGCAGCGCGGCGCTCTTACCAGGGGAGAGGCTGGGGCAGGGCCGGGGTAGGGCCGGGGCAGTCGAGGAGCAGGGCCGGGGCAGGGCCGGGGCAGTGCAGGAGCAGGGCCAGGGCAGGGCCGGGGCAGTTCAGGAGCAGGGCCGGGGCAGGGCCAGGGCAGAGCCGGGCCAGGGCCGGGGCAGTTCAGGGGCAGGGCCGGGGCAGGGCCGGGGCAGGGCCGGGGCAGAGCCGGGGCAGGGCCGGGGCAGGGCCGGGGCAGGGCCTGGGCAGAGCCGGGCCAGGGCCGGGGCAGTTCAGGGGCAGGGCCGGGGCAGGGCCGGGGCAGGGCCGGGGAAGAGCCGGGGCAGTTCAGGAGCAGGGCCGGGGCAGAGCCGGGGCAGTTCAGGAGCAGGGCCGGGGCATTGCAGAAGCAGGGCCGGGGCAGGGTCGGGGCAGTTCAGGAGCAGGGCCGAGGCAGGGCCGGGGCAGTTCAGGAGCAGGGCCGGGGCAGGGCCAGGGCAGAGCCGGGCCAGGGCCGGGGCAGTTCAGGGGCAGGGCCGGGGCAGGGCCGGGGCAGAGCCGGGGCAGGGCCGGGGCAGGGCCTGGGCAGAGCCGGGCCAGGGCCGGGGCAGTTCAGGGGCAGGTCAGGAGCAGGGCCGGGGCAGTGCAGAAGCAGGGCCGGGGCAGTTCAGGAGCAGGGCCGGGGCAGCGTCGGGGAAGAGCTGCGACAGGGCCGCAGCAGGGCCGAACGGGGCCTATAACGGGGCCTGACGAGGCCTATAACGGGGCCGGATGGGGATTGACGGGGCCGAACGGGGCCTATAACGGGGCCTGACGGGGCCTATAACGGGGCCGTACGGGGCCGATAACGGGGCCTTGCGGGGCCTATAACGGGGCCTGACGGGCCTTACGGGGCCTTAAACGGGGCCAAATGGGGCCTGACGGGGCCGTACTGGGCCTCTAACGGGGCCTGACGGGGCCGAACGGGGCCTATAACGGGGCCTGACGGGGCCTATAACGGGGCCGTACGGGGCCGATAACGGGGCCTTGCGGGGCCTATAACGGGGCCTTACGGGGCCTTAAACGGGGCCAAATGGGGCCTGACGGGGCCGTACTGGGCCTCTAACGGGGCCTGACGGGGCCGTACGGGGCCTCTAACGGGGCCTGTCGGGGCCTAACGGGGCCTTAAACGGGGCCGAACGGGGCCTGACGGGGCCTTACGGGGCCTTACGGGGCCTTATGGGGCCTTGCGGGGCTAACGGGGCCGTAATCCGCGCCCTAAATGGGGCCAAAAGGGGCCTGACGGGGCCTTACGGGGCATAACGGGGCCTTACGGGGCCGTAATCCGCGCCCTAAACGGGGCCTAAAAGGGCCTTACGGGGCCTAACGAGGCCGGCCTTACGGGGCGGGCGCAGGCTCTAAGGGCGGGCGCAGGGGCCGTGACGGGCCTCGAAGGGAAGGTGCGAAGCGCGCGGCAAGTAGGCAGGGGAGAAATTTCAGTGGTGGGCCCTTAAAAAAAATCTCGAAACTAGCTCTATACCATGTGAGAATGATAGACGAAAGAAATGATTGAATTAGGAAATGAGAAGGGTACAAGTAGGAAACACATAAGTGTTGTACCCTCTAAGGACTACCCCACTACAGCCTAGACCGACTATAGTAAATATATGTTTGACAGTAGTGCAAGCACAAGCAAACGACTGAGGAACGAATGCAGAGATCACTCTTGCCCCGTGCCTAGCCCGTACTCTAGCTCCCGTTGATTAAGTTATCTCCGCAGTATCGACACAGGGATGTACGCTAAGTCACATCGGACTTTCCTCGCCAAAGAGAAAACAGTGATATAGCGAGAGTAGTCGTCTGACGACCACCAGAAAGAAACTCTCTCTCAGGACCGGGGCGAGAGGCGGGGCCCCAGACGTCCAAGTGGAGAGTCTCGAAGGGCTCGGTGGCCGGACAAAGGGAGGAGGAGTGAGGGGTGGCACGCAGCCGACCCTCGACACAAGGGCCGCAAGGTGGTGCAGGCGAAGGCGGCAGCGACGGCAAGACTCGCGGGAGGCCTAAGACAAGACGCTGACTAGACATAGTGCGAAGGCGAGGAAGGGACGGGTGATGAAGACGGTGGTGCCACAGAACGGTGGGGTGGCAAGTGACCGACACAAGCAAGACGCAGCAACCGGACCTGACGCTGGAACCTGACCAGACACAGCTACCTGGTGGGAGGCGGGAACCTGGTGAGACGCGGGGACCTGACGGGGGGCAGTGACAGGGGTCGGAGGCAGCAGTTGCTGCTGCTACCTCTCTCGGGGGCCAGTGTGAAGTGTGTAGAGACCAAAGCCTGGCTCAGCGTGAAAGGTGGCCAGGGGCGCGTACGTGTCACCGTCTACACAGGTCACAGATTCCCCAGAAGGCTCACACCAAACACCCCTGTGACTACCCACGAGCGGCCTCACACCCACCAAGTTCCCGGAGAACGAGGGGACGTGGAAGCCCGTCAGGAAACCCGAGGGAACAGCCGGACACGGAAGCGTAGTAGTGTAGCGAGCGGTGATTGGTTGCGAAGTGGGATCAGCCAGGGCTACGGAGACCAGCAAAGGAAGCGGAGTAAGAGTCGTGTGAACCCTACCCTCAGTGTCAAAGCGGAGGACACTAGGCTTCGCCATAGCGGAAGCGCGGAGAAACTACAGGTGAAAATTGCCTAGAATGACGGAGTAGGGCGTGGCAAGCAAGGCGCTACATGGCAAGAAGGGAGGGACATGACGGGACGGGCACGGCGCGGCGCGACTGGACGGGCAGGGGCAACAAGCACAAGGGGAGGGGAGGGGACGGGACGGGACGGGATGGGACGGGCGCGACATATCGGGTAGGCGCGACGCGACGGGACAGGTACGGCAGGCGCGACGCGACGGGACAGGACGGGCAGATGCGACGAGACGCGACGGGCGCTAGGGAACAAGACGGACTGGCGCGACAGATGCTATGGGACGGTACAGACGCAACGCGCGCTAGGGTACGGGACAGGCTCGACGGCAAGGCGCTATGGGCGTTAGGGGGAGGAACAGGATCCCACAGGATCCTAACCTAGGTGATACCATGTTAGAAACCGAATGATGATTGACTCTTGTAGGTTGGGGTACATAAACCTAACCCTAACTGCTGTACCCCATATGACACGCATCACTAAAGGCTACGACATTTGACATTACGATATAAGAATACGAATATGTACAAGCCTAAACTTCTATCCAGGTCCCATTACTGATATCTCACATATTCCTAATATGAAGAAAAACCCAAGTATAATTAATAAAAAAGCATTAAATTAGCAACCAACCCACCTATGGTCGGACAAGTATCAGCTTGCAGGCAGCGAGTGGTTGCAGCAAGCAGTCACGGTCAAGCTTTACTAAGAGCACAGCAGCAGCGGTGCTATCAGCGAGGGAGAGCCAGCAGTTTGTTAGTTCAGCGGCAAGATCGGAGAAAGTTTGGGGAGTCAACCAGCGGTTAGAGAGAGTTACGGCAGCATATGGCTGCCATGTTAGTGGCTGAAGGTGGGAATCAAGGGATGGCACATGAGGAAGAAATGATAATACTCTTGATTCTGCTGCTGCTACTGCTGCTGTTGCTGTTGTTGCTGCTGCCGTATTCTTTCCGCTTCATCCATGCTTGTATCCCCCTCGTCATCCACCTCATCATCATCATCGTAATCATCGTCGTCATCATCATCCTCGTCCTCGTCACCGTTCCCGTCGTCCTCGTCATCGAAATCCTCGTCATCGTCGTCGTCGTCCAGGTCATCGTCGTCGTTATCCGAGAAATCGTCCCCGTCCGATCGGTGCGACGGGCTTCTCTCGTCGTCAGGCGGGTTGAGCATGCGGTTGATTTGTTGGCCTAGTGCCACCCAGCTGCAACGCGAATAGTTGAAAGTCGAAGGGGGAGGCATTGGGGTTGAGGTGAATAAGAAAGGGGAGGGGAATGATATCTGAGATGAGATATGTTGATGAAAATAAGGAGAATCAGCTTTTCAATCAAGGCACACAGAGCATGAGTTTGCGGTTGATCTGCTGCCCAAGTGTCACTCACGTGGAGACCAGCATACGTCAACATAGTTTCTGGGGAGATAAAAAGCAGCAGGGCAGCACTGACTGGTTGAAAAGCTGGCCAATGAAGGCGAGGCCGACAGCGAGCGCCATGACGAGCCCGAGAGTGCCGGCGAAGCTGGAAGGCATGTCCCAATCAATGGCCATGGCCAGCGCACATGCGAACAGCACCACCTCCGCGCCCGAGCTCACCGCCTCCACCACCTGTAGCCCTCGTTCTGTGAACGGCTGTTGGGCACGTGGAGGGGGTGGAGAGGAGGGGAGGGGAGCGAAGAATGGTGATTGGATGCTACTAGAGAGTGGTTCATTTGAGCGTGCAGCAAACAGCAGCACCTGACAGAAGAGTGTGCTTATTGCGAGTACAGAACGCGCCTGAAGGAAGAGTGTGCTTATATGAGTACAGAACGCGCCTGAAGGAAGAGTGTGCTTTTAGTGAGTACAGAACACACTTGAAGGAAGAGTGTGCTTATAGTGAGTACAGAACGCACCTGAAGGAAGAGCAGGAAGAGCAGGTGCAGCAGTGCGAGGGTGAGCAGGCATGCTTGCTGTGCCACAGCGTTGCCTGCTGGGCTCCATGCTCCCACCAGCACTCCCACCAGCACCTGCACACACACAGAGACACAGAGACAGACACAGAGACACAGACACAGATACAGACACACAGACTCAGACACAGACACAGACAGACATGGACAGACAGACACACGGACACACACGGACAGACAGACAGACAAAAAGAAGTAGGGAGGAGCGAAGAATTCCTTAAGTTGAGTGTGTGCATCGGATCAGGGTGTGTGGTTATGGGGCTGAGAGGGTAAGGTGTAAAGATTTGTAAGGGAGTGTGAGTAAAGGAGTGTGGATAAGGGAGTGTGAACAAACGGTCACACTAACTAAAAACAGCAGCCCGTACCATTTTTAGAAAGCCCAGAATGCCATAAGCAGCAACACTCACCATTTCTAGAAAGTCCAGGGCGCTGTAAACAGCAACACTTACCATTTTAAGAAAGTCCAGGGTGCCATAGGCAGCCCTCAGGCGGTCCTTGAGCACCCCCCAGGCGCCCACAGACCCCCACACTGGTACGGCACGATGCAGGGGTGAGACAGGAGGGGGGAGAGGGAGGAGTAGGGTATAAGTTAAGCAAATAAACGATGATAGAAAGGAAGTGGTGTCAGAAGCAAGATTGGTTCAACGCCTCACCTGTAAAGTCTTCAACGAAGATGCCGAATCACAGCAGGATGTGTTTCAGAGACGGTGTGATGGTGACCCACTGGCCCTTGAGCCGCTCCTGCCGCACCCATTGCGTCTCACACACTCACTGCTTCCCTCAACCCCTCAAGCGTTCTCTCATTCCCTTACCAGTAAAGTCTTCATAAAATATTCCGAACCTTGGAAAATTGTGTTTCTGAGAGGGTGTGAAGGTGACCCAGTGGCCCTTACGTTTCGAAGCCTCACCTGTAAAGTCTTCAAAGAATATCCCGAATCTCGGAAGGATGTGCTTCTGGGAGGGCGTGATGGTGACCCAGTGGCCTTTGAGTCGCTTCTGCCGGAGCGCGGCCCAGAAGGCGCGCGCGAAGGAGGCGATGCACGCCTCGTTGCGCGGCTCCGTCATCTCGCGCACAAAGAAGCGCGCGAATTGCTCCTGCGCACGGCAGGCAGGATAGGATAGTGGGGAAGGGGAGGGGAAGGAGAAGAGGAGAGGGGACGGGGGTGGAGATGAGGGTGGGGCCTGGCTCCACCATCCCCTGCTGAAGAAACGTGAAAATTGCTGCTGAAGAAGTGGCGAGTTTGAGCGGAGAAGAAAAGGAGGGGGGGAGGAAGAGTGGGAGAGTGAGGGTGGGCCTCTGTCATCTTGAGCACAAAGGAACAAACATGTCTGGAAACGGGGAAGGCGGAGGAGGGGAGATGAGGGTGGGTCCATAAGACTCACAAAACATGTGTGCATGAACTGGTGTCTGAATCAAGTAACAAATCACTACGGAGAACGGTAGAAGGAAGGGGGGGTAGGCTTGTGATGCAAAGGTTGTCAAAGAACATGCCTTTTGCGGGCCTCGGTCATCTGAGTCTTGACCTGAGAAGCCAACATCTGAGCAACTGATAAGAACACGCATGGACCCATCCAACCCACCCACCGAGCCACACCCCTTCATCTCACCTGCCTGAACAGCACGACACTCTCCTGGACAACAATGTGCCGGAGGATCGACAAGGAGACAATGAGAAACAGCACGGGCCAGAGGTGGAGACCTATCACCCCGCAGCCAGCCCACCCACCCCTGCAGCTCAAACAAGAGAGTAGCAGCACGCTTTCTTCCTCTTGGACCCACCAGAACCACACTCAAACCCACCAGAACCGCACGTGAATTCACCCCAACCCACCTGAACAACGATATACCAGACGACCGAGAAGGAGAAGATGAGGAACAGCACGGGCCAGAGGCACAGCACGATGACCCCCGTTGCCAGCCCTGCCGCCGTGCCGCCCGGCTCCATGCTCCCCCTGATGAGCAGCGTGCAGCCCCAGGAGATGCCGGCCAGGGAGAGTGCGAGGAGGAGGAATTGCAGGCGCGGCGGGTCGAGGAGGCCATAGAGCCACTGGTAGCGCCAGTGCTGCCACGCCCACTGGAAGAGCAGCTGGAGCAGCGAGAGGGCGAAGAAGAAGAGCGCGAACCAGAAGAGCACCGTGCAGAACTGCTCAAAGCTGGCGGGGGGAGGGGGGAAGGGAGGGGAGAGCAGCAGGGGCGTGGGGAAGGGAGGTGGGAGAGGGATGGGGAGAGAGAGGAGGGTTTGGGTTGGGTTGAGCAATGGCGGTTCGGGGAAAGGGGGGTGAGAGGGCGAATCAGAAGAGGGCGAACCAGAAGAGCACCGTGCAGAGCTGCTCAAAGCTGGTGAGGGGGGGGGAGGGACGGGGGGACTGGAAGTGAGAGGGGTGCGGAGAGAGAGAAAGGAGAAGAATAGGTTACTTGAGGTAGATAGATAAGGAGAAACGAAGAGCGCCAACAAGAAGCGGGCAAAGCCTGAGGATGTGAGGACGTGAGCGAACGGAAATGCATTCAGCATGAGGGCATGACACATGGCATGACGGCATGACACATGGCATGAGGCATGCAGCAATCTAAGAGGCCCGCTCACCCATGGTAGGAGTAGAAGAGGTTGGGGAAGTGCGAATAGTAAGCATCGCCCCACGCCTGCATGTACTCATACTCCTCCTCGCTCAGCCGCGGCAGCAACGTGGGGTCGAACCCCCTCGCTGCTGCTATTGCTGCTGCTGCGTCTCCCCCTGTCCCACCCCCTGCAACTGCCAGGGCTATAAGAGCAGTCGCATTAAAGCCACTGTAACCGCTTGCGCTGCTGTTGCTGGTGGTGCTGGCGGCAGTTTCTTGAAGCATTCGGTGATAGTGGGAGGGCGGGCGAGACGATAGGGACGATGGGGACGATGGGAGGAGAGTATATGGGAAGGCGGAGTGAAGGGAGGAGGGGAGAGAGAGGGCGGTCAAGGGCAGGCCTCGTAGGTGGAAGGTGGGTGGCGGTGAGAAGGGGATGGGGTGGAAGGGGAGGGCTCGAGATGACCCCAAACTGCGGCCGTGCGTCCGGCTCGGATGTGACATGGCATGCTGCATGTGCACATGTGACTTGGTTAGTTGCCGTGCTTGCACATGCGCGTGGGCATGCGCATGGGCATGGGCATGGGCATGGGCATGGGTATGGGGCGGCAAGGAGTCGGCAGTATTGAAGCGGTCGGGGAGAGAGCGAGGGGAGCGGATTGTGTGAAAATGAGGCACACGGTGGGAATGTGAGGGAGAGGGAGAGGAGAGAGAGGAGAGGAAGAAGTGGAAGGAGGAGGAGAGAACACGGCGGAGATTGCGCGGGTTGAGGGAGGCGTGTGTTGCTGTGCTGTCAGCTGCTGTGTCGCGTGCTGGTGCTGGGGAGAAGAACTTAGACCAGAAAGAGAGCTTGGATTGTGCCGAGGCTGAGGGGTTGGAGGCGGAGGCGGAGGCAGAGCTGTCTGCCTTGGTGGCGAGGTAGTGCCTGGTGGGGTGGGCGGGGAGAGGAGGGGAGAAGAACGGTCGAGAGGGCTGAACAGATGGGTTGAGAGGGGTTGGAGGAGGACGAGGAGGCAGAGCTGTCTGCCTTGGTTGCGAGATAGTGCCTGGTGTGTGGGAGGGGAGAGATGGGGGAGGGAGAACAACGGGACAGAAGGCGGAACTGAGGGGTTAATCATGGTTGAAGGGGGTTGGAGGAGGAGGATGAGGAGGCAGAGCTGTCCGCCTTGGTGGTGAGGTAGTTGGGGAGAGTTGGGGAAAAGAGGGAAAACGGGGGGAGGGGAGGCGGAGAACAATGGGACAGAGGACAGAACATAGGGGCTGAGAGGGGGAGAGGAGGCAGAGCTGTCCGTTTTGGTGGCGAGGTAGTGCCTGGTGGAAGGGAGGGGAGAGAGAGATGGAGGCAGGGGTTGAGAGGGGGGCGGGCGAGGCCTGCGATGCGACTCAAATATCCGAGCTGAGAGGAGTGGTGGGTGTTGAATTGAACGACTGCCCAGGGCATTCACGATGCACAGGAACGACTGCCCAGGGCATTCACGATGCACAGGAACGACTGCCCAGGGCATTCACGATGCCCAGGAACGACTGCCCAAGGCATTCACGATGCACAGGAACGGTATACACGCCCTTCCAGCCTTCAAACGAGCATGGCTCAAAATATCATGTGACTCAAAAATGGGATGGTATGAGCGAAGCACTCACGGAGCACAGGAGGGCGGGGGGGTGCTGCTGTCCTGCCCGGGGGCGTCAGTGGGAGAGGAGTAGACGCCCTTCCAGCCATCAAAGGAGCTCTTGAAGGGCGCAGGGATGTAAAAGTAGGTCCAGCGCAGCCCCCCTGTGAGCTGGCGGTAGAACAGCGGCAGCACCCGCACTGCCAGGTGGTGTGTGAGGGCGAAGAATTGCAGGTGCATGGCCATGCGCTGCAAGGGACAAGGGCGGGAGGGGAGTGACACGGGGAGAATGAGTGAGCCCCCACCCAGGTTGTGTGTGAGTGAGCCCCCACCCAGGTTGTGTGTGAGTGAGCCCCCACCCAGGTTGTGTGTGAGTGAGCCCCCACCCAGGTTGTGAGTGAGTGTGAGGGCACCGACTTGCAGGTGAATGGCCATGCGGTGTGGTGAGGGGCGAGTGGAGGTGGGAGACGAGGTGGGGTGTGACTCGTTGATGCTGACTGCCTGCCAGGCTGTCCTGTCGGGCACACCACCAACTCACCAGAACGTTTCGAGAGGGATCCGCCCCCACGACGGGCGTGCTGACGGCACGGAAGGGGCGGTTGGAGACGATGCGAATGCCCGGCGAGGACGTGGGGTCGGACTCCTTTATGGTGACGGCGAGGGACACCGCTGCTGTGGACAGCGCCGTCCACCCCACCACCGCCGTCACCACCCACGCTGCTATCGTGCCGGCATCTCCTGGCGCGTCTGTATGGGAGAGAGAGGGGGGCGGGGGAAAAGAGAAGGGCGAGCCGCCCCACAATGTCGGCGCGTTGGGACGGGGAGAGAGCAGCAGTGTGCTATCCTGCCGTGTGTGTGTGAGGGAGAGTGCTACCCCACAGTGAGTGAGGGAGGGAGAGTGCTACGCCACAGTGAGTGAGGGAGGGAGAGTGCTACCCCACAGTGAGTGAGGGAGGGAGAGTGCTACCCCACAGCGTAGGAGGGAGAGAGTGTTAACCCAGAGTGACTGAGGGAGAGTGTGTTGGCACATACAGTGAGCGAGGGAGGGTGTGTTCGCACATTCAGTGAGAGAGGGAGAGTGTGTTGGAGGGCGAGTTGAGGTTGCATGCAATATCCACCACTGTTGACTTTTGGTTCGACTAAATAGGAGAGTGTCAACCCATTGTGTGTGTGAGAGAGAGTGTGGACCCACAGTGAGCGAGGGAGAGGGTGTTGGAGGGCGAGTTGGGGTTGCCCGCCATGTCCACCACCGTTGCTGCCGGCACCGCTACTGTCACGTCGCCATCGCTCACTGCCGCCACCGTCACCTCGTAGTACCGCCCCAAACCCCTGTCAACCCCTGTCCAGCTGGAACAGGAATGGGAGATGGCAGACCATGATGGGGGCATGGAACATGGTGCGGGGAGATGGCATGGTGCGGGGAGATGGCATGGTGCGGGGAGATGGCATGGTGCGGATGAAGGGAGATGACATGGAACATGGTGCGGGGAGATGGCATGGTGCGGATGAAGGGAGATGGCATGGTGCGGATGAAGGGAGAGGAGAACAACACAAACACATGTCGCCGTCGCTCACCGCCACCGTTGTCACCTCGTAGCGCTACTATAATCCAGGTGATAAGCGCATGCGCATGTGCCATACCTTGGTGTGCCATAGCAGCAGTAATCTCGGTCACCAGATAATGACCCCATTGAAGAGCTGCCAAGAGGAGCTGTTCAACCCGGCCACAGGCTCTGAGAAGGCCGGACAAGGATGGGGTAGACCTCACATCCATGCGATGGCAGCCCATAGCCCCAGCCATGCAACACCACAAACATGTATCTCACTCACCATGTAATGACTCCATTGGAGAGCTGGATGGAGGAGGTGTTAAAGCCCAGAACGGGCTCTGAGAAGGCGACCAGGATGGGGTAGACCCAGTCCGTGGTGGCGCTGCTCTCACTCACGCTCAGCTGCACTGCTGGAGCAGTGGTGTCTAGAGTGAGCGGGGACGGGGAGGAGGGAGGAAGGGCGGGAGGGATGGAGGGAGGATGGCGAAGTGCCAGGATGTGAATGCAGAAGAAACTCAAGTAGAAGGGGCGTTCACACCCAAGTAGAAAGTCAAGGGTTTTGCTTGTGCAGGGCAGTTATGAGAATTCGAGAAAATGCAACAAAAAGTGCGACAAATGGACAGAGCAGACTGCGGTGGGGGGGAGAGCAGGCTGCGGTGGGGGGGAGAGCAGACTGCGGTGGGCTGCGTGGGCTGGCAGGTGGAAAAAAGAAAAGCGTGACATGGAGAGCACACGACAGAGTGGGGCGGGCGGGGTGGGTGGAGGGCAGACAAGACTGACCAAAGAAGAAGAAGAAGGGCTGTGTGGGCTGGCAGGTGTTGCCGGCAGCATCAGTGACGTTGTCATGCCGTATGTCCACCACCACTGACCCCTCGCCTGTGGGCCACACCTGTCAGTCATATCACATGCCATCAGGAAAGGCGAGAAATGGAAAGGAGTGATTGGTGGGTTAGGGTAGGCAAGAGCGTGCAGCAGCATGGGTGACGTCCTCATCTCATGGCGCATGCCCTCCACCACTGCCCCCTCGCCCGTCAGCCACACCTGCCATACGGCATCACCGAAGGAGCAAGGGGAAGGATTGATGGTCGACGGGAGCATGCAAGCAGTGAAGCACTGAAGTCCTCATGCCGTATATGATATATCCACCACCACTGGGCCCTCTCATGCGGGCCACACCTGCCAGTGTTGATGGTTGAATTCTAAAGGTAAACTCGGAGTGGGATGCATGGTGCGAGGGAGCAGTGAGCAACATGTGTCTGTGTGGCCTATGTCCAGCACCACCCACCACTGGTACCCCAACACACCAGAAACTGGTTCTGTGCTCAGTTCTTCACAACCCTCACGTCACCTCAACTGGAACTGGTATTCCAGGTCAGGCACAGCTTGGGGGTCGCTGGTGGTGGCGCTGACTCACAGTAAACCCCGTCCCGTCCAAGTCTTATCATCTGTGAATTAACTCTTTCGACAACCCACCTAGAAAGAAGCTGTACCCTGTAATCCCCTCGAAACAGAACCCACCTGGAATTGGTCGGTCACGGGCTGGGGGTCGCTGGTGGTGGCGTTGACGACGGCGAGGGATGCGGATGACATGACAAGGCAGAGACTGACTTGGAGAAGAGAAGAGCACCCGGCACGTCACATCACGGGCGACTGACTGACTCTTACAGCCTGAATCTGACATTGACCGACTCACAGTAAAACCCATTAAAAAGTTCCACTTTCAAAAATGTAAAAAGAAGAAAAGGAAAAAAGGAAACCCACCTGGAATTGGTACTCAAGGTCAGTGACAGGCTGGGGGTCGCTGGTGGTGGCGTTGACGACAGCGAGGGATGAGGAGGAGAAGGAAGAAACGGGCTTGGAGAAGAGCACCCGGCACGTCACGGGCGACTGGCTGACTCGTGGCGTGGCTCGGAGCTGCATGAAGAACTTGACCACTGCCAAGGGCGTGTCGCACGAGAGAGTGGCCTCCAGAGGGGCGCGGTCTGGAAGGCGGGAATGGAAGGGGTGGAATGGGAGGAGGTTAGAGTTGGGTGCGGTTCGAGGGTGTAGTAATGGGTGACTGGCTGGACGTGTGGCGTGGCTCTGAGCTGCATGAAGAACTTGACCACTGGAACGGGCGTGTTGCACAAGAGAGTGGCCTCCAGAGGGACGCGGTATGGCAGTCGGAGGGGAAAAAGTGGGGAGTGGGAGAGGTAGGGCGGGGTGGGTTAAACTTCCAGTGGTCGGGCGAGAGGCACGGCGAGAGGCACGGCGAGATGCACGGCAAGAGGCACGGCGAGAGGCACGGCGAGAGGCACGGTGAGAGGCACAGTGAGAGGCACGGTAAGAGGCACGGTGAGCAGCACGGTGAGAAGCACCGAGGGACGAACATGAACGTTGGAGAATGGGGCACCGAGGCATGTGGTCCAATCTCTCCACACCACTAGGCAACTCTGCCAGTCATGAGCTTACCTATCCTGATAACAGCATACGACTCAAACCCTGCCCTCCATGCCCTCCCACTAGAGTCAGCACAGCTGCCCGGTCTTAAAGCCACAGTCACAGCGGCGCCACTCGCACTGCTACTGCTGCTGCTGCTGTCGCCGCTGCTGGTAGAATTGCTGCTGTCAGTAGAGTCGTTAGCACTGCCTCCGGTACTGCTGCTACTACTACTGGTGGTGGCGGGTGGCAGGGTGGCAGTGACGGAGTATCGACTCCCGTCCTCTGATGACAGGAACGAGGAGGGGTCGATGCTCACTATGCCCTGCGGTGATGCCTCCACCTGACGTGTGTGAGCGAGGAAAGGGGAAGGGGAGGGTGGGAGAAGATGGGGGGGATGAAGAGTAGAGAGATAAGGTAGGGAAGCAGCGAACAAGGAGGGGTGGATGGTCACTATGCCCTGCGGAGATGCCTCGGCCTGAGGCGTGTGAGCGAGGAAAGGAGAGGGCGGAAGTGCGGACGGAGGGGAGGGGAGGAGGGGAGAGGGGGGAGGAGGGAATTCGTTGGTTTAAATGCCGGGAAAACTCGAGGTTGGGAGCGATGGGATCAGGTTGGGTGGGATGGAGGGAGCCTAATGTGACCGAGGGGGTACACACTGAGGGTACACGAACAGTGAAAGCGGGCCTAAACAATACGTCATGTAAACAAGTGCTCCATTTAATTTTCATAGAAGCGATGTATGCAGAGAGGCACTCACGTACATCACACGCAGTGGCATTGCACTGCAGGCCCGGGCACGGCTGGTCAAACGAAATGCTGATGCACACTGAGCCCCCCCGCACTTGTGGCGTTTGGGGGCGCCTAAACGGAGCGAGGCATATACAAAGTGCAGCAATCACGTACATCGCACGCAGTGGAGTTGCACTGCAGGCCCGGGCACGGCTTGTCAAAGGCTATGCTGATCTGCACCGCGCCCTCCCTTGCTTGTGGCGGGTCCACTGTCAGCGTTGGCACTGGACTGGCTGCGTCTGATGGGGCACACAGGAGGAGAGGACGGTAGAGAGGAGTGGAGAAGGGTGGAGAAGGGCGTCTGAGAGTGTGATATCCAAGATTGGGCTCTTGACAGGGAGCTACGCCTCTCCTTTTGCAGCTGCACTCAGCGATACTGTGGGTGTCCTGTATCCATCACACAGCCAGCCAGTCAGCCCCTCACCCGTCCCACCCACCCTCCCACCCATGCACTAATGCACCCACCCACCAACCCACCGGTGCACAGCTGCCCCAGGCGAGAATTCTGCAAACGTGATTGCGGAGAACTGAGTGATAGAATGTGATGAGAGCACTGAGAAAGAGGAAAGACAAGGCGAGACTTACCAACGACCCATTCATATGTGGCCTGCGCCTGAGCCTCCACCTGCGCCCCTCCCCCTCCTCTCTCTCCCCCCACCCCTCCTCCCCCCTCTGCCCCGTCCATCCCAACAGCAGCAGCAGCGGCCTGCAGGCGGCTGCCAGTGACCCCTTTGGCGCCCTTGAGCGCCGTCACTGTGAAGTGGTGCCGCCCGTCCGTCAGCCCGCGCGCTGTGAACCACCCGCGAGGGCAGGGGAAGCTGGGAAGCGCGTCTAGCTGCGGGGGGACGGGGAGGGGCGCAGGGGGGGGGGCGGAGGAGGGGCGAGGGGCGGACGGGGAGGAGAGTGGCGGAAGAGGGAGGGGATGACGTTTGAGTGGATCCACGCCTGCAGGCGGCTGCCAGTGACTCCTGGGGCGCCCTTGAGCGCTGTGACTGTATGAGGCTGCCCGCTGTGAAGCACCCGCGAGGGCCGGGGAAGCTGGGAAGCGAGTCCGGTTGTGGGGCCACCCAAGGGGGTCGGGCCTGCGGGATGAAGGGGTTGAGTGTTTTCCACATGTGCAGTGCCAGTGACCCCTGAAGCGCCCTTGAGCGCCGTGACTGTGAAGAGGTGCCGCCCGTCCGAGAGCCCGCACGCTGTGAACCACCCTCGCGGACAGGGGAAGTGTGGGGGGGTCGGGGAGGGAAGGGGATGGCGGGGTGAGAGGAGATGAGGCGGGTGGAAGTGAGGTGGGTGGGTGAGGTGAGAGAAGAGGTGGGAGAGGGAGACAGGAGAATGAGGTGAGAGAGGGAGGTGAGAGAGGGAGGTAAGAAGGGGAGGTGAGACGGGGAGGTGAGAGGGGGAGGTGAGAGAGGGAGGTAAGAGGGGGAAAGAAGCATGTGCTGAAGGGTGTGTAGGGGAGGACGCCTGCAGAGGCGCTTTGAACCCTTGGACGTTGCACAAGGATGAAGCGAGTGAGGAAAGGTGGGAACAGGAGGAGGCGGGGAGGCATGGGCAAGTGAGGGAAGAGAGGATGGGGAAATGAAGGAGGAGAGGATGGGGAAGAGCTGGGGTGAGGGCATGGGAGGACGCACCTTGCAGAGGAAGGTGCAGGCGTCACAGCGCGCAGGTGAGAGCGCGTCTCTCGTCTCCAGCACCTGCCACGAGAACCGCGCGCGCCCCACCTTGGACACCACCCCTGGCCCCCGCACAAACGACACTGCCACTGCGGGCGCGGACGCTACAGATGCTGGAGGCGCGACAGATGCTACAGACGAAGCGGGTGACGCGGACAAACGCGCTTGCAGTGCAACAAGCGCCGTACCACCTCCGCCCCCAACACTGTCACCAGCACCACTGCCAACGCTACCACCAGCATCGCTACTGCTGCTGGTGGCTCTTGGTATCGCAGCTGCTCCACTCGCCTCTCCCACTCCTGCCCCTGCACCCGAACCTGCGGCTGCACCCGAACCTGCGGCTGCACCCGAACCTGTGGCTGTAGCCGAGCCTACAGTTGTAGACGAATCAAATGCTGTGGCCGAGCCAACAGCTGTGGCGGCGCCAGAGGGAGGCTGCTCCTGTAGCGGCTGACCTGGCTGCGGCTGCTTCAGCGCGACTGGGACGAGCACGGCCGTGAGGCGAACCGCTGCCTGTAACACCTGACAGGGTAACTGCTGGAAGCCCCCGCAGAGGCGACACGGCTGTGCTACCTCCGCGGACGCTGTCACTGTAACGGTAAGGGTTGCGTTGACGATAGGGTTACCAGCAGTGCTGCTGTTACTGCGTGCTGGGTTGCGACTGGCGGCAGGCAGAGCCCACGACACGTCGCCCATGTAACACGCGAACGGGCGGGTGCCTCCGCACCGACCCACGGGCCTGCACGGCCCTGCTGTCAGCATTTCGCGGCTGTTAACGCGTATAGACTGTACCGTCTGGTCGGGCCAGTCGAAATCGGTAGGGACCACACCCACTGCGAGAACGTACGTCAGTCGCCACGCCGAGCTGTTGTAACTGTCGCTGTTGTTCGCATCAGCATGCGACGGTAACAGCCCTGTGGAGACCGACACCGTGCAGTTCGGTCCAACCCCCCCCGCCCCAGCGTTCTCCGCACCTCCCGCGCCAGTCCCCGCACCAGTTCCACCCGCGCTGGTTCCCCCCGCGCCCGTGCCCCCCGGAAGCGGCCCCATAACGGGGTCATCCTCGCGGCGGTCGGGCGGAACGAGCGGGGAGGCGCAGAAGGTGTCGACGAAGGAGAGCACGCGGTAGGTTGAGGGGAGGACTTGCGCGCGCGCGGGGGGGAAGCGGAAGAGGAGGAGGAGGAGGAAGGAGAGGACGAGAGGGTGGCGGAGGGGAAGGCGGGCGGAAAGGGAGGGAGATTTGGCTGCTAAACGAGGACGACGCGGAGCAGTCAGGATGTTAGCGGAAGCACAAGCAGAGCTCGAAACCCTAAACGCACCCATTTTCTCCCTATCCCAACCACCCTTCCTTGCGCCGTACCGTGCACTCTCCTCCGCTTCGCCGCTAGCATCCTAAGACCATTCTAGGACTTCTGCTAACTAGGAGCGTTATCCTGATCTTACGATTCTTGGGTTAGCTCAACAGAAACGCCACCTAGAAATTATACGTGGGTGGGAAGGAAGTTCGTATTGGGGTATAAATAGCGGCGGTAGTAGTTGACCGCACACGAGGAAAGCACTTGACGTGGGTGGATGGAACGGTGGCACAACTGTACTGTACCGCGTTTCGACATTGTGCGGAACGGTGGGCGGGTATTGTGGTTCCTCCCACCGCTACTGGCCCGGTTTTGGCGGGTACCTCCACCCCCGACAGCGGGTGCAGACCAATTGCTGGCGACTTTTGTTCGTGAAGGGGTGCAGCTCCTAACGAGCGTTGACGAGCTTTCATATATTTGTAAATCTATAACACAAGAAGAAACGAAGTGGGTTACCTCTGTAAGGTAGATTAAGGTTATATTAAGGTCGTAACCAGGGCTAATTTTATAAGTGTAAATCACCCTAACACACTGATAATCAGGGTGGTTTTTGGTAGTCACACAGATGGCTGTTGGAATAACCGAAAAGTTATCGTAACATTCCCGAAGGCTCTCCACTCACGCATCACTCCATAACAAAGTAACGTGTCTGTATCAGTACCGCAATAGCTCATACAGAGCATGCAGAAGATAGAGACTCACCCGAAGGTCAACAGTCGAAGACAGTCAACGGTCGTGACCCTTGACCGCCCAGTAACCGCACTTGGTAGTTACGCGATGCAACATGGTAACTGTCAAGAAAAACAATACTCGTGGTTACTGTAGCAATGTAATTCAGTTAATAAGGGAATGTACCCCTCAGAGTACATGGCTAGCTAGGAATGCTATTTATGTCCTTGTACTTCTACCTTATAATTATCTTGTTCTCTTTCAACTTTTAATAACAAGGTCACCATCAAGGCTTCTTTGCCTTCTCTTAAACTTAGCAGACTTATCATATCCACTACGATCCTTCTGTTATAACAACATGGTATCAGAGCTAGAGTGGATCATAAGGCTTGTCAATAATCTTGTTACGGTATTTCTAGAACAAACTCTTTAAATATTACTCATTAAAACTATTACAAATCTGCATCACTATGGCTCCCGAAGGAAAAGCCACTGCAGATTCTCCGGGCCCATCACCAGCAACCCCTACTACGCCATCAGCGGTGACCTCCGTCAGCGCCGCTCTCGTTGAGCACCTAGTCGCTCGCATCAACGCCCTTGAGAGCCATCAAGCCATGAGCATCGATGGCTCGAGCTACGCACGAGGAGTTGCTGAACTCCCTCTCCCTAGAGAAGACCGCCGCGTCAACTCCGAGAGCCATAGTGGCTTCGTCCGCGTGTGCCTCTCACCTCACAGCAGGTGCACGACTGGTACGGTCGCCGTCAGGGTCGCGCTTCTGGAGCTCGGGGCTCTGCCGCTGGAGGTACTTCTGCTGACGTCACTGGAGCTGGGAGTGGTGCTGGTCCCGGAGGTGCTCGTACTAGAGGTACTGGAGCTGCTGGGGCTGGAGGTGCTGAGCTTGAGGGTGCTGCTGCTGGAGACACTGAGGCTGGAGACCCTGGGACTGGAGGTGCCGGTTCTGGGGGTGCTGCTGCTGGTGGAGCTGGTCCTGGAGGAGCTGGAGCTGAGGGTTCTGGAGCTGCTGGAGGTGCTGGGACTGCTGGGGGTGCTGGAGCTGCTGGTGCTGGTAGCACTGCACAGCCGCGCCTGTTCTTTGCTCCACCGTCTCCGTCGTCTCAGCCACCGTCTGACTCTGTGCTTCGCCAGGTTCTTAGTCTCCCTTCGTCCACTGGTCTTCCGTTACAGCCTGGCTCACCGCTGCCTGCTCCTTCTCCTTACACTGAGCAGACAGGGGGTCTTACTGAGCGACGTGAGCCTGCGTCGCGTCCTGTCTCGCCTGTTCGTTCTGGTCGTTCCGGTCATCGTGTTCCTCGTTCGTGTCAGCCGGCTGTCCCCGGCACCCACCTTGTAGTCCGTCGTCCTTCCTCTCCTCCGCAGAGTGTTCCCCTACCGTCCCCTCCTGCGTCTTCTCTGTCTACCGTTCCTGAGCCTGAGTCTGACCGCGCTCGTGCTGCTCACCCTACTGTCACGCGTCTGCTAGCCACAGTTGTCACTGACCCATCGTTTGAGTCTGCTGCTGCGTCTGCCCAAGTCGCTGAGCTTGTTGACTTTGCTGCTGCCTGTCGTCTAGACTACGCCGCGAGTCTTGTTGCTGAGTCTGAGTCTGTCTGTCCTCCGTCCGTCGGGGGTGAGTGTGCTCTTGGCACGGACGTCCTTGAGGACAGGCAGGAGGACCTTGAGTGTCTTGCAGCCGCTGCGCCTCATCTCGTGTCCATGCTGCTTGCCCCTGAGGGAGACCCGGATGCTCCAGACATCCCGACCCCGCACTCTTACGCTGAGGCGATCGTGGGTGAGTACTCCTCTCAGTGGCAGACAGCCATGGACGCAGAGATGGCATCCTGGAAGTCCACAGGCACGTACGTCGACGAGGTTCCCCCTCCTGGGGCGAACATCGTCAGTGGCATGTGGATTTTCAGGGTGAAGCGGCCACCAGGTTCTCCGCCTGTCTTCAAGGCTCGTTACGTTGCTCGAGGTTTCAGTCAGCGAGAGGGAGTTGACTTCTTCCAGACCTTCTCCCCCACCCCGAAGATGACCACTCTTCGGGTGCTGCTGCACGTTGCCGCTCAGCGTGACTACGAGCTTCACTCTCTTGACTTCAGCACAGCTTTCTTGCAGGGCAGCCTGCACGAGGAGATCTGGCTGCGCCGCCCGCCTGGCTTCACTGGGTCGTTCCCTCCTGGTACCCAGTGGAGCCTCCAGCGGCCGGTCTACGGTCTCCGCCAGGCGCCACGTGAGTGGCACGACACACTGAGGACGACACTTGCGGCTCTTGGGTTTGCTCCGTCGACTGCTGACCCGTCGCTGTTTCTGCGCACCGACACTTCGCTGCCACCGTTCTACATCCTCGTGTACGTCGACGACTTGGTCTTTGCCACTGCTGACACTGAGGCTCTCGCCCTGGTGAAGTCGGAGCTGCAGAAGAGACACACGTGCACAGACCTGGGTGAGCTGCGCAGTTACCTTGGCTTGCAGATCACCCGGGATAGAGCACGCTGCACCATCACCCTGACTCAGTCACACATGGTGCAGCAGGTCCTTCAGCACTTCGGCTTCACCTGGTCCTCGGCACAGGCCACTCCTCTGGCTACAGGTCCCTCGCTCTCAGCTCCACCTTCGGACGAGTCCGTAGAGCCGAGTGGTCCTTACCCAGAGCTAGTTGGCTGCCTCATGTACCTGATGACCTGCACTCGTCCTGACCTCGCGTACCCTCTTGGCCTTCTGGCTCGCTACGTGGCTCTTGGTCGACACCGAAAGGTGCACATGGATGCTGCTAAGAGGGTACTGCGCTACTTGTGCAGTACATCGGGCATGGGGCTCGTGCTTGGAGGACGGGGCGACGTTGTCCTCACTGGTCACTCGGACGCTTCTTGGGTTGACGACCAGGCTACGCAGCGGTCGTCACAAGGTTACACCTTCAGCCTTGGCTCTGGTTCAGTTTCTTGGCGTTCTACACGCTCGTCTTCAGTTCTCAGCTCCAGTTGTGAGGCTGAGATCTACGCCACAGCCATGGCTGCACAGGAGTTACGCCGGCTCACCTACCTGCTGACCGACTTGGGAGAGCGGCCTCGTTCTCCTCCAGTGCTGTACGTCGACAACAAGGCCGCCATTGCCTTGTGTCAGGAGCACAGACTGGAGCACAGAACGAAGCACATCGCTCTGCGTTACTTCTTGGCTCGAGAGTTGCAGCAGCGTGGTCAGCTTCGTCTCGCACACGTGGCCACTCGGGCCAACACTGCTGATATATTCACCAAGGCACTTCCGTCTGGTGATCATCAGCGTTTCTGCACTTTGTTAGGCCTTGTGCCCACTTTTCCTCACTTGCTGTAGACTTTGCTTATACTGTGATCTATATATAGTCCTGCATGCATGCTGTGCTAAGTAGAGATCAATGTACTATTGTTGTTGCATATATACCTCTGCATGTGAACTGGCCTTGTGGCTCTTTGCTTGTGCTCAGTGTGTGTGGTGACATTGTGATCCCCCCTGAGCTTCCTTTGCTTCTCTTGACTGGTCTTGTGACCCCTTACTCTCCCCCACTTTGCCTATGGGGGTGTGTCAAATTATATGCCTATGTCATAATAGAATGTAGGCTTTAGTGGGGTAGCTAATGTAGGGTATAGTTTTTTGTTACTTGTACCCAACTTTCTCGATAGTGCACCAACTTTTTCCCTTCACTCTCGACAGTCATTTACCCTTGACAATCGTCAAGCTTTAGCTCCTGTGCAAGACAGTCAACATCGCACACAGTCAGAGACAATTGCAACAATGCAAACAACGTTTGTTCTGACTTCAAAGCTGAAGACGTCAGTTCCCTTCGACGGCAAGGACTTCTACACGTGGTGCGGAGATAACTCTATCAATGGGAGCTAGACTGCGGGCTAGGCACGTGGTAGGAGGGATCTCTGCGTTCGTTCACTTGGTCGTTCTCTAGCACTTGTGCGTTCACAGGGCAAAACCGCAAGAGTTTCACTAGCAAAAGTTGAGAACAATGGTAGCAACTAGATTGGCAAGGTAGACTACATCAAAAGCCTAGCATACAAGTCGACCACCAGCTCAGCACGAAGGCGACTTGCCAACTGGTCGACCTCAGGCGTCCTCAGTCGACCTGCAAGGCTGGCGTGCCAACAAGCCACCACAGGTCACCACACGTGCTCATGTGTGCGCACCTACATCGCAGGTGCAAGGTGTCAGAAGAATGAACGAGAATGAATCAACTATGAAACAGTTGGGTACAAGTACTAACCTTAATTAGGTTGTACCCCTTATGGGCTACACAAATGTAAGCACTAAAACATTCTGACACACCCCCATAGGCAAAGTGGGGGAGAACAAGTGGTCACAAGACCAGTCAAGAAAAGCAAAGCCAACTCAGGATGGATCACAAAGTTACTACACAGTCCGAGCACAAGCAAAGGGCCACAAGGCCAGTTCACATGCAGAGTCATATAAAAGAGAACAAACAATACAGCGATCATCCCATAGCAAGTGTAAGCATGCAGGTATATATAAAGATCACAGTACAAGCAGAGTCAAGCAGTGAGCAAGTGAGGCGAAGTAGGCACAAGCCCTAACACAGTAGAGAAGCGCTGATGATCACAAGGCGGAAGTGCCTTGGTGAATATATCAGCAGTGTTGGCCCTAGTGGCCACGTACGCAAGACGAAGCTGGCCACGCTGCTGCAACTCTCGAGCAAGGAAGTATCGCAGAGCGATGTGCTTCGTTCTGTGCTCCAGTCTGTGCTCCTGACACAAGGCAATCATGGCCTTGTTGTCTACGTACAGAACTGGAGGCGAACGAGGCTGCTCTCCCAAGTAAGTCAGCAGGTAGGTGAGCCAGCGTAGCTCCTGTGCAGCCATGGCCCCGGCGTAGATCTCAGCCTCACAACTGGAGCTGAGAACCGAAGACGAGTGGGTAGACCGCCAGGAGACAGAGCCAGAGCCGAGGCTGAAGGTGTAACCCTGTGACGACCGCTGCGTAGCTGAGTCGTCAACCCAAGAACGTCTGCGTGACCGGTGAGGACAACTGGACCCCGTCCTCCTAGCACGAGCCCCATGCCCGACGTACTGCACAAGTAACGCAGTACCCTCTTCGCAGCATCCCAGTGCACCTTTCGGTGCCTGCCGGGAGCCACGTAGCGAGCCAGGAGGCTGAGAGGGTACGCGAGGTCGGGTCGAGTGCACGTCATCAGGTACATGAGGCAACCCACAAGCTCTGGGTACGGACCACTCGGCTCTACGGACTCGTCCGAAGGTGGAGCTGAGAGCGAGTGGCAGGTAGACAGAGGAGTGGGCTGTGGCGAGGAGAACTGGAAGCCGAAGCGCTGAAGGACCTGGTGCACCATGTGTGACTGAGTCAGGGTAATGGTGCGCCTAGCTCTATCTCGGGTGATCTGCAAGCCAAGATAGCTGCGCAGTTCACCCAGGTCAGTGCAGGTGTGTCTCTTCTGCAGCTCCGACTTCACAAGGGTCAGTGCCTCAGTGTCAGCAGTGGCAAAGACAAGGTCGTCGACGTACACGAGGACGTAGAACGGCGGCAGCGAGGTGTCGGTGCGTAGAAACAGCGACAGGTCAGCTGTAGCAGGAGCAAACCCAAGAGCCGCAAGTGTTGTCCTCAGTGTGTCGTGCCACTCGCGAGGCACCTGGCGGAGACCGTAGACTGGCCGCCGGAGGCTCTACTGGGTACCTGCAGGAAACGACCCAGTGAAGCCAGGTGGGCGGCGCAGCCAGATCTCCTCGTGCAGGCTGCCTTGCAAGAAAGCTGTACTGAAGTCCAGAAAGTACAACTCGTAGTCACGCTGAGCAGCGACGTGCAGCAACACCCGAAGAGTGGTCCTCTTCGCGGTGGGGGAGAAGGTCTGGAAGTAGTCAACCCCCTGTCACTGACTGAAGCCTCGAGCAACGTAACGCGCCTTGAAGGCAGGCGGAGAACCCGGCGGCCGCTTCACCCTGAAAATCCACATGCCATCGACTATGTTCGCCCGAGACGGGAGAACTGCGTCAACGTAGGTGCCTGTGGACTTCCAGGATGCCATCTCGGCATCCATGGCTGCCTGCCACTGAGAGGAGTAAGGACCCGTAATCGCCTCTGCGTAAGAGCGCGGGGTCGGGATGTCTGGTGCATCCGGGTCTCCCTCAGCGGCAAGCAGCATGGAAGCGAAACGAGGTACAGCAGCTGCAAGACACTCAAAGTCCTCCTGCCTGTCCTCAAGGACGTGCGTGCCAAGAGCACACTCACCCGTGTACACATGCAGATCGACACACTCTGACCCCCAGGAGTGGTGGTAGTGACCATCAAATCCTGAAGGGCCGCGGTACTCACCAAGTTCGTAGAGAACGAGGGGAGGTGAAGTCCTGACAGTGAGCTGGACGGAACCGCCGGACACGGGAGAACAGTGGAGGAACGGGCAACGACCGGGCCCCCAGAGGGGTCAGCCAGTCTGATCAGGACTGGTGCGGGGAGAGGAGTTAAGGTGGTGCTGTCACGAAAGAAACAGCGTGAGGCACCTGAGTCAAGTGTGAAGGTGTGCAAGGCCTCAGCAGGCGCAGTTCCAGGGAGAACAGACTCACTAGCACCTAGAGCAGCAGCCTCTATACCTGGGTCAGGCGGCACACACCGGTAACAGTCACCCTCAGCACTAGCAGATAAAGCATACATTGCAGAAAGATCGAGGCATTGGATGGCTCCAATTTTGAGGAATTGAGCGAGCGGATGAGGAGTGCCTTCAAGTGCTACAAGCTGCTGAAACTTGCGATGGGAGAAGACAAGATGCCCGAGGAGGGAGATGCTTGGGATCGGTGGATTGAGCGGAGCACGGTGTTGTTTGACCTCATACTACAGTTGGGCAACAACGACATGTTCCAACACATCAAGGACTTGGTGGAGTTGGAAACTTCTACGCGACATCATTCAGCCCAACACGCTACCCATTGTGATTGTGTTGAAGAAGGAGCTGGCTGCCATCTTCATTCGACTGGGAGATGATGTAAAGCCCGTCCTTGACAAGATCAAGGACAACTATGCGAGGATGGCGGCAGTTGGCTGCAAGGTGTCGCAGATGCTGCAGTGCACCAAGATCATCTCGGTACTGGACAACTCGTGGGACAACTTGATACATACCCTCAACTGTCAGCAGGACCAGTGGACACCAGAGTGGCTACGGCAGTAGATTCTGCAGGAGGACTTCCGCAGGCGCCACACAGGAGGTGGTGTTGTCAACAAGACTGCTGAGGGGTATGGAGCTACAGGAGGCAGCATAGGAAGAGGGGGTGGGAGAGGCCGAGGCCGTGGGAGGGGCTTTGGCAGAGGAAGAGGCCGAGGTGACTAAAATGAGGGGCATGGGAGCTCTGGTGGCAACGGGAGCACCCGAATGGAGGGAGCTTGCTGGTACTACAAGAAGGCTGGACACCCCCAGGCATGAAGCCGCCAAGTGGTGAACATGCACAAGGTGGCGCTGTGCAAGGTTTAGGTGCACAAGGTGACAGTGCACAAGGTAAAGCCTCCCATAGGATGTTCCTCATGGTTGAGGATGTGAAAGGGAGTGGGGGTAATGTGGGTTCGGTTGGGAAGGTTGTGATGCACCCCCTCAGTCACTGGGTGATATCTTCACCAAGGCGTTGCCGCCTTGTGACCATCAGCGTTTTTGCACCCAGCTAGGCCTTGTGCCTGCCAGACCTCACTTGCCTACGTAGAGATGTTTGTCTTGCTTGTCTTGTACTGTTGCATCTTCTATACTTGCATATGGACTAGACTTGTGGCATCTTGCTTGTTCTCGGACTGTATGGTGATCTTCAGATCCACCCTGAGATTTGTTTTGTTCTTGTGGACTGGTCTTGTGACCGTTCCTTGTTCTTGCTGACTGGTCCTATGACCCTTTCTTGCTCTCAGAATGTGTGGTGACTTCGTGATCCACCCAGAGATATGTGTTGCTTTCCACAAGAGTACCGTCACCTAGACTATGGGGGTTTGTCAAACTATAATTGTTATAGTTTGTATTGTTTAGTCTAGGTGGTGTACAAGTTTGTTAGTGCTAGGGTTAGGTTTGGTATATCTATCATTGTACTTGCTCAATCTAGTCATTTCATTCTTCCGGTTCTCTCTTTAACACTCCCGACACAAGGCAATCATGGCCTTGCTGTCAACGTACAGAATTGGGGGAGAACGAGGCCGCTCACCCAAGACGGTGAGCAAGTTGGTCAGCCAGCGTAACTCCTGTCCAGCCATAGCCCCAGCGTAGATCTCGGCCTCACAGCTGGAGCTAAGCACAGAAGACGAGCGAGTGGACCTCCACGAGACAAAACCAGTGCTGATATTAAAAGTGTAACCCTGTGACGACCGCTGAGTCGCCTGGTCGTTAACCCAAGAAGCGTCTGAGTGCCCTGTGAGCACAACTGGGCCCCGTACCCCAAGCAAAAGCCCCATGCGTAATATACTGCACAAGTAATGCAGTACCCTCATAGTAGCCCAGTAGTTCTCAGGGCGGTTTCCCCTAGGCGCAACGTAGCGCGCCATGATGTTGAGAGGGTACGCGAGGTCAGGTCGAGTGCACGTCATCAAGTACATGAGGTAGCCTACAAACTCTGGATACGGACCACTCGGCTTTACGGACTCATCCAAAGGTGGAGCTGCGAGCGAGTGGCTCATAGGCAGAGGAGTGGATTCTGGCGAGGAGAACTGAAAGCGGAAGCGATGAAGGACCTGCTACACCATGTGTGACTGAATCAGAATGATGGTGCGCGCTGCTGTGTCCCGGCGATCTGCAAGCCAAGATAGTAGCACAGCTCACCCATGTCAGTGCAAGTGTGTCCTTTCCGTAGCTGTTCACAAGGACCAATGGCTCAGTGTCAGCAGTAGCAAAGACCAAGTTGTTGACATACACGAGGATGTAGAACAGCGGCAAAGAAGGGTTGGTACACAGAAACATCAACGGGCCAGCAGTCGAAGGAGTAAAACCAAGAGCAGCAAGTGCCATCCTCAGTGTGTCATGCCACTCGCGGGGCACTTGGCGCAGACCATAGACTGGCCGTCGGAGACTCCACTGGGTACCCTCAGGAAACGATCCAGTGAAGCCACGTGGGCGGCGCAGCCAGATCTCCTCGTGGAGTCTGCCCTGCAAGAATGCTGTCGAGAAGTCAAGCAAGTGCAGCTCGTAGTCAAGCTGTGCTGCAGCATGCAGTAGCACCCGAAGAGTGGTCATCTTTAGGGTGGGGGAGAAGGTCTGGAAGAAGCCGATTCCATGTCGCTGACTGAAGCCTCGAGCAACGTAACGCGCCTTGAAGGCAGGCGGAGAACCCGGCGGCCGCTTCACTCTGAAAATCCACATGCCATTGACTATGTTCGCCGTAGGAGGGGGAACGGCATCGAAGTAGGTGCCTGTGGACTTCTAGGATGCCATCTCTGCGTCCATGGCTGTCTGCCACTGAGAGAAGTACTGACCCATGATTGCATCTACGTAAGAGCGCGGAGTCGGGATGTCGAGTGCATCCGGGTCTCCCTCAGGGGCAAGCAGCATGGCAGCGGATGAGGTACAGCAGTCGCGAGACAATCCAGCTCAAACTGCCTGTCCTCAAGGACATCAAAGCCAAGGGCAAGCTCACCCCTCACGGACAGAGGACAGTCAGACTCAGAAGCAAGACTCGCGAAGGAGTCAAGGCGGCAGGCAGCAGCAAAGCCAACTAGCTCAGTGACTAAGGCAGACGCAGCAGCAGACTCAAACATAGGGTCAGTAACAAGGGTGGCCAAACAACGAGTGTGTGTAGGACTAGCAGCACGAGCAAGACCAGACTCAGGGTCAGGAATGTCAGGAAGAGAGGACGCTGGAGGAGAGCGTAAGACAGGACGCTCTGCAATAGAGGAAGGACGAAGTGCCATAGTGTGCTCAGTAGGAACAGGTGGAGGGCAAACACGGCGCACACCACGAGCAACAGGTGAGGCAGGACGAGACGCAGGCTCTCGACGCTCCGTCAGGGAGTCTGTTAGCTCAGTATAACGAGAAGGAACATGCAGTGGGGAATCAGGCGGTAACTGTGTCTGAGACAGGTCAGTCAGTAGGACTAGTAGGGGAGGAGTAGAATCAATGGTAAGCTGCTCTGCAAAGGCAAACGAAAGACGAAGAACCTGGTGAAGAGCCGAGCCAGGTGGTGGCAGTGACGACTGCTACTGCTCCCAGAAGAATGGTCGCCGCTGCCGTGGCTGCGCAGCACCCCCAGCTCTAGTACCTCCAACGGCAGTACCTCCAGCTCTAGTACCTCTAGCACCAGAACCTCCAGCACCGCCAGCTCCAGTACCTCTAGCTCTAGTACCTACAGCACCAGAACCTCCAGCACCTCCAGCGGCACGACCTACAGCACCAGAACCTCTAGCACCGCCGGCTCCAGCACCTCTAGCTCCAGTACCTCCAGCACCAGCACCCCCAGAACCTCCAGCAACGGACTCAGGAAGAGGCAGGGATGACTACTGCTGCTCTCAGTAGAAGAGGCGCCGCGGCAGAGGCTGCAACGCACATGCAGAACCTCCGGGAGTAGCACCTTCGACTCCACCACCACTAGAACGCTCAGCACCCCCAGAACCAGCAACCCCAGAGTCAGCACCCCAAGAACCAGCACCACCAGAGTCTGTACCCCCAGAACAGCACCCCCAGACCCAGTACCCCCAGAGCCCGCACCTCCAGCGTCACCACCCCCAGCAGTACCACAGCGACAGGCTGCGGAGGCGGCGAAGGCGGCCGAGACGGGAAACCAGGAGGGGTCTCCAAGCGCGGTGCGCTGTGAGAAGCCACAGTGTCGTCAGCAGCAGGGACACCCCCTTCAGCCAGGCCAGCGGGGTCTGAGGGGACCTCCAAAGGCTCAATCAAGGGGGGTGGTTTGACCTGCGACACACCTGAGGGAGCAGGACGCGAAAGTGGGGGGGAGGGGTCTATCGGGAAGAGGGGTAGGGGGGGCACCGGGGAACTGCGGTGGGGGAAAAGACGGTAGTAGCAAACCGACTCGTCAAAGGTAACGCCGCGGGAGGACAGGACGTGGCGTGTGTCCAGGTGGTAAAATTGCCAGTCAGGCGCGTCGTCAGGAAAGCCAAGGAAGACGCAGCGAATGGTGCGAGGAGAGAGCTTGCCCGTAGTAGTATCGCGGACAAGGACAAGCAAACCCCATATCCGAAACACTGACGCATCGCCAACCTCCCCCGTCCAACACAATGTAGGCATGGTCTCTGGCTCAGAGACACAGGGCCAGAGTTTGAGCTAATGCACGGCGTATTGGACCGCAAACGGCCACAGAAAATGGGGAGCAGCCACATGTATCATGGAGGTACGAGCAACCTCCATGATCAAGCCAATGCGGTGCTCAGCGATCCCATTCTGCTATGGAGAGGCCGGAAGCGTGAAGGACTGGCTGATGCCCTCCTCACGACAAAATTCCTCAAGGAGACCAGAGGAAAACTCACCTCCATGGTCAGAGTGCAGATGGAGTACCCGGAGGTCCTGACGGAACCGTGCGCTCAGCTGGCGGCAAACAGCGCGGATCCAAGGAATCAAAACAACACGGACGTCTCCCTTCTGGTGCAACGGAAAGACCATGGTGTAGCGCGTATATTCGTCGACGACCAGCAAGAATTAGCGCTCCCGGCGCGGCCGAGAGACGGGGGCGGGGAACCATACGTCCCTGTGCACCGTCTGCAGAGGAGCAGTGGTCGGAGGAAACGAGGAGTGAGGAGCAGCGCGCTGCCGCCCCTCGACGCAGGGAGTGCACGGCGGCGCAAGCGACGGCGGGAGCAGGGGCAGGGACCTCGTGAGGCCAGAGACAAGGAGACGCGAGTGCATGCGACGCAGACGCTACAGGGAGGGGTGACCACGACGCTGGTGTGAGAGGAGAGACGGGTGCGTGAGTAACCGACACGAGCAAGACGCAGCTACCTGGCCGGATGCAGTCACCTGTGCGTACTCTGTGTGCAGTGTGTACAGGCCAGACCCAGGCCTCCGAGTGAACGTGGCGAGGTGATCGTTAGTCATTGAGTCCGTAGAGATTGCCACAAGCTCGCCCGCATGAGTTTTAGTAGTGACCAACTGATCCTGGAGGATAGAGGTACTCACCAAGTTTGTAGTGAATGAGGGGATGTGGAGACATGTGAGGGAGCCAGAGGGGGCTGCCGGACACGGGAGAATAGTGGAGCCACGTGCAACGACTGGGCCAGAGGGGGGACAGGTGATGTGAGCGGTGTGACTGTGGTGCAGTCGCAGAAGAAGCAGCGAAATGCGCCTGAGTCCAGCTTGAAGGTGTGTAAAGCCTCCCAAGGAACTGGACCTATGCTAGCAGACTCACAAGCACCTACACTAGCAGCCTCTACACTACCAGATCTAGGTACACAAGAATACTAGTCACCCTCAAAACTAGCACGAGTAGCATACATTGCAAACATGCCAGCAAAGATCTGGTCCCAATCAAGAGAAAACACATCTATGTTCTTCTTCCGCATTGCTAACCAGTCCAGAGTCTTGGCCTGCTCCCCAAATTCTGCTCGAAAGGCGTCGTCCAGACGGTAGAAGCAGCGAGCCATAGTGTGACCCTTCCCGCCACAAAACTCTCCAGGGCGGCCCGTGCGTCGGCGGTACTGGCAGCGACCTCCGTCTCCACCTCACTAGGCAACCCACTCACGAAGCTGCTGAGGCGAGAGAGTCTCCTGCTGACGTTGCTGCTACTGCTGCCCACCCCCAGAACATCCGCCTCCACCAGCTGCACTGCCAGATGCAGCTCCTTGTGTGGCCGTACCCGAGCCTCCACCCCCGCCAGCTCCACCCCGACCACCGCCCGTGCCCCCTCCACCACCCCCACCACTCCCGCCACCTCCACCGCCACCGCCACCTCCACCACCCCCACCACCACCACCACCACCGCCACCACCCCCGCCACTGCCACCGCTAGCGCCCCTTCCACCACCCCCACCGCCCCCATCCCTAGTACGTGCACCCTTGCCGCCACAGCACCTCCCACTAGGGGCAGACGCAGCACCGACCTCCTCAGCTCTAAGGAAGTCAACAGCAGCAGCAGAGGCAACAGCAGGCGCTAGGAGGGAAGGGGAGCACTCCTTCAAGAAGGAGGGGAGGGGAGTGCCACGGGAGGTAGCTACAGCGTGGGTACTGGTCTCAGCCTTGAGGAGACAGGACTCAATCGAGGCAAGGGTGATCTCAGTGGGGTCTAGGGAGAGAAAGTAGTCTCGAACGGTGCGCAGCGAGTAGTGGCAGCGGTGGCGGCAGTAGCGGCAGCAGCGGCGGCAGTTGCAGCGGCGGTAGCGGCAGTGGCGGCTGTAGCGGTGGCGACAGCTGCAGTGGCACTAGGGGTGGCTGTAGCGGCAGCAGCGGCTGTAGTAGCGGCGGCTGTAACGGCGGCAGCTGCGGCAGAGGCTGCGGCTGCAGCTGCTGTAGCGGTAGTTGCGGCAGTAGCGGCAGTAGCGGCGGCTGCAGCAGTAGCGGCAGCAGCAGTAGAGGCAGCGGCTGTAGCAGCAGCTGCAGTGGCGGTTGCACTAAGGGGCATCGGTGGCTGCAGCGTCGTCTGTAGTAGTGGCTGCAGCGGCAGTAGCGGAGACTCTAGCGGCGGTAGCGGTGGCTGCAGCAGCGGTAGCGCAAAGGGTCAGGGCGGCTGCAGGGGCAACTGCAGCGGCGGTTGCAGTGGCTGCTGTAGCGGCGGCTGTAATAGCGGCGGCTGTAACGGCGGCGGCTGCGGCAGAGGCTGCGGCTGTAGCTGCTGTAGCGGTAGTTGCGGCAGTAGCGATAGTAGTGGCGGCGCGAAGGCGCGGGGCCGGGCTGCGCGAACAGCCGGGGCAGGGCGGCGCGAAGGCGCGGGGCAGGGCAGTGCGAACGCGCGGGGCAAGACAGCACGCGGCGCACGGGCAGCAGCAGTGCTCAGGGTAGCAGGAAGAACACACACGAGGCAGCCCATGGGGCGCGCGCCGGGCAGCGCAAGGGGCACGCGCGAGGCAGCGCGAACGGCGCGCGCAGGGCGGTGCTAAGGGCGCAGGGCAGTGCTAAGGGCGCGCGCAGAGCAGCACAAGGGGCGCACGCAGGGCAGCGGTAACAGCGTGTGTAGGGCAGCGCGTAAGGGGCAACGTGGGGCAAACCTAACCTAGCCTCAGATACCATGTCAAGAACTATACAACAGCGGATTGAATTGACTAGGCAGCAGCAAGATACAAATGTGAAACCCTAAACTTCTGTACCCCATTGAGTATGCCCCACTATAGCCTAGGCATCATAGTTATGATTTTGACTTAAATAATAGCAAACAGTCACAGCAGTCGCTGGGTAGGAGAATGGCAGACATCACGGAGCTCTCTAGGCTGTCGACCCCTCAGCGTGTCGCTGCTCCGATGGCGATCGGGTCAGAGTGTGTCAATCCAGTCCATCCAACGGCGATATGGTCGCTTGCGGGGCTGTCCATCCGATTAGAGTATCAGCGGAGCCGAATCGACGGCGAGTTTGCAATTTGCGCATCGGAGGCCGCTTGCTGTCACCGCTGAAATCCCAAGGCACACGAGAGGCCGGGCGTGTGCGTCGTTCTGTCTGTCTGATAATTCTTCCTAACACGCGTGGACCTTTCACGCGTTAGTGCACTCGAATCGCGAGAGCACTATGTCGAATCCGCACCCCGGCCGCCGAGTGCCCATCGAGCTATTTATTCGGCTCGGTGGAGTCACAATGTGCAGATCAACTGAACGCGGCATTCACTCGTTACGACTTCGACCTGCTGCGAGTACAGCTCGTGCCACTCACCTCATCATCCGTCTCGTTCATTCGTTCGCCGCTCCACTTTCAGTTCGCCCTCCGTCCCACCACGCGCCATGCCTCGCCTTCTCCTGCTGCGTCTCCGCCTCGCGCTGCTCCTCGCAGCAGTCGCCGCGTGCTTCGGCGCGTTGGTGACTGTAACGGGGGCGCCTCTAGCGGGGCCGGAGTGCGAGAGCGAGTTCCCGCGGCTGTGCAAGTTCGTGGACGATCTGCGCGACTCCATTCCCGAGCAGATCGACGCCTCCTCGCCTCTTCCCATCCGCATCGGCGCCTACCAGATCCGCCAGGCCAGCTCCCGCCCTCCGCGCTTCCCCGCAACGCCCTTGCTCGCTCCCCTCACTTTGTTCGCCTTCCCTTTTCGTGCTCACTTTCTGCCCCCGCTTCTCTCCCGTCCCGTCACTCGCTTCTCCCTTCTCCCGTCTCGCTTCTCTTCGCTTCCTCTCCTTTGCCTCTCCTTTGCTGACGCACCTCCCATCCCCCTGCACTCCCCTCTTACCCCCTCCTCTCCCCCGACTGCAGAAGCTGCACCGCGACTTGCCGCCCACGAAGCTGTACGCGTATGGCCGCAGCGCCGCCACCGCTCACTACCCCGGCCCCACGCTCGTCGCCAAGCGCGGCGTGCCCACCCAGGTACTGCCCTGCCTCCCCGTCCGCCCGCCGCTGCTGCTGTGTGCCTCTCCTCTGCTGCTCCATGCATCCGCACACTGCCTGGTTGCTATGGATTTTTTTTGTGTTTCTGCTGTGTGCGGGGCTGTGCTGACGTTGATCGAGACTGTGCGCTGGTGCGGGCGTGGTGGGTGTGGCTGGGCATGGCAGGTGTATTGGGAGAACCATCTGACGGACCGCCACCACATGTTCCCCGTGGACTACACCCTTAGTGACGTCGCCCGCCCACTGCTGGGGGGCATTCCAATAGGTGAGCTGGTTCACGTGCTGCCTCTCAGGCTCGAAAATACGGCGGTAACTATTAAACTGCTCTACAATTTCTCACGGGAGCCTACTATACGATTGTGTCTTTTACGGTAAACTTTCAAAAAAACGACCGTGTTTTGGAGCCTTTTCTCCTCAAACGCTCCTCCTCTCATCACGCACCTCCTCACTCACGCCCCTTCTCTCCTCACGCGCCCCCGCCTTCCTTCACCATTAGTGACGCACCGGCACGGGGGCGAGCAGGTGTCGTTCTCAGACGGGCACCCCGAGGCGTGGTTCACGCAGTACAGCGAGGTGGGGCGCGCCTTCCGCACGCGCCTCTACCGCTACCCGAACCACCAGCTGCCCACCACGCTGTGGTACCACGACCACGCCATCGGCATCACTCGCCTCAACGTCGCTGCCGGCCTCGCCGGCCTCTTCCTGCTCACCGACCCGCGCGGCGTCGAGAGGACCCTCACCTGGCTGCCGCAGGGCGAGTTTGAAGTGCCGCTCGCCCTGTCGGACCGGAGCTTCTTCCCCAACGGGTCCATTGATTATCCCAGCCAGGGCGTGCTGCCACGCGTGCACCCCCACTGGGTGCCCGAGTACCTGGGAGACACCATCCTCGTCACCGGCAAGGTGCTTCTGCCCTCCTCTGCTGCTCCGACTCGCTTTCTCAGTCGCTCTCCTTCCTGTCTTCCTTGCCTCGTCACAGTGAAGGTGCAACCTGCCCTCTGTCCTTCCTGTCTTCCTTGCCCCGTTCCCTTCGTTCCCTTTCCCTTTCTCTCCCACTCATCTCCCCCTCATCTTCACCCCTCTTTCTCATTCCCCTTCGCTTTCCCCCTCCCTGTGCCATGCATGGCAGGTGTGGCCGTACCTGAACGTGAGGAGGGCACTGTACCGTTTCCGAGTGTTGGGGGGGGGCAACACGCGCTTCTTCAATCTGCGCTTCATCTGCGCCACTCCCCGCAACTACCCCAACTTCACTCCGCCCTTCACCGGCGACAAGCTGCCAATCATCGTGGTGCGTGCCACTGTGAATTGCACCACTCCTCACCACCACTCCGCACCACTGTACCAACCCCTGCACCTCACCAACCATCTCGCAAAACTACCCCGACTTTACTCCGCCCTTCACTGCAGCTGCCCATCACCAACCTTTTCCTTCACTTTCCCAGCACCAACCCGCAACCCTCTACCCACCCTTGCACTTCACCAACCCCTTTCCTTGTTTCACCTCCCGTCTTTCAGATCGGGTCGGACGGCGGCTACCTCCCTCCGGCGGTGCGTTCATCTCTGCTGGTGGCGCCAGGCGAGCGGTACGACATCCTCGTTGACTTCTCCACCCTGCGCTCCTCCTGTGCTGACGTCATCCTCACCAACGACGCCCGTGCGCCCTTCCCTGCGGGGCAGCCAGTGACCAACAACACGGCTGTCGTCATGCGCTTCATTGTCGACCACCACAACGCCCGCCTGCCCGCCCCCCGCATTCCCAAGAGCCTTGTGGTGAGTGATGCCTCGCGTCATCTCGCGCCCTTTTTTCCCTGGCGAGTTTTGTAGTTGCTGATGCATTCTCTTGCCGTTTCTCTCTCGCCCACTCTCGTGGTGAGTGCTTAATTTCGCAGTTTTTTTTTTTTTTTTTTTTTTTTTTCTCAAAGGCTTATGCAGTTTTTATGCTGATGCATTCCCTCTCCCTCATTCTCTCGCCCCCTCTCCATCACCCGCTCCCTGTGCACCCTCCAGGCGGTGCCCCCCATTGACACGTCCCGGGTGGTGCTGGAGCGGTGGATCACGGCGGTGGAGGAGACCGACCCTGCCACCGGGCTGCCCATCCGCCTCCTGCTGGGCGGCCTGCCCTACAGCGCCCCACCCACTGAGACGCCCAGAGAGGTAAGCGCTGGGTTTGAGTCATGGGGGATTACAACATGCAGCCACCCGAGTACCCATTGCGCCGATTCTCCTTCATGCGCCCTTACTGGCTTCTGTGTGCCCCACTGTTCAGCAGAGTTGCTCCTTTTCTTTCTTGTGCTCCCACTGGCTCCCGTGTGTCCCACTGGTGGCAGAACTCGGAGGAGCTGTGGCATCTGATCAACACCACGCCTGACGCGCACCCCATCCACCTGCACCTCATTCAGCACCGCCCCCTGTGGCGCCGCCCCTTCGACCTCGCCGCCTACAATGGTGGCGCCTGCTCCTTCACCAACTCCTCGCTGCCCTCCTGCTTCACTGCCGCCCAGCAGCAAGTGGCTGCGTATGAGCGCGGGTGGAAGGACACCACCATCCTGCCGCCCGGCCATGTGCTCACCCTCTGGACGCCCTGGTACTCCCAGGTCAGTCAGCCCACTCCGTTTTTTTTTTTTTTTTTTTTTTCATCTGAGTAGCGATTGTTGCTGTCCGCTTGCCAACTGACTGCCTGGTGAGTGCACTGACCAACATACTGACTGGTGTGCAATTCATGCAGGATGGCACGCCCTTCCCTTTTGACCTGACACGCGGCCCCGGGTATGTGTGGCACTGCCATATTCTGGAGCACGAGGACAACGAGATGATGCACCCCCTCATCATCACCAAGTGACACGCCCCCTGTAGCGTCTTTCATCGGCACCAAGAAATGCCATGCCCTCTCGATGGCCACTGCAGGGTTTACTTACGTTTCCATGCTTTTCAGTTAGGCAGTAGTTTGCAATAAGGCCATCAGTTTACTGTGGCAGCTGTGGCAGCTGTTGGAATAGGCCCTGTAAATAATGTTCATGGATGCCAGCAACCCAAACATCCAACCTGAGACACCTACTTCATAGGGAATCAAGATACACCCTAATCCCCCAGGTCTATAACAGGATGGGGATGTCAAACTACATTCATATCGTAAGAGTGTTTGACTTGTTAGGCTACAGCGACGTGTATTGTAAAGGGTACAACACTTTCTAGGGTTTACCGTATCCACCCTCCTAGTCACATCATTCCGCTGTTCACATTCTGAGATGGTATCATAGTAGGTTCGCTCCTAGTTCCTAGATCGCTTACCTCGCTAGCTCCTAGGTCCTCCGCCAGCCAGCCAGCTAGAGCCTGCCAGCCAGCCAGCCTGAGCTAGTCAGCCAGCCAGCAATAGGCCAGCAAGCAGCCTGCCAGCAGCACGACTCTCTAGCGCGCACACAGCCACAAGCGCACACAACCAGCCGATCGTGCGTGCCAGCAGCATGCGCAGCCAGCGCGCGCCCACCCCCTCCAGCCTCGAAATCACACCAGCATAGAGCGCACATCAGAGGAGCTTGTCAGAGGTCCATTGGTGATCCCCGATTGATCCTAGAGAAGGGTTACAGGCTCGCTAGCCTGGGGGGTTATGGGCGCACTGACCCGCTACTTAACAAGCCCTTTTATCCCAATGGTCTAGTGGTTGGGATTCTGACATGATATTAAGACGAAGGTCTCAGGTTCGAATCCCAAGGTGTGCATTCGGGCAACCCAGTGCGGGGGGGTGTCAGAGGTTCACTGGTGATCCCCGATTGATCCTAGAGAAAGGTTACATGCTCGCTAGCCTGGGGGGTTATGGGCGCACTGACCTGCTACTTAACAAGCCATTTTATCCCAATGGTCTAGTGGTTGGGATTCTGACAGAGCTCGCGCCAGCATAGTGTTAGAATCTAGAACGATAATGAATGCATTGAACAGAAGTTGGGTACAAGTACTAACCCTACTTGGGGTGTACCCCTTATGGGCTACCCCACTATAGCCTACA